>OY723397.1:13526271-14758771 GCA_963210295.1 Ophion ellenae | reverse complement strand
AAAACTGACGCACGAACACGCTACACCCGCTGACTCGCCGTAATCTGGCAGGTTAGCGACTGGCACGTTAAATCCGGAGCTTAGTGTTCGGACGTCGATTTACCTCGACCTTGATATTTGTATTCGCGGCTGGCCGCCAATCGCCGTAACCGGGCGGAGGTGGGCCAGACGTAGCGAGTCGGCGGTGCTGTAATCTGGCACGCACTAGACTCGCTCAGCGAACCAAATTTCATTTCATATTAGTATGTACCTATGCGTTAGACGAATACCTTTCCCGATACATTCGCTCAACAAATAAAAAACCTCATCCGTCAAAAAATCGGACGTATAAACAGGATATTTTCCGAGGAATTCGGAAGGTTTGCCGCACGATCACGCCACACGCGCCGACCCGCCGTAATTCGGTAGGTCAGCGACTGGCACGGTGACACCGGTGCTTAGTGTTCGGGCGTCGGCTTCCGTTATTCTCAACATTCGTTCTCGCGGCCGGCCGCCATCGCCGTAACCGGGCGGAGGTGGAGCCAGACGTAGTGAGTCGACGGTGCCGTAACCTGGCACGTCTTGCACTCACTTAGCGGTCCAAATAATTATAAAATCTAAACATGTATATTTATATTTCGAAGCGAATGTATACCTCATAAATTAATCCAGTCCTCGAAGTCTCCGACTGCTCCCAAAAACATCGGCATCATCGGGCCATCGCATTCGCACGAGCACCGGGTACCCGTCTGGGTAACGACAGGTCGGGTCGAGCTGGAACATCTTTGCGATTCCTGGACAAATTCGGTCACACGTTCGAGTAGTTTTGACCCGCTACGCACCGCCGCTCTTTCTCACCAAGGTAAGCACAATTTCACGCTACTTTCTTATTTGCTTACCTTTCGCTCAATGCGTCAAATTATACACCAACGACTTTACCAAGCGCTCATCCCGAGTGGGCACATTCCCGCTTAAACGTGGCGCTTTTCCTCTCCGACGGTAACTTACCGTCATATAAGTCATATGACTTAATTCATTACAATCCGAACGTTTGTGGCACACTTCCCATTCGTAAATTCACATCCTGAAAGGTCAATTAAAATACGATTAATTATCGATCAAAAATGGGACCCACGACGTAACAGTCGAAATCTCCTTTCATCGCGAGATCGTCATCCCCGACGAAGAACCTGCACTCGGGTACCTGATCAACCGTCGATAAAGCCGCTACGCACCGCCGCTCGTAGGGTAAGTTGCATGTTCACGTTACCATTCGTTATTTTCTTTACCGACTCCCCTATCCTCGCGAGTGATAATTAGTTACCGATCAAATCGTGACTGCTCCTCATCCCTGTTGGGCACATTCCCGACTAAAGAGTCGGAGGACTCGGAGGAGAAGCAGTCACGATTTGATCGGTAACTAATTATCACTCGCACTAATTATCAATCGGTAACTAATTATCACTCGCAGGATCTCAGGGCTGGCGTCCGTTTCCTGAAAATAGAAAAAATACATCAATCCAAAAATCATGGTGAATTCAATCTCATAGTCCAAATCGCTTATTTCTTTTCTTCAAATATATATTTTTTTTATCTATAATAAATTCCCGGACGTATCACATTACCCTCGCTCTCGAGGTAACCGAAATTAACCCATGTAACCGAATATTAGCACAGATCACGTTATTTTTCTCGAGTTGTACATGAGCAATGAAATGAATATTTTTCATTATCAGCAGGGTGTGCTGACTACGTGGTGACCAAGCTCCGGGGAGGTCTGCGAGAAAACTCGCGATGAAGCTGACCGCTTGGGAACAGTTTCGCGGGTTATTCGAGGACTCTCGCGTCCCCAATATATACATAATATAGATATGACAATATTTCTTATTTCTAGGACCACTTTATTGTGCTCAACACGAATATACATATATATGTTGGATACTAGTTCGGGGACTCGTGAATGTCCCTGAATTATACATGTAAGTATAGGTATTAATATTATTATTTGAACTCTGGAGACGCTCTTGAATGTCCCGGGAGTTTACCAACTATATATATACATATATATATATGTATATTTGTGTGTGTCACTTTGAGGACTTATGTCCCCGAAGTGTGCATGAAAGTAGATATGTATTGAATATTGCCCCGGGACTCGGGTACATGTCCCTGAAGCGTATGGAGTATTTATATGTGTGTGTATATATATATATATATATATATAGATATTCACTAAAGTTATTCCGAGGACTAATGCCTTCGAAGTATGCATAAGAGTATACGAATGGTACATGAGGACTCTGAGGTCCTAGAGGATGTATATATATATATATATATATATATATATATATATATATATATATATTCATCGAAGTTAGTTTGAGGACTTATGTCCCTAAGGTATGCATGGAATTAGACATAGGGAATTATTATAAGAGGTACTCCAGGGACTCTTGTATATTTCCCTGAAACATGCAGGTACGTGTATATGTATGTATATATGAGACATTATGATATGGTACTCCGGGGTCCCATGTGCGTGTCCCAGAAGTGTACAGGTAAATGGATATGTACGTATATATGAGACTGATCGTAAAGTTAATCCGAGCACCCATGTGCTCGTCCCTGAAGTTATGGGTAAAGTTATTATGGGAACTGTGTGTCCCTAAAGTACGGGCAGATCTATGCGTGCTGAATTTAAAGATATATTTACGAATATTTTATATAACGGGGTTTCTGAGTGAAATCGACCATATATGGGTCGTTTTCAGTAATATGTACCCCAAGAAAAACACAAATGAGCGCGTTCAGCGCGAGGAAAAAATCTTAATATTTATTACAATTCGTACCAGATATGAACATTTGGAGGGCAAAAGTGCTAGGACGTAACACCTTCCCCCTAAAAATCTGAAGCAATGCTTCAGCTTTGCTGAGGACCGGCGTTGAGCCGCTCCAAGAGTCCGTGGTCGACGCCCGACAAACGCCTCGACGTCGTCAGATGGTCGCGATTGTCATTGATGGACACCAGCTCCAGAGGTTCGTCGTTGGTACTGTTCGACGACCGTTCTTCAGCATGCTGAGCTCTGCTAATTAGGAGGCTTGTCACCGAGTTGCAGATGGCTCTTAGGAGGGTGAAACTCCATCCGTAGAGACTGTGGAGTCTATATCCATGGATGCAAGTATCGATGACCGCCTTGATGATGGTGAGGATTGCGAGGACCCCGAACAGTCCCGCACTGATGATCCCGCATTTTTCGAAACCACCCCAGATTTTGTGCATTACTCCATCAGCCACGTGTTGGATAGCGTCCTCGTCCATCAGTGTCTTGAGGGATACGCTTCCTGGGGGTATGTCGCGTCCTGCGAAACCCCTTGCGATGTTGTTGAGTACTGCTGGTTTTTCAGCGGGGCGCATGATCCTGTCGCTCAGCTGGTTGATCTCGTGGTCAGAATAAATTCCGCTAGATGCCAAACTTCCAATGGGGTTGTATCCCCAGGTAGGCATGGAAGCGGGATGTAGTTGTCCAGGCGGCGGTACCTCGACTGGATGTTGTGTGAACCGATACCAAGTGCCTTCGATCCAGTATTCGGCAGGCAGCATGGGGTTGCACTCGATATGTATTCGTTCGATGAAGGGTGCATTTCGCACACGAGCTCAGTTTATAATCGGGTGCCGCTTAATTTGTTGGGATGGACTACTCGAGGTTTATTTTTATAGAGGATCTTTACGTTTCCTCCGGATAAAATTTCCAGAATTTCGCATGGTTCAGTGTATTGGTCACCGAATTTTCCCTTTTTTGGTTCCTTCAACATGAGAACCTTGTCGCCGACCTTGAAAGTTTTCGGATTAATCCTCCAATTGTAATACGTTTTGGATTTCTCCTTGGATTTCTTCAGATTTTCGGCGGCAAGTTGTTGGAGTTCGTCAATTCGAGAGAAGAGCTCCTCCAGGTGTGCAGCATAAGTCCTATCCTATTGCTCCTCGATTTGTTGATGACCCGACGGATGGCGGGCCAGTTTATCGAAAACTAGTGTTACGTTCTGGGGCCCATTTTAAATCGATACTTAATCGTCTCTTAATTCACCTTTCAGGATTCGAATTTACGAATGGGAAGTGTGCCACGAACGTACGGATTATTGATTTTTGTATATATATATATATAACCCTGTTACGTCGTGGGGCCCATTTTTTATCGTCTTTTAATTTAACTTTTAGGATTTGAATTTACGAATGGGAAGTGTGCCACGAACGTACGGATTATTATGATAAATTAAGTCATATGACTTATATGACGGTAGGTTACCGTCGGAGAAGGAAAGCGCAACGTTTAAGCGGGAATGTGCCCACTTGGGATAGGCGCTTGGTGAAAGTCGTTGGTGTAGAATTTGACGCATTGAGCGGCAGGTAAGCAAATAAGAAAGTAGCGTAAAATGGTGCTTACCTGGGCGATAAAGAGCGGTGGTGCGTAGCGGGTCAAAACTACTCGACCGTGTGGCCGCATTTGTCCAGGAATCGCCAAGATGGTCCAGCTCGACCCGACCTGTCTTTGCCCAGACGTGTACCCGGTGCTCGTGCGAATGCGATGGCCCGGTGATGCCGATGTTTTTGGGAGCAGTCGGGGACTGGACTAATTTTATGAGGGATACATTCGCTTCGAAATAAGAATATAAATATATAGATTTTATAATTATTTGAACCGCTGAGTGAGTGCGAGACGTGCCAAGTTACGGCACCGTCGACTCACTACGTCTGGCTCCACCTCCGCCCGGTCACGGCGATTGGCGGCCAGCCGCGCGAACAAATGTTGAGGATAACGGACGCCGACGCCTGAACACTAAGCACCGGTATGACCGTGCCAGTCGCTGACCTACCGAATTACGGCGGGTCGACGCGTGTGGCGTGTTCGTGCGGCAAACCTTCCGAATTCCTCGGAAAATACCGTGGGTATACGTCCGATTTTTGACGCCTAAGGGTTGTTATTTGTTAAGCGAATGTATCGGGAAACGTATTCGTCTAACGCATAGGTACAGAATAATATGAAATTAAATTTGGTTCGCGGAGCGAGTCTAGTGCGTGCTAGATTACAGAACCGCAGACTCGCTACGTCTGGCCCACCTCCGCCCGGTTCCGGCGATTGGCGCCCAGCCGCGAATACAAATGTCAAGGTCGAGGGAAATTGATGTTCGAACACTGAGCACCGGGTTAACCGTGCCAGTGTTACGTCCGGGAATTTCTTTTAGATAAAAATAATAAATACCTTCGAAAGGGAAATACGCCATTTCGGTTACGACATTGAATTTACGTTGATTATTCAATTAATGCTATTTTTCTTTGTTTTACAGGAACGGACGCCAGCCTAGAGATCCTGCCTTTAGCCGGGAATGTGCCCAACAGGGATGAGGATCGAGCCACAGTTTGATCGGTAACTAAGAATCACTCGCGGGGATAGGGCAGTCGGTAAAGAAGATAGTGAGTGGTAACGTTAACATGCGACTTACCCTACGAGCGGTGGTGCATAGCGGGTTTATCGATGGATGATCTGGTACCCGGAGAGAGGTCCTACCATCGGTAATGACGATCTCTAGGTGAACGACGATTTCAACGATAGACGGTGAGGTAATAGGTTTCTTATTTTTCGACGAGCATCCACCCATCGATGTGCCAACTTGTTGCAGGTAACGACGGTTTCCCGTTGGCCGACCGCGGGGCGAACTCGTGGAGTAGATGGAAACGACGTTGACGACGGGAGTCGTCATTACACGACAATGATAATCTCGACGTTCGATGTTGTAACGATGGTAGTCGACGCGTCGGAAACGTCACTGCCGGTTGATCGAGTCACTGCACGGATGTACCCACGGGGGTCGATAAGGAAGACTTTTCCACAGAACGGAACGTTCGACACAATTTTCGGTTCAATTTTCACCGAATGTTCTTTTACGGCGTCGCGAACAATTTGTTTGAACAAAGATGAATTATTTCCACGAGATGCCGGCCGTGGCTTTTGCGCGGCTATTGCGTGTGCGCGGCGGAGATGAAACTTGGAACCACGTCGTCTTTTTGGCATTTATGAAATTAAATAAATGCTGATAAATATTTTATTGAAAAAATCAATTGGCCGTTGGCTGGGGAAAATGAGAGAACAGGTACGATTGACATGCAAGCGTGGATTCAAGACATGAATTAATCGACGTGCAGTAGCAAGTAGCACAACCGGTAAATCGAGTCTTGAAATTAAGCGAGATAAGAAATTGTTGACGTGCAATAGTAAGTAGCACAACCGATAATTCTTCGGAAAACAGGGAAAAATTGATAATAGGTTGGTTTGTGTAACGGACGATTGATTTACACATACAATATAAAAAGTTGAAAAATGAAATATTTTCGATTAGACGAAATGCCACGAAAACGACGGTGGATTATTGTTGATTGAGGCGGATTTTGTAAAAGACGAACGAATGAACTAAGCAACACGTTCGGAAGAATATGTTCGACGAGGGATAAAGGGTCGCGAAATAATTATCCACTGATTCTAGAAATGTACACGAATATGTATATATTGTTCCAAACTTGGAAATACATATAATTACACACAACTCTGCGATGTTGAATACGATGAGATTTAAGCGCAATTAAAACTCAAACTTCGAGTTACAATTCGATAAAAAATAACGACGTGAAAATAAAGAAATGTTAAAGAAATGTTGAGATTTTCCAGCGTGCAGGTCCGACACGAACGTGGCGAGCTGAAAAGCGCAACTGACTGGTGGAGAGACCGGAGAACTAGCGAGCAGCGGAGGACTCGGTCTATTATTGGTGCGGCGGTGGAACGGTGTGGTGCGCATGCGCCGCGGAGAGGAGACGCCGACGCCGATGTTCCTTCTCGGTCGCTCTTATGGCGGTAAACGGAAGATTCGATGATGAATCAATTATTTAATATAAATGTTACAACAAATAATTATGTCGGTTTGTCATGGATGGGCTGACGATAAGTTAATATTTTCAATTTATCGTTAGTCTCACAATTTGTTACAATAAAATTCTTTTGTGTTAGGTCCTGAATTGGGTAAGTAATAAAAGAGAGAAAATGGGAAGACAATGATTTTAATTTAATTCGATATTATCCTTCACAGGTAAACAGATACGAGGAGAAGTCACGTGCTAGGTTGGGTGAGTAGTAAAAGAAGAAAATGGGGAAGCAGAATCCAATTTATTTTAATTTTACTTTTATTTTAGGAACGCGGATCGAGAGATAAAAGGCCCTACCTTTGGTCGGGAATGCGCCCGACGGGGACGAGGACCAGGTCACAATCAGTAATTGGTAAGTATTGTTATAAAATGTAAAAAGTGCAAAATTGGGGTAAGAGAGTAGAAAAGATAGTAGCGTAGATTAATCTAACTTACGTTTACGAGCGGCGAGTCGCGGGGTCGCGAGTATATCGCGAGTCCGCGCATTACGTAATCTCGTGAGTAGAAGAGCTAGGGCGGTTCTAACGCAGGAATCTCAGGGGGGAGCGGGGCGGCGGGGTCCAGCGCGGGGAAGCCTAGTGCCTGGTGGCGGGGTGGGGGGGGGGGTCCAGCGCGGGGACGTGACGTCATGCCGTGGGTCTCTGTGGAGGGGGTAGCCATGTGGTCCGAAGAGCGGCTGTCGGGAGGGGGAAGCCGTCGTCGACAAGTGTTTTGTGGGGGCGGGGGTCAGGTAGTGGTGAGCGACCGTTGAAAACCCATAAATCTCCTAATTTATTATAGACATAAAAAAGATTAGCATCGATGCAGTGTTTTTCTTTCTACACTATTTAGTCCGTGTGAAAATAAAACTCACACACACACGATGTGTGCATGTAATGGTCATATATGGGTAGGCAAATCTCGTTAATTTGAAGCGATACATGAAGGGGACGGCTTTTCTTTCCTTAACTATCCCTGTGGGGTAGGCATCTGCTGTCCAGAAAAGTGTGCACTCGTGGAGGTGAAAGCTGGCTAGGCTCGTCAATCATTGACTTTCGCGATCTCTACAGAACAGCGTCTAGGTCATGGAGACTGAACTGGCGTATTATACAGAGCATCATAGACTTTTCAATATATGTTGCCGCGTGTTCCAGTATGTATGAAGTCTGTCACGAATCATAGGGCTCTCCGCAGAGCAACATCAAACCTATTCAAGTGACGCTTGAAGCTTTACAAAACTTACCAAATCAGCCATATGCTTAAGGCATTTTTTTGTCTACGTCGACATTCGAAGCCACCCTCCAAGCATCGGGAACATTTTGAAAAAATAACATTCCGCTCAAGTAATGTCTTGACTATCCGAAACACATATACGAAAACGAGGTATTTATTAAAGTTGTTTTGCCTTTTATTTATATTTATTTTATTTTATTTTTATTTTATTTATTTATTTATTAATTTTTTTCGCTCCCGTTGAACCCCGACCGGCTCGTTCTGTGTATGAATTTGTTTTTCATGCTTTCCGCGATAAAAGATATCAACGTGATATTAAAAAACTCTGGTGGAGGTGATTCTATTTTCCGAGCTAGAAGGGAACATTTTCCGAGCTAGAAGGGAACGACAAAAATATTTTCTGATGGGAGACCGTTTTTAATCATCGGCAGCGCTCAAAAGTGGCCACACTTTGAATGAAGCATTGAGCTAACATATCTCTCTGGGAAGACTTTTCAACTCGTTAATATGGAGAACAACAATCAACCATCAGAAGTTCATTGAAGTACTGAAGACGCAAAGCCGAATTAAGCGCCAACGATTATCAACTAAACATCAATAGTCATTGATAGGCCAAATACCGCATCGGGAAGGATTGAAGTATTCCATGTACAGGCATTTTATAAGCATGGGTGTAGGACACAGCGGTGAAGGGTTAATGTGGCAAGAACTCGACTTGAACGCGTGATGGTCTATACTTTAACCCCGGCTCGATGAATTTCAACAACGTGGAAGTGGTTGAGCTTTACGAAAAATACGTAATCTTACAATAAATGTGAATAAGTATAAATCAATACGTGTTGAATGTTATATCCCATTGCCACGGGAAATAATAATTATGAGGGCTGCGATTAATGTGCAATCAAGAGATAATACACGTTTCGCATGGGTGACAGTCACAGCTTTATACCCAGCTGAACGAAACAGTGACCACGGATCTTCTTACATGCATTATTCAACGGTATTGAATCTATCGAATATTGGATTCCCAGGAACTATAGGTCAAATAAAAATTAAAAAAAAATTGTGCTTCAAAACAATTTATCACCGAAGAAGACATTGCTCCGATACGCGTGGCTCAACATAAGAAGAAGAAGAAAAGCATATCAATTTGCAATACATACAAGATACCGAAGATAACAATGTATAACATATCACATAGATAAAGAACCTATCAAGCCTCGTGAGCGTAGAACAGAGGCATCCATTAAGAAATATATATATGCCATCGGTGTGTGAAGTTAACACAATTACTATACCGTCATATGTGCTAGACGAATTAAACAACAATCCAGTATTTCGCAGGTGTCTGCATTACTTTAGATCAACGGATAAACTACAATCACATGAGATCGATTATGGAGCAATAAAGCACTGCGCCATCCGACTATCAAATGATACCAATAAGTGGTTCCAAATCATCAACTTCAATCGGAAAGCAGCACATCCATTCACTGCAGATGCCTATTTGGAGTGTTTTTTTTTTTTTTTTACTAATTATAGAGAGAAGATGAGAGTGTGCAAAGACTGATGGGAAGAACGTAGCAGAGGTTATGCACCAATATCATGAAGCATTTACTATTGATTACCACATGTGTTTTTCATATGATGAATCGCTATCATAGTATCGACCACATCACAGCGCCGATTTCATATCATAGTTCGTGACAGAACTGGAAAAACTAGTGCTGTGCATAAAATACATTTTCTACGAAAATTAATGCTCATCATGAATTAATTCTAATACCTTCACGCTATGGCAATAATTGTGCATTCATCAACCACTAGAGGTAGAAGTTGAATTACTCAAGATACAATGGCATATGCCCCACATAATATTAGATGAGATCAATAAATTATCATTACTTCGAACATTGGAAAGTGAGCGATACTTGAATATGAGTTGTTCGCTCTTGGGATCTATACGACTGTCCATCGCTTCAAAGCACAACGAAACATTCATGGACCGAAAAAGCTGCCTCCCAACTAGAGAAACCAAAATATGTAATTGGTGCGGTGCAGACTGGTAAAAAGATAATGCATGGTAAAGGCCATTATATTATTCACCGACTGCAAAATCACAAGTGCTAAACTTTATCTCAATTCAGCATTCTTTTCTCAAGATGATTCGAATTAGGACCTCAAAAAAGTTTCGACATTTTGTTCAATATGTACCTAGATTTCGTAAATACCATTGTGACTGCAATAGTGATCGTTCTTTACTAACCATCGCCAAGTCTTAATGTAACGGCCCTCCCACTGTCAATGATTGATCACATCAGAACGAGCCTGTAAAAAAAATGCTACCGTAGATGTGTGAATAGAGTTCGAATGCAAAGAAGATTCACCACTGAATACAACTGCATATTATTTTAATCTTACATGATCGCATTGTTGACTATTGTCCATTGACCGACATTATCCATAAAATTGCATAGATCGTCAAAATCTGCGAGATACGAAGCATCATGGTCGATTCGCAATCATCATGGTCTAAAGTGGGCATATGGAAAGGTTCCATATAGCATGGCTGAAGGTTCAATAACAGCTGGAGTTGAAGGTTCAATGGACGGCGATATGTGTCCTATCGTATATGTTAAGGGTCATGAAAAACGAGAATGGGTAGCTTATATAATAAATATGAAAAATGAGCTATTTATTGAGTCGCTGAATATAGACTTTGACGATATGGATGTCTGAAGTAAATTAGATGGAAGTTTTCCTCTACGATGTGAAAAGCATAAAAACAGTTGTGCCTTAAAAAATGTATTAAAAATATTTAATTTGTGGCTGAATCATAAAGATTCATGCAAATAAAAGAAATATAACATTATGTACTTTTTACTCTCCTCAACCCGTACTTAGTTATGTCCGCATCACCTGATATCGGATTGGGCAACTGAATACAATATTACATTCGAATGTGAAACTCATTTTTTTGTATGGAATTTGATTCAAAATAAATTAATATAATCGCCCAATGATAATCGAAGACATTTATCAGTATACGTTCGTTAGATGTTCGTGAACCGTTTGTTGGAAGTTTGCGAGGCATTCGAAGATTTTCGATAGTCGTTCGTGAAACGTTCCATAGACTTCCGAAGACATTCATAAGACGTTCGAAGTCATTTAAGAGACGTTAGAAAACATTCACAAGGCGTTTGAAGACACGCATGAAGGGTTCAAAGAGTTTCAAGAGACTTTCTACGACGCTCATGAGGCGTTTGAAGATGTTCGTGAGACATTCAAGACTTTCGAAAACGTTCATAAGACGTTTGAAGACATTCATGCGAGGTGCGAAGTCCTTCGGAGACTTTCGAAGACGTTCAAGAGATCTGCGACGATATTTATAATACGTTTAAAGACATCGATGAGGGGATCGAAGACGTTTAAGAGACTTTAAAAGACATTCACAAGGGGTTTTAAGACGTTCAAGAAACTTTCGAATACGTTCAAGAGACTTTCGACGACATTCATAACACGTTTCAAGACATGCATGAGGGGTTCGAAGACGCTTAAGAGAGGCTTTCAAAGACATTCACGAGGGGTTTGTCCAAAACACATTCATAATACGTTTGAAGACATTCAAGAGACGTTCGAAAACATTCATAAAACATTTGAATACACGCATGAGAGGTTCAAAGAGTTTCAAGAGACTTTCTACGACGATCATGAGACGTTTGAAGATGTTCGTGAGACATTCAAGAGACTTTCTAAAACGTTCATAATAAGTTTGAAAACATTCATGAGAGGTGCGAAGACCTTCAGAGACTTTCGAAGACATTCAAGAGATCTTTGACAATATTTATAATACGTTTGAAGACATCGATGAGGGGTGCGACCACGCTTGAGAGACTTTCAAAGACATTCACGAGGAGTTCGAAGATGTTCAAGAAACTTTCGAATACGTTCATGAGACTTTCGGAGACATTCATAATACATTTGAAGACATTCATGAAGAGTTCGAGGACGCTTGAGAAACTTTCAAAGACATTCACGAGTGGTTTGAAGACGTTCAAGAGACTTTCGACGACATTCATAAGACGTTTGAAGACATGCATGAGGCCTTCGAAGAGTTTCAAGAGACTTTCAACGACCATTATGAGACGTATGAAGATGTTCGTGAGACATTCAAAAGACTTTCGAAAAAGTTCATAAGAAGTTTGAAGACATTCATGAGAGGTGCGAATACCTTCAGAGACTTTCGAAGACATTCAAGAGATCTTTTACGATATTCATAATACGTTTGACGACATCGATATGGGGGTTCGACGACGTTTTAGAGACTTTCAGAGAGATTCACGCGGGGTTTGAAGATGTTCAAGAAACTTTCGAATACGTTCAAGAGACTTTCGACGACATTCATAATACGTTTGATTACATTCATGAGCGGTTCGAAGACGCTTGAGAGACTTTCAAAGACATTCTCGAGGGGTTCGAAGACGTTCAAGAGACTTTCTACGGCGTACATAATACGTTTGAAGACATTCATGTGGGGTTCCAAGACGCTTAAGAGACTTTCAAAGACATTCACGAGAGGTGCGAAGCCATTCAGAGACTTTTGATAATATTCAAGAGTACTTTGACAATATTCATAATACGTTTGAAGACATCGATGAGGGGATCGACGATGTTTTAGATACTTTCAAAGACATTCACGAAGGGTTTGAAGACGTTCAAATAACTTTCGAATACGTTCTAGATACTATCGACAACATTCATAATACGTTTGAAGACATTCATGGGGGGTTCGAAGACGCTTGAGAGCCTTTCAAAGACATTCACGAGGGGTTCGAAGACGTGCAAGGGACTTTCGACGACATTCATAAGGCGTTTGAAGACATGCATGAGGCCTCCAAAGAGTTTCAAGAGACTTTCCACGACGATCATGAGACGTATGAAGATGTTCGTGAGACATTCAACAGACTTTCGAAAACGTTCATAAGAAGTTTGAAGACATTCATGAGAGGTGCGAAGACCTTCAGAGTCTTTCGAAGACATTCAAGAGATCTTTAACGATATTCATAATACGTTTGACGACATCTATAGGGGGGTTCGACGACGTTTTGGAGACTTTCAAAGACATTCACGAGGGGTTTGAAGACGTTCGAGAAACTTTCGAATTCGTTCAAGAGACTTTCGACGACATTCATTATACGGTTGAAAACATTCATGAGGGGTTCGAAGACGCTTGAGAGACTTTCACAGACATTCACGAGGGGTTCGAAGACGTTCAAGAGACTTTCGACGGCGTACAGAATACGTTTGAAGACATTGATGTGGGGTTCGAAGACGCTTAACAGACTTACAATGACATTTTCGGGAGGTTTAAATACGTTCAAGAGGCTTTCGAAGACGTTCAGAAATCTTCGACGACATGCATAATACGATCTTCGACGACATCCATAATCCGAAGACTTTCATGACGTTTCAGTTTCGCTGGAATTGTTTCGGTTCGTTTGGGATTTTCACAGTTTTGGTGGAACGTGTTTTAGTTTGTTTGGGTGTTTGAGTTTGTTTTGGTTCAAACACCCAAACAAACTGAAACACGTTTAACCAAAACTTTGAGTTTGTTTTGGTTCAAACATCCAAACAAACTAAAACACGTTCCACCAAAACTGTGAAAATCCCAAACGAACCGAAACAATTCCAGCGAAACTGAAACGTCATGAAAGTCTTCGGTTTATGGATGTCGTCGAAGATCGTATTATGCATGTCGTCGAAGATTTCTGAACGTCTTCGAAAGCCTCTTGAACGTATTTAAACCTCCCGAAAATGTCTTTGTAAGTCTGTTAAGCGTCTTCGAACCCCACATCAATGTCTTCAAACGTATTCTGTACGCCGTCGAAAGTCTCTTGAACGTCTTCGAACCCCTCGTGAATGTCTGTGAAAGTCTCTCAAGCGTCTTCGAACCCCTCATGAATGTCTTCAAACGTATAATGAATGTCGTCGAAAGTCTCTTGAACGAATTCGAAAGTTTCTCGAACGTCTTCAAACCCCTCGTGAATGTCTTTGAAAGTCTCCAAAACGTCGTCGAACCCCCCTATAGATGTCGTCAAACGTATTATGAATATCGTTAAAGATCTCTTGAATGTCTTCGAAAGACTCTGAAGGTCTTCGCACCTCTCATGAATGTCTTCAAACTTCTTATGAACGTTTTCGAAAGTCTTTTGAATGTCTCACGAACATCTTCATACGTCTCATGATCGTCGTGGAAAGTCTCTTGAAACTCTTTGGAGGCCTCATGCATGTCTTCAAACGCCTTATGAATGTCGTCGAAAGTCCCTTGCACGTCTTCGAACCCCTCGTGAATGTCTTTGAAAGGCTCTCAAGCGTCTTCGAACCCCCCATGAATGTCTTCAAACGTATTATGAATGTCGTCGAAAGTCTCTTGAATGTATTCGAACGTTTCTTGAACATCTTCAAACCCCTCGTGAATGTCCCTGAAAGTCTCTAAAACGTCGTCGAACCCCCCTATCGATGTCGTCAAACGTATTATGAATATCGTTAAAGATCTCTTGAATGTCTTCGAAAGTCTCTGAAGGTCTTCGCTCCTCTCATGAATGTCTTCAAACTTCTTATGAACGTTTTCGAAAGCCTTTTGAATGTCTCACGAACATCTTCATACGTCTCATGATCGTCGTAGAAAGTCTCTTGAAATTCTTTGGACGCCTCATGCATGTCTTCAATCGCCTTATGAATGTCGTCGAAAGTCCCTTGCACGTCTTCGAACCCCTCGTGAATGTCTTTGAAAGTCTCTCAAGCGTCTTCGATCCCCTCATGAATGTCTACAAACGTATTATGAATGTTGTCGATAGTATCTAGAACGTATTCGAAAGTTATTTGAACGTCTTCAAACCCTTCGTGAATGTCTTTGAAAGTATCTAAAACATCGTCGATCCCCTCATCGATGTCTTCAAACGTATTATGAATATTGTCAAAGTACTCTTGAATATTATCAAAAGTCTCTGAATGGCTTCGCACCTCTCGTGAATGTCTTTGAAAGTCTCTTAAGCGTCTTGGAACCCCACATGAATGTCTTCAAACGTATTATGTACGCCGTAGAAAGTCTCTTGAACGTCTTCGAACCCCTCGAGAATGTCTTTGAAAGTCTCTCAAGCGTCTTCGAACCGCTCATGAATGTAATCAAACGTATTATGAATGTCGTCGAAAGTCTCTTGAACGTATTCGAAAGTTTCTTGAACATCTTCAAACCCCGCGTGAATCTCTCTGAAAGTCTCTAAAACGTCGTCGAACCCCCATATCGATGTCGTCAAACGTATTATGAATATCGTAAAAGATCTCTTGAATGTCTTCGAAAGTCTCTGAAGGTATTCGCACCTCTCATGAATGTCTTCAAACTTCTTATGAACTTTTTCGAAAGTCTTTTGAATGTCTCACGAACATCTTCATACGTCTCATAATGGTCGTTGAAAGTCTCTTGAAACTCTTCGAAGGCCTCATGCATGTCTTCAAACGTCTTATGAATGTCGTCGAAAGTCTCTTGAACGTCTTCAAACCCCTCGTGAATGTCTTTGAAAGTTTCTCAAGCGTCCTCGAACTCTTCATGAATGTCTTCAAATGTATTATGAATGTCTCCGAAAGTCTCATGAACGTATTCGAAAGTTTCTTGAACATCTTCGAACTCCTCGTGAATGTCTTTGAAAGTCTCTCAAGCGTGGTCGCACCCCTCATCGATGTCTTCAAACGTATTATAAATATTGTCAAAGATCTCTTGAATGTCTTCGAAAGTCTCTGAAGGTCTTCGCACCTCTCATGAATGTTTTCAAACTTATTATGAACGTTTTAGAAAGTCTCTTGAATGTCTCACGAACATCTTCAAACGTCTCATGATCGTCGTAGAAAGTCTCTTGAAACTCTTTGAACCTCTCATGCGTGTATCCAAATGTTTTATGAATGTTTTCGAACGTCTCTTGAATGTCTTCAAACGTATTATGAATGTGTTTTGGACAAACCCCTCGTGAATGTCTTTGAAAGCCTCTCTTAAGCGTCTTCGAACCCCTCATGCATGTCTTGAAACGTGTTATGAATGTCGTCGAAAGTCTCTTGAACGTATTCGAAAGTTTCTTGAACGTCTTAAAACCCCTTGTGAATGTCTTTTAAAGTCTCTTAAACGTCTTCGAACCCCTCATCGATGTCTTTAAACGTATTATAAATATCGTCGCAGATCTCTTGAACGTCTTCGAAAGTCTCCGAAGGACTTCGCACCTCGCATGAATGTCTTCAAACGTCTTATGAACGTTTTCGAAAGGCTTGAATGTCTCACGAACATCTTCAAACGCCTCATGAGCGTCGTAGAAAGTCTCTTGAAACTCTTTGAACCCTTCATGCGTGTCTTCAAACGCCTTGTGAATGTTTTCTAACGTCTCTTAAATGACTTCGAACGTCTTATGAATGTCTTCGGAAGTCTATGGAACGTTTCACGAACGACTATCGAAAATCTTCGAATGCCTCGCAAACTTCCAACAAACGGTTCACGAACATCTAACGAACGTATACTGATAAATGTCTTCGATTATCATTGGGCGATTATATTAATTTATTTTGAATCAAATTCCATACAAAAAAATGAGTTTCACATTCGAATGTAATATTGTATTCAGTTGCACAATCCGATATCAGGTGATGCGGACATAACTAAGTACGGGTTGAGGAGAGTAAAAAGTACATAATGTTATATTTCTTTTATTTGCATGAATCTTTATGATTCAGCCACCAATTAAATATTTTTAATACATTTTTTAAGGCACAACTGCTTTTATGCTTTTCACATCGTAGAGGAAAACTTCCATCTAATTTACTTCAGACATCCATATCGTCAAAGTCTATATTCAGCGACTCAATAAATAGCTCATTTTTCATATTTATTATATAAGCTACCCATTCTCGTTTTTCATGACCCTTAACATATACGATAGGACACATATCGCCGTCCATTGAACCTTCAACTCCAGCTGTTATTGAACCTTCAGCCATGCTATATGGAACCTTTCCATATGCCCACTTTAGACCATGATGATTGCGAATCGACCATGATGCTTCGTATCTCGCAGATTTTGACGATCTATGCAATTTTATGGATAATGTCGGTCAATGGACAATAGTCAACAATGCGATCATGTAAGATTAAAATAATATGCAGTTGTATTCAGTGGTGAATCTTCTTTGCATTCGAACTCTATTCACACATCTACGGTAGCATTTTTTTTACAGGCTCGTTCTGATGTGATCAATCATTGACAGTGGGAGGGCCGTTACATTAAGACTTGGCGATGGTTAGTAAAGAACGATCACTATTGCAGTCACAATGGTATTTACGAAATCTAGGTACATATTGAACAAAATGTCGAAACTTTTTTGAAGTCCTAATTCGAATCATCTTGAGAAAAGAATGCTGAATTGAGATAAAGTTTAGCACTTGTGATTTTGCAGTCGGTGAATAATATAATGGCCTTTACCATGCATTATCTTTTTACCAGTCTGCACCGCACCAATTACATATTTTGGTTTCTCTAGTTGGGAGGCAGCTTTTTCGGTCCATGAATGTTTCGTTGTGCTTTGAAGCGATGGACAGTCGTATAGATCCCAAGAGCGAACAACTCATATTCAAGTATCGCTCACTTTCCAATGTTCGAAGTAATGATAATTTATTGATCTCATCTAATATTATGTGGGGCATATGCCATTGTATCTTGAGTAATTCAACTTCTACCTCTAGTGGTTGATGAATGCACAATTATTGCCATAGCGTGAAGGTATTAGAATTAATTCATGATGAGCATTAATTTTCGTAGAAAATGTATTTTATGCACAGCACTAGTTTTTCCAGTTCTGTCACGAACTATGATATGAAATCGGCGCTGTGATGTGGTCGATACTATGATAGCGATTCATCATATGAAAAACACATGTGGTAATCAATAGTAAATGCTTCATGATATTGGTGCATAACCTCTGCTACGTTCTTCCCATCAGTCTTTGCACACTCTCATCTTCTCTCTATAATTAGTAAAAAAAAAAAAAACACTCCAAATAGGCATCTGCAGTGAATGGATGTGCTGCTTTCCGATTGAAGTTGATGATTTGGAACCACTTATTGGTATCATTTGATAGTCGGATGGCGCAGTGCTTTATTGCTCCATAATCGATCTCATGTGATTGTAGTTTATCCGTTGATCTAAAGTAATGCAGACACCTGCGAAATACTGGATTGTTGTTTAATTCGTCTAGCACATATGACGGTATAGTAATTGTGTTAACTTCACACACCGATGGCATATATATATTTCTTAATGGATGCCTCTGTTCTACGCTCACGAGGCTTGATAGGTTCTTTATCTATGTGATATGTTATACATTGTTATCTTCGGTATCTTGTATGTATTGCAAATTGATATGCTTTTCTTCTTCTTCTTATGTTGAGCCACGCGTATCGGAGCAATGTCTTCTTCGGTGATAAATTGTTTTGAAGCACAATTTTTTTTTATTTTTATTTGACCTATAGTTCCTGGGAATCCAATATTTGATAGATTCAATACCGTTGAATAATGCATGTAAGAAGATCCGTGGTCACTGTTTCGTTCAGCTGGGTATAAAGCTGTGACTGTCACCCATGCGAAACGTGTATTATCTCTTGATTGCACATTAATCGCAGCCCTCATAATTATTATTTCCCGTGGCAATGGGATATAACATTCAACACGTATTGATTTATACTTATTCACATTTATTGTAAGATTACGTATTTTTCGTAAAGCTCAACCACTTCCACGTTGTTGAAATTCATCGAGCCGGGGTTAAAGTATAGACCATCACGCGTTCAAGTCGAGTTCTTGCCACATTAACCCTTCACCGCTGTGTCCTACACCCATGCTTATAAAATGCCTGTACATGGAATACTTCAATCCTTCCCGATGCGGTATTTGGCCTATCAATGACTATTGATGTTTAGTTGATAATCGTTGGCGCTTAATTCGGCTTTGCGTCTTCAGTACTTCAATGAACTTCTGATGGTTGATTGTTGTTCTCCATATTAACGAGTTGAAAAGTCTTCCCAGAGAGATATGTTAGCTCAATGCTTCATTCAAAGTGTGGCCACTTTTGAGCGCTGCCGATGATTAAAATCGGTCTCCCATCAGAAAATATTTTTGTCGTTCCCTTCTAGCTCGGAAAATGTTCCCTTCTAGCTCGGAAAATAGAATCACCTCCACCAGAGTTTTTTAATATCACGTTGATATCTTTTATCGCGGAAAGCATGAAAAACAAATTCATACACAGAACGAGCCGGTCGGGGTTCAACGGGAGCGAAAAAAATTAATAAATAAATAAATAAAATAAAAATAAAATAAAATAAATATAAATAAAAGGCAAAACAAATTTAATAAATACCTCGTTTTCGTATATGTGTTTCGGATAGTCAAGACATTACTTGAGCGGAATGTTATTTTTTCAAAATGTTCCCGATGCTTGGAGGGTGGCTTCGAATGTCGACGTAGAAAAAAAAATGCCTTAAGCATATGGCTGATTTGGTAAGTTTTGTAAAGCTTCAAGCGTCACTTGAATAGGTTTGATGTTGCTCTGCGGAGAGCCCTATGATTCGTGACAGACTTCATACATACTGGAACACGCGGCAACATATATTGAAAAGTCTATGATGCTCTGTATAATACGCCAGTTCAGTCTCCATGACCTAGACGCTGTTCTGTAGAGATCGCGAAAGTCAATGATTGGCGAGCCTAGCCAGCTTTCACCTCCACGAGTGCACACTTTTCTGGACAGCAGATGCCTACCCCACAGGGATAGTTAAGGAAAGAAAAGCCGTCCCCTTCATGTATCGCTTCAAATTAACGAGATTTGCCTACCCATATATGACCATTATATGCACACATCGTGTATGTGTGAGTTTTATTTTCACACGGACTAAATAGTGTAGACAGAAAAACACTGCATCGATGCTAATCTTTTTTATGTCTATAATAAATTAGGAGATTTATGGGTTTTCAACGGTCGCTCACCACTACCTGACCCCCGCCCCCACAAAACGCTTGTCGACGACGGCTTCCCCCTCCCGACAGCCGCTCTTCGGACCACATGGCTACCCCCTCCACAGAGACCCACGGCATGACGTCACGTTCCTGCGCTGGACCCCCCCCCCCCACCCCGCCACCAGGCACTAGGCTTCCCCGCGCTGGACCCCGCCGCCCCGCTCCCCCCTGAGATCCCTGCGTTAGAACCGCCCTAGCTCTTCTACTCTCGTGGTTTTTCGTGAGTACGTGAAATAGGGGCGAGAGGGTTGATATTTGTGATTCGCGGGTCGCGAATTATATTGCGGATCTGCGGAAATCGAGGTTCGGGATTAAAGGAGAATGTTTTTGTTATACGGGTTGCATAAGTATGAAGGGGGTACGTGGGTAACCCGGAGAGAGAAGGATGAAGGATGTATAAGATGATGGAGAGCTCGATTGAGCGCGCGAAATATCAGGCGAGCAGGAGGAGTACATTGGCTTCCTAGCGGGGCGCTAGCGACGGACGGAGCGAGGGCGCGCTAACTAGGCGCGTTCAGCGGAAGTAGGTGCATGCTAGGGGAAGTTGAATGTGCACAGACAAAATAAAGGACGATGAAAAATAAATGAGCTCGTCACGATAAGAATTATTGTTAACGGAAAATTATTCTTGCATTGAAGACTAGACGAATAAATTTGTATGTGTGTGTGTGTGTGAGTGTGTGTGTGTGTGTGTGTGTGTGTGTGTGTGTGTGTGTGTGTGTGTGTGTGTGTGTGTGTGTGTGTGTGTGTGTGTGTGTGTGTGTGTGTGTGTGTGTGTGTGTGTGTGTGTGTGTGTGTATATATATAGATATATATAGATATATATATATATATATATATATATATATATATATATATATATATATATATCTATATAGAGTGGAGGGCGAGATCGCCAGGACGTAACACCAGTCGCTAACCTTCCAGATTACGCCGAGTCAGCGGATGTAGCGTGTTCGTGCGCCAACTTTCCCAAGCCTGATAAAAAGCACTTCGAGATTTGTCCAATTTTGGCCAGGTATGGTTTTATGAGTGAGACGAATACGTGCGTTACGATAAACGGCGTGAGCGGGAGAGAGAAAGAGAGAGAGAGAGAGAAAAAGAGAGAGAGAGAATCGTTTATTTCGTACTCTAGGACCCGAGTCCCCTAAGAGTACCGTGCTTATTTTAGGTGTGTTAGAACATATATTTTACAATTACAGTTTATAGAGACATGAAAGAGTTCGGTGAGTGGTTGATGCGAGGGTGAAGCAGTTTGGCGGTGAAGGTGGCGTTTTTCAACGGATGGCTAGGTATTAGCTAGTAGGGCCGCTCGAAGACCAGACTTGAATTCCTCGGTAGACCGCATTTGACGTAAGTTGATGGGCAGCGAGTTCCAGAGAGAGAGCACGCAGCCACGGTAAAGGACTTTCGAAAAGTCTCGGTCCGGAAGAGAGGGATCGCGCAGTCGAGGTCTTGCACCGCTTTCCGGGTGACGTGCGGTGTGATTCGCGCGGGTTGCGATATGCGGTGGTGCAGGTAAGAAGGTGCCCCGTGTAAGCGAGTGGTGAAGACAAATGATCCCAGGTGGTATGAGCATCGTTCTGCTACTTTCAACCATTTGAGCTTCCGGTAGTGGGGTGTTATGTGCTCGTCTCGGGGTACGTCGAATATGAAGCGGATGCCGCGGTTAAGGGCTCTTTGCAGCATGAGATCAAGCTCAATTGTGGCGTCGGTGAACAGTAGACTGCAGTAGTCGATGTGGGGAAGGACGAGCGATCGGACGAGTATCTCGCGGACGTCACGAGGTAGTCTGCTGCGGAGCAGTTTTAGGCGGTAAACAGTGCCACAGATCTTGCGCGAGACGCTGCGAAATTGCTCTCGCCATGACAAGGTGTTTGCGATTTGAACGCCGAGGCACGGAAAGGACTCTGACAGCGCGATCGGGGTCTGACCAACTCGAACAGGGGGGAGGCCGGTCGTTTGCAGCGCTGATATGAAGCGAGTGGATCCCAGGACCATCGCTTTCGTTTTGGAGGCGTTGAGCCGCAGGCCGCGTTGTTGTACCCAGGCGCAGATGGAGTCAACATCCAAGTTTAGGCGCGCAATGCCCTCGGCAATCTCCGAGGGAGGACACGATAGGTATACCTGCAAGTCGTCCGTGTAAAAGCTGTAGTTGCAAGAGGTTAGAACGCCGTTGAAATTTTCAATAAAGATCGAGAAGAGCCGGGTGTGAGTGCGGAGAAGGGATAACGCCTAGGGCGCGCACCTTCTCCCAGGTCCTGGATGCGTTTCCGGTCTCCATGCGAAGTACGGTACGGTAGTGCTCGTCACGGGCCGCCCTGATCCTCGTGTTGACGTTGTTTCGTGAATCAATGAAGCCTGCATGCAGGTGAGGCAGTTTGGTCTTTCGGAAGGCGCGGCGGAGGCGGTCCCTTCGTCGAATGAGCTCTTTTATTTCGGCAGTGAGCCAGGGTGCTTGTTGGCGTTTCACCGTGACTTTCTTTAGAGGAGCGTGGATATCAAATGCACCAATGACGAGGGCGCTCAATCGTTCAGTTTTTTCGTCGATCGAGTCAGACTGATAGAAAGGTGCCCAGTCAAGGCCCGCTAGATCGCGTTGTAGCTCCAAGGCGTTGACGCGGTTTCGGTTGCGACAGATGAAGGTCTCGGGGTCCCGTGCCGGTGTCCTGACGTTGTGGGTAATGTTTATGAGGTCGTGCGATGAGAGGACCGTGGCGGTAGTCTGGTAGAATCTCGCAGAAACGGGATTCGAAGACTTCGAGTAGGCCAATTTTCGGAGGACGGTAGGCTACTGCCAAGATAAGTGTGGTGAACGTACAGCCCCACTCCGCCTCCCTGCTTGCCGATTCTGTCCCTGCGAATCAACGTGTAGCCCTGAATGGAGACCATATCATTGGGTACTTCAGGTTTTAGCCAGGTTTCGGACATGCAAATCAGTAGGTATGTTGACGTGGAAATGTGATGCCGAAGTTCATCGATGTGAGGCAAGAGCGACTGGTAATTTATATGGCAGATCGATAGATGTGAAGACGACCACTTATTGTGGGTTCTAGCCATAATTAATCAATTGGGCTTTGGCTGCGATCCTCCTCCGAAGGATGGGACAGAGTGACTCGTCCAGTGCCGAGTGGACCTTTTCAGGTAGGTTGGCTGCGGCGCAGTTTTGGCAATTGGGCGGTGTTTCCTTCGAGGTGCAGCCATTTGACGAGTGACGTCCGCCGCAGTGCCCGCAGCATGCCTCGTGGTTGCAGTCCCTACCCA
This sequence comes from Ophion ellenae, assembly GCA_963210295.1. Lineage (NCBI taxonomy): Eukaryota > Metazoa > Arthropoda > Insecta > Hymenoptera > Ichneumonidae > Ophion > Ophion ellenae. Next base: position 14,735,242 of record OY723397.1, on the reverse strand, counting down.
TGTGTCCAAATTTAAGGCAGTTAAAGCACTGTAGGATTTTAATATGGTCGGCGATGCGGGTCGAGTTCCATCCCAGAGAGCTTTCTGGCAGGGCGAAAAGCCTTTTGCGGTTTTCGGCCGTGGTCTCCATAACACAGCGCGTATATCGCCGGCCACGGGGCGGGTACATATAGATGAACTTGGTGTCCTCTGGGGGGCATCCAGGCAGGTTGAGCGCAATGAGGTTAGCTAGGATAGTGTCCCTGTCAATGGCAGAGGGGACATCGTACAGAATGACCCGAGGATTTAGGCGAATGTCGTCCTTGACGGTGAGGCCGGCCTCGCGCAGGCTACTCAGTTGTGTCAGCTTAGCAAGGTCACCTTCGCTGGCTTGGAGGCGTACTCTGGTATTGCGTACGCTGGATATGCGCGAGATTTTTAGTCCCAAGGCCGTGGGATCGACGGATTTGTGAAGAGCTTGTCGCGTCGCTTCGGTGTTGGAAAAACGGGCGGCCTCCGAAGGCAAAGGCTCTATGATCACCCGGTTGTTCGAGGACGTCGGCACAGAGATTTGCATCGAAAGTAACAGCCGAATAGTTTCCCCCCGCCCGAAGACCACCGCAGCAAAGGAAGGTCGCCCCTCGTTGGCAAGCGCAGGTGCGGGAGCGGTGGGGGCACTCTGGTGGTTTGATTTGAATAGTTTATCACAGGCAGCTATCGTTTGGAGTTCTGTGTAAAGCTGGATGTAAGCGGATGCAATCGCATGGAAGGATTCATGGTAGTTGTTCAGGGCTTCATCCACTCTCTTCCGCTTTTCGATGGACTCTTTACTCGAGAGCAGTACCGACGTTATTGCTGCTTTAGAATCTGATAGGGAGCGCAAGATTTTAGAAATGTCTGCAGGAATATAGGGCACGCCGTGCATAAGGTCCGGTGCAGTATTCGGCTCGGATTCCTTTGGCCTGAGCGGTTCCGATAGAGACTCCAACGATCCGCGCGACAACGCCTCGCAAAAGGTTTCCGAGTCGCCATCGGCGCTGTCATCGGGTTCAGGCGTACTCGTCCGGTCGGTTTTGCCTGCCATACCGACTCGGCTTCGTAAGTCGATACAGCCGCGTCGTTGGCCGTGCGGCTCGCTAGGGGCAATTTGCCGTGCATGTCGCTACCAGTCGGCCACAGATAAGCGAGAGAGAGGAACAGGTACGAACCCACACGCAAGCGCACGCTTCCACACAGGCACGGTCGCGACGATGACAGGTGTGAGGTTAGGAAAACCACAGGCCTTAGAAAAACGCCGGATGACTTATACTGCAGAGCGTTAGTGGAGGAACTGCAGTTTCGCACAATGCAGAGACATCATTTGCAAGCCTCGGTACTGAAAGCAGGCCCGCGAGGGGCAGCGAATCGGCAGAAAAACGAAGGAAGTACAGGTGGAAATCAGAGACAACATGCGTGGTACTCACCGAAAGAGAGGGAGGTACTCAAAGAAAGAGAGAGAGAGAGAGAGAGAGAGAGAGAGAGAGAGAGAGAGAGAGAGGGAGAGGGAGAGAGAGAGAGAGCGAGAGAGAGAGAGAGAGAGAAAGAAATGCACTACGATGATTCGTTCGTTGCGTGTTTACACGCACGAAAGAGAGACAAAAATATTTTAATTATTTGCTCGAAAATGTTGCACTTTTTGCGCGGTCGCCGTATTCTGCCTAATTTTTAATAGCGCGAAGAAATCGAATGTGATATGAACAATTGTGTATTTTACACGTAAATAAGCGTAGTTACGTTCAATAAAGAAAATAATATGAGTTTCGTAATTTATCAGTTGCAGTGATTGACTTGTTATGTTTCCTTTTAGTTTTTTTTTTATTTAAACAATTAATACCGTTTTTACAGAGACTTATAGTTACACTGACGAAGAGAACGGGGTAAACCTCGAAAAGAATATAAAATCGAATAAAATAAATGTACCGGTTTTCAGAGCGTCGACTCTGCGATGCGCGCTGTTGGAGAGACCGGACGGAACTGACTGGCCAGCTCCCGGAGCGCAATATGTACCCTCGCCCTCTTTGTCTCTGAGACAAAGGGCTTGGCGTCATTACCCTCGCTCTCGAGCTCGGTCCACATGTAACCGAATATTAGAACTGATAACGTTATTTTTCTCGAGTTGAACATGAGGAATGAAATGAATGTTTTTCGTTTTCGGCAGGATGTGCTGACTACGTGGTGACCAAGCTCCGAGGAGGTCTGTGAGAAAACTCACGATGAAGCTGACCACTTGGGAACAGTTTCGCGGGTTATTCGAGGAATCTCGCGTCCCCAATATATACATAATATAGATATAACAATATTTCTCATTTCTAGGACCACTGTATTATGGTCAACACGAATATACATATATATGTTGGATACTAGTTCGGGGACTCGTGAATGTCCCCGAATTATACATGTAAGTATAGGTATTAATATTATTATTTTTACTCCGGAGACTCTCTTGGATGTCCCGGGAGTTTACCGACTATATAAATATATGTATATTTGTGTGTGTCACTTTGAGGACTTATGTCTCCGAAGTGTGCATGAAAGTAGATATGTATTGAATATTGCCCCGGGACTCGTGTACATGTCCCTGAAGCGTATGGAGTATGTATATGTATATATATATAAATGTATAGATATTCACTAAAGTTATTCCGAGGACTAATGCCTTCGAAGTATGCATAAGAGTATACGAATGGTACATGAGGACCCTGAGGGCCTAGAGTATGTATATATATGTATATTCATTGAAGTTAGTTTGAGGAGTTATGTCCCTAAAGTATGCATGGAAATAGACATACGGAATTATTATAGGAGGTACTCCAGGGACTCTCGTATATGTCCCTGAAGCATGCAGGTACGTGTATATGTATGTATATATGAGACATTATGATATGGTACTCCGGGGACCCATGTGCGTGTCCCAAAAGTGTACAGGCAAATGGATATGTACGTGTATATGAGACTGATCGTAAAGTTAATCCGAGCACCCATGTGCTCGTCCCTGTGGTTACGGGTGAAGTTATTATGCGAACTGTTGGTCCCTAAAGTATATATACGCGTGCTAAATTTAAAGATATATTTACGAATATTTTATATAACGGGGATTCTGAGTGAAATCGACCATATATGGGTCGTTTCGAGTAATATGTACCCCAAGAAAAACATAAATGAGCGCGCTTAGCGCGAGGAAAAAATCTTAATAATTATTACAATTCGTACCAGGGATGAATATTTGGAGGGCGAGAGTGCTAGGACGTAACAATATGACTGAATTTATTATAATCCGTATGATCTCGGCAAACTTCCCATTCGTAAATTCAAATCCTGAAAGTTGAATTAAAAGACGATTAATTATCGATTAAAAATGGACCCGACGACGTAACATATCCCAGGTGGGCACATGCCCGCTTAAACGTAGCGCTTTTCTTCGACGGTAACTTATCGTCATATAAGTCATATGACTTAATTTATCATTATAATCCGTACATTCGTGGCACACTTCCCATTCGTAAATTCAAATCCTGAAATGTGTATTAAAAGGCGATAAAAAATGGGCCCCACGACGTAACAGGGTTAGATAAGTATATTAAAAAATCAGAAATCCGTGCGTTTGTAGTACACTTCCCATTCGTAATCAAATCCTGAAAGGTGAATTGAAAGACGATCAATTATCGATTAAAAATGGGCCCCACGACGTAACAGGTTCAATTATTAAAAAATTAATTGGTAGCAGCGGTGGGATACGCTTAAAGCCTTTAGTGTACAATTAAAATCAATATAAAAATCTGATGTTTACATAACGCAAAGTGTAAAATAAAATAAGAGGTTCAAAATGGCTGAGCAATTCCCAAAATTCGAAACGTGTAAGTGAAGAGGAACTCCGCGTATTAGCGGATCAATTAGATAAAAATAGCGAAATACTTCGTGAACAAGAACAGGCGTTATTAAAAAGAGAATTAGAAACGCACGAAAAATTAGAAGCCCTGAGTGCGCGCGAATGTGAAATTAGTGATCAAGTGAATAATAGAGATGAACGAATCTCAATCACTTATCACGCCCTCGAGGCTATGCAAAATACCCTTTCGACGATGTTGAACGAGGTCAGTCGAATTAGTAGGGAAATTGGTTCGATTAAAAATGGTGAGGGTCAACGACAATCAGGTCCAGTCCCTCACGTACAACAAAACGAAGTTAACGTTCGCGATGATCGAGAATTACCCGCGAACATAAAATTTAAAAACGCGCTTGAATCTGTGCCCATCTTAAATGGGTACAACGTACCGGTTCTCCGGTTTGTTCGTGCTTGTAAAAGGGCAAGAGACATGTTCCGCCCTCATCAGGAGTTGGGCCACACTCAGCTCCTCCGTAACAAATTAAAAGGTCATGCCGCAACGGCACTGGAAGATTATAACTTCCAGAACGTTCACCAACTCGGTGAGAGGTTGAAAACGTTATTTGGTGCTGCGAAAACTTTGAACGAACTTCACGGTGAACTTGGAAATATTTTAAAAAGTAAAAAACGAACATATTTTTGGCTATATCAGTCGAACCATAGATTTGCATACGGCGATTCTCGAAGCCGAAATTGATAATCACGGAGCTCTCCGAAACGGTCAATACGATATTTTCGAAAAAGACACGCTGGATTGTTTCGTCAAGGGTCTTCCACCCGACTTTCGAATCCGTCTCAAACTCGAGGGATTCGATAATCTCGAAGATGCCTATTCAAAGGCAATAAAAGTTGAAAAAGATATGGAACGCGATAGGTCACATTTCAAGGACACGCGTTTCGAAAGCCGAACTCAAAATCAGTCGGCACAAATAAAAGCGGTCTCCCCTTCAGGAGGACCGATTTGTAAACATTGCAACCGCAATCACGCGTCCGATGACTGCTGGTCAAATTTCCGGACAAGAAACCGGGAAATGCAAATAAAAAAAATTCAAACAGTAGAATCACGTGGTCAAAGCCCACGAACGGTTAAGGATCTCGACCCCCGTCGATGTGTAATTATTGCAACAGGGCGGGCCACGTCGAGACATCCTGCTTCAAAAAGCAAAACGTAGAAAGGAACAGGGCAACCGAATTGCCGAAAAACGAGAATTCTGGACCAGTGGCATGGGCCTCCCCGCGAGACGAGAAACCGTCGGAGCGCCCCGTGAAAATAATAGACGCGTCTCCGTGCGAACTGTCGATGTCTTATTACCGCGTTGAAAACAAATAGCTTCCGTAGACCTCGACTCACCCAACTTATCGGGACTTAACGAATTTTTAATAGACTCAGGCTCGGCAGTGAATCTCGTCAAAAATCAAATCGTAAATGCTCATACGTATATAAATAAATACGATATATTAAATTTGGAGGGGATCTCGAGTATCTCCGTAAGAATACAGGGGTCTATAAGAATCATGATCAATGATACCCCCGCGGAATTTCACGTCGTCGATGATTGGTTCCCGATGGACCAACATGCATTACTTGGTACCGAATTTCTTGCTGAAAATAAAGCTCTAGTAGATTGGAGACATGAACAATTAACTTGGGGAAATCAAAGAATCCCCTTTAAAAGTAAACAAACTATTTCGATTCCAAAACGGTCCAAAACGGTCTGTTACGTCAAAGTAAGTAATCCCAAAATCAAAGAAGGGTGTATTCCGATGCTCCACTTGGGAGAAGGGATCTTTTTTGGCGAAGCAGTCGATACGGTCAAGAATGGTATCGCTTATCTTATTGCGCACAATTCGACCGATGATAATTTGTTACTCACTATACCAACGGTAGTAGTCGAAGAATTCAGGTGCAAGGGCACGAAAAATGGTTCCCTCACTCCGGACGACCAAAAGGCGTTTCAGGAAGAAGATAGGACCGAATGTGAAAATAATTTCCTCACTCCGGACGAGCAAATGGCGTTTCACAAAGAGGATAAAAATCGAAAGGGTTCCCTCACTCCGGACGACCAAAAGGCGTTTCAGGAAGAGGATAGGACCCGATGTGAAAATAATTCTGTTACGTCGTGGGTCCCATTTTTGATCGATAATTAAACGTCTTTTAAATTCCCTTTCAGGATTTGAATTTATGAATGGGAAGTGTGCCACGAACGTACAGATTATAATGAATTAAGTCATATGACTTATATGACGGTAAGTTACCGTCGGAGAATAAAAGCGCCACGTTTAAGCGGGAATGTGCCCACTTGGGATAGGCGCTTGATAAAGTCGTTGGTGCATAATTTGACGCATTGAGCGACAGGTAAGCAAATAAGAAAGTAGCGTGAAATTGTGCTTACTTTGGCGAGAAAGAGCGGCGGTGCGTAGCGGGTCAAAACTACTCGACCGTGTGACCGAATATGTCCAGGAATCGCAAAGATGTTCCAGCTCGACCCGACCTGTCGTTGCCCAGACGGGTACCCGGTGCTCGTGCGAATGCGATGGCCCGATGATGCCGATGTTTTTGGGAGCAGGAGGAGACTACGAGGACTGTATTAATTTATGAGGGATACATTCGCTTCGAAATATAAATATACATGTATAGGTTATATAATTATTTGAACCGCTGAGTGAGTGCAAGACGTGCCAGGTTACGGCACCGTCGACTCACTACGTCTGGCTCCACCTCCGCCCGGTTACGGCGATTGGCCGCGAGGCGCGAGAACAAATTTTGAGAATAACGGAAGCCGACGCCCGAACACTAAGCACCGGTGTGGCCGTGCCAGTCACTGACCTACCGAATTACGGCGGGTCGGCGCGTGTGGCGTGTTCGTGCGGCAAACCTTCCGAATTCCTCGGAAAATACCCTGTTTATACGTCCGATTTTGGACGGATGAGGTTTTTTATTTGTTGAGCGAATGGATCGGAAAACGTATTCGTCTAACGCATAGGTACAGATTAATATGAAATTAAATTTGATTCGCTGAGCGAGGCTAGTGCGTGCCAGATTACAGCACCGCCGACTCACTACGTCTGGCCCACGTCCGCCCAGTTACGGCGATTGGCGGCCCGCCGCGAATTCAAATGTCAAGGTCGAGGGAAATCGACGTCCGAACACTAAGCACCGGATTAACCGTGCCAGTCGCTAACCTGCCAGATTACGGCCAGTCAGCGGATGCAGCGTGTTCGTGCGCCAACTTTCCCAAGCCTCATAAAAAGCACTTCGAGATTTGTCCAATTTTGGACAGGGATGATTTCATGAGTGAGACGAATACGTGCATTAGGAAAATGGCGTGAGCGAGAGGAAGAGAGAAAGAGAGAAAGAAATGCACTACGATGATTTGTTCGTTGCGTGTTTACACGCACGAACGAGAGACAAATATATTTTAATTATTTGCTCGTAAAATGTTACACTTTTGCGCGGTCGCTGGATTTTGCGTAATTTTAATACCACGAAGAAATCGAATGTGATACGAACAATTGTGTATTTTACACGTATATCAGCCTAGTTACATTCAATAAAGAAAATAATGTAAGTTTCGTAAATTATATGTTGCAGTCTTTGACTTGTTATGTTTCCTTTTACTTTTATTATGATTTAAACAATCAATACCGGTTTTACAGAGACTTATAGTTACACTGTCGAAGCGACCGGGGTAAACTCGAAAAGAATATAAAATAAAATAAAAAAAGTGTACCGGTTTTCAGAGCGTCAACTCTGCGATGCGCGCTGTTGGAGAGACCGGACGGAACTGACTGGCCAGCTCTCGGAGCGCAATATGTACCCTCGCCTTCTTCGTCTCTGAGACAAAGGGCTTGGCGTCATTACCCTCGCTTTCGAGCTCGGTCCCCATGTAACCGAATATTAGCACTGATAGCGTTATTTTTCTCGAGTTGTACATGAGCAATGAAATGAATATTTTTCGTTATCGGCAGGATGTACTGACTACGGGGTGACCAAGCTGCGAGGAGGTCTGTGAGAAAACTCGCGATGAAGCTGACCGCTTCGGAACAGTTTCGCGGGTTTTTCGAGGACTCTCGCGTCCCCAATATATACATAATATAGATATGACAATATTTCTTATTTCTAGGACCACTGTATTGTGGTCAACACGAATATACATATATATGTTGGATAGTAGTTTGGGGACTCGTGAATGTACCGAATTATACATGTTAGTATAGGTATTAATATTATTATTTGTACTCCGGAGACTCTCCTGGATGTCCCGGGAGTATACCGAGTATATATATATATATATATATATATATATTTGTGTGCGTCACTTTGAGGACTCATGTCCCCGAAATGTGCATGAAAGTAGATATATATTGATTATTGCCCCGGGACTCGGCTATATGTCCCTGAAGCGTATGGAGTACGTATACGTATATATATATATATATGTATACAGGTATAGATATTCATTAAAGTTATTCCGAGGACTAATGCCTTCGAAGTATGCATATGAGTATACGAATGGTATATGAGGACTCTGAGGTCCTAGAGTATGTGTATATATATATATAGATTCGTTAAAGTTTTTTCGAGGACTTATGTCCCTAAAGTATGCATGGAAATAGACATGCGGAATTATTATAGGAGGCACTCCAGGGACTCTCGTATATGTCCCTAAAGCATGTAGGTACGTGTATATTTATGTATATATGAGACTTTATGATATGGTACTCCGGGGACCCATGTGCGTGTCCCAGAAGTGTACAGGCAAACAGATATGTACGTGTATATGAGGCTAATTGTAAAATTAATCCGAGCACCCATGTGCTCGTCCCTGAAGCTACAGGTAAGCTTAGCGGTAAAGTTATTATGGGAACTGTTTGTCCCTAAAGTATACGGGTAGATATACGCATGTTAAATTTAAAGATATATTTACGATTATTTTATATGACGGGGTTTCTGAGTGGAATCGACCATATATGGGTCGTTCTGTTTAATATGTACCCCAAGAAAAACGTAAATGAGCGCGTTTAGCGCGAGGAAATTTTTTTAATAATTATTACAATTCGTACCAGATATGAATATTTGAAGGGCGAGAGTGCTAGGACGTAACAATTCCCTCACTCCGGACGACCAAAAGGCGTTTCAGGACGAGGAGAAAAGTTTCATTGTTCCTCACCCGGATGACCAAATGGCGTCTCGGGAAGAGGGTATATTACGGTTTGAAATTGCGCGCAACAAAAAAGTTTTAAAAGTTTAAAAGAAAGATAAAGTAAATGAAATTCGCGATTTACTCCGTCTCAACCATCTGAACGATGAAGAACGGTGAACCGTGGATAAAATTACAAGCGAGAATTCGGACCTATTTCATTTGCCAGGAAAAGTCCTAGGCTTGACAGATAAAATCGAACATAAGATAACGACGAACGACGATCAACCAGTTTGTACGAGGCAGTATAGATTTCCGCCCGTTCATAAAGATGAAATTACAAAGCAAGTTGAAGAACTAATTAAAGGGGAAGTAGTTAAACCGTCAAACTCCCCGTATAGTTCGCCTCTGTGAGTCGTTCCCAAAAAGGCGGACTCACAAGGAGATCCAAAGTGGCGCATGGTCATTGATTATAGGAACTTAAACTAAAAGACAATTGGCGATGCTTATCCATTACCTCAAATAACCAAAATTCTCGACCGACTGGGTAATGCGAAATATTTTTCACTATTCGACCTGGCCAGCGGTTTCCATCAAATTAAAGTACATCCAGATGATTCTCACAAGACAGCATTTGCTACGCCATTCGGTCACTACGAGTTCGACCGAATGCCATTTGGTTTAAAAAACGCTCCGGCGACATTTCAAAGATTTCTGGATCGAGTCTTAACAGGCCTTCAAGGCATCGAGCTATTTGTTTATTTGGACGACATCGTCATTTATGCAAAGACACTAGTTGAACACGAGAATAAATTCAACAAACTTGCGAAAAAATTAAGGCAAGCTAACTTAAAATTGCAACCGGACAAGTGTGAATTTTTAAGACGAGAAGTGGCATATTTGGGTCACATCATAAGTGAGGACGGAGTTAAACCCTATCCCAAAAAATCGGAGGCTCTACAGGGATTCCCTACGCCTACCACTCCAAAAAAATTTAAGCAATTTTTAGGACTTGCAGGTTATTACCGCAGGTTTATCGACAAATGTTCAGGCCTTGCAAAGCCACTCACAAATTTATTAAAAAAGGGTTCGACCTTCAAATGGACCGAATCTCACCAAAATCCTTTGAAACGCTTATCGAGGCATTGTGTAAAGAACCAATTCTTCAATATCCAGATTTCACAAAACCATCCATCATAACAACGGACGCATCGGATCACGCCATTGGCGGAATTTTGGGCCAAGGCGAAATTGGTGAAGATAAACCCGTTAGTTACACCTCTCGAACTCTTGGAAAACACGAAGTTAATTACTCAGTGATCGAGAAGGAATTATTGACTATCATTTATTGTGTAAATCATTTCAGACCTTATGTCTACGCCCGTGAGTTCTTATTGGTAACGGATGACAAGCCGCTCGTATGGCTTCACTCCGTAAAAGACCCGGCCAATCGGCTTGTGCATTGGCGCCTTAGCCTTGCCAATTATACTTATAAAATTGTATACAAACCAGGAAAGGTGGACAGCAATGCTGACGCCCTCTCCCGGAACCCGCCAGTAAAGAATCAGACTGTGCTCATGGTGAAGCATACGCCATAAAAAAGAAAATCCGAATCGCCTACCGTTGGCCCAAGTCATGCAAAAATCCGTAAACCGACTCCGAGCGGAAACGATGATTCGGACTCGGACAAACGATTGTTCGACCCACCAGCCGGAAGAAATCCAGCAAAAAAACGATAACCTACCTTAAATCCTGATACGGATATGGAGGAAATCCCCGATCCGTCGGACGGCGACCAAAGGAAAAATCCACCTGAAAAAAGGAAAAAGTTGGCCAACTCCGCGGACGAGGACGATTTTCTCGGTTTCCGAAATTTCCCGATAATTTCGCAAACGTCTGGCATAACGCCTCGTCGTTGGGAAAAAGAAAAAGAAACTCCGAAAACCCAGAACCTGGAAGAACCGCCTTACCATCCTCAATCCGTCGAACCTCTAAAAAAAACAACCTTGCACACGTCTATTCCAGACGCAAGTCCAGACGACGGAATCGCGGAAAATTTTCAAATAACGCAACTTTTAGAAGATCGAGAAATAGCTCCATTTCCTGAGGATTCCGAAATTCCGGAACCGTCAGAACATGGAGGAAACATTGAGAACATCGAGGATCTCACCGAAAGCTCAAGCGACTCAGACGACGACTCTGTAAATAGCGAAATATTTGATAATGAAAACCCCGAGTATGCATTACGGAGGGAAAACAGTGAAGTCCAAGGTCGACTCACCATACGCGAAACGCGCGATAATTTGTCCATGTTCAAGGACAATCTCGTCGTCTTTGTCACCACTTCCGGGAGACCAATCGATGATGGAGCAAAAAACCTCCAGACTCAAAACTTGTTTCCGAAAATCGAGGAAACCACGTATTTACGACTCAAGGTAATAAATCAAAATTCAAGATGCATATTAGCTATACCGTTATAGGCTAATGTACACGAAAATCTTTTGATCGAGGACCTTGAGGAAGCCGTCGACTCCTTGAAAAATGATGTCCGCGAAACATCTACGATATTAATTCATGTCACGAAAACAAACTCAATCGGAAATGTATCATGGATCGAAATTAAAAATCTTTTGGTACAAACGCTAGGTAACGACGAAGTTACGTTGACCATTTGTAATCAACTCATTCAATATCCTCCCGAGGAAAATCGTACTGCAATTATAGAAGAAAACCTCGACTCATTGGTAGGAGGTCATAAGGGAGTAAATAAAACAAACGAGTCAGAGAAAATTTCTTTTGGAAAAACATGAAAAGCGAAATTCAAGAGTACATTCAACATTGTAGAGGTTGCCAATTGAAAAAGTTAGTTAGAGTCAAAACTAAGCAACCCATGGTTATTACCGACACTCCAAGGGCGGCTTTCGACAAGGTGGCCATGGACGTGGTCGGACCCCGTCCTGTTAAGAAGATGGGCATCGAGTACGTGCTGACCATCCAGGATCTTCCCACCACGTACTCGTTGGCAATTCCGCTGAAAAGGACAACGGCGATCGACATCAGCGAGGCGTTCGTCAAAAACTTCATCGCTCGTTTTGGTGCTCCCCGCGCCCTTCTCACCGACCAACGGGCGGACTTTCGGCGCAGTTTTATGAAGGCCATCGCGAGGAAATTCAGAATAAAAATGTACCAAACATCTGCCTTCCACCCGCAGTCCAACGGGTCAACCGAAAGGTCTCACCATGTCCTCGCGGAATATCTGAAATAGAACGTCAACGAAAACAACGATTGGGACAAGCTAATCGAGTTGGCGATGATCCCTTATAATACGAGCCAACACGAGGGTACAGGGTACACCCCTCATGAGCTAGTTTTCGGTAAACTGGCCTGCAATCCGTCGGGTCATCAACATATCGAGGAGCAACAGGATACGACTTATGCTGCATACTTGGAGGAGCTCTGTTCTCGAATTTACGAACTCCAACAACTTGCCGCCGAAAATCTGAAGAAATCCAAGGAGAAATAAAAAACGTTGTTACGTCGTGGGTCCCATTTTTGATCGATAATTAATCGCCTTTTAATTTACCTTTCAGGATTTGAATTTACGAATGGGAAGTGTGCCACGAACGTACGGATTATAATGAATTAAGTCATATACTTATATGACGGTAAGTTACCGTCGGAGAAGAAAAGCGCCACGTTTAAGCGGAAATGTGCCCACTCGAGATAGGCGCTTGGTAAAGTCGTTGGTGTATAATTTGACGCATTGAGCGACAGGTAAGCAAATAAGAAAGTAGCGTGAAATTGTGCTTAACTTGGTGAGAAAGAGCGGCGGTGCGTAGCGGGTCAAAACTACTCGACCGTGTGACCGAATTTGTCCAGGAATCGCAAAGATGTTCCAGCTCAACCCGACCTGTCGTTGCCCAGACGGGTACCCGGTGCTCGTGCGAATGCGATGGCCCGATGATGCCGATGTTTTTGGGAGCAGTCGGAGACTACGAGGACTCGATTAATTTATGAGGGATACATTCGCTTCGAAATATAAAAATACATGTATAGATTTTATAATTATTTGAACCGCTGAGTGAGTGCAAGACGTGCCAGGGGTTACGGCACCGTCGACTTACTACGTCTGACTCCACCTCCGCCCGGTTATGGCGATTGGCGGCCAGCCGCGAGAACAAATGTTGAGAATAACGGAAGCCGACGCCGGAACACTAAGGACCGGTGTGACCGTGCCAGTCGCTGGCCTACCGAATTTCGGCGGGTCGGCGCGTGTGGCGTGTTCGTGCAGCAAACCTTTCAAATTCCTCGGAAAATACCCTGTTTATACGTCCGATTTTGGACGGATGAGGTTTTTTATTTGTTGAGCGAATGTATCGGGAAACGTATTCGTCTAACGCATAGGTACCGATTAATATGAAATTAAATTTGGTTAGCTGAGCGAGTCTAATGCGTGCCAGATTACAGCACCGCCGATTCGCTACGTCTGGCCCACCTCCGCCCGGTTACGGCGATTGGCGGCCAGCCGCGAATACAAATGTCAAGGTCGAGGGAAATCGACGGGTAATTATTCGGAAAATGACCCCCACCCGAGAGGAGGATGGGAGGTGGGGCGGTTTATAGATTTTGACGCCCTGAACACGATGGTGGAGAGAAATCGCGGCGGTCACCTCCCTATAAAAAGTTATGGGGTTTTCAAAAATAATAGACATAGCTCCTACGATTCGCATATGTACACGTACCCCCACCCCGGAGGAGGGTGGAAGGTTTATAGATTTTGATCCTCTGAACACGACGGTGGAGAAAAATCGCGGCGGTCACCTCCCTATAAAAAGTTATGGGGTTTTGAAAAATAATACACATACCTTCTACGATTCGCATATGTACACGTACACATGTAGGTAAGGACCACGAGTGTTGTGTTCGATGTTTTCGTTTCTAGAACTCGACCTCGGTACGAAAATGTATCAACAAGTACGGTAAGTATACGTGTACATGATTATAATATGGATACGATTCCTGACGACATGGAATTTTCGCCTGGTTATCGAGGTTAGTCTAATTCGATCCGTGAATAATGAAACTGTACGAATTTTTGCGTCTTGTCGATGACCAGGAGAAATTACATGATTTTCTTTTCGAGTACAACGTGATTCGGCAACAAATTGTGTGTCGCGATTGCAAGGCAGTCATTAAAGTAAATCGGAACACTTTAAAACTCCAGTGCTCGAATAATTTTTATAAAACTGTAAATAAATAAAAAGACGGAAAATAAGATGTAGTTACCGCATATCAGCATTTACGAACACATAGTTTAGCAAAGTACACCTCAAACTCGAAACGATATGCCGCTTTCTCGCGTATTTTGTGTGGTTCCTTCCTCCACAAGTTGCTCTGCTAAGAGCAGAGCTCGATTTATCGTCTGAAACAATCATTGACTGGCTGTCTTTTTGTCGAGAGGTATGTGTCTGCGTACGCTAGTATGTATGAGTATGAGCGAATGTGTTCGCAAACCGTTTCTATCGGTATACATAATTATTTATGTACCTTAGGTTTGTTCGTCCTGGGTGGAGAAAACACGGCGAAAGATAGCAGGAGTAGGACAAATTGTCGAAATAGACGGAGCCAAAATCGGTAAAAGAAAAAATATTAAGGGCCGCATCGTCACAGGCCAGTGGGTATTCGGCGGCATCGATCGGGATACAAAAGAAACATTTATTGTTCCGGTGGAAACCCGCGATGCAGACACGCTCTTGGCCGCAATAAAAGAACATATCATTGAGGGAACCACAATTTATTCCGATTGCTGGCGTGCATATAATTGCTTGAGCCATGAAAATTTCATTCATCTCACGGTGAATCATGCGATGAATTTCGTTGATCCAGAGACAAAGGCTCACACTCAAAATATTGAGGGTTTGTGGAGGGATCTGCGCGGAGCAATACCAAAGTACGGGCGGCGAAAGAAGTTTTGGCCTGCGTATGTTGCTGAATTTCTGTTCAAACGATACCACGCATACACGGAACGGATTTCGGCATTTTTTGAGGCGATTAAAAATATGTTTCCACTGGCAACGGATGATCCTCCGGAGAACGAAGATTGAAAAAGTAAGTAATAAATTTTGAACTTCAACACCCCATAACTTTTTATAGGGGGGTGACCGCCGCGATTTCTCTCCACCATCGTGTTTAGGGGGTCAACATCTATAAATCGACCCACCTCCCACTCCCCTGCCTGGTGGGGGTCACGTTCCGAATAATTACCACTGGCAGGGTTAACCCGGCGCTCAGTGTTCCGACGTCGATTTCCCTCGACCTTGATATTTGTATTCGCGGCTGGCCGCCAATCGCCGTAACCGGACGGAGGTGGGCCAGACGTAGCGAGTTGGCGGTGCCGCAATCTGGCACGCACTAGACTCGCTCAGCGAACCAAATTTAATCTCATATTAATCTCTACCTATGCGTTAGACGAATACGTTTCCCGATACATTCGCTCAACAAATAAAAACACCTCATCCTTCCAAAATCGGACGTATAAACAGGGTATTTTCCGAGGAATTGGGAAGCTTTGCCGCACGAACACGCCACACGCGCCGACCCGCCGAAATTCGGTAGGTCAGCGACTGGCACGGTCACACCAGTGCTTAGTGTTCGGGCGTCGGCTTCCGTTATTCTCAACATTTGTTCTCGCGGCTGGCCGCCAATCGCCGTAACCGGGCGGAGGTGGAGCCAGACGTAGTGAGTCGACGGTGCCGTAACCTGGCACTCTTGCACTCACTCAGCGGTTCAAATAATTATAAAATCTATACATGTATATTTCGAAGCGAATGTATCCCTCATAAATTAATCCAGTCCTCGTAGTCTCCGACTGCTCCCAAAAACATCGGCATCATCGGGCCATCGCATTCGCACGAGCACCGGGTACCCGTCTGGGCAACGACAGGTCGGGTTGAGCTGGAACATCTTTGCGATTCCTGGACAAATTCGGTCACACGGTCGAGTAGTTTTGACCTGCTACGCACCGCCGCTCTTTCTCACCAAGGTAAGCACAATTTCACGCTACTTTCTTATTTGCTTACCTGTCGCCCAATGCGTCAAATTATACACCAACGACTTTACCAAGCGCCTATCCCAAGTGGGCACATTCCCGCTTAAACGTGGCGCTTTTCTTCTCCGACGGTAACTTACCGTCATATAAGTCATATGACTTAATTCATTATAATCCGTACGTTCGTGGCACACTTCCCATTCGTAAATTCAAATCCTGAAAGGTGAATTAAAAGACGATTAATTATCGATCAAAAATGGGACCCACGACGTAACACGATGTACCAACTGGAGGTGACTAGTCGAGAGTGATGATCTCGATCTCCATACGGATGGCACCTAGTTGTGTGCGGACTCAACGACAGATGGAGTATCAGCAACAGGTGAGTCCGTGGCGCAGGGACTGATTTCCGATTCGACGACGATAGAGCAGGATTCGACGTCGAATGAAATAACCGGAAATGTTACTTTGTGTTCAGGTGATGCAACGACCGTGGATGCGCCCGAGTCGCTGATAGGTGACGGCGGAGATACGCGACGGACCGAACGATCGTCCAAGATACACTCGCGACTGGAGGAGAGTATTTGAAATAATGCGCAACCTTGCGCCAAGCGGCAATTGATTAAACCGTTGTTCTAGAGTTCTGTTATCACCGCGGGAATATCGACCCGATGTTTCGCCTCGGCTAGACTGAGCGCGGCGTCATTGAAAGTGAGCACCTGCCCGTCTTCTTGGCATTAGAGAACAAGTAAGTTAACTAATTAATTCTAAATAACTTGTTGTAGGTATTGGCCCAGTTTTCAAATTGTAGCATGGGTGCTTGCCCTCTAGGCAGCACACTCGCAACACTGAAAAGGGTATGAATTCGGGCAAATGTAGTAGCACTGAATTCAGGATTGTTTGAGGAATGAGATTGCGCGGTAGATCGTGGTGACCGTGCTTGGCCACTAGGCAGAACGAAAGATCACCTAATATCACCGGAAAAGGATGGGGACGTTTCGTGCTCGACTAAGGAGCACTAAAACGCAAGGCAATAAGTAGTAGAGAAACTTTTGGATAACCTGGCACAATTCCTTTGACAAGTATTTTTTATTACACTGGGAATTCTGAATAAAAATGCCGAAGAAAACGATGAGTGACACTTCTGGTTAAAGTTAGAAATTCAGGATTAACACAATAAATTAACACAAGCCGATGATCACTTTTGGAGATTATCGATATATTGTTACAGCTTTAAAAATGAATTAATCACGGAGAATAGATTGGATATAATGAAAAAAACCGTATGAAATGAATATTCGTATAAAAATCAAAAAGGGTATCACCGTTCCCCGAAAAGAATGACAGATTCAAAAATTACAAGAGCCTATTTTCCAGCGAGCGGGTTCGACGGACGGAGAAACGCGACTGACTGGTGGAGAGACCGGAGAACTGTAGAGAAGCGCTGGACCACATCTCTTATAGGCAGTGCCCCCGGTTGGTACGCGGGACCGATGGAGGGGGAGGTTGCGCGACGTAGATGATACAGCTCTCTCGCTTGCTCTTACAGGTATGTATGGAAGACCAATAATAAATTAAGTTTATTAATTTATTATTAGTTTACATTTTTATATTACATGTTATTTTGAATTTGTTATATAATATATCCATGATAAGATCATTATTTTGTATTCGTAACATTCTTAATTGTTTATTGTTATTTAATGTGAATAAATGTTTGCACTATATAATATAATTTTAAGTGTTCAATTGTCTTTGGTAACAATAACAGTAATTCGTATATTGTTTTCGTTGCCATAAAAATATGATTTTTGTACAGAGTGACAATTTGGGGATGGCCACCTATTTTTAAATCCATTTGGGCGGCGATTTTAAATCGGTTGAGGTGCGCTTTTAGAATAGTTTTTTGGGAACTTTTCGAAAAAAAATATAGGGCTCATGTGAAAAAAATTAATTTCACGGAAAACAAGAAAAAAGATTTGAAAAAAAAAAACAAAAATGGCATTCCGCGCCGACCGAAGCGAAGTCGATTCGATTTTGAACACGGAAGATCCGGATAGAAGTCGTTCGAAAAATGTTATCACTGAGAAAATCAATATCAAAATTTCGAAATCGAACGATAGTTCAAACGTTGAGTTTGACTTCCGTAGTATCTCGGGAAAGGCGGAACCTGCGAACGGATTCAGCGGAGTCAGTAGGAGCTGGAGCTTTCGCTGCTGTGTTCGCGTCAGGGCTGTCATGGGGCCGCAAACGTCACCGAGAAACGTCAAACCGCAGCTGACGTTTCGAGAAGGCAAAATGTGCTCACAAAAAATCACCGTAACAAGCAATTTTTCGATTTTTATTCATTTTTTCAATTTCAAAATGGTTTTTTTAGCAATAATGCGTAATTTATTTACTCAAAGACATCAATTACCAAAAACACTTTTTAAAAACGATTTTCGAAATAAAAATTAAAAAAAAAAATCCGAATTTGTAGGGTAGTTTTGAAAAAAAAAACTGTTTTTTGTGTTTGTTAAGAAAGTGTATTTCAACGATTGGAGCTGCAAAAAAATTAAAAGTTCGAGATTCGTGTGAAGAGAATCAGTCGACATATTTTTTTAATTGACATTGAAAACAAAGGCGATTGACTGGTAAAAAAAATCGACCTTATTGTGTTTGACAAGACGAGATTATCGTTAACGCGTGAATTTTTTTAAAATTCGTTCATTTTGTTTTATTTGAAGATAAAGAATTAATAAAAAAAAATTGCGGAATTTTTTTTTAAAATTTTTTCTTGGTAATTGATGTCTTTGAACAGAAAAATTACGCATTATTGCTGAAAAACCGTTTTGAAGTTGAAAAAATGAATAAAAATTAAAAAATCGCTTGCTGCGGTGATTTTTGACACAAACGATCAATTTAATCTTCAGGGCATTAAGAAAAAAAAATCGCAGCGCTTTGCAACTTGGAGGGTATTTTGGGGACACTTCGAAGTTAAAAAATTACCCACGATATCCTTCGTTCATGCATTATATCCAAACTTATACCAAATTGTCCAAATATCCGTAAATTTGCAAATTTTCAACTTTTTTTCAGTCAACATCATCACTTCGAAAAAAAATGTTTTATCCACAGTCACTAATTGCATATCACAGAGAATGTTTTGCAGTTTCCAGAACCCTACTTTCATTTTCTGTACGATCATTAGTTCCCCAGTAATTGATTGTCAAAGTTGAAATAGACTTTTTTGCTTTGATCGACGATCACTCCGCGCCAAATCATCTTACGGAGCTCGTTAAAAGGTCAAATTGAAAATGATTATATTGTCTAAAAGAGTTTCATGGTCGCGTGATAAAAATTTTGTTTTGCGTCCACAGGCCGATTCAAAGACGCGCAAAAATTTGGAAAAAAAAATGTACATTGGTTATCGGATGATTACTTGAAAACCGTCCACGCTAAAAAAAATTCCCGTCCAGATCTAAAAACTAGACACTTAAAGCTACAATTTCCGTTTTGATTATTTTCTGTTCGGCCATTTTTCTCCGAGTTAACCCTTGTTGAAAATTAGCCAAATATTTGGAGTTTTTTTAATGTCCCTTAATTTGTGTGAGTAGTGCATCTATTATGTCTAGTTGAGGAAATCTCGGTTTTCCAACAACCTTAGTACGCAACTGTAGTCCTATATAACGATCTTCCAACACGCGAGCAGCAAAACCATGATCACCGCACTTTCACTCGGCCATCTCCTCAAGAGCACGGCCTTCACTGCCTTGAAGAGCTCGAATTTGCAACTTTATTACGATGATTTGGGAAACCGCATTTAAGGGGCCAAATTAAGAAGAACGGCATTACGGCATTCGCGATTTATCGTGGAACGGGTTTAATGGGTTCGTGAAAATATGGAATAGAATCAATCTACTCTTTTCAGATGCAAAATGGCGACCTAACTTTGCCTCGAGTCCGGGACCTCATTGAAGGTGTCACACAGTGGTCCCAAATCCCTAAAGGCCGGCCAAAAGTAAAAAACGTATTCAATTCGGGTGAAAGTCTGTACTCGGGGGTTTTCCAGGTCGCTGAATACGAATTCGGAGTCAAAGTTCTCTTCGAATCAACGACTTTGAAATCAGGAAATGAATCCGAGTTTGCATGCAAGTGTTTCTGTTGTGGAATAATCCCTACAAACTGAGAACGCCGGGCCGAGCATCGGATTCGTTCACGTTCATAGTCCACTGCAGCAGTAGTCCTCAACGGCTTTTTCGTGCAGAGGGTGAAACATTTTTTAAAATCACCCACTGGGAACGAGTCCGAACAGTCTGAAGGTTATTTCGATAATGAAACACAAACCCGAATTTGAATCGACCGTTTTACATATTGGATTCGTCCCGATTCGATAAAAAACAAACGGTTGAAACAGGCGTATTTATCAACGTCGAATCTCATATGAATTTTCGTTCGATTCGACGACTTTTAAATCGGGAAACGAATCCGAGTCTGCATGCAAGTGTTTCTGTTGCCGAATAATCCCTACAAACTGAGAACGCCGCGCCGAGCATCGGATTCGTTCACGTTCATAGTCCACAGCAGCAGTATTAGTCCTCAACGGCTTTTTCGTGCAGAGGGTGAAACATTTTTTAAAATCACCCACTGGGAACGAGTCCGAACAGTCTGAAGGTTATTTCGATAATGAAACACAAACCCGAATTTGAATCGACCGTTTTACATATTGGATTCATCTCGATTCGATAAAAAAACAAACGGTTGAAACAGGCGTATTTATCAACGTCGAATCTCATGTGAATTTTCGTTCGAATCGACGACTTTTAAATCGGGAAACGAATCCGAGTCTGCATGCAAGTGTTTCTGTTGTCGACTAATCCCTCCAAACTGAGAACGCCGCGCCGAGCATCGGATTCGTTGACGTTCACGGTCTACAGCAGCAGTAGTAGTCCTCAACGACTTTTTTCGTGCCGAGGGGGAAACATTTAGAAAAATCACCTTCTGGGAACGAGTCCGAACGGTCTCAAGGTTATTTCGATAATGAAACACGAAACAGAATTTGAATGGACCGTTTTACATATTGGATTCGTCTCAATCCGATAAAAAACATACAGTTGGAACAGGCGTATTTATTACCGTCGAATCTCACGTCAATTTTCGTTCGAATCGACGACTTTTAAATCGGGAAAGAAATCCGAGTCTGCATGCAAGTGTTTCTGTTGTCGAATAATTCCTACAAACTGAGAACGCCGCGGCTAGCATCGGATTCGTTCACGTTCATAGTCTACAGCAGCTGTAGGAGTTCTCAATGGCTATTTTCGGGCCGAGGGTGATACATTTTTGAAAATCATCCACTGGGAACGAATCCCAAACGGCTCAAGGTTATTTCAATAATGAAACCCAAAACAGAATTTGAGTGGAGCGTTTTTCATATTGGATTCGTCTCGGTCAGATTAAAAAAAACGGTTGAAGCAGGCGTATTCATCAACCGTCGGCACGAAAATAGCCATTGAGAACTACTAATGCCAGAGCCGGTTTACGAAAATTAGCGCCCCAGCTCTGAGAAAGTCAGCCCCCCCGCCCCGTGCCGCGCCACTCGCCGGTCAAAAGGGGGCGAAATAAGAAGGGGCGCGCGTACGTGCGGATCCCGCCGACGCGCGACGCCCCCTTTGCAGCGGCGCCCGAGGCCCGGGCCTCGTGAGCCTAGTGTATAAACCGGCTCTGACTATTGCTGCTGTGGACTATCCGGATTCATTCGCAGTGAATGATTTTTAAAAATGTATCACCCTCGGCACGAAAATAGCCATTAAGAACTCCTACTGCTGCTGTGGACTATGAACGTGAACGAATCCGATGCTCGGCGCGGTGTTCTCAGTTTGTAGGGATTATTCGACAACAGGAACACTTGCATGCAGACTCGGATTCGTTTCCCGATTTAATAGTCGTCGATTCCAATGAAAATTGACATGAGATTCGACGTTGATAAATACGCCTGTTTCAACTGTTTTTTTTTTATCGCATCGAGACGAATCCAATATGAAAAACGGTCCACTCAAATTCTGTTTTGTGGTTCATTATTGAAATAACCTTGAGACTGTTCGGATTCGTTCCCAGTGGATGATTGTTAAAAATGTATCACTCTCGGCACGAAAATAGCCATTGAGGACTACTACTGCTGCTGTGGACTATGAACGTAAACGAATCCGATGCTCGGCGCAGCGTTCTCAGATTGTAAGGATTATTCGACAACAGAAACACTTGCATGCATTCGAACGAAAATTCACATGAGATTCGACGTTGACAAATACGCCTGTTTGAACCGTTTGTTTTTTATCGAATCAAGACGAATCCAATATGTGAAACGGTCCATTCAAATTCTGTTTTGTGTTTCATTATCGAAATAACCTTGAGACTGTTCGGACTCGTTCCAGCGGGTGATTTTTAAAAATGTTTCAATCTCGGCACGAAAATAGCCGTTGGGGACTGTTACTGCTGCTGTGGTCTATGAACATGAACGAATCCGATGCTCGGCAACACTTGCATGCAAACTCGGATTCGTTTGCTGATTAAAAAGTCGTCGATTCGAACGAAAATTCACATGCGATTCGATGGTGATAAATACGCCTAATTCAACCGTTTGTTTTTTATCGAATCGAGACGAATCCAATATATAAAACGGTCGATTCAAATTCTGTTTCGTGTTTCATTATCGAAATAACCTTGAGACTGTTCGGACTCGTTCCCAGTGGGTGATTTTTAAAAATGTATTACCCTCGGCACGAAAATAGCCATTGGGGACAAGTACTGCTGCTGTCGACTGTGAACGTGAACGAATCCGATGCTCGGCTCGGCGTTCTCAGTTTGTAGGGATTCTTCGACAATAGAAACACTTGCATGCAGACTCGGATTCGTTTCCCGATTTAAAAGTCGTCGATTCGAACGGAAATTCACATGAGATTCGATGTTGATAAATGCGCCTGTTCCATCTGTATGTTTTTTTTATCGGATCGAGACAAATCCAATGTGAAAATCGGTCCATTCATATTCTGTTTTGTGTTTTGTTACGTCGTGGGGCCCATTTTTAATCGATAATTAATCGTCTTTTAATTCACCTTTCAGGATTTGAATTTACGAATGGGAAGTGTGCCACGAACGTACGGATTATAATGATAAATAAGTCATATGACTTATTTGACGGTAAGTTACCGTCGGAGAAGAAAAGCGCCACGTTTAAGCGGTAATGTGCCCACTTGGGATAGGCGCTTGGTAAAGTCGTTGGTGTATAATTTGACGCATGAGCGACAGGTAAGCAAATAAGAAAGGAGTGTGAAATTGTGCTTATCTTGGTGAGAAAGAGCGGCGGTGCGTAGCGGGTCAAAACTACTCGACCGTGTGACCGAATTTGTCCAGGAATCGCAAAGATGTTCCAGCTCGACCCGACCTGTCGTTGCCCAAACGGGTACCCGGTGCTCGTGCGAATGCGATGGCCCGATGATTCCGATGTTTTTGGGAGCAGTTGGAGACTACGAAGACTTGATTAATTTATGAGGGATACATTCGCTTCGAAATATAAATATACATGTATAGATTTCATAATTATTTGAACCGCTGAGTGAGTGCAGGACGTGCCAGGTTACGGCACCGTCGACTCACTACGTCTGGCTCCACCTCCGCCCGGTTACGGCGATTGGCGGCCAGCCGCGAGAACAAATGTTGAGAATAACGGAAGCCGACGCCCGAACACTAAGCACCGGTGTAACCGTGCCAGTCGCTGACCTACCGAATTACGGCGGGTCGGCGCGTGTGGCGTGTTCGTGTGGCAAACCTTCCGAATTCCTCGGAAAACACCCTGTTTGTACGTCCGATTTTGGACGGATGAGGTTTTCTATTTGTAGAGCGAATGTATCGGGGAACATATTCGTCTAACGCATAGGTGCAGATTAATATGAGATTAAATTTGGTTCGCTAAGCGAGTCTAGTGCGTGCCATATTACGACACCGCCGACTCGCTACGTCTGGCCCACCTCCGCCCGGTTACGGCGATTGGCGGCCAGCCGCGAATACAAATGTCAAGGTCGAGGGAAGTCGACGTCCGAACACATAGCACCGGGTTAACCGTGCCAGTCGCTGACCTGCCAGATTACGGCGAGTGAGCGGATGTAGCGTGTTCGTGCGCCAACTTTCCCAAGCCTCATAAAAAGCACTTCGAGATTTGTCCAATTTTGGACAGGTATGATTTTATGAGTGAGACGAATACGTGCGTTAGGAAAAATGGCGCGAGCGAGAGGAAGAGAGAAAGAGAGAAAGAAATGCACTACGATGATTTATTCGTTGCGTGTTTACACGCACGAACGAGAGACAAATATATTTTCATTATTTGCTCAAAAATGTTACACTTTTTGCGCGGTCGCCGTATTTTGCGTAATTTTAATAGCGCGAAGAAATCGAGTTTGATATAAACAATTGTGAATTTTACACGTAAACAAGCGTAGTTACATTCAATAAAGAAAATAATATAAGTTTCGTAAATTATATGTTGCAGTATTTGACTTGTTATGTTTTCTTTTAGTTTTATTTTGATTTAAACAATTAATACTGGTTTTACAGACACTTATAGTTACACTGTCGAAGAGACCGGGGTGAACTCGAAAAGAAAATAAAATAAAATAATATAAGTGTACCGATTTTCAGAGCGTCGACTCTGCGATGCGCGCTGTTGGAGAGACCGGACGGAACTGACTGGCCAGCTCCCGGAGCGCAATATGTACCCTCGCCCTCTTTGTCTCTGAGACAAAGGGCGTGGCGTCACTACCCTCGCTCTCGAGCTCGGTCCCCATGTAACCGAATATTAGCACTGATAACGTTATTTTTCTCGAGTTGTACATGAGCAATGAAATGAATATTTTCCGTTATCGGCAGGATGTGCTGACTACGTGGTGACAAAGCTCCGAGGAGGTCTGTGAGAAAACTCACGATGAAGCTGACCGCTTGGGAACAGTTTCGCGGGTTATTCGAGGACTCTCGCGTCCCCAATATATACATATTATAGATATGACAATATTTCTTATTTCTAGGACCACTGTATTGTGGTCAACACGAATATACATATATATGTTGGAAGCTAGTTCGGGGGCTCGTGAATGTCCCCGAATTATACATGTACGTATTGGTATTAATATTATTATTTGTACTCCGGAGACTCTCTTGGGTGTCCCGGGAGTTTACCGAGTATATATATATATATATATATATATATATATATATATATATATATATATATATATATATATATGTATATTTGTGTGCGTCACTTTGAGGACTCATGTCCCCGACGTGTGCATGAAAGTAGATATGTATTGATTATTGCCCCGGGACTCGGCTATATGTCCCTGAAGCGTATGGAGTACGTATATGTATGTGTATATATATATATATATATATATATATATATATATATATATATATACATACATATATATATATATACACATATATATATACATTCGTTAAAGTTATTTTGAGGACTTATCCCTAGAGTATGCATGGAAATAGACATGCGGAATTATTATGGGAGGTACTCCAGGGACTCTCGTATATGTCCCTGAAGCATGCAGGTACGTGAATATTTATGTATATATGAGACTTTATGATATGGTACTCCGGAGACCCATGTACGTGTCCCAGAAGTGTACGGGCAAACAGATATGTACGTGTATATGAGGCTAATTGTAAAGTTAATCCGAGCTTCCATGTGCTCGTCCCTGAAGTTACAGGTAAGCTTAGCGGTAAAGTTATTATGGGAACTGTTTGTCCCTAAAGTATACGGGTAGATATGCGCATGCTAAATTTAAAGATATATTTACGAATATTTTATATAACGGGGTTTCTGAATGGAATCGACCATACATGGGTCGTTCTGATTAATATGTACCCCAAGAAAAACATAAATGAGCGCGTTTAGCGCGAGGAAAAAATCTTAATCATTATTACAATTCGTACCAGATATGAATATTTGGAGGGCGAGCGTGCTAGGACGTAACATGGTAACGGATCACAAGCCGCTCGCATGGCTTCACTCCGTAAAAGACCCGGCCGATCGGCTTGTGCATTGGCGCCTTAGCCTTGCTAATTATACTTATAAAATTGTATACAAACCAGGAAGGGTAAACAGCAATGCTGACGCCCTCTCCCGGAACCCGCCAGTAAAGAATCAGACTCTGCTCATGGTGAAGCATACGCCATGTAAAAGAAAATCCGAATCGCCTATCATTGGCCCAAGTCGGGCAAAAATTGGTAAACCGACTCCTAGCGGAAACCACAATTCGGACTTGGACGACAGATTGTTCGACCCACCAGCCGGAAGAAATCCAGCTAAAAAACGAAAACCTACCTTAAATCCTGACACGGATACGGAGGAAATCGCCGATCCGTCCGACGGCAACCAAAGGAAAAATCCACCTGGAAAAAGGAAAAAGTTTGCCGACTCCGCGGACGAGGACGATTTCCTCGGTTTCCGAAATTTCCCAATTTCGCAAACGTCTGGAAAACGCCTCGTCGTTGGGAAAAGGAAAAAGAAACTCCGAAAAATCGGAACCTGTGTCACGTCCTTGCGTAACTACATCCCCGCTAAATAGTTTGCTACACGTGCCAGACAAACTCTGCTAAAGGTGGAAGGAGAAATCTCAATACATATTCCTAAGTCAAACTTGACTGCACACTCCACATTGCCTCTTACATATAAAATTATTGAAACAGAGCGTTCAAGATTCCAAGACTGGCCAACACATAGCGACCATGCACAAAGAGTGTATCACATAACCCAGCCTAAGATCTTGGTCGTAAAAATTTGAAACTACGCAACTTCACGCCACAAGACCCGAACGAACGAATCGGCCTAATCCTCTGCATGCACAAAAAAATACATTCTTCTCAAGAAAGGGCCTCTGACTCTTGCAGTATCAAAATTAGATGACATAAGCCACGCGCTTTCTCAGGCTGGCCAACTATCTCTTTCTCTCTCGCGTGACGCATACCGCCACGAACAAGGCCCTATTTGTCTCCTCTCGGTTTCCCCGCATATTCAATAAGAAATGTCGCGCTGTGTTCTCGGAAATGCAGCGCTGATCTCACTTATATGCGCCCTTACCCAATAATACACCGACAACTCGTTCTCGCTTCCTTCTTCCGGCCAACCACACGAATCCGGTCATGGTTTATGCCCGGACCACCAATCCAAAAAAACTACGT
Source organism: Ophion ellenae (assembly GCA_963210295.1). NCBI lineage: Eukaryota > Metazoa > Arthropoda > Insecta > Hymenoptera > Ichneumonidae > Ophion > Ophion ellenae. The sequence continues at coordinate 14,707,926 of OY723397.1, read as the reverse complement.
CACCTAAGTTCCCCTCTCCCCAAGATTTCTTCCTCAAAAAATGTATCCCACCCTGATTTCTGGTACTCCGAAAGAGTTCTCCTCGCATCAGTCTCCGATTAGAATCCAACGAGCTCAGACCTAGAGTTCTCTTACCGATATCCATCGCGTCAAATCTTTGTTCTCCTTTTGTCACGCGAACGTTGTCACACGATTCAAACTTAGAACATTTTGTATTTCGGAACTTCTGCAACAGTCACGCGATAATAATAAGAACCTTGGCGTTGTATTCGTTACGCGATAACCATAAGAACCTTGGCGTTGTATTCCGCGACTTGTATTGTACAGTCCATTCTCGATCCGTGAAACTCACAAATATTAGAATCTGTGTCGTCGAACATCTGTATCCGTCTCACTCACACACATACCATCTGCGAGCGCTTCTGGCCCTCCGGCGCAGGGCTCTTAGTTTTACGACCGCTACCTGACACCCAAGCGACTGGGTCATCACCGAGGCGCACCAATGTAAGCGAACATGCTCTTATATTTTGTTCCCGATTTGTATCCCAAAGAAATAATAGAATTAACCCATACGGTTAATTCTAATAAATTAGGAGTCCTTCGAACACAAGTGTCACAACCATTATTTCAATAATTGGATAATCCACGGAATCCCTTAAAATTCCCCCTTCCACCAGCACGTCCCCTTTCTAACCCTCACCCCGTGCTGTTGCGCTAGGCGTAGGCAAGAAAGAGGGATACCACACATATATATGCCCACGTCCCCTCAGGACGTGACATATTAATTTTTGGGGGCTCAACCGGGCTCTATTTTAAAAATGGAATGTGCCTTTACAAATTAACCTCATGGATAAGAAATCATCTTGCGAAACACTTGATTTGAATTTAACGGAGGACTTGTCGTATACGGAACCTAACGAACCAATTGACCCCGCTAGTTCAGGTTATGCTCTGAGAGGATCGAACGTCCCACTATTTCCTGGTCTTGGACCTCCCAGTAGATCTTCAAAACAACCAGATTTACCCCCAAAAGTCGGAGCTATCAACCGAGAAACCCCAACGTTGAGTATAAACGACTTGATGTTGATAAAAGATGTTGTTAAGATAATCCCAGAATTCGATGGGAAAAATATTCCGTTTTCGGAATTTGTCGCCGGGTGTGAGGACGCAAAGGAAGTGGTTTCCCCTGCGGCCGAAAAATACCTGGTGAAAATGATTCGGAATAGATTGAGAAACCCCGCTAGGGACATGATTCACGCGACAACATTTGAGAAAGTGCAGGACTTATTAGGATATCTTAAAAAACTTTATGCACCCAACAAAACTGAAATGCAACTAGTCGGAGAACTCAGTACCATTTGTCAAAAGAAGAACGAAAACGTAGCCGAGTTTTCTATGCGAATTAAAAGGAAAGGGAAAGAAATACTCGATACACAAAAACCATCAGATAATAGATTAGAAAACGAGTATTTCAAGAGGAGGATGGAGGATTATTTCCTCTCGTGTTTCAAGCGCGGATTAAGCGAGGACATCGAGCAGCGATTTCCCCATTGCGATAACATCTCTGTTGCTATCGATAACGCAGTCGAAATTGAACGCGATCTTGAAGCACGACGGGAACTACAATCAGTCTCGAACAAATTAGAAAACTTCCCTTCCCTCAAATCAGCTAAAATCTGTAATATCTGCAGAAAGGACAACCACACGTCGGAAAATTGCCGTTTCTCAATGCTCACTTGCCAATTATGTAAAACCAGGGCCATAGCGCCGACCAATGCAAAAAGAAACAGGACGAATAGGCGGTATTGACCTGCCAGATGTGCAAAGGTGCCGGGCACAGCGCGGACAAATGCCATTTAGGACAACGGTCCCCTACATTATCCTGTCAATTGTGTAAGACCTCAGGCCACATGGTCCCTGATTGCCCTACTCGTCATAAATCTCTCAACCCTTCAGGAGATCGTCCGCGTTCTGAAAGTGTTCCCGAGTGCCAGTACTGCCACAATCGTGGGCATGCCGCGGACAATTGCTTCAAATTAAAAAATAACAACACCGCGAGCCTCGAATGTCAATTTTGTCACAACCGCGGACATACTGCAGACAATTGTTTCAAGTTAAAAAACAGTAGCTCTCCAAGCATCGAATGCCAGTTCTGCCGCAATCGCGGCCACACTGCAGATAATTGCCCCAAGCTAAAAACAAACAGCGCTCCAGGCATTGAGTGCCAGTTTTGTCATAATCGCGGACACACCGCTGACAATTGTTTCAAACTAAAGAACAGCAAAGCTTGGAGCCATGACCAACTTATATGCCGCTATTGAAAACGAGAAGGACACACCATAGTAAACTGTCACACTCTTGAATATAACAATAAGTTGCGAAGCCAGCCGGGAAACGGGCTGAGCACCACTCGGACGGACGCTTTGAGTGGCCCGTCCCCGACTGAGCGTCCGGTCCTCGCGATAGCTCGAACCCAGCCGAACGGCGGTATCCAACTTATACAATAGAAGCAGAAAAATTCGTCAGCCTACCCTCGGTGTGTATCGGAGCACTACCGGAAAAGGGAAGATTTCAATGCTATTAGATAGTGGTGCCGTTCCAAATTTAATTAAAAAGGAATGGAATATACTGTGACGGGAATCGATGAAAACGATATCATAAGATTAAACGGAATATCTGAACTACAGTCTTTGCGTTAGGTAGTTTGTGGTTCCGCGTGTTAGGTTTTGCAACGCTTTTTCACATCATACGAGACGATGTGCCACTTCCTTACCCAGGTTTGCTGGGATCCAGATACTTTTTTGAAACGAAATCCAAGATTAATTACGAGATAGAATGTTTCGAGTGTGGAAATAATCTATGGCCTTTTGAAAAACCAGATGAACGTGTTGAGGAAATCGAAATCCCCGCACGCTCGGAAACTTCCTTCTATGTGAAGGCACGACGAAAGAGGGATATATTGCCCCTTTCAAAATCCGTGAAGGTATCTTTGCCGGCGACTGCCTGGTGACAACCGTCAACGGAAAGGCTCATTTGAAGGTTTTTAATGATGATGCCGTAAAATTAATCGTGCCGGTCGAAAGACTGCAGGCTTTCGATACGGTCGAAACCTTGTCAGCAGACGAGATCGAATTATATTCTTCGAAAATTTCAAGTCCTATCAATTCTTCTATTCCCAGCGTAGATTGCATGACGACTACGTTGTTTCAGGGTCCTTCCGTGGCCCATAAAAAACCCTCGACTAACCATGTCGCGATAAAACCTTGCCATCGCTACAACGAAAGCGATGACCAAGGAAAAACAAAACAAACCTCCAGTAGTGAGGAAAAATCTAAACCAAAAACATATAAAAAACGAAACAAGAGGTCAAGTAAAAAAGAAAAGAAAATTGGAAATAACTCGGAAATAACTCGGAGCGTTCCCAAGTAATAAAATCTTTCCTACGATTAGAGCACCTCGCGCAAGACGACCTAGAACACGTCGAAAAAATCATCGAAAAATACTCAGACAGGTTCCACATAAAGAGTGAGCCTCTCGAAGCAACACATGTTCTTCGACACAAGATCTCCACGGTCGACCACCTACCGATCAAGACGAAGCAGTATAGGTTTCCCCAGGCGCTTAAAGGCGAAGTCCAGCGATTTTCGCGCATTGAAGTCCAGCGATTTTTGCGCATTGAATGAAAAAACTATTGGCGATTCTTATCCATTGCCGAATATCACAGACATCCTCGATCAACTAGGGAACGCAAATTATTTCTCGGTATTTGATCTTGCTTCCGGGTTCCATCAAATCGAAATGAACCCCGAAGACAAGCCAAAAACCGCGTTTTCGACCCCACACGGTCATTATGAATTCGCGAGAATGCCTTTTGGGCTTAAGAATGCCCCGGCAACATTCCAGCGCTTAATGGACATTGTGCTCAGCGGACTCCAAGGGGTATCGCTTTTCGTGTACTTAGATGATATCGTGATATACGCCAAAGATTTGAACGAACACGAGAAGAAAATTCGCAAATTAATGGAACGTCTGCGTAAAGCAAATCTCAAATTGCAACCAGACAAATGCGAATTCCTTAGGCCGGAGGTCAACTACCTCGGCCACATCGGAAAAGACGGTCTGAGACCAGAACCTAACAAGCTATTAGCCGTAAAAGATTTGCCAGCGCCCAAAAAACATCAAAAACATACGCCAAGCTCTGGGTCTCGTCTGTTCATTCAAAATCGATGTTATCTTTTAGAAGATGAGTTAAGGGTTTTGCGAGGTTTTAAAAGTCTTTGATGAATCGACGGTAGTAACCGGTTAAGCCTAGGAATTGGCGCATGTTTTTGATGTGTTTGGGCTATCAAAGGATTCGATATCCCTTGAGGATATTGAATGCTTTTTCGATATCCTCAAGGGCAAATTGTGTGAAGCCCCAATCTTCCAATACCCGGATTTTGGAAAACCATTTATCATAACGACAGATGCTTCGGGCTACGCCTTAGGCGGAGTCGTCTCACAGGGAGAAATAGGCAAGGATAAACCCATTGCCTACACATCCTGTGTACTACGTGGCGCAGCTATTCGTTACGATACGTATGAAACGGAAGCAATGGCGATTATTCACAGCGTGAAAGCTTTCCGTCCCTACATCTATGGTAGGAAGTTTATTCTCGTCACCGATCACAAACCATTGCACTTTGCTGCTTTGGAAAGCAGTACACGAAATACTCGAAATTTCTGACAGCGATAAAAATCCTACGAAAATTACCACTCAGGTGGAAATCCAACCGCCACCGCGGTCCAATGAAATAAACGTCGTTGCACGCTCCTGAGCGAAGAACGACGAACCTTCCGTCCTAGATGGAGACGATCGACAAGTGGAAGACACACTTGTCGAGAAAACATCATCAAGGGTCAACGTGCCTGCGTCCGAAGTCACAGATGCACGCACTAGGCCCCACAACCCTCCGCGTCGAACTCCTAGGGTCATAAACTACGAGGAAAATAGTAGCGAGGAAACGGAGGCCGAAGTAATAAGTCCCGCACGTGTTAGGCGACCCAGTAAGGGCATCAACCCCAAACCAGCTGGGATCCCCGACCAGCGCGAAGCACCTCCTGCTATTTAGTCCGGAAACTCGTCTATTCCTAATTCCTATGATCCAACCGATTCAGATTCCAGTTCGATTGATTCAAAACTTTCTGATGAAAATCCCCAGTCGAAGAAACTAGAAGTTCAGAATTTAAAATCGCTAATTGTGTCAGTACGGAAGAACAATTTCAATTTCGAAACGACAATCTAGTCTATTTCATAGACTCGACAGGGAAACCTTGTGACCCAGGAGGACTAAAACTATTAGAATCAAATAAACTTCCAATCTGGAAGGAATTGTCCTTAGGCCGAGCTTACAGCAAAAAGGTTGGAAAAAAGTATCATATCGCTTGGGTCATCAAGGGAGAGCAGTCTGCATCGCTTGCTCTAATAATGGAAAGAATTAATAAGAGCATGAAAGAATTAAAGTCGATTTGCGCAACACTCAACCTTCAGTCGATCAGCTTTTGCCATTGCCAACACGTCGAGCACCTAATGTGGGCAGATGTGCTGAATATCGTAAAGGACGTATTCAAAGACACCCAGGTTACGAAATTGCTCTGCCTCGGAACTTTGCGCTACGTACCGGTTGAAAAACGCGATTCCATCTTTTACGAAATGCATAATTCCCCGATCGGGGGTCACAAAGGAGTTTCCAAGACTTACAATAGAATCAAACACGACTATATCTGGGAAGATTGAAAATCAGATATTCAAAGACGGGTGCAACAATGCTTGGAATGCCAGCTAAAGAAGCTGGTCAGAGTCAAGACAAAGCAGCTCATGATAATAACAGACACCCCAAGTACGGTTTTCGAAAAAATTTCAATGGATATAGTAGGTCCAATGCAACGGACGTCCAACAAAAACGAATATATCCGCACAATCCAAGACCATCTGTCGAAATATTGCATTGCAATTCCACTCCCGAATGCACTAGCGACGACAATCGCTGACGCGTTCATAAAAAGGTTTTTATGCGTCTTCGGCGCACCAAAAGCACTCCTGACGGACCAAGGGAGTAACTTCCTCAGCGGTCTCATGCGGAGAGTTGCAAAAAGATTCCGAATTGAGCGATGTCGAACGACCGCATTTCATCCTCAATCAAATGGATCGCTTGAGAGATATCACCATGCTCTAGCCGAATTCCTTAAACAATACACGGATAAAGATAACGAATGGGATCAATGGCTCGAATTAGCTATGCTCTCTTACATTACAAGTGTCCACGAAAGCACCAAATACACACCCTTCGAGGTAGTTTTCGGTAAATGAGTAAGAATCCCATCAAGCGAACCGCTTAGGTAATCAGATCAGTTACCTACGTATCGTGGATATTTGATCGAATTGATCACCTGTATAAATGGAATCAGAACCCTCGCGTATGAAAATCTAGTCTCTTCGAAACATCGCTCGAAAATATATTATGACAAAAACGCAAATCCCAAAAATTTCAAAGTCGGAGATTTTGTTTTCCTCCAAAAAGGGCCCAAACCAGGGAAACTCGGAGATCATTACACGGGACCTCATAAGGTCCTGGAATAAATGGACAAGGGTAATGTAAAGATCCAATACCAAGGCAAGCCACGGGTCGTGCATGAAAATAGATTACGATATTCGCACATCAACGCCAAAGTAAAGCCTAAAAAGAAACCCAAACCGACCGGAGTCGACAATTCCGAATTTTAAACCAACAAGTAACCGATAAATCATAATTATTCCCTTGTTTCCAGATGATCGTTATACATTTAATATGGCTCGTTTATTTAATCAACCCTGTCGTCAGCATGGTGGGATATGACTGTGGATCGAGCTCATCGAACATTACTACCTTATCATTGCTGGATGTCGAACCCTGCGAAAAGCATGCACCTAAAACCCAAGAGATCAGCCAGTATATACAATTATTGCAGCTCAATGACTACTCTGAATCACTAGTAAAATAATGTAAGGTCAAGTTTCGGAGAACAATTTATTATTGTGGCATGTCATTGCATGTGTCGATCGTTAGTAACGGTCAGACTTCGGTCTGACCGATACTAACGATCGACTGGTAGTCTCGAGGTATTCGTACCTCGAGACTACCAGTCGCGAAGCATGCGATGACATGTACAAATATGGAACCACACGGGTCGGATATACCATGATAAACGGACTAAAAGAGAATCAAACATCCACAAGTAGTAATACTCTCGTTGGTCACGTCAAAGATGACAGGGAATGCAATGGCGCCTCGTACTCAGACCCGTATGGTACCTGGGACAATGTTGTAGTCCAAGGAACCGTAAAAATATCGTTAAGAAGCTACACCGCACAGATCACACTGGAGTCAAACCAAATTCATTAACGTTCAGGCACCGTATGTGCCTTAACTTCATCTTCGTGCGTTGACCCCGATGGGGGATACAATTTCTGGGACTCGAGACCCCGAGAAAATTGCGGATTTAACAAATATGGTATCCTTTACGAAGGATTTTCTGTGAAAATGAGTGAAATCGGGTCCGAAACCCAAACCATCGTATATTCGGTGACGTCCGAAGACATTACCTTCGCGCTAGCTGTTGAGGAGACCGAACAAATTTGCGGATATAACATCCAAAACACAGAACATCCAAAACTATTTATTTTTGAGACTACCCGTAACGTCTCTTTCACAATCCGAGGGCGTTTCCCTGTTGCAAATCTGGATATTTTCGCCTATGTTAACTCAAAATTTATCTATGTCGAACGGCATATACGCCAACAATTAAAGTCGCTCTATCAAGACACGCTTAGACAACAATGCAACAAGGAACGTCAAATGCTAAAAAATGTATTATCATTAGCCACTCAAGCGCCAGACGAATTTGCGTACAACCTAATGAAAGGACCCGGCCATATGGCAGTCCTCGCTGGCGGGGTGGTACATATTATTAAGTGCATTCCGATAGAAGTAAACTTAACAAGGTTAAAAGATTGTTATCACCAGTTACCTGATACTCGTGGGAATGAAACCTATTTCCTAACTCCCAGAACTCACATACTAATGAAAAAGGGAACCCAAACCACGTGCAACCCCCTTTTACCTCCATATTATCATTTCGGGGACACGTAGTATAAGTTTATGCCCATACCGGTGGAAGCTGTACCTCCGACGAGCAAGAAGCCCATGACAAAACCTACGTGGAAGTATACCAACCCATCTTCTCTGGCGTCAAGTGACATCTATACGAAAGAAGACATCGAGAACCTTCGGGAACGCATAATGTTCCCGGTGGAAAAACCCGCCGTCCTGAACTACCTGGCACGGGGAATCAGTGGTCAAGACACCGCCAACCAAGATATGAAGTTGCTGAACCTTCTGGACAATAGTAGTCTGCAGAGTCTCGCTGAATCTATCTGGCATAGGACATGGGGAAAATGCATCCAATTTGGCACGGCCAGTGCCGGTATCATCGGTATACTGCTAATCGCACGGGCCGTCAAGCTCCTCATGGAAACGGTCAAACATGCATACAGTCGGGGCAATATGGAACTCTGTAACCAACCAGCTCATGCATCTGTCCAGGCGAACCCAAATGGAGACACCGGCCGACGTAGAGCTGGGTCAAGTAATCGCAAGACCCCCGAGGGGCCCACGGAACGGACCAGAGGGGTCAGAAGAGGGTCCTGCCCCGCAGACTAGAACGCCTGACCTACACTCCAAAGCACCCGCGACGGATCCACCAACTGCTTCAAGGGGACTGCCGTCCAGCCATGCCCCGCAGTCAGCGGCGCGTGACCTATATCCTGCCTTACCTGCTACCTCGAGATCACCCACTATTCCCCCCTTTCTCTGAAGAATTCCCACGAGGCCATGTAATCAGAAAGGAACCAATCCGATCTACACATTAAATATTCATTTAACTTTAACTCTATGAAATCAAGGGCAAACGATGCCACATTATTCTTTTAACCTAATAAAAAAAAAGAAAAATAAAAAAAAACACAACAAAACAAACAAACAAAAATATATGTGTATATGTATAACATGACTTTTCTTACGTGTCACGTTATAAGAATAGGCACATTTTAGTAAGGAACGAGACGTTTATACGAAGATAAGTTTTGCTTCTCTTCATTTCCTCTACGCTTCGATATAATTTTCTCCAGGTACCCACAGACTTAACCAAGTAAATATAACCATACCGAACCAAGCTCCTTTTATATTTTATCCTATGTGCGATATTATTGTTACCCTATACGTGCGCCATATTCACGATACTCGAGATGAACTCAACGAACTCAGCACCAACGTCGAACGCCGATTTGTGTGAAACAAGACCAACGGTAAGCCCGACCCGAAAAGGTTCAACACCAACGACGGAATCCGACTTCCACGAATCAATCGCCCCAAAACAATCGCACCCAACGACGCGCACGAGACAATCATTCAACCACTCAGAGTGCCGTGAGAAGATTGTAGACCCGGATATCCACACTGTCGAGGGTTACAAGGAGAAACACGAAATAATGACGATATATCCTTCCCTTTCTATCCTCGTTTTCCTTAATTTGTTACGTCCTGGCGATCTCGCCCTCCAATCTATATATATATATATATATATATATATATATATATATATATATATATATATATACTCATACAAATTCGTATGGTCTTTAATACAAGAATACGTTTTCCGTTAACTTTAATTCATATCATGACGAGCGGATTTACTTTTCATTACCCTTTATTTTGTCTGTGCACATTCGACTTTCCTTCGGATGCACCTACTACCGCTGCACGCGCCTAGCTAGCGCGCCGAGCTCAGCGCCCGCGCGCACCCACTCTCTATCCGTGTCTCTCCCTAACGCTCGCGCGCACACACGCGCCCTCGCTTCGTCTCTCGCTCTCTCTCTTTAGCGCTCCGCCAGGAGACCAACATGAGCCTCCTGTTCTCCCGATACTTCGCGCGCTCAACCGAGCTACGTCTTGCATCCTTCTCTCTCCGGGTTACCCATGTACCCCCTTCATACTTATGTAACCCGTATCACAAAAACATTCTCCTTTAATCTTCAGCCTCGATTTCCGCAGATCCGCAATATAATTCGCGACCCGCGTATCACAAATATCAACCCTCTCACCCCTATTTCACGTAATCACGAAAAACCACGAGATTACGTAATGCGCGGACTCGCGATATACTCGCGACCCCGCGACTCGCCTCGTACATAGAGTCGGTCTCTCTCTCTTACTCTCACTCGACCTAACCCTCTCTCTCTTACTCATGGCTACTATGGCAAATAGACGCTACGTGACTTTTCCCAAATTACTTTATTGCCCCTCGCGTCGAGCCAACGCTTCCCTTCGAGACATTTTCCAGAAAACACTCGAATTGCTTTATTGCCTCTTCAAACGAGCAAGCGCTCTTTTGACAGTATAAGTCTCTTTTTGTACGCTTTCCCATTTTCGAGTATATAGTATAAGACATTAAGCAGATATTTTTCCCGAACTTTCCCAAGGCATGTATATCCCCTTCTCTCTCGCGCTCGTCGCGTCGCTTTCCGACGCGCCGCCATAATGCAAGCCACGTGTTGCACGTAGGCTTCTACGAAATAATAATTTAAATAATATCGCATCTAGCCAAATCCCAAGAACTAATTAAAAGATAAACAAATCGCTATCACTCTATACCTCATAGACTAGACATCCGCTCCAATGCGAGTATCACGTATCGCCTCTTTGTCCTCTTTGTCTCCTATCCAATACCATTATTATTATTCCCACCTGCAGAATATTTGAGAATAAATTCATACACGCTCTAATTAATAAAAAGGATTATTCAATAAGTAATTAGCGCTGCCACAATACAACTAACAATATTATCGAATAATCAGAATAATTATTCCACGCAACAAATAAAATATATACATTATCTTAGTTATAATCTCGGCATTATGGATATTACAAGATATCTCATGCGCTACTCACGTAGTTATTAAACAAACGACTACCATATATATTTTATTTTAACGCATATACGAATAAAATTATTACTTCGCGAATAAGTTAAACATTGAATACAACTTCCTTCAAATAAATAATGTTGCGCTGTATTTATAATTAATTAAGAGCTACATATTAATAATCATTATACGCAATTCGCACACTTCGTGCGGAAGTTATTATCCTCTTATTTAAATATTTTATTACAACAACGAGTCAAAAATAAATTATCTTTATCCGATTCCATACCGCACGCAAAAGAATAAAATAACAATAACGATCAAAAGATATATAAAGTTACGTCCCTTTATTCACAAAAGAATATTATTGCAACAAATTGTGAGACTAACGATAAATTGAAAATATTAACTTATCGTCAGCCCAACCATGACAAACCGACATAATTATTTGTTGTACCATTTAAATTAAATAATTCATTTATCATCGAATCCTCCATTTACCGCCATAAGAGCAAGCAAGAAAGAACGTCGGCGTCGGCGTCCCGTCTCCGCGGCGCATGCGCACCACACCGTTCCACCGCCGCACCAATAAAAGACCGAGTCCTCCGCTGCTCGCTAGTTCTCCGGTCTCTCCACCAGTCAGTTGCGCTTCTCCGCTCGCCGCGTTCGTGTCGGACCCGCACGCTGGAAAATCGGAACGTTTCATTGACATTTCTTTATTTTCACATCGTTATTTTATCGAATTGTAACTCGAAGTTTGAGTTTTAATTGCGTTTAAATCTCATCGTATTCAACATCGCAGAGTTGTGTGTAATTATATTTATTTCTAAGTTTGTAACAATATATATATATATTCGTGTACGTTTCTAGAATCGGTGAACAATTATTTCGCGACCCTTTATCCCTCGTCGAATATATACGTCCGAACGTGTTGCTTAGTTTATCCGTTCGTCGTTTACAAAATCCACCTAAATCAACAATAATCTACCGTCGTTTTCGTGGCATTTCGTCTAATCGAAAATATTTCATTTTTCAACTTTTTATATTGTGTGTGTAAATCAATCGTCCGTTACACGAACCAACCTATTATCCATCTCTTCCTGTTTTCCGAAGAATTGTTGGTTGTGCTACTTACGTCAACAATTTCTTACCCCGCTTAATTTCAAGACTCGATTTACCGGTTGTGCTACTTGCTACTGCACGTGGATTAATCCATGTCTTGAATCCACGCTTGCATGTTAATCCTACCTGGTCTCTCATTCTTCCCAGGCAACGGCCAATTGATTTTTCAATACGATATTTATCAGTATTTATTTAATTTTATAAATGCCAAGAAGACGAGGTGGTTCCAAGTTTCATCTCCGCCGCGCAACCGCAATAGCCGCGCAAAAGCCACGACCGGCATCTCGTGGAAATAATTCATCTTTGCTCAAACAAATTATTCGCGACGCCGTAAAACAACATTCGGTGAAAATTGTACGGAAAATTGTGTCGAACGTTCCGTTCTGTGGAAAAGTCTTCCTTATCGACCCCCGTGGGTACATCCAGGCAGTGACTCGATCAACCGGCAGTGACGTTTCCGCCGCGTCGACAACCATCGTTACAACATCGAACGTCGAGATTGTCATCGTCGACTAATACTCCCGTCGTCAACGTCGTTTCTATCCACTCCACGAGTTCACCCCTCGGTCGACTAACGGGAAGCCGTCGTTACCTGCAGCGAGTCGGCACATAGATGGGTGGATGCTCGTCGAAAAATAAGAAACCCATTACCTCACCGTTTATCGTTGAAATCGTCGTTCACCTAGGGATCGTCATTACCGATGGTAGGACCTCTCTCCGGCTACCAGATCGTCCGTCGATAAACCCGCTACGTACCGCCGCTCGTAGGGTAAGTCGCACGCTCACGTTACCACTCACTATCTTCTTTACCGATTGCCCTATCCCCGCGAGTGATTCTTAGCTACCGATCAAACTGTGGCTCGATCCTCATCCCTGTTGGGCCCATTCCCGACTAAAGGCAGGATCTCAAGGCTGGCGTCCGTTCCTGTAAAACAAAGAAATATCGCATTAATTAAATAATCAACGTAAATTCAATCTAGTAAGCGAAATCGCGTATTTCATTTTCGAAGGTATTTATTATTTTTAACTAAAATAAATTCCTGGACGTAACAGGATACATTTTTGGTGGCAGCGGTGGGATGAACTATAAGTCACATTTTGATCGATTCCCCGCTAAATATAGATAAACCATCGTAATTTCGACTAACGATATGTCTCGATCAAATTCCTCGTCAAACATAAACTAATTGAATTACCCGTCAAACATAAATTAATTATCGTGATTTGATCAAATTCCCGTCAAATAGAAGTCAACTGTCGTAATATCAATTAAAAATCACGTTTTGTAAAATATAAATTTATTACGTAATTTCAATTTTATCGCGAATTCCAAACATGTCTACCACGAGGTCACAGGCTCGCGCTTTAAACGAAGAAGCATTGCTCATACTCCACGAACAAATAGATCGAAAACGCGAGACGTTACAAGAACAAGAACGCGCTCTCCACGAAAAAGACATGGAGACTAGAGAACGAATTAAAACACTTCAGGCCCTCGAAAACGAACCAAGTCGGAACATGTCGGAGATGCCCGATATAGCCGAAAGACAGGAACAATTTCCTTCCCTCCATAGGGCACTTTCACAAATAATTTCGCGATTCGGGGACCTACAGGCCGAAATTCACGAAATAAAAAACGAAAAGCGTTTCTCGCCAAGCCGCGAGTCTCCACCCCCCGAACCCCGTAGTTTTCACGAAGAACTTAATGTCGATAATCAAATAAATCCGAATCTAAAATTCAAGGACGCGTTAGAATCGGTCCCTACGTTCAACGGGTATAACATCCCCGTCCTCCGTTTTATCCGTTCGTGTAAAAGAGCTAGGGACATGTTTCCCCCCCACCTCGAACCAAGTCTAACTCAGTTATTACGCAACAAATTAAAAGGTCATGCCGCAAGGGCGTTAGAATACTATAATTTCCATAACCTCACCGATTTCGCGGACCGCCTTAAAACGTTAGTCGAAGCCGCGAAAACCCTTAACGAATTCCGAGGCGAACTCGGAAATATTTCAAAAAATAAGTCCGAGCATATCATTGATTACATCAGCCGCGTAAAAGATCTCCACACGGCAATTTACGAGGCCGAAGTTGACAATCATGGTCACATCCATCCGAATCATCGCAATACGCTGAACAATGATACGCTCGATTGTTTCATTAAGGGGCTTCCCCCCGATTTCCGCATACGTCTAAAACTCGAAAGTTTCCGGGACCTGGACGACGCGTTCTCCAAGGTCGTAAAAGTCGAAAAAGATATGGAGCGCGATCGCGTTCATTTTAAGGACGACCGTGCGGAAAATAAACCGGGCGTGTCTCCCGTCAAAGCGTTCTCCCCCTCCGGAAGAACGTATAACCATTGCGCTCGACCTCACCCATCGGAAAACTGTTGGCAAAGGTTTCCCGAAAAGAGGCCCGCGCACATACCCGCGCACGCTAACGAACTAGTCGCAAGTAATAATGTCAACAATAACGCAAATACGGTACGAATAATCGACGCCGAACCGTGCGAACCGTCCGGGTCCACTTAAGTAATTCGGAAAGTTCTCCCTCGGTATTTTTGGATTGCCCGCAATTAGCCGGTCCTACGGAAGTTTGATCGACTCGGGCGCCGAGGTGAATTTGGTTAAAAATCAAGTCGTAAATACTTACATGATTGCTAAATATTAAAATTGGACGGTATTTCGCCGACTCCCGTAAAAACTTTGGGATCTGTAGTACTAACGGTGAACAATATTCCCGTCAAATTTCACGTTGTAAGCGATTGGTTCCCTATCGAGCAGCACGCTCTTCTAGGAACCGAATTTTTGGCTGGAAATAAGGCCATTATTGATTGGAAACACGAACAACTAAGTTACGGTGATCATGTGATTCCTTTTCTTTCGAAGCAAAGTATATCCATTCCCAAACGTTCAAAGGTTTTATGGTACGTCAAAGTGAAAAATCCTGAAATTAAAGAAGGATATATTCCGAGGCTCCATTTTGGAGAAGAGATTTTCATGGGCGAAGCACTCGTGACGATTAAGAATGGGATTGCACATTTAATGGCTCACAACGTCCACTGAAGACGATCTTTCTATGGAAATTCCGTACGTAACCGTTCAAGAGTTTAGCTGTAAAGTTTCCACGGATATCAATTTGACCACTTCAGCCCCGATAGCTCGAAAACAGCCGGAGGCAAATGAAGCGGGTCCTCTTGTTTCTCTCCCTTTTCCGGAAAAGGTTATGTCGGAACGGGAAACTTTTGATTTTCTTGCCCCAAGGAAGAGGGTATTAGGAGCTGAAAAAGAGAATAAATTACAAGAAATTTTGTCTCTATTGCGCTTCGATCACCTTAACGAGGAAGAACGTAAAAATGTAAATTCAATCGTTGAAGAAAATCTGGATCTATTTTATATCCCGGGTTCTCCTCTTGGTTTCACCAACGCTATAAACCATCGAATAATTACAACGGACGATCAACCCGTTTTTACGCGTCAATATCGTTTCCCCCCTGTCCACAAACAGGAAATCACGAAACAAGTAAACGATTTGATATCAGGGGACATTACCGAACAATCAACTTCTCCGTATAGTTCACCCCTCTGGATCGTGCCTAAGAAAGCCGATTCCCAAGGGAACAAAAGATGGCGGATGGTCATCGACTACCGTAACCTAAACGTAAAAACGATTGGGGACGCTTACCCTCTCCCGCAAATTTCGGAAATTTTAGATCAATTGGGGAATGCAAAATACTTTTCCGTATTTGATTTGGCTAGCGGGTTCCATCAGATTAAGATGCACCCTGATGACGCACACAAAACCGCTTTTTCGACCCCTTTCGGTCACTATCAATTCACTCGTATGCCATTCGGGCTCGAAAACGCGCCCGCCACATTTCAACGCTTGATGGATCAGGTTCTCACCGGTCTACAAGGCAACGAGTTGTTCGTGTATCTAGACGACATCGTCATTTACGCACAAACCCTTGACGAACACGCGAAAAAATTCCACAAACTCGCGAAAAGTTTGAGACGGGCAAATCTCAAATTACAGCCCGATAAGTGCGAATTTTTGAGACGCGAAGTGGCCTACCTGGGCCACATTATCAGCGAAGATGGGGTAAAACCTGACCCTAAAAAACTCGAAGCTCTCAAGGATTATCCCAGACCAACTACACCGAAGAAAATCAAACAATTTCTAGGTCTCGCGGGATATTACCGTCGTTTCATCGAAAACTTTTCCGGGATCGCAAAACCGCTAACATTATTATTAAAAAAGGAGTCCCATTTCAAGTGGACCGATACTCAAGAAAAAGCATTCGTAACGCTACGCGATGCCCTCCGTAAAGAACTGGTACTCCAGTATCCAGATTTTTCGAAACCATTTATCATTACGACCGACGCGTCAGATATCGCGGTCGGGGGTGTCCTTAGCCAAGGAGAAATCGGCAAGGATCGACCCATCAGTTACGCCTCACGTACACTGAATAAACATGAACGCAACTATTCAACAATAGAAAAAGAACTTCTTGCCATTCTGTATTGCGTAAACCATTTCAGACCTTATGTATATGGGCAAGAGTTCGTATTAGTCACCGACCACAAGCCCCTCGTGTGGCTTCACTCGGTAAAGGACCCGGCCAACAGGCTGGTCCATTGGCGACTTCGTCTTGCAAACTACACTTACAAAATAATTTACAAGCCACGGAAAGCAAACAGCAATGCTGACGCTTTATCTCGAAATCCTCCTACTCAAAAAACGATTTTCATGACAAAACATACGCCAAACCAAAACGTCGCTTCAGACGACGAGAGAATCTTCTCTCCAGCTAAGAAAAGAAAGAAAAAATCAAAAGAAACAGAAGCCCATACGAGCACTGCTCCAAGAAGGCTATCATTAGACTCAGCATCAAACGAAACCTTCCGAGGCTTCAATTATCATGAACAAATGCAATCAAACGAAAAAGCAAAACGAAACTTACCTTTTGAACAGATGGATGTGGAGGAACGTTCCAGTGTACCCCCTCCCCCACTTTCGCCGGGAACCCTTCCGGATGTCACACTAGATTTCCCTCCGGAACTCGACCTCGCTGTTCCACCTGATCTTCCGTCAAACCCATCCTTGGATCGTTTTTCGGTCTCCCCCTTCAGGGAAGACCAACCTGAAAAAGAAAATGAAAATGACAAAGAAAATTCAAATGATAATGAAGGTATACCCGAAAGTGATGACGAGTCAGGCGACGATTCCGAACAAAGCAACTTAATCGATAACGAAAATCCTCAATTCGAAATTAGCGAAGAAAATCGCCACTTGTCTAGCGCGTTGAAGATCATAGAAACCCGCGATAGATTACACATGCAAAAGGATAATTACGTCGTCTTCGTAACCATGACCGGGCAACCACTTGACGAAGGTGCTAAAGACCTCCAGGAACAAAATATCTTCCCGAAATTAGAAGAGTTGGCGTACCTGCGAGTAAAATTCAAAATTGTAAAATCGAAACAAATAATCACACTACCCATTTTAGGTAGTATTCACAACAACCTCGAGTCCCGTGATCTCCAGGAAATTTGCGACTCCCTAAAGGACGCGATTCGCGAGTTATGCCTTAAAGAAGTCTGTATCGCTAAAGCGCTCACTATCGGCAACGTGCCGTGGGCCGTAATTAAAAACACTTTGTACGAAGCGCTCCGCGAGGAAAATATCTCGCTCGTAATTTGCAAGCAGTTAGTTCAAATTCCTCCCGAAGAAAAGCGGCTGGAAAATATTAAAGAAAAGCACGACTCGCTAATCGGCGGCCACAAAGGAGTAAACAAAACGTACAAACGTATCCGCGAATATTATTACTGGAAAAATATGAAAGTCCAGATACAAGAATATATCCAACATTGTCGAAATTGTCAACTCAAAAAATTGGTTCGCGTAAAGACCAAACAACCCATGATACTTACCGACACACCTGGGGCCGCATACGACAAGATCGCCATGGACGTAGTAGAACCCCTCCCTTTGACGAAAAACGGCAATCAATACATATTGACTCTCCAAGATCTTCTTACGAAATATTCATTGGCTATTCCACTGAGCCGAACTTCATCGATGGACATCAGCACCGCATTTGTGAAAAACTTCATCTCGCGATTCGGCGCTCCCCGCGCCCTCCGCGCCGATCAAGGATCCAACTTCTGCAGCAGTCTCGTGAAGGCTGTGGCGAAAAAATTCAAAATCAAAGCCTACCAAACAACGGCTTTCCACCCCCAAAGCAATGGATCGATTGAGCGTTCTCATCACGTACTCATGGAATACCTGAAACAATACGTTAACGAGAATTCCGATTGGGACGAGTATTTAGACCTAGCTATGTTTTCATATAACACGAGTCGTCATGAAGGCACTGGGTATACCCCGCACGAACTCGTATTCGGCAGGTTAGCTCGTCACTCTTCGGCCCATCACCAAATCGAGGAGTCACAGAATCCTTCTTACGCCGAATACCTCACCGACCTGTTTAACCGTATAGATGGCCTACAAACGATGGCGGCCGAAAATCTGAAACATGCAAAAGAAAAATCAAAAGAGTACTACGATCGCAATGTCAACCCAAAGTTTTTCAAGGTTGGCGATCGCGTGTTAATTCTAAAAGAACCCCAAAAAGGAAAATTCGGGGATCAATATTCCAAGCCATGCGAAATAATCGAAATATTATCAGGGGCTAACGTTAAAATCCTTCACCAGGGCAAACCTCGCATCGTACATACGAACAAATTGAGGGCCACCCGTCTGTAACCAAAACTCTCGTTATTAGTTACTGAATGGAGCCGAAGACAACAATCATCTTTGCTCTCCTCATGCGCACCGCCGTCTGCCTCATCGGGTATGACTGCGGCGCCCCTACGCTTAACGTCACCGCCGTTTCTCTCACGGACATCGGAACTTGCGACATACCTATAGTCGATCCAACCCCGATACTCGTGAGAATCCAACTGCTGCAGCTCTCGGAATTCTCTACGACTGAGGTCGTTCAGTGCAAGGTCGAAATCGACAGGACCTTGCACAACTGCGGTATGAACTCGCATAATTCAATAGTACAAAATGGTCGCCAAATTTATCTTAGACGACAAAACTTGCCGCAAGGTCCACGAAACGGGAATCATCCAACTTGAATTTTCCGCTATTATCACCGGACTAAAAAGAAATAGTACAACATCAAGGAGTCTTACGCTTGCCGGAACTCTCACCAACGACGGAAGTTGCACCGGCGCCCAATACAGCGACCCTTTTCGCACCTGGAGCAACGTAGTGGTTCAGGCTTCCGCCAAAATAACCATCTCCAATTACGAGGCATCGGTCAACATGGCGAACAACCGCATCATCCTCCAGAGCTCGACCCAATGTCAACTGTCCGAAGGTCAATGCACGGACGTCGAAGGGAACCAAGCTTTTCGGAAAACGGAACCTGTGGACACATGTCTCTTTAATCGATACGACGTTCTTTACGATGGCATGGCAAGAAAACTTCGCACTATCGAAAACTCCATCCAGACGCCTGATGTGTATACGTTAACTACTCAAGAAACCACGATCGCTCAGGCCGTTAGGAGCGAAAAACCAATCTGCGGCTCCACCCTTATCCGAACGGAACACCCGAAATTATTTATTCTTGAAACTCGCGATGGACAAACATTCGCCTCGCGTCGCAAGGTCCTCGTCAGTAATCTAGACATATTTTCCTATGTAAATTCGAAATTCATTTATGTGGAAAAACATATCAAAACCCAAATAAAGGCAATGTACAAGGATGACTTGACACAACGATGCAATTTGGAACAACGAGTAATCCGCAACGCTCTGGCAACCGCATCAATATTGCCGCAAAAATTCGCCCGAGCCGTCACCAGAAGTCCAGGGTACATGGCCGTCATCGCCCGCGAAGTAGCCCACATCATCAAGTGCGTTCCCGTGGAATGCACCCTTCGCAGGACCGAGGAATGCTACCTCGAGTTACCTGTAACTCACCACAACCAGTCGTATTTCCTTTCGACAATTTCACGCAAACTCATCAAGGCCGGAACCCACATCGAATGTAATCCTCTTCTTCCGGCGCAATACCTCATCGACGGGGCAAGGTACCGCTTCGCCCCGCATCCAATTGAAGTTCCACCTCCGCAAGGCCGATGACTACTCCTACGTGGGGTTACACGCCAGTAGGAAACCTCGCAACAAGTGGAATTCACACAAATGAAGAAATGGAGCAACTACGCGACCGAATCATGTTCCCGGCCGAAAGACCAGCGCTATTGAATAATTTGGCTCGTGGATCAGATGGATATACCATCCCTCCAGGAGCCGTATCCCTCAAAAACTTATTGGACGAAAGCACCTTGGAGCACATCGCAGCCAACGCTTTCGAAAACCTTTGGAACAGTTTCGAGAAATTCGGGATTATCAGCGCAGGCTTTCTCGGCATTATGGCCATCTACTCAATTATAAAGTCAGCTATCGATACCATCATTCATGGGTACACCCTGCATTCATTATACAGATGCAGCTTCGTGTTGTTTGGGGCCATCTGGAACTCCTTCACCAACCTACTCGTGACCAGGGCCCACAAGAGGAATCAAAGGGATGAAGGACTCAACTCCGAACCATCCCCTAGGGAATTGGTTCCCCCACACAACAAACCGGAACCTAAACCATCTACATCTACTAGGAGATTGTCGGGCATCGACGCCGTCCTGCTCAGGCGCTCAGCCTTTACGCCGTTCCTCAGCCATCCAGTAGGGTGTCTTCGTCTTAGTCCCCCGAGGTGTTACGTCCTGGCGATCTCGCCCTCCAATCTATATAGATATAAATATATATATATATACAGGGTGATTCATAATAACCCGTACACCCGGAACTGGCGGGTTCAGCGGGGTACCCCTAGTATAACTGTCAAGGCTTTTTGGTCTCCGTCAAATAGTTTTTTAATGGGAGCGATTCCAATTTTGGCATTTGAAGGATTGTTGTAGGGCTGCAGTCTGCCCTTGACAACGACGCCACTCGAGGGCTGGGTCTGAGCGCGAGAAACGTAGCAGGTGACGAGCAAGGGAGATAGGCATCTGTCTTGCTTGCCCGGCCAATTTGACGTTTCGCGTATCGTCTGCTATTATTTTCTGTCATCGTGAGTACGCAAGTTCAGAGCGTGAGCCGAGCCGCGCGACTGAGCGTGACGTGTTTTTTCGGATGTCGTCGATCTCTATTTGTCGCACTTTCGTTCTTTTTTATTTAATGAGCGTCTCCTATCGCCTATCTCTCATTAATAAATATTTATCTTCTCTCTTGTTCTGATTCATCTTTGCGCATACTTTTGTTTATGCCAGGTTTTCCCTTCGATTTTAATGAAACTGATGTCCATGGAAGAGCACTGAAAACAGTCATACGCTTACGGTATGACTGGAAAAAGAGTTGCACTTGTTGAAATCCGTTTCAAATAGAAAAAGCTTTCAAATGCGGAATTTTTTCGTCTCGGAATTTTTTTTTTTCTCGAGATTTGTTAACCCTTCCTTGACACGCTGGGTAACGTTGACCCGGCCAAATTTGAAATGAAATGCTCACTTTTCCAAAAATAAAAGTTTTCAATCATTTTTTACAACAATTTTATTTTACATTTTCCGAATTTTAATTATGCAGACGTATTAAGAAATGTTTAAAGTGTATCCCAAATTTGTTTCAATAAGCACCGACCGATGGGATGTTAAGGGCAGGTGGGTTAAGTACTATCCGGGTCAAATTGACCCAGTATGTCAAAGTCGTGGCCAAATGTAAGTGTGTCAAGGAAGGGTATTCGATGCAAAAATGTAAGGAAAATGACAAAAAAATTCCCATTGAAAAATTTCCATCATTTGAAAACCTCCACGTGGTACGCTTTCGGTATTGATAATACGAGCGGTAGAAATTTTGTACATTTTTTTTATTTGGAAAAAAGAATTTTTGTTTGCGGTTTTTTTCTCACAATTTGATGAGTATTAAATGCCAAATTGTAAGAGAAATAATGTTTTTTTTTCATCTCATAGTCGTTAAATTATCTTTAAGGAACAATAAACGTGCTCTTAAAATTATTTTCAAACTGATCGATCCATAAAGAGACGCTTTGAATTTTCGCAGGGCTCTTAAGGATACAATTAACTTGAAAAAAAATCCGCTAACATTAGTACTTATACGAATATTTGCAAGTTAGCGGGGGGTTTTCTAAAAATCAAGAAAAGTTAATTTTTTTGTACTTTTTTCAAATCAATGGCAAGCATGGGAAAAGATTTTTCGCCAAAACCATAGTCAGGCCTCATAGAGAATTTATTGAAGTTTCAGAAACCGCCGGTCGATTTGCTGTACAATGATTAATTCTCATACTTCATGAGATATCCATGATCAAAGACAAAAGGGTGACTTTTCATTTAGCGGCTGATATTACAGCCACTAATTGTCGTACCGAGCCAAAAAAAACCCAACTGCACCTAAATGATAAGTTTCAATGACCCTGATATTGATTCAGTCGGAAAAAAATATACTGATCCTAGGGGAAAATTAAGAGAAAAAAAAACAAAAGGAATATTTTTGTCTCCTGATTTTTCTTTTGCTTGGGCAATAAAAGTTACTAAAAAAAATTCATCAAAAGATTTCAAAATTAGAAACTGCAAGCTTCAAGATCGTTATTGTCACAAAAAAATACTATTTTTTTCTAATTTTCTGTTCCTTTAATTACATTAAGCGCAAAAATTAAAGGATAACTTTTTCTTCATCGAAAAATTGCGCTTTTTCGGACGGCCGTATCGCGGTTGTGAATAATCGGAAAAATGAATTAAAAAAGCACTTTGTAGCGTTGTGAACTTCAGAACGCTTATATTGATACATGTTTATGAACTTTTTTCAACCAAAAAAATTATTGGTATGCCATGAAAACGGAAATTCAAAAAATTTCACCAACTCTGCCGGGTTACACGGGGAACAGAAATTTTTGTAAAGAAAATCCGTTTCAACTATTTGAAAGCGTATATCTTCTTCTCTTATCTTATTTTTTCGAACCTCTGTGCGATTTTCATTCGCCTAGTTATCACCGGCCAAATCAAAAAATTCATTTGTTTATTTTGGACGGTTATAACTTTGGTCGAAATCATCGTACATCATTCATAATGACATCGTTGGAAAGCTTGAATTCATTCTATTAATCATAGGGTATGAAATAATTTAAGTATTGTTTTGAAACACCGTGAAATCGATTTTAAAAATCGTGTAAAATGCCGATTTTTACACTTTCTGTCGATTACATAGTTGCAACCGAAGGACAGAGCTCTAAGATTTTTACGTTTTCTCAAAGCTAAGAGTGCATAGGAACATTCCACCAAAAACCAGGCCGCTGCATATAGGCTTTCGAACTGGCCCGAGGCTTTGAACTTCGTAAAAATTGAGATACGGCAATTTTCACGCGGTGATCGATCTTGGACACGATCGAATTTATCTATTTTAGACAGGTGATGAGAGAAATTCTTCAATTACCTCGATAATGTTCCCGTTTAAGGGGAAGTGAGCGGACATCGCAGCGATTGGGATTTTCATTTTATCGGTTTTGATGAATTATAGAATTTTAATTGCAAAAAATTAATGATCAGCAAAAATTAATGTTCGGCCATTACGCTGAACGAACAAAAAAAACTCGACTTTGGGGCACCGTATTTAAGGGGTTAAAGTAAGAAAGCGAGTTCGTGGAAATATGTAATAAAAACAATCTGCTCTTTCCTGGTGTAAAATAGCGACTTAAGTTTGCCTCGACTCCGGAACCTCATTTAAGGTGTCATATTGAGGAGGGCTATGTGTGCTAAATTTGTCTTACTTCATTGAAATTGAATGCGGTGCATCTATCGGTTATCGGTGCGGGATGCACCCTGCACAGATTTCGACTTCGAAAATCATGGCCTAAGGGGGTCATACTCGATGCACACTGCGTCCACATAACATTTCAGGAGGGAGTTGAGAAAAAAAAGGTTTACTATCTTCTACCATAACAAACAAAAAATGCAATGCTATCGCACTATTGGGAGACGTTGTTTAAAGGGATTGGTTACCAAAAGAGTTTGTGCAAATTTTCTCTTGAGGCGACCTGGAAGATTTAAAATGCATCCTTTCCGGTTGCGAAAGAGCAGAAAGCAAAATCGAAAAGAACGACCCTTGCGAAGACGATTGCAAATCTTCTATCAGTTTTGCTGAGGTGCAATGAACATTATCTTTTCAGTTGCGATACAATTCCACGACTTGATCACAATGATGGGAAACTTCATTTAGAGGGCTGAATCAGACGATGAATGGGTGCAAATCAGCTCTTGCAGCGAGGTTGATGAATCTTCTGAATTCGGCCAAATGTACAGTTATTAAGTTGGGGAGGGTGCAGTTGAGCCCGATATCAACTTTGGGAAGCTGCATTTACGTGATTGAAGAAGTAAAATGACGTTACGCTTTACGTTTCGTCGTAAGAGAGCCTTTGAGGCGTATCTGAGGGAGGATTTATCAATATTGGACGCGAGAAAGCGACTTTGCTTGTAATCCAGGAATTTTAGCACCAAAAATGGGTTCGCTCCGCAAAAAATCCTGATAATTGAGTTTTCGATTGGATTATGTCAGAGGGTGTACCCTAAGTATAAAACCAAGTTTGTGTCGTCCGAAACCGCGAGCGTTAGCCGCCATCTTGAAAAACGCCATTTTGCAAATATCTCGGAAACGGTGAGTTTTACGTTAAAAATTGTTACGACCTTTTCTGTAGAGAATAAAATTTCCCATCTTTTGTATTCTAAACTTTTTTGTCTATTGTTAATATTTGCTGAGATATACGGGTGACTTTTATAAGGTGGACGGGTGTATTTTGAGGGTCTTGCGCGGTGATTTTGCGACTGAAAAAAATATGATTGTTAATGGTTTTCGGCTCTTTCTTTGAAAAAAAATATATCGTATTTTTGTCATGAATAGCATTTGCCAGAGAAAATAGCGTATTCTGGAAAAGAATAAAAAATCCGTTTTGCGTGCAGGAGAATGAAGTCTATAAAATTCCAAATACGGAACACTCGCGAAAAACTTTATTTGTGCTTCCCGTCATGGAGAAAAAAAATTATAAAACATACGATTAAAGTGGATAAATCGTAATTTAATCAGTGGTACAAATTCGCTAAGTCAGGCACGACAGTGCTATAGGAAATGCTAGTCTGCTGAAGTCACAGCTGCAACTTCCGAATGGTCGGCAGTCACAGGACGTTGGTTCAGAGTCCGATGATACGCGGTCGAGCCGAGGGATCTGAATGTGTCCCTATCTGAGAACTTAATTCAAAATAATGTCAATTTATAAAATGTTCGAGGATTCCATGCACTGCAAATACGATTTTCAATAATTTGCGATTCGCTAACAACTTTTGGAATAAATTATTCTAACAATACATTCTAAAGTAATTTGACGTGGAATTATTAATTTTTACCAAATACTACGAGTTTTTTTTTAATGTTGCATAGATTATCTTCACATGTTGTAGTTACAGAAGTTTTGAATATTTTATGATAAAGTCAAAAATAAAAATGCTCGTATAATTTGGCAAAAAAGAATAATTTCACGCGAACTCAATTAAAAATGTATTGATAGAATTATTTATTGCGAAAGTTATTAGCGAATCGCAAATGATGACGAATATTGTTTGCGGACCATGAACTTCGCAAACATTTTCGAAATTGACATGATTTCCCATAAAGTTCGCAATCTATCGATCAAGTTCAATCGATTATCTTAAACATCAATCCATAAAGGTATTTCAGGCACATTAATCCCGTGAAACTCCGTGAAAGCAACAATTGTCGGTGGAAAAAATCTGAAAAAAATCATGGTCGATCTTTAGACCGTACTTCTACAGGAATAATAAGGTTGTTTTCTTCCTTATTTTCGATTTTTTAAAAAATAAATATTAAGTGACGAAAATGATCTTGGGCGGGAAGAAAACGACCCAGGTTTGCGAATCGCGGGTTAGGATTTGCTGCTACGCAATGGGTCAGATTGAGTCGGGAAGTCTGACGATGCTGCGACAGCGACGAAAGGAGCATTATTTATTTAACAAAGATAAAATCGGTGCTTGCAACGGTTCTCGGAACCTCAGTCGGACAATCCGGATATTAATGCCCCGAATTCGTCTCCGATTTTATCTTATTTCCGGTCAGATTGGGTCGAGAAGTCTGAAGATCCTGCGCCAACGACGGCAGGAGCATTATTTATTTAAGAGAGACAAAATCGGGGCTGGTAACGGTTCTCGAAGGACCGATCCGACATTCCTGACATTACTGCCCCGAATGCGTCTCCGATTTTATCTTATTTCCCGTCAGATTGGGTCGAGAAGTTTGACGATCCTGCGACAACGAGGGAACGGACGCGTCCGTTCCCGATCGCGAACGGATGAAATCATGTGTTTGCGATATTATCGGAATTCAGATTAAATCAACCGCAAACTCGTCGTCACGTTGTCGAGTATGTCCTATGGATACTGCACGAATCATTGACATAATTGATTTCATCTCCGTTCGCAATCGGGAACGAGATGAATTGATCTCGTCGCGATATTATCGAAAAGGAGATGAAATGAATGGCGAACTCGTCGTGACGTTGTCGAGTGTATCCTATGGATACTGGACGAATCACTAACAGGAATGATTTCATCTCCGTTCACGATCGGGAACATAGACAAATTCATCTCGTTCCGATATCATCGGAAACGAGATGAAATCAAAGGCAAACCCGTCGTGACGGTTTCGAGTATGTCCTACGGACACTAGAATAATCATCGACAAAATTGATTTCATCTCTGTTCGCGATCGGGAACGAGATGAAATCATCTCTTTGCGATATTATCGGAATGGAGATGAAATCAACCGCAAACTCGGTGTGACGTTGTCGAGTATGTCCTAGGGATAATGCACGAATCGTTGTCCGAATTGATTTCATCTCCTATCGCGATCGGGAACGAGATGAAATCATCTCTTTGCGATATTATCGGAATGGAGATGAAATCAACCGCAAACTCGGTGTGACGTTGTCGAGTATGTCCTAGGGGTAATGCACGAATCGTTGTCCGAATTGATTTCATCTCCTATCGCGATCGGAAAAGAGATGAATTTATCTCTTTTCAATATCATCGGAAAGGAGATGAAATGAATGGCGAACTCATCGTGACGTTGTCGAGTATGTCCTATGGATAACGCACGAATCGTTGTACGAATTGATTTCATCTCCTATCGCGCTCGGGAACGAGATGAATTTATCTTGGTTCAATATCATCGGGAAGGAGATGAAATCAATGGCGAACTCGTCGTGACGGCTTCGAGTATGTCCTACGGACACTAAAAAATTTTTTGACAGAATTGATTTCATCTCCGTTCGCGATCGGGAACGAGATGGAATCATCTCTTTGTGATATTATCGGAATAGAGATGAAATCAACCGCGAACTCGTTGTAACGTTGTCGAGTATGGCTTATGGATAATGCACGAATCGTTGTCCGAATTGATTTCATCTCCTATCGCGATCGGGAACGAGATGAATTAATCTCGTTTCAATATCATCGGAAAGGAGATGAAATCAATGGCGAACTCGTCGTCACGTTGTCGAGTATATCCTATGGATACTGCACGAATCACTGACAGAATTGATTTAATCTCCGTTCGCGATCGGGAACGAGATGAATTCATCTCGTTCCGATATTATCGGAAACAAGATGACATCAAAGGCAAACTCGTCGTGACGGCTTCGAGTATGTCCTACGGACACTAGAAGAAACATTGACGGAATTGATTTCATCTCCGTTGGCGATCGGGAACGAGATGGAATCATCTCTTTCCGATATTATCGGAATGGAGATGAAATCAACCGCGAACTTGTGTGACGTTGTCGAGTATGCCCTATGGATGATGGACGAATCGTTGTCCGAATTGATTCCATATCCTATCGCGATCGGGAACGAGATGAATTTATCTTGTTTCAATATCATCGGGAAGGAGATGAAATCAATGGCAAACTCTTCGTGACGGCTTCGAGTATGTCCTACGGAGACTAAAAAAATTTTTGACAGAATTGATTTCATCTCCGTTCGCGATCGGGAACGAGATGAAATCATCTCTTTGTGATATTATCGGGATGGAGATGAAATCAACCGCGAACTCGTCGGAACGTTGTCGAGTATGGCCTATGAATAATGCACGGATCGTTGTCCGCATTGATTTCATCTCCTATCGCGATCGGGAACGAGATGAATTTATCTCGTTTCAATATCACCGGAAAGGAGATGAAATCAATGGCGAACTCGTCGTGACGGCTTCGAGTATGTCCTACGGACACTAGAAGAATCATTGACAGAATTGATTTCATCTCCATTCGCGATCGGGAACAAGATGAAATCATCTCTGTGCGATATTATCGGAATGGAAATGAAATCAACCGTGAACTCATTGTGACGTTGTCGAGTTTGTCCTATGGATAATGCACGAATCGTTGTCCGAATTGATTTCATCTCCGTTCGCGATCAGGAACGAGATGAAATCATCTCTTTGTGATATTATCGGAATGGAGATGAAATCAACCGCGAACTCGTCGTAACGTTGTCGTGTATGGCCTATGGATAATGCACGAATCGGTGCCGGAATTGATTTCATCTCCTATCGCGATCGGGAACGAGATAAATTTATCTTGTTTCAATATTATCGGGAAGGAGATGAAATCAACGGCGAACTCGTCGTGACGGCTTCGAGTATGTCCTACGGAAACTAAAAGAATCTTTGAAAGAATTGATTTCATCTCCGTTCGCGAGCGGGAACAAGATAAAATCATCTCCTTGTGATATTATCGGAATGGAGATGAAATCAACCGCGACCTCGTCGTAACGTTGTCGAGTATGGCCCATGGATAATGCAACAATCGTTGTCCGAATTGATTTAGTCTCCTATCGCGATCGGGAACGAGATGAATTTATCTCGTTTCAATATCATCGGAAAGGAGATGAAATCAATGGCGAACTCGTCGTGACGGCTTCAAGTATGTCCTACGGATACTAGAATAATCATTGACAGATGATCCGATTCATCTCCGTTCGCGATCGGCAACGAGATGAAATCATCCCTTTGTGATATTATCGGAATGGAGATGCAATCAACCGCGAACTCGTCGTAACGTTGTCGAGTATGGCCTATGGATAATGCACCAATCGTTGTCCGAATTGATTTCATCTCCTATCGGGATAGGGAACGAGATGAATTTATCTCGTTTCATTATCATCGGAAAGGAGATGAAATCAATGGCGAACTCGTCGTGACGGCTTCAAGTATGTCCTACGGACACTAGAAGAATCATTGACAGAATAGATTTCATCTCCATTCGCGATCGGGTACAAGATGCAATCATCTCTTTGCGATATTATCGGAATGGAAATGAAATCAACCGCGAACCCATTGTGACGTTGTCGAGTATGTCCTATGGATAATGCACGAATCGTTCTCCGAATTGATTTTATTTCCTATCGCGATCGGGAACGAGATGAATTTATCTCGTTTCAATATCATCGGAAAGGAGATGAAATCAATGGCGAACTCATCGTGACGTTGTCGAGTATGTTCTATGGATAACGCACGAATCGGTGCCCGAATTGATTTCATCTCCTATCGCGATCGGGAACGAGGAGAATTTATCTTGTTTCGATATCATCGGGAAGGAGATGAAATCAATGGCGAATTCGTCGTGACGGGTTCGAGTATGTCCTACGAATACTAAAAGAATATTTGAGAGCATTGATTTCCTCTCCGTTCGCGATCGGGAATAAGATGAAATCATCTCTTTGTGATATTATCGGAATGGAGACGAAATCAACAGAATTGATTTCATCTCCGTTCGCGATCGGGAACGAGATGAAATCATCTCTTTGTGATATTATCGGAATGGAGATGAAATCAACCGCGAACTCGTTGTAGCGTTGTCGAGTATGGCCTATGGATAATGCACGAATCGTTGTCCGAATTGATTTCATCTCCTATCGCGATCGGGATTGAGATGAATTTATCTCGTTTCAATATCATCGGAAAGGAGATGAAATCAATGGCGAACTCGTCGTGACGGCTTCGAGAATGTCCTACGGACAATAGAAGAATCATTGACAGAATTGATTTCATCTCCATTCGTGATCGGGACCAAGATGAAATCATCTCTGTGCGATATTATCGGAATGGAAATGAAATAAACCGCTAACTCATTCTGACGTTGTCGAGTATGTCTTATGGATAATGCACGAATCGTTGTCCGAATTGATTTCATCTCCTATTGCGATCGGGATCGAGATGAATTTATCTCGTTTCAATATCATCGGAAAGAAGATGAAATCAATGGCGAACTCATCGTGACGTTGTCGAGTATGTCCTATGGATAACGCACGAATCGTTGTACGAATTGATTTCATCTCCTATCGCGATCGGGAACCAGATGAATTTATCATGTTTCAATATCATCGGGAAGGAGATTAAATCAATGGCGAACTCGACGTAAAGGCTTCGAGTATGTCCTACGGACACTAAAAGAATTTTTGACAGAATTGAGTTCATCTCCGTTCGCGATCGGGAACGAGATGAAATCATCTCTGTGTGATATTATCGGAATGGAGATAAAATCATCCGTTAACTCGTCGTACCGTTATCGAGTATGGCCTATGGATAATGCACGAATCTTTGTCCGAATTGATTTCATCTTCTATCGCGATCGGGAACGAGATGAATTTATCTCGTTTCAATATCATCGGAACGGAGATGAAATCAATGGCAAACTCGTCGTCACATTGTCGAGTATATCCTATGGATACTGCACGAATCACTGACAGAATTGATTTCATCTCCGTTCGCGATCGGCAACGAGGTGAATTTATCTCGTTCCGATATAATCGGAAACTAGATGACATCAAAGGCAAACTCGTCGTGACGGTTTCGAGTATGTCCTACGGACACTAGACTAATCATCGACGAAATTGATTTCATCTCTGTTCGCGATCGGGAACGAGATGAAATCATCTCTTTGCGATATTATCGGAATGGACATGAAATCAACCGCGAACTCGTCGTTACGTTGTCGAGTATGTTCTATAGATAACGCACGAATCGGTGCCCGAATTGATGTCATCTCCTATCGCGATCGGGAGCGAGATGAATTTATCTAGTTTCAATATCATCGGGAAGGAGATGAAATCAATAGCGAACTCGTCGTGACGGCTTCAAGTATGTCCTACGGACACTAGAAGAATCATTGACCGACTAGATTTCATCTCCATTCGCGATGGGGAACAAGAGGAAATAATCTCTTTGCGATATGATCGGAATGGAAATGAAATCAACCGCGAACTCATTGTGACGTTGTCGAGTATGTCCTATGGATAATGCACGAATCGTTCTCCGAATTGATTTCATCTCCTATCGCGATCGGGAACGAGATGAATTTATCTCGTTTCAATATCATCGGAAAGAAGATGAAATCAATGGCGAATTCGTCGTGACGGCTTCGAGTATGTCCTACGGAAACTAAAAGAATCTTTGACAGCATTGATTTCATCTCCGTTCGCGATCGAGAATGAGATGAAATCATCTCATTGTGATATTATCGGAATGGAGATGAAATCAACAGAATTGATTTCATCTCCGTTCGCGATCGGGAACGAGATGAAATCATCTCTTTGTGATATTATCGGAATGGAGATGAAATCAACCACGAACTCGTTGTAGCGTTGTCGAGTATGGCCTATGGATAATGCACGAATCGTTGTCCGAATTGATTTCATCTCCGTTCGCGATCGAGAATGAGATGAAATCATCTCTTTGTGATATTATCGGAATGGAGATGAAATAAACAGAATTGATTTCATCTCCGTTCACGATCGGGAACGAGATGAAATCATCTCTTTGTGAAATTATCGGAATGGAGATGAAATCGACCGCGAACTCGTTGTAGCGTTGTCGAGTATGGCCTATGGATAATGCACGAATCGTTGTCCGAATTGATTTCATCTCCTATCGCGATCGGGAACGAGATGAATTTATCCCGTTTCAATATCATCGGAAAGGAGACGAAATCAATGGCGAACTCGTCGTGACGGCTTCGAGTATGTCCTACGGACATGAGAGAAATCATTGACAGAATTGATTTCATCTCCATCCGCGATCGGGAACAAGATGAAATCATCTCTGTGCGATATTATCGGAATGGAAATGAAATCAACCGCGAACTCATTGTGACGTTGTCAAGTATGTCTTATGGACAATGCACTAATCGTTGTCCCAATTGATTTCATCTCCTATCGCGATAGGGATCGAGATGAATTCATCTCGTTTCAATATCATCGGAAAGAAGATGAAATCAATGGCGAACTCATCGTGACGTTGTCGAGTATGTCCTATGGATAACGCACGAATTGTTGTACGAATTAATTTCATCTCCTATCGCGATCGGGAACGAGATGAATTTATCATGTTTCAATATCATCGGGAAGGAGATTAAATCAATGGCGAACTCATCGTGACGTTGTCGAGTATGTTCTATGGATAACGCACGAATCGGTTCCCGAATTGATTTCATCTCCTATCGCGATCGGGAACGAGATGAATTTATCTTGTTTCAATATCATCGGGAAGGACATGAAATCAATGGCGAACTCGTCGTGACGGCTTCGAGTAAGTCCTACGGAAACTAAAAGAATCTTTGACAGAATTGATTTCATCTCCGTTCGCGATCGGGAACGAGATGCAATCATCTCTTTGTGATATTATCGGAATGGAGATGCAATAAGCCGCGAACTCGTCGTAACGTCGTCGAGTGTAGCCTATGGATAATGCACCAATCGTTGTCCGAATTGATTTCATCTCCTATCGGGATCGGGAACGAGATGAATTTATCTCGTTTCAAAATCATCGGAAAGGAGATGAAATCAATGGCGAACTCGTCGTGACGGCTTCAAGTATGTCCTACGGATACTAGAAGAATCATTGACAGAATAGATTTCATCTCTATTTGCGATCGGGAACAAGATGAAATCATCTCTTTGCGATATTATCGGAATGGAAATGAAATCAACCGCGAACTCATTGTGACGTTGACGAGTATGTCCTATAGATATTGCACGAATCGTTCTCCGAATTAATTTTATTTCCTAACGCGATTGGGAACGAGATGAATTTATCTCGTTTCAATATCATCGGAAAGGAGATAAAATCAATGGCGAACTCATCGTGACGTTGTCGAGTATGTTCTCTGGATAACGCACGAATCGTTGTCCGAATTGATTTCATCTCCTATCGCGATCGGGAACGAGATGAATTTATCTTGTATCAATATCATCGGGAAGGAGATGAAATCAATGGCGAATTCAGCGTGACAGCTTCGAGTATGTCCTACGGAAACTAAAAGAATCTTTGACAGAATTGATTTCATCTCCGTTCGCGATCAGGAACGAGATGAAATCATCTCTTCGTGATATTATCGGAATGGAGATGAAATCAACAGAATTGATTTCAACTCCGTTCGCGATCGGGAACGAGATGAAATCATCTCTTCGTGATATTATCGGAATGGAGATGAAATCAACCGCGAACTCATTGTGACGTTGACGAGTATGTCCTATGGATATTGCACGAATCTTTCTCCGAATTGATTTTATCTCCTATCGCGATCGGGAACGAGATGAATTTATCTCGTTTCAATATCATCGGAAAGGAGATAAAATCGATGGCGAACTCGTCGCAGCGTTGTCGAGTATGGCCTATGGATAATGCACGAATCGGTGTCCGAATTGATTTCACCTCCTATCGCGATCGGAAACGAGCTGAATTTATCTCGTATCAATATCATCGGAAAGGAGATGAAATCAATGGCGAACTCGTCGTGACGGCTTCGAGTATGTCCTACGGACACTAGAAAAATCATTGACAGAATTGATTTCATCTCCATTCGCGATCGGGAACAAGATGAAATCATCTCTGTTCGATATTATCGGAATGGAAATGAAATCAACCGCTAACTCATTGTGACGTTGTCGAGTATGTCTTATGGATAATGCACGAATTGTTGTCCGTATTGATTTCATCTCCTATCGCGATCGGGATCAAGATGAATTGATCTCGTTTCAATATCATCGGAAAGAAGATGAAATCAATGGCGAACTCATCGTGACCTTGTCGAGTACGTCCTATGGATAATGCACGAATTGATTTAATCTCCTATCGCGATCGGGAACCAGATGAATTTATCTTGTTTCATTATCATCGGGAACGAGATGAAATCAATGGCGAACTCGTCGTGACGGCTTCAAGTATGTCCTACGGACACTAGAAGAATCATTGACAGAATAGATTTCATCTCCATTCGCGATGGGGAACAAGAGGAAATCATCTCTTTGCGATATGATCGGTATGGAAATGAAATCAACCGCGAACTCATTGTGACGTTGTCGAGTATGTCCTATGGATAATGCACGAATCGTTTTCCGAATTGATTTCATCTCCTATCGCGATCGGGAACGAGATGACTTTATCTTGTTTCAATATCATCGGAAAGGAGATGAAATCAATGCCGAACTCATCGTGACGTTGTCGAGTATGTTCTATGGAAAACGCACGAATCGGTGCCCGAATTGATTTCATCTCCTATCGCGATCGGGAACGAGATGAATTTATCTCGTTTCAATACCATCGGAAAGAAGATGAAATCAATGGCGAACTCGTCGTCACGTTGTCGAGTATATCCTCTGGATACTGCACGAATCACTGACAGAATTGATTTCATCTCCGTTCGCGATCGGGAACGAGATGAATTCATCTCGTTCCGATATAATCGGAAACAAGATGACATC
This sequence comes from Ophion ellenae, assembly GCA_963210295.1. Lineage (NCBI taxonomy): Eukaryota > Metazoa > Arthropoda > Insecta > Hymenoptera > Ichneumonidae > Ophion > Ophion ellenae. The sequence goes on along the minus strand of OY723397.1, from coordinate 14,672,906 downwards.
AAAGGCAAACTCGTCGTGACGGCTTCGAGTATGTCCTACGGACTCTAGACCAATCATTGACGGAATTGATTTCATCTCCGTTCGCGATCGGGAACGAGATGGAATCATATTTTTGCGATATTATCGGAACGGAGATGAAATCAACCGCGAACTTAGTGTGACGTTGTCGAGTCTGTCCTATGGATAATGAAGGAATCGTTGTCCGCAATGATTTCATCTCCTATCGCGATCGGGAACGAGATGAATTTATCTTGTTTCAATATAATCGGGAAGGAGGTGAAATCAATGGCAAACTCGTCGTGACGGCTTCATGTATGTCCTACGGACACTAAAAGAATCTTTGACAGAAGTGATTTCTTCTCCGTTCGCGATCGGGAACGAGATGAATTCATCTCTTTGTGATAGTATAGGAATGGAGATGAAATCAACTGCGAACTCGTTGTAACGATGTCGAGTGTGGCCTATGGATAATGCACGAATCGTTGTCCGAATTGATTTCATCTCCGATCGCGATCGGGAAGGAGATGAATGGATCTCTTTTCAATATCATCGGAAAGGAGATGAAATCATCTCTTTGCGACATTATCGGAATGGAAATGAAATCAACCGCGAACTCATTGTGATGTTGACGAGTATGTCCTATGGATATTGCACGAATCGTTCTCCGAATTGATTTTATTTCCTAACGCGATCGGGAACGAGTTGAATCTATCTCGTTTGAATATCATCGGAATGGAGATAAAATCAATGGCGAACTCATCGTGACGTTGTCGCGTATGTTCTGTGGATAACGCACGAATCGTTGTCCGAATTGATTTCATCTCCTATCGCGATCGGGAACGAGATGAATTTATCTTGTATCAATATCATCGGGAAGGAGATGAAATCAATGGCGAATTCGGCGTGACAGCTTCGAGTATGTCCTACGGAAACTAAAAGAATCTTTGACAGAATTGATTTCATCTCCTCTCGCGATCGGAAACGAGATGAAATCATCTCTTTGTGATATTATCGGAATGGAGATGAAATCAACGGAATTGATTTCATCTCCGTTCGCGATCGGGAACGAGATGAAATCATCTCTTTGTGATATTATCGGAATGGAGATGAAATCAACCGCGAACTCATTGTGACGTTGACGAGTATGTCCTATGGATATTGCACGAATCGTTCTCCGAATTGATTTTATCTCCTATCGCGATCGGGAACGAGATGAGTTTCTCTCGTTTCAATATCATCGGAAAGGAGATAAAATCGATAGCGAACTCGTCGCAGCGTTGTCGCGTATGGCCTTTGGATAATGCACGAATCGTTGTCCGAATTGATTTCATCTCCTATCGCGATCGGGAACGAGATGAATTTATCTCGTTTCAATATCATCGGAAAGGAGAAGAAATCAATGGCGAACTCGTCGTGACGGCTTCGAGTATGTCCTGCGGACACTAGAAGAATCATTGACAGAATTGATTTCATGTCCATTCGCTATCGGGAACAAAATGAAATCATCTCTGCGCGATATTATCGGAATGGAAATGAAATCAACCGCTAACTCATTGTGACGTTGTCGAGTATGTCTTATGGATAATGCACGAATCGTTGTCCGAATTGATTTCATCTCCTATCGCGATCGGGAACCAGATGAATTTATCTTGTTTCATTATCATCGGGAAGGAGATGAAATCAATGGCGAACTCGTCGTGACGGCTTCAGTATGTCCTACGGACACTAGAAGAATCATTGACAGAATAGATTTCAGCTCCATTCGCGATGGGGAACAAGAGGAAATCATCTCTTTGCGATATGATTGGAATGGAAATAAAATCAACCGCAAACTCATTGTGACGTTGACGAGTATGTCCTATGGATATTGCACGAATCGTTCTCCGAATTGATTTAATCTCCTATCGCGATCGGGAACGAGATGAATTTATCTCGTTTCAATATCATCGGAAAGGAGATAAAATCGATGGCGAACTCGTCGCAGCGTTGTCGAGTATGGCCTATGGATAATGCACGAATCGTTGTCCGAATTGATTTCATCTCCTATCGCGATCGGGAACGAGATGAATTTATCTCGTTTAAATACCATCGGAAAGGAGATGAAATCAATGGCAAACTCGTCGTGACGGCTTCGAGTATGTCCTACGGACACTAGAAGAATCATTGACCGAACAGATTTCATCTCTATTCGCGATGGGGAACAAGAGGAAATCATCTCTTTGCGATATGATCGGAATGGAAATGAAATCAACAGCGAACTCATTGTGACGTTGTCGCGTATATCCCATGGATAATGCACGAATCGTTCTCCGAGTTGATTTCATCTCCTATCGCGATCGGGAACGAGATGACTTTATCTCGTTTCAATATCATCGGAAAGGAGATGAAATCAATGGCGAACTCATCGTGACGTTGTCGAGTATGTTCTATGGATAACGCACGAATCGGTGCCGGAATTGATTTCATCTCCTATCGCGATCGGGAACGAGATGAATTTATCTAGTTTCAATATCATCGGGAAGGAGATGAAATCAACGGCGAACTCGTCGTGACGGCTTCGAGAATGTCCTACGGAAACTAAAAGAATTTTTTACAGAATTGATTTCATTCCCGTTCGCGATCGGGAACGAGATGAAATCATCTCTTTGTGATATTATCGGAATCGAGATAAAATCAACCGCGAACTCGTTGTAACGTTGTCGAGTATGGCCTATGGATAAGGCACGAATCGTTGTCCGAATTGATGTCATCTGCTATCGCGATCGGGAACGAGATGAAATCATCTCTTTACGATATTATCGGAATGGAGATGAAATCAACCGCGAACTTGGTGTGACGTTGTCGAGTATGTCCTATGGATAATGCAGGAATCGTTGTCCGCATTGATTTCATCTCCTATCGCGATCGGGAACGAGATGAATTTATCTTGTTTCAATATCATCGGGAAGGAGGTGAAATCAATGGCAAACTCGTCGTGACGGCTTCGAGTATATCCTACGGACACAAAAAGAATCTTTGAGCGAATTGATTTCATCTCCAATCGCGATCGGGAACGAGATGAATTCATCTCTTTGCGATATTATCGGAATGGAGATGAAATCGACCGCGAACTCGTTGTTGCCGGTTGATGCCGTCCGAGTTGATATTAATTCGGACAACGATTCGTGCATAATCCATAGGACATACTCGACAACGTCACAACGTTTTCGTGGTTGATTTCATCTCCATTCAGATAATATCGCAAAGAGATGATTTCATCTCGTTCCCGATCACGAACGGAAATGAAATCAATTCTGTCGATGATTCTTCTAGTGTCCGTAGGACATACTCGAAGCCGTCACGACGAGTTTGCCTTTGATTTCATCTCGCTTCCGATTATATCGGAAGGAGATGAATTCATCTCGATCCCGATCGCGAACGGAGATGAAATCAATTCTGTCAGTGATTCGTGCAGTATCCATAGCATATACTCGACAACGTCACGACGAGTTCGCCATTGATTTCATCTCCTTTCCGACGATATTTAACCGAGATAAATTCATATCGTTTCCCATCGCGATAGGAGATGAAATCAATTCGGACAACGATTCGTGCATTATCCATAGGACATACTCGACAACGTCACAACGAGTTCGCGGTTGATTTCATCTCCACCCCTATAATCTCGCAACAAGATGATTTCATCTCGTGCCTGATCGTGAACGGAGATGAAATCGATTCTGTCAATGATTCTGCTAGTGTCCGTAGGACATACTGGATGCCGTCACGACGAGTTCGCCATTGATTTCATCTCCGTTCCGATTATATTGAAACGAGATAAATTCATCGCGTTCCCGATCGCGATAGGAGACGAAATCAATTCGGACAACGATTCGTGCATTATCGCTAGGACATACTCGACAACGTCTCACCAAGTTCGCGGTTGATTTCATCTCCATTCCGATAATATCGCAAAGAGATAATTCCATCTCTTTCCCGATAGCGTACGGAGATGAAATCAATTATGTCAAAGATTTTTTTAGTGTCTGTAGTACATACTCGAAGCCGACACGACGAGTTTGCCATTGATTTCATCTCCTTCCCGATGATATTGAAACAAGATAAATTCATCTCGTTCCCGATGGCGAACGGAGATTAAATCAATTCTGTTGATTTCATCGCCATTCCGATAATATCACAAACAGATTATTTCATCTCATTCCCGATCGCGAACGGAGATGAAATCAATGCTGTCAAAGATTCTTTTAGTTTCCGTAGGACATACTCGAAGCCGTCACGACGAGTTCGCCATTGATTTCATCTCCTTCCCGATGATATTGAAACGAGATAAATTCATCTCGTTCCCGATCCCGATAGGAGATCAAATCAATTCGGACAACGATTGGTGCATTATCCATAGGCCATACTCGACAACGTTACGACGAGTTCGCGGTTGATTGCATCTCCATTCCGATAATATCACAAAGAGATGATTTTATCACGTTGCCGATCGCGAACGGAGATGAAATCTATTCTGTCAATGATTCTTCTAGTATCCGTAGGACATACTTGAAGCCGTCACGACAAGTTCGCACATTGATTTCATCTCCTTTCCGATGATATTAAAACCAGATAAATTCATCTCGTTCCCGATCCCGATAGGAGATGAAATCAATTCGGACAACGATTGGTGCATTATCCATAGGGCATACTCGACAACGTTACGACGAGTTCGCGGTTGATTGCATCTCCATTCCGATAATATCACAAAGAGATGATTTCATCTCGTTGCCGATCGCGAACGGAGATGAAATCAATTCTGTTGATTTCATCTCCATTCCGATAATATCACAAAGAGATGATTTCATTTCGTTCCCGATCGCGAACGGAGATGAAAGCAATTCTGTCGAAAATTCATTTAGTGTCCGTAGGACATATTCGAAGCCTTAACGACGATTTCGCCATTGATTTAATCTCCTTCCCGATGATATTGAAACATGATAAATTCATCTGGTTCCCGGTCGCGATAGGAGATGAAATCAATTCGTACAACGATTCGTGCGTTATCCATAGGACATACTCGACAACGTCACGATGAGTTCGCCATTGATTTCATCTTCTTTCCGATGATATTGAAACGAGATAAATTCATCTCGATCCCGATCGCGATAGGAGATGAAATCAATTCGGACAACGATTCGTGCATTATCCATAAGACATACTCGACAACGTCACAATGAGTTCGCGGTTGATTTCATTTCCATTCCGATCATATCGCACAGAGATGATTTCATCTTGTTCCCGATCGCGAATGGAGATGAAATCAATTCTGTCAATGATTCTTCTAGTGTCCGTAGGACATACTCGAAGCCGTCACGACGAGTTCGCCATTGATTTCATCTCCCTTCCGATGATATTGAAACGAGATAAATTCATCTCATTCCCGATCGCGATAGGAGATGAAATCAATTCGGACAACGATTTGTGCATTATCCATAGGCCATACTCGACATCGATACAACGAGTGCGCGGTTGATTTCATCTCCATTCCGATAATATCACAAAGAGATGATTTCATCTCGTTCCCGATCGCGAACGGAGATGAAATCAATTCTGTTGATTTCATCGCCATTCCGATAATATCACAACGAGATGATTTCATCTCGTTCCCGATCGCGAACGGAGATAAAATCAATTCTGTCAAAAATTCATTTAGTGTCCGTAGGACATACTCGAAGCCTTTACGACGAATTCGCCATTGATTGAATCTCCTTTCCGATGATATTGAAACAAGATAAATTCATCTCGTTCCCGATCGCGATAGGAGATGAAATGAATTCGGACAACGATTCGTGCGTTATCCATAGAACATACTCGACAACGTCACGATGAGTTCGCCATTGATTTCATCTCCTTTCCGATGATATTGAAACGAGATAAATTCGTCTCGTTCCCGATCGCCATAGTAGATGAAATCAATTCGGAGAACGATTCGTGCATTATCCATAGGACATACACGACAACGTCACAATGAGTTTGCGGTTGATTTCATTTCCATTCCGATCATATCGCAAAGAGATGATTTCATCTTGTTCCCGATCGCGAGTGGAGATTAAATCTATTCTGTCAATGATTCTTCTAGTATCCGTAGGACATACTTGAAGCCGTCACGACGAGTTCGCCATTGATTTCATTTCCTTTCCGATGATATTGAAACGAGATAAATTCATCTCGTTCCCGATCCCGATAGGAGATGAAATCAATTCGGACAACGATTGGTGCATTATCCACAGGCTATACTCGACAACGTTACAACGAGTTCGCGGTTGATTGCATCGTCATTCCGATAATATCACAAAGAGATGATTCCATCTCGTTGCCGATCGCGAACGGAGATGAAATCAATTTTGTTGATTTCATCTCCATTCCGATAATATCACAAAGAGATGATTTCATCTCGTTCCCGATCGCGAACGGAGATGAAATCAATTCTGTCAAAGATTCTTTTAGTTTCCGTAGGACATACTCGAAGCCGTCACGACGAGTTCGCCATTGATTTCATGTCCTTCCTGATGATATTGAAACAAGATAAATTAATCTCGTTCCCGATCGCGATAGGAGATGAAATCAATTCGGGCACCGATTCGTGCGTTATCCATAGAACATACTCGACAACGTCACGATGAGTTCGCCATTGATTTCATCTCCTTTCCGATGATATTGAAACGAGATAAATTCATCTCGTTCCCGATCGCGATAGGAGATGAAATCAATTCGGAGAACGATTCGTGCATTATCCATAGGACATACTCGACGACGTCACAATGAGTTCGCGCTTGATTTCATTTCCATTCCGATAATATCGCTAAGAGATGATTTCATCTTGTACCCGATCGCGAATGGAGATGAAATCTATTCTGTCAATGATTCTTCTAGTGTCCGTAGGACATACTTGAAGCCGTCACGACGAGTTCGCCATTCATTTCATCTCCTTTCCGATGATATTGAAACGAGATAAATTCATCTCGTTCCCGATCGCGGTAGGAGACTAAATCAATTCGGACAACGGTTGGTGCATTATCCATAGGCCATACTCGACAACGTTACGACGAGTTCGCGGTTGATTTCATCTCCATTCCGATAATATCACAAAGAGATGGTTTCATCTCGTTGCCGATCGCGAACGGAGATGAAATAAATTCTGTTGATTTCATCTCCATTCCGATAATATCACAAAGAGATGATTTCATCTCGTTCCCGTTCGCGAACGGAGATGAAATCAATTTTTTCAAAGATTCTTTTAGTTTCCGTAGGACATACTCGAAGCCGTCACGACGAGTTCGCCATTGATTTCTTCTCCTTCCCGATGATATTGAAACAAGATAAATTTATCTCGTTCCCGATCGCGATAGGAGATGAAATCAATTCGGGCACCGATTCGTGCGTTATCCATAGAACATACTCGACTACGTCACGATGAGTTCGCCATTGATTTCATTTCCTTTCCGATGATATTGAAACGAGATAAATTCATCTCGTTCCCGATCGCGATAGGAGATGAAATCAATTCGGAGAACGATTCGTGCATTATCCATAGGACATACTCGACAACATCACACTGAGTTCGCGGTTGATTTCATTTCCATTCCGATAATATCGCAAAGCGATGATTTCATCTTGTACCCGATCGCGAAAGGAGATGAAAGCTATTCTGTCAATGATTCTTCTAGTGTCCGTAGGACATACTTGAAGCCGTCACGACGAGTTCGCGATTGATTTCATCTCCTTTCCGATGATGTTGAAACGAGATAAATTCATCTCGTTCCCGATCGCGATAGGAGACTAAATCAATTCGGACAACGATTGGTGCATTATCCATAGGCCATACTCGACAACGTTACGACGAGTTCGCGGTTGATTTCATCTCCATTCCGATAATATCACAAATAGATGATTTCATCTCGTTGCCGATCGCGAACGGTGATGAAATCAGCTCTGTTGATTTCATCTCCATTCCGATAATGTCACAAAGAGATAATTTCATCTCGTTCCCGCTCGCGAACGGAGATGAAATCAATTCTGTCAACGATTCTTTCAGTTTCCGTAGGACATACTCGAAGCCGTTACGACGAGTTCGCCATTGATTTCATCTCCTTCCCGATGATATTGAAACGAGATAAATTCATCTCGTTCCCGATCCCGATAGGAGATGAAATCAATTCGGACAACGATTGGTGCATTATCCATAGGCCATACTCGACAACGTTACGACGAGTTCGCGGTTGATTGCATCTCCATTCCGATAATATCCTAAAGAGATGATTTTATCTCGTTGCCGATCGCGAACGGAGATGAAATCTATTCTGTCAATGATTCTTCTAGTATCCATAGGACATACTCGAAGCCGTCACGACGAGTTTGCCATTGATTTCATCTCCTTCCCGATGATATTGAAACAAGATAAATTCATCTCGTTCCCGATCGCGATAGGAGACTAAATCAATTCGGACAACGATTGGTGCATTATCCATAGGCCATACTCGATAACGTTACGACGAGTTCGCGGTTGATTTCATCTCCATTCCGATAATATCACGAAGAGATGATTTCATCTCGTTGCCGATCGCGAACGGAGATGAAATCCATTCTGTTGATTTCATCTCCATTCCGATAATATCACACAGAGATGATTTCGTGTCTGACCCGCACGCTGCAAAATCGGAACATTTCATTAACATTTCTCTATTTTCACATCGTTATTCTGTCGAATTGTAACTCGTAGTTTGAGTTTTAATTGCGTATCAATCTCATCGTATTCAACATCGCAGAGTTGTGTGTAATTATATTTATTTCCAAGTTTGTAACAATATATACATATTCATGTAAGTTTCTAGAATCGGTGAACAATTATTTCGCGACCCTTTATCCCTCGTCGAATATATTCTTCCGAACGTGTTGCTTAGTTTATTCGTTCGTCGTTTACAAAATCCACCTAAATCAACAATAATCTACCGTCGTTTTCGTGGCATTTCGTCTAATTGAAAATATTTCATTTTTCAACTTTATATATTGTGTGTGTAAATCAATCGTCCGTTACACAAACCAACCTATTATCCATCTCTTCCTGTTTTCCGAAGAATTGTTGGTTGTGCTACTTACTATTGCACGTCGACAATTTCTTACCTCGCTTAATTTCAAGACTCGATTTACCGGTTGTGCTACTTGCTACTGCACGTCGATTAATTCATGTCTTGAAACCTCGCTTGCATGTCAATCCTACCTGTTCTTTCATTCTTCCCAGCCAACGGCCAATTCATTCTTCAATAAAATGTTTATTAGTATTTATTTTATTTGATAAATGCCAAGAAGACGAGGTGGTTCCATGTTTCATCTCCGCCGTGCATCCGCAATAGCCGCGCAAAAGCCACGGCCGGCATCTCGTGGAAATAATTCATCTTTGCTCAAACAAATTATTCGCGACGCCGTAAAAGAACATTCGGTGAAAATTGTACCGAAAATTGTATCGAACGTTCTGTTCGGTGGAAAAGTCTTCCTTATCGACCCCCGTGGGTACATCCGGGCAGTGGCTCGATCAACCGGCAGTGACGTTTCTGCCGCGTCGACAACCATCGTTACAACATCGAACGTCGAGATTGTCATCGTCGACTAACACTCCCGTCGTCAACGTCGTTTCTATCCACTCCACGAGTTCGCCCCGCGGTTGGCCAACGGGAAGCCGTCGTTACCTGCAGCGAGTCGGCACATAGATGGGTGGATGCTCGTCGAATGATAAGAAACCTGTTACCTCACCGTCTATCGTTGAAATCGTCGTTCACCTAGAGATCGTCATTACCGATAGTAGGACCTCTCTCCGGCTACCAGATCGTCCGTCGATAAACCCGCTACGCACCGCCGCTCGTCGGGTAAGTCGCACGTTCACGTTACCACTCACTAACTTCTTTACCGACTGCCCTATCCCCGCGAGTGATTCTTAGCTACCGATCAAACTGTGGCTCGATCCTCATCCCTGTTGGGCACATTCCCGACTAAAGGCAGGATCTCAAGGCTGGCGTCCGTTCCTGTAAAACAAAGAAATATTACATTAATTAAATAATTAACGTAAATTCAATCTCGTAACCGAAATCGCGTATTTCATTTTTATTATTTTTTACCTATAACAAATTCCCGGACGTAACAGGATAAATTTTTGGTGGCAGCGGTGGGATACACTAAAAGTCACATTTTGATCGATTCCCTGCCGAATATAAATAAACCATCGTAATTTCGACTAACGTTATATCTCGATAAAATTCCTCGTCAAACATAAATTAATTATCGTGATTTGATCAAATTCCCGTCAAATACTGTCGTAATTTCAATTAAAAATCACGTTTTGTAAAACATAAATTTATGACGTAATTTCAAATTCATCGCGAATTCCAAAAATGTCTACCACAAGATCACAAGCTCGCGCTTTAAACGAAGAAGAATTGCGCATACTCCATGAACAAATAGATCGAAAACGCGAAACGTTACAAGAACAAGAACGCGCTCTCCACGAAAAAGACATGGAGACTAGAGAACAAATTAAAACACTTCAGGCCCTCGAAAACGAACCAAGTCGGAACATGTCGGAGATACCCGATATAGCCGAAACACAGGAACAATTTTCTTCCCTCCATAGGGCACTTTCACAAATAATTTCGCGATTCGGAGACCTACCGGCCGAAATTCATGAAATAAAAAACGAAAAGCGTTTCTCGCCAAGCCGCGAGTCTCCACCCGCCGAACCCCGTAGTTTTCACGAGGAACTTAATGTCGACAATCAAATAAATGCGAACCTAAAATTCAAGGACGCGTTAGAATCGGTCCCTACGTTCAACGGGTATAACATCCCCGTCCTCCGTTTTATCCGTTCGTGCAAAAGAGCTAGGGACATGTTTCCCCCCCACCTCGAACCAAGTCTAACTCAGTTATTGCGCAACAAATTAAAAGGTCATGCCGCAACTGTGGCATCAATGCCGGAAATATTTCAAAAAATAAGTCCGATCATATCATTGATTACATCAGCCGCGTAAAAGATCTCCACACGGCAATTTACGAGGCCGAAGTTGACAATCATGGTCACATCCATCCGAATCATCGCAATACGCTGAACAATGATACGCTCGATTGTTTCATTAAGGGGCTTCCCCCCGATTTCCGCATACGTCTAAAACTCGAAGGTTTCCGCGATCTGGAAGACGCGTTCTCCAAGGCCGTAAAAGTCGAAAAAGATATGGAGCGCGATCGCGCCCATTTTAGGGACAACCGTGCGGAAAATAAACCGGGCGTTTCTCCCGTCAAAGCGTTCTCCCCCTCCGGAAGAAGGACGTGTAACCATTGCGCTCGACCTCGGCCATCGGAAAACTGTTGGCAAAGGTTTCCCGAAAAGAGGCCCGCGCACATACCCGCGCACGCTAACGAACAAGTCGCGAGTAATAATGTCAACAATAACGCAAATAACGGGCCGCGTGCCAACGATCGCGATAACGCTAGCCCGCGCCTTCCGCAAATTGGGAATCGCAAATTATTGAAAATCGTATTTGCAGTGCATGGAATCCTCGAACATTTTATAAATTGACATTATTTTGAATTAAGTTCTCAGATAGGGACACATTCAGATCCCTCGGCTCGACCGCGTATCATCGGACTCTGAACCAACGTCCTGTGACTGCCGACCATTCGGAAGTCGCAGCTGTGACTTCAGCAGACTAGCATTTCCTATAGCACTGTCGTGTCTGACTTCGCGAGTTTGTACCACTGATTAAATTCCGATTTATCCACTTTAATCGTATGTTTTATCATTTTTTTCTCCATGACGGGAAGCACAAATAAAGTTTTTCGCGAGTGTTCCGTATTTGGAATTTTATAGACTTCATTCTCCTGCACGCAAAATGGATTTTTTATTCTTTTCCAGAATACGCTATTTTCTCTGGCAAATGCTATTCACGACAAAAATACGATATATTTGTTTTCAAAGAAAGCGTGAAAAACCATTAACAATCATATTTTTTTCAGTCGCAAAATCACCGCGCAAGACCCTCAAAAAACACCCGTCCACCTTAGAAAAGTCACCCGTATATCTCAGCAAATATTAACAATAGACAAAAAAGTTTACAATACAAATGATGGGAAATTTTATTGTCTACAGAAAAGGTCGTAACAATTTTTAACGTAAAACTCACCGTTTCCCAGATATTTGCAAAATGGCGTTTTTCAAGATGGCGGCTAACGCTCGCGGTTTCGGACGACACAAACTTGGTTTTATACTTAGGGGACACCCCCTGACATAATCCAATCGAAAACTCAATTATCAGGATTTTTTGCGGAGCGAACCCATTTTTGGTCCTAAAATTCCTGGATTACAAGCAAAGTCGCTTTCTCGCGTCCAATATTGATAAATCCTCCCTCAGATACGCCTCAAAGGCTCTCTTACGACGAAACGTAAAGCGTAACGTCATCTTACTTCTTCAATCACGTAAATGCAGCTTCCCAAAGTTGATATCTGGCTCAACTGCACCCTCCCCAACTTAATAATACATTTGGCCGAATTCAGAAGATTCATCAAGCTCGCTGCAAGAGCTGATTCGCACCCATTGATCGTCTGATTCAGCCCTCTAAATGAAGTTTCCCATCATCGTCTTCGCAAGGGTCTTTCTTTTCGATTTTGCTTTCTGCTCTTTCGTAACCGGAAAGGATGCATTTTAAATCTTCCAGGTCACCTCAAGAGAAAATTTGCACAAACTCTTTTGGTAACCAATCCCTTTAAACAACGTCTCCCAATAGTGCGATAGCATTGCATTTTTTGTTTGTTGTGGAAGAAGATAGTAAACCTTTTTTTTCTCGACTCCCTCCTGACATGTTATGTGGACGCAGTTTGCATCGAGTATGACCCCCTTAGGCCATGATTTTCGAATTCGAAATCTGTGCAGGGTGCATCCCGTACCGATAACCGATAGATGCACCGCATTCAATTTCAATGAAATAAGACAAATTTAGCACACATAGCCCTCCTCAATATGACACCTTAAATGAGGTTCCGGAGTCGAGGCAAACTTAAGTCGCTATTTTACACCTGGAAAGAGCAGATTGTTTTTATTACATATTTCCACGAACTCGCTTTCTTACTTTAACCCCTTAAATACGGTGCCCCAAAGTCCAGTTTTTTTTGTTCGTTTAGCGTAATGGCCGAACATTAATTTTTGCTGATCATTAATTTTTTGCAATTAAAATTCTATAATTCATCAAAACCGATAAAATGAAAATCCCAATCGCTGCGATGTCCGCTCACTTCCCCTTAAACAGGAACATTATCGAGGTAATTGAAGAATTTCTCTCATCACCTGTTTAAAATAGATAAATTCGATCGTGTCCATGATCGATCACCGCGTGAAAATTGCCGTATCTCAATTTTTGCGAAGTTCAAAGCCTCGGGCCAGTTCGAAAGCCTATATGCAGCGGCCTGGTTTTTGGTGGAATGTTCCTATGCACTCTTAGCTTTGAGAAAACGTAAAAATCTTAGAGCTCTGTCCTTCGGTTGCAACTATGTAATCGACAGAAAGTGTAAAAATCGGCATTTTACACGATTTTTAAAATCGATTTCACGGTGTTTCAAAACAATACTTAAATTATTTCATACCCTATGATTAATAGAATGAATTCAAGCTTTCCAACGATGTCATTATGAATGATGTACGATGATTTCGACCAAAGTTATAACCGTCCAAAATAAACAAATGAATTTTTTGATTTGGCCGGTGATAACTAGGCGAATGAAAATCGCACAGAGGTTCGAAAAAATAAGATAAGAGAAGAAGATATACGCTTTCAAATAGTTGAAACGGATTTTCTTTACAAAAATTTCTGTTCCCCGTGTAACCCGGCAGAGTTGGTGAAATTTTTTGAATTTCCGTTTTCATGGCATACCAATAATTTTTTTGGTTGAAAAAAGTTCATAAACATGTATCAATATAAGCGTTCTGAAGTTCACAACGCTACAAAGTGCTTTTTTAATTCATTTTTCCGATTATTCACAACCGCGATACGGCCGTCCGAAAAAGCGCAATTTTTCGATGAAGAAAAAGTTATCCTTTAATTTTTGCGCTTAATGTAATTAAAGGAACAGAAAATTAGAAAAAAATAGTATTTTTTTGTGACAATAACGATCTTGAAGCTTGCAGTTTCTAATTTTGAAATCTTTTGATGAATTTTTTTTAGTAACTTTTATTGCCCAAGCAAAAGAAAAATCAGGAGACAAAAATATTCCTTTTGTTTTTTTTTCTCTTAATTTTCCCCTAGGATCAGTATATTTTTTTCCGACTGAATCAATATCAGGGTCATTGAAACTTATCATTTAGGTGCAGTTGGGTTTTTTTTGGCTCGGTACGACAATTAGTGGCTGTAATATCAGCCGCTAAATGAAAAGTCACCCTTTTGTCTTTGATCATGGATATCTCATGAAGTATGAGAATTAATCATTGTACAGCAAATCGACCGGCGGTTTCTGAAACTTCAATAAATTTTCTATGAGGCCTGACTATGGTTTTGGCGAAAAATCTTTTCCCATGCTTGCCATTGATTTGAAAAAAGTACAAAAAAATTAACTTTTCTTGATTTTTAGAAAACCCCCCGCTAACTTGCAAATATTCGTATAAGTACTAATGTTAGCGGATTTTTTTTCAAGTTAATTGTATCCTTAAGAGCCCTGCGAAAATTCAAAGCGTCTCTTTATGGATCGATCAGTTTAAAAATAATTTTAAGAGCACGTTTATTGTTCCTTAAAGATAATTTAATGACTATGAGATGAGAAAAAAAACATTATTTTTCTTATAATTTGGCATTTAATACTCATCAAATTGTGAGAAAAAAACCGCAAACAAAAATTCTTTTTTCCAAATAAAAAAAAATACAAATTTTCTACCGCTAGTATTATCAATACCGAAAGCGTACCACGTGGAGGTTTTCAAATGATGGAAATTTTTCAATGGGAATTTTTTTGTCATTTTCCTTACATTTTTGCATCGAATACCCTTTCTTGACACACTTACATTTGGCCACGACTTTGACATACTGGGTCAATTTGACCCGGATAGTACTTAACCCACCTGCCCTTAACAACCCATCGGTCGGTGCTTATTGAAACAATGAATCAAAGAAGTATGCGGCCGTGTAGGTGATAAGAGATCGCTAGAGTTTCGGCTTCGGTCCGGCCAGTGAAGGACTTCCAAGGTTAACGATGGAAATAAGAAATTATGTTTCTTTTACGTTTCGGCCCTCTGGTTCGGGTCCTCTTCAGAATATGTATATTTAATTTTCCCTGTATAAACAGTGATACACAGTATTTTACAATTACGTAACATCTAGATGTTGTGTTATTTTGTGTGACAATCATATTGGTTCTGTTTTAACTATAATTATGTACATGAAGTATGGATGAAGACTTTTATTGCGTTACTTAGTGTTATGTGTAAGTATTGGTGTGTAAAATGTACGGAGTGTGGAGAAAATATAAGAGTGCGATATGGAATTTTACTAACCTCGAAGTAGTGAAATTTCGGATCTTTTTTAAACACATGTTTGGAAAGAAGTTGTAACAAACAGAGACATTATGTGTGAATACAAATAATGTTCTGTGAAAGGTACTCAGTAGATGGAGTTAATATCGTTTATGGGCGATTTTATCTGATCTGTAATAGATAAGTAGTTATGGGTTAATTTTTAGGTATCACTATTGAGAATTTAGGTATAAGGATTTGATCTAATAAAAATTTTTTAATGAGTAGTCAAGAAATCTGGTAATTACCGGTTGAGTTTGTTCTTAAGAGTGTGTTATCTTTCCAAAATGAGTGAAAAAAAACTCGAATTGTTTCATTGGTTCGTTACATTTTGAGTTGTGTAGCGGACAGGAGTTCGAGAGAAACTAAGTGATATATTGTTTTCGGGTGGCGTATTCGAGTCTCTGTGCTATGAATTGGGGGAGAGATCGTGCTCGCAGTGACGTGTCAATGAGAATAAATTAGGTGCGCCAAGTTAGGGGTATTTAAAATTAGTTTGTGATGTCATTAAAATTAGCTTATCATGTCAAAATGTTAGTTCGTTTATCATGTCGATACTTATAAAATTGTTATGTGAGGTAAAATATGGTAGTGTGTTGATAATTATATAATAGAATTATAGATTGAGCTAAGATTTTTTATGTCGGTTCTAAAATTTATGGCGTTGGGGTGTGCTTTAATTTGTATCATTTCCATGATTAATCTTTTTTTGAGCCAACTCTCATTGTTTAGTATTTTTGTGTTATCAAATTGAAAGTCATGTTTATGTTCTATTGCATGTTGTGCTAAGGCTGTGTGTATTTCGGTAGTGTGTTTTATGCTATTTTTGTGTTCTTTTATTCGGGTTTCAAGATATCTTTTAGTTTGGCCTATGTAAGTGGCGTCGCAATCTTTGCAGTCGATTTTATACACGATGTTGGATATTCGATTACTGTTGATTTTGTCTTTCGTGGAACCAATGATGGATAAAATATTGTGTTTATTGTTTGTAACTAATGTTATGTTGTATTGTTGGAAAAGACGGATTAGTTGGTGATGTATGTTTTTTGTGTAGGGGAGATTTATTATTCTAGAGGAGTCAAAACTATTGTTGTTCGTTTTTTGTTTGTTGATTATGGAAACTCGATGTTTTATTAATTTGTCTGTAAAGGAGGTTGGATAGCAATTTTTTGTCATTGTGTCGCAGATGAGTTGGAGATTTTCTTTATGAAATGAATGGTGAGATAGTTTTATTGCTCTGTCAATCAACATGTAGATTATGGCTTTTTTTTGTGAGAGTGGGTGGTGTGAGTAGAAATTTATGAATCTGCCAGACCAAGTTGGTTTTCTATACCAATTTGTAATAATTGAATTTTGTTTACGGATTAGTAGTAGGTCAAGGAATGGGATTTTGTTGTCTATTTCATTTTCCGATGTAAATTGTAGTTTTGGGTTATAGGCATTAAAAATCTTTTTGGTGGATTCTAGTTTGTTAGTTGGTAGAGCAATAATAATATCGTCGACGTATCTTTTATATAATGGCAATGAGAACTTTAATTTTTCTAGGCAACTTGTTTCAAGGTCGATCATGACTATGTTGGACAGTATTGGGGCTAGAGGTGATCCCATGGGTAATCCTGAGATTTGTTGGTAGATTTTGTCTTGGAATGTGAAAAAGGTTGAGAACATGATATATTCTATGGCTTTAATAATTTCGTGTAAGGGAAACGCATTTGAGAATAAGTTTGATCTTTTTTGTAAGCTGTGGATAACTAGTGGTAATGGAATGTTGGTGTAGAGAGAAACGACATCAAATGAGAATAGTTTATAGTTGAGTGGGATTGAGAGGTTGGAAAGTGAGTGTTTTAAGTGGAAGCTGTCTTTGACGTGTGAGTTGGTCGTACTGATTAGTTTAGAGAGTTTTGATTGAATGAATTCAGCTAATCTGTGTGTTGGGCTATTTATGGATGATACTATTGGACGAAGTGGATAGTTTATTTTGTGAATTTTTGGTAGGCAATAGAGACGGGATAGGTTGCAATTTTCAGCTTTTAAATATTTATATTTCGATTCATCTATGATTTTTAGGGATTTCCATCTAGAGAGAATGTTGTTGATACCTTTTTGTAGAGAATTGATGGGATTTTTGTTTGTTAGTTTGTAAATTGTAGAATCTG
Organism: Ophion ellenae; assembly: GCA_963210295.1. Taxonomy (NCBI): domain Eukaryota; kingdom Metazoa; phylum Arthropoda; class Insecta; order Hymenoptera; family Ichneumonidae; genus Ophion; species Ophion ellenae. The sequence goes on along the minus strand of OY723397.1, from coordinate 14,655,175 downwards.
CAAGTAATTCATGGGTTTTTGTGATGTAATCTGATTTGTTTAGAATGACTGTTGTATTTCCTTTGTCTGCTCGTGTAACTAAGAGTTGAGGGTTGTTTTTCAAAAATAAAGATGTGTGTTTTATAATTTGGTTGGTGTTGGAGAATGATTTGGGGATATTTATTTTGTTTAAGATTTTGCTGAATCTGCTTCTAATTTCAATTTGTCTAGGCTTGTCAAGTAGAAAATCTAGTTTGGCTTCAAGTTCTGATATAGATTTGTGGATGTGAGTTTTTATGTTTGAGAGTTTAAGGTAAGGGAAACAGAATTTTTCCCCTAGAGACAGGAAAGTGGAAATGTGTAGGGGAATGTCTATATTGGATAGATTTATGAGCCAGTCTTTATTTTTGTTCAATGTGGTTGTTGAGTTTATATTTTGTAAAGGATCGGTAGGAAGAATGTTATTTGTGTTATGTTGATTACTGGTGAGTGATGAATATAGAATGTTGTGATTTTGTGTTGTTTGATTAGTATTTTGACGATTTAAGTGATGTGTTTTGTTGTGGTCTAAATGTGTTTGTGATGATATTGTTTTTAAAAATTCCTCGTGGTTAAAAATGTGATGGTGTATGTTTTTGGTTCGTTGAAATCTGAGATTTTGTAGTTTTTTTTGGTGAACTTCATATGAGAGTTTTGATAATTTATTTAATTTTGTTTCTTCTAAGGTGAAAAATCTTTCTTTAATATTGTTTGGAGTCTTGTTGATTGTTTTTGTGTTCTTTTCAATTTTTTTGTTCAATACTTTAATTCGAAAATTGAGATCGTCAATTTCTATATTTAATATAGCTTTGTGGAATTTGTGAGATGTCTTATTGAGTTTTATTTTACCTTTGTTATTGGAGATCTGAATATTAAAGTGTTTGTAAAAAATGTGTTTCGGTGTCAAACCTTCTTGTCTACATTTAAGTAAGAAACGGAGTTGTTGTTTAAGGCGAGTCTTGGTGGCAGTGTCGTGTTTCCAATTCTTGAACGCTGCTAAGGTGAAATATCCAAAGAGTTGTAGTATCTCGCTGAAGAAGGTCATTGTGTCTTGTTTATAGCCAATCAATTTGGAATGAATCAAAGAAGTATGCGGCCGTGTAGGTGATAAGAGATCGCTAGAGTTTCGGCTCCGGTCCGGCCAGTGAAGGACTTCCAAGGTTAACGATGGAAATAAGAAATTATGTTTCTTTTACGTTTCGGCCCTCTGGTTCGGGTCCTCTTCAGAATATGTATATTTAATTTTCCCTGTATAAACAGTGATACACAGTATTTTACAATTACGTAACATCTAGATGTTGTGTTATTTTGTGTGACAATCATATTGGTTCTGTTTTAACTATAATTATGTACATGAAGTATGGATGAAGACTTTTATTGCGTTACTTAGTGTTATGTGTAAGTATTGGTGTGTAAAATGTACGGAGTGTGGAGAAAATATAAGAGTGCGATATGGAATTTTACTAACCTCGAAGTAGTGAAATTTCGGATCTTTTTTAAACACATGTTTGGAAAGAAGTTGTAACAAACAGAGACATTATGTGTGAATACAAATAATGTTCTGTGAAAGGTACTCAGTAGATGGAGTTAATATCGTTTATGGGCGATTTTATCTGATCTGTAATAGATAAGTAGTTATGGGTTAATTTTTAGGTATCACTATTGAGAATTTAGGTATAAGGATTTGATCTAATAAAAATTTTTTAATGAGTAGTCAAGAAATCTGGTAATTACCGGTTGAGTTTGTTCTTAAGAGTGTGTTATCTTTCCAAAATGAGTGAAAAAAAACTCGAATTGTTTCATTGGTTCGTTACATTTTGAGTTGTGTAGCGGACAGGAGTTCGAGAGAAACTAAGTGATATATTGTTTTCGGGTGGCGTATTCGAGTCTCTGTGCTATGAATTGGGGGAGAGATCGTGCTCGCAGTGACGTGTCAATGAGAATAAATTAGGTGCGCCAAGTTAGGGGTATTTAAAATTAGTTTGTGATGTCATTAAAATTAGCTTATCATGTCAAAATGTTAGTTCGTTTATCATGTCGATACTTATAAAATTGTTATGTGAGGTAAAATATGGTAGTGTGTTGATAATTATATAATAGAATTATAGATTGAGCTAAGATTTTTTATGTCGGTTCTAAAATTTATGGCGTTGGGGTGTGCTTTAATTTGTATCATTTCCATGATTAATCTTTTTTTGAGCCAACTCTCATTGTTTAGTATTTTTGTGTTATCAAATTGAAAGTCATGTTTATGTTCTATTGCATGTTGTGCTAAGGCTGTGTGTATTTCGGTAGTGTGTTTTATGCTATTTTTGTGTTCTTTTATTCGGGTTTCAAGATATCTTTTAGTTTGGCCTATGTAAGTGGCGTCGCAATCTTTGCAGTCGATTTTATACACGATGTTGGATATTCGATTACTGTTGATTTTGTCTTTCGTGGAACCAATGATGGATAAAATATTGTGTTTATTGTTTGTAACTAATGTTATGTTGTATTGTTGGAAAAGACGGATTAGTTGGTGATGTATGTTTTTTGTGTAGGGGAGATTTATTATTCTAGAGGAGTCAAAACTATTGTTGTTCGTTTTTTGTTTGTTGATTATGGAAACTCGATGTTTTATTAATTTGTCTGTAAAGGAGGTTGGATAGCAATTTTTTGTCATTGTGTCGCAGATGAGTTGGAGATTTTCTTTATGAAATGAATGGTGAGATAGTTTTATTGCTCTGTCAATCAACATGTAGATTATGGCTTTTTTTTGTGAGAGTGGGTGGTGTGAGTAGAAATTTATGAATCTGCCAGACCAAGTTGGTTTTCTATACCAATTTGTAATAATTGAATTTTGTTTACGGATTAGTAGTAGGTCAAGGAATGGGATTTTGTTGTCTATTTCATTTTCCGATGTAAATTGTAGTTTTGGGTTATAGGCATTAAAAATCTTTTTGGTGGATTCTAGTTTGTTAGTTGGTAGAGCAATAATAATATCGTCGACGTATCTTTTATATAATGGCAATGAGAACTTTAATTTTTCTAGGCAACTTGTTTCAAGGTCGATCATGACTATGTTGGACAGTATTGGGGCTAGAGGTGATCCCATGGGTAATCCTGAGATTTGTTGGTAGATTTTGTCTTGGAATGTGAAAAAGGTTGAGAACATGATATATTCTATGGCTTTAATAATTTCGTGTAAGGGAAACGCATTTGAGAATAAGTTTGATCTTTTTTGTAAGCTGTGGATAACTAGTGGTAATGGAATGTTGGTGTAGAGAGAAACGACATCAAATGAGAATAGTTTATAGTTGAGTGGGATTGAGAGGTTGGAAAGTGAGTGTTTTAAGTGGAAGCTGTCTTTGACGTGTGAGTTGGTCGTGGAAGTGGAAGCTGTCTTTGACGTGTGACCATATTTTACCTCACGGAACAATTTTATAAGTATCGACATGATAAACGAACTAACATTTTGACATGATAAGCTAATTTTAATGACATCACAAACTAATTTTAAATACCCCTAACTTGGCGCACCTAATTTATTCTCATTGACACGTCACTGCGAGCACGATCTCTCCCCCAATTCATAGCACAGAGACTCGAATACGCCACCCGAAAACAATATATCACTTAGTTTCTCTCGAACTCCTGTCCGCTACACAACTCAAAATGTAACGAACCAATGAAATAATTCGAGTTTTTTTTCACTCATTTTGGAAAGATAACACACTCTTAAGAACAAACTCAACCGGTAATTACCAGATTTCTTGACTACTCATTAAAAAATTTTTATTAGATCAAATCCTTATACCTAAATTCTCAATAGTGATACCTAAAAATTAACCCATAACTACTTATCTATTACAGATCAGATAAAATCGCCCATAAACGATATTAACTCCATCTACTGAGTACCTTTCACAGAACATTATTTGTATTCACACATAATGTCTCTGTTTGTTACAACTTCTTTCCAAACATGTGTTTAAAAAAGATCCGAAATTTCACTACTTCGAGGTTAGTAAAATTCCATATCGCACTCTTATATTTTCTCCACACTCCGTACATTTTACACACCAATACTTACACATAACACTAAGTAACGCAATAAAAGTCTTCATCCATACTTCATGTACATAATTATAGTTAAAACAGAACCAATATGATTGTCACACAAAATAACACAACATCTAGATGTTACGTAATTGTAAAATACTGTGTATCACTGTTTATACAGGGAAAATTAAATATACATATTCTGAAGAGGACCCGAACCAGAGGGCCGAAACGTAAAAGAAACATAATTTCTTATTTCCATCGTTAACCTTGGAAGTCCTTCACTGGCCGGACCGAAGCCGAAACTCTAGCGATCTCTTATTGAAACAAATTCGGGATACACTTTAAACATTTCTTAATACGTCTGCATAATTAAAATTCGGAAAATGTAAAATAAAACTGTTGTAAAAAATGATTGAAAACTTTCGTTTTTGGAAAAGTGAGAATTTCATTTCTAATTTGGCCGGGTCAACGTTACCCAGCGTGTCAAGGAAGGGTTAACAAATCTCGAGAAAAAAAAAAAAATTCCGAGACGAAAAAATTCCGCATTTGAAAGCTTTTTCTATTTGAAAAGGGTTTCAACAAGTGCAACTCTTTTTCCAGTCATACCGTAAGCGTATGACTGTTTTCAGTGCTCTTCCATGGACATCAGTTTCATTAAAATCGAAGGGAAAACCTGGCATAAACAAAAGTATGCGCAAAGATGAATCAGAACAAGAGAGAAGATAAATATTTATTAATGAGAGATAGGCGATAGGAGACGCTCATTAAATCAAAAAGAACGAAGGTGCGACAAATAGAGATCGACGACATCCGAAAAAACAAGTCACGCTCAGTGGCGCGGCTCGGCTCACGCTCTGAACTTGCGTACTCACGATGACAGAAAATAATAGAAGACGATACGCGAAACGTCAAATTGGCCGGGCAAGCAAGACAGATGCCTATCTACCTTGCTCGTCACCTGCTACGTTTCTCGCGCTCAGACCCAGCCCTCGAGTGGCGTCGTTGTCAAGGGCAGACTGCAGCCCTACAACAATCCTTCGAATGCCAAAATTGGAATCGCTCCCATTAAAAAACTATTTGACGGAGACCAAAAAGCCTTGACAGTTATACTCGGGGTACCCCGCTGAACCCGCCAGTTCCGGGTGTACGGGTTATTATGAATCACTCTGTATATATAGATACATATATAAACATACATATACATACATACATATACACATATACGCATACATATAGTACATATAGATATATATATATATACTCAAACAAATTCGTATGGTCGTTAATACAAGAATACTTTTTCCGTTAACTTTAATTCATATCATGACGAGCGCAGTTCTTTTTCATTATCCTTTATTTTGTCTGTGCACATTCGACTTTCCTTAGTATGCACCTACTACCGCTGAACGCGCCTAGCTGGCGCGCCGAGCTCAGCGCCCGCGCGCGATCACTCTCTATCCTTGTCTCTCCCTAACGCTCGCGCGCACACACGCGTCCTCGCTTCATCTCTCGCTCGCTCTCTTTAGCGCTCCGGCAGGAGACCAACGTGAGCCTCCTGTTCTCCCGATACTTCGCGCGCTCAACCGAGCTACATCTTCCATCCTTCTCTCTCCGGGTTATGCATGTACCCCCTTCATACTTATGTAACCCGAATCACAAAAACATTCTCCTTTAATCTCGAACCTCGATTTCCGCAGATCTGCAATATAATCCGCGACCCGCGAATCCCAAATATCAACCGTCTCACCCCTATTTCACGTACTCACGAAAAACCACGAGATTACGTAATGCGCGAACTTGCGATATACTCGCGACCCCGCGACTCGCCTCGTACATAGAGTCGGTCTCTCTCTCTTACTCTCACTCGACCTAACCCTCTCTCTCTTACTCATGGCTACTATGGCAAATAGACGCTAGTAGTAAGGGGGCCACTATGGCGACCCCCACTCCTATCCCCACTCCTCGGCCCGTGGTGGGGGCAGCTGAGGTGGCGGGGGAGTAAGAGTGGGAGGAACGGTGGTGTCGCCATAGTGCCCCCCTTTTTAAAAATGTTTTTTACGCCTATCCCCACTCCTCGGCCCGTAGTGGGGCAAACGCGGTAGTGGAGGGTAAGAGTGGGGATGAGCGGCGGTGTCGCCATAGTGGTCCCTTTTTTTTAATTATTATTTTCGCCGAAGTTTTTATAACTAGTTTTGAAGTTAAATATAAATAAAGTTTTCAAGTAGCGAATTAAAAATAATATTTTCACACGTCACCGCCCGTGGTTCCTCTTTTGAAAAATAAATAAATTTTCGAAAAAACACAATCATGCAGCACGCGAGCGGTGTCGTCGGACACTCGGAGCATTCGGGATACATTTTGCTCACGTCACACAATTTTTCAGAATGTCACACTGCTTTTCAAAATATCACATAAGTTTATAAATGTCACAGAATTTTTTTAAAATTGCACAGAGGAAGAGGTGAGTTCTACGCGCTTCGCGATTCGGAGAGCAACTGAAGCTCCGGAGCGAATAAAAAGACCCTTGTGCAAATGTTGGCACTTCAGCACTCTTGCCGAAGGTTCTACATGCTCGCGGTCATTGTGTGCACGAGTTTGAATCGTCCAGCACGGCGCACAAACGCGAGCTACTCTGTAGAGATCTCGAGTTATGCGTTTTTGCTGACAATCGCAAAAATGTCTCGACTCTGAACTTCGGACGACGCGTGTCTTCACCGAAAGAGAAATATTTCTTACCGATATAAATAATACCCCTATACAATTTTGTAATGCATTAGAATAAGGAATAGAGGAGTAGGAGGGAATGCGTGCAGAGCAACGCAGGTGTATGTACGCTCAAGAGAGAGAGAGAGAGAGAAAGAGAGAGAGAGAGAGAGAGAGAGAGGAGAGAGAGATGGCGCGAGCTGAAGGGAGAGAGAGAGAGAGATGTTCTACAATAGAGCGCGTCGATGAGAGAGAGAGACAGAAACAAAGCGCTCGAGCTGTAGCGCTGATCCCGCACACGCACACGCCCAAATTAATACGACTTTGAGTAAGAACGGTGCTACGATGAATATACAATAAACCGATACATTAAAAAAAACGTAACTTTTTTATCTCGATTTTTATTTCTGGTTTTTTATACCGATATTCATTTTTAATTTCGGTTATGATCTCGACGTAGTTATACTTACGTGTGTGTGTGTGCGTGTGCGAGTGTATTTAAATGAAATAATACAACACTATGGGGAGATGGTGTTGCGATAGTGGCCCTTTTTCCATTTTTTTATTTTTTATTTAAAAAACCACCATGGTCCCATCTTTTCATTGAAAATAAAAATAATGACAAAATATTTAAAAATCATAATGTGACGCATTCACCGGTGCTCGTGTCGGGCATCCAACGATGAATGAGGTAACAGGGCCTAGACACTCATACACACACACACACACACACACACACACACACACACACACACACACACACACACACACACACACACACCCACACACACACACACACACACACCGATGGTCCTGTCGGACATCCAACGATGAATGAGAGAACAGGGCATACACACACACACACACACACACATACACACACACATTTGCTCTTTGACGAATCCCTCCGACTCCTCGGGCTCAGATAACACGGCGATGCCTTCATCCTCGAAGCCCACGGCACAATGAGCGAACGGATAGTTGAAAAAACGTATGGAGAAATTTTCATCGACCATATTGCCAAAAGCCACAAACACTGTCGTCATTATACGCTCCTTGCAGAGATCCGTCAAGAACCGTCGTGACCCTACAATCGGCATTTATGCCGATCTTATCGTGATAAGACGAGTAGTCTTCGTCCACTAAAAACACCTCAGCGTAACCTTCACTATCGGCCGCTATCACCTCACCACGATACACTGCACACATACCCGGTATCACAATGGTAGATGAGCGCCCATGCCCAAGTTCCTCGAGAGACAGAAGAACACCCCGATTCGCGTCTATGTAAAAGTTTTCGGGGATGCCCCGAAGAGCAATGAGAGTATCGCACATGCCCGTTGTGCGTATGAGTACACCGGTCGTCGATAGGGCACTAATTACGCGGCACACGAAAACCGTTTCGATCACGTCAATATGTACGGGATACATAATACTTTTTTTTAGAGAGAGAGAGAGGAGAGAGAGAGAGAGAGAGAGAGAGAGAGAGAGAGAGAGAGAGAGAGAGAGAGAGAAAGGATGGGCTGTGTTTCAAAGATGATGACGAACTGAAGATCGTACGCGGTGCAAAGAAGAAGAAAAACATCACAGAAGCGTAATAAACCTTGGAATGAACAATTAAACGAACGCAACGAACGAACGGGCGCAACGGGTTAACGAACGAAAGATCGAGCGAACGAGCGAGCGAACGCATCGAACGAACGAACGTGCGAACGCATTAAACGATCGAACGAACCAACGAACGCAAGGTTCTTTTCCATGTTAAACAGCAGGGATTGCGCAAAGAAATATTGTTTTTCGATATATGGTTTCTTTAACGAACATAGAGAGTTTTGTCCTGAAAATCAACACCACAACTTTGGACTGAGGTGTTCGTTCGTTCGTAACAAATAAAAGATCAAACGAGGGTAATAAACGGTGAAACGAACGATCGAACGAGCACAACGAACGAACGATCGAGTGAACGGAACGAACGAATGAGCCAAAGAGAACAACGATTTTGATTTCGATTCCTTTTATGTCGATTTGGATTTTTTTCACGATATTTTATTACGATAGCCATTTTTTATTTCGTTTCTCATTTTTTATTACAATTTCGTGAAATATCGACTTAGTACACGCTCGGGGACGAAATCTCAAGACTTTCTAAAAGTATATCGCTTGAGCTTGAGAACCTTAATTTCAACTTTTATTTTCAAAAAGAATATAGCTTGGGCACGTTCATTTGGATTTTCATTTCAATGACGATTACGATTTTTGAATTTTTATTTCAATGTTAATTTCTATATCTGGTTTTTTAATTATATTTTAAATTCGTTTCATAAAAATAAACGAACGAACGCACCGAAGGATAGAACGATCGCAACGAACGAATAAATGAACGAGTGAATGAAAACAAGCTTCTTTTGCATGTGAAAATGCAGTGATTGAACGATGGAATTAAACAACGAAAGATCGAACAAGCTAAATAAACGTTGGAACGAACGATCGTATGAGCGCTACGAACGAACGAACGAGCGAATGCAACGAACGCACGAGCGATTAAACGAACGATCGAGCGAACGAACGAACGAACGATCGAACGGACACAACGGGTTAACGAAAGACCGAGCGACCGCATCAAACGAACGAACGTGTGAACGCATTGAACGATCGCACGAACCAACGAATACAAGGTTCTTTTACATATCAAACAGCAGGTATTACGCGAAGAATTTTTTTTTCGATGCATGGTTTTTCTACGAACATGTGTATCCCTGACAATCGATACCACTACTTAGGACTGCGGTGTTTGTTCGTTCATTCGTTCGTTCGATGGACCGGTTGATGCGCTCGTTCATTCGGTCCGCCGATTGTGCAATCCTTCGAACGTTCGATCGCTTGTTCCTTCATTCACTCGCTGCGTTCACTCGATCGTTCGTTGCGTGCATTCGATCTTTCGATCGTTTAACGGACGAAGAAGCGAACGACCGGACGATCCGTTCTTTCACTCGTTCGTTGCGCTGATATTGAGCGAAAAAAACGCTCGATTTTCATTCGAAAAAAACTATGAATCGAAAAGAAAATTCCTCGGCCAATCACTGCTTTTTAATATCTAAAAGCAGCTTAATTTCTACGTTCGTTGATCGCTCGTCCGTTCGCTGGATCGTTCGTTGATTTCGTTCGATCGCTCATTGCGTTCGTTCGGTCCTCTATTCATTGCGTTCACTCAATCGCGGTCCGAATTGGAAGCATCGATTATCGGTGGAAAAAACGCTCGATTTTCGCCTACAGAAAGCGTTGCATCGAGAAAAAAAACCCTTGGCCAAACACTGATGTTTGACATTTGAAAGAAGCTTACTTTCTTCGTTCGTTCGATCGCTCGTCCGTTCGATTGATCGTCGCTCAATCGCGGTCCGAAGTGGAAGTATCGATTTTCGGTGAAAAAAACGCTCGATTTTCGTTCACAAAAACTATGCATCGAATTGGAAAAAGAAATCTTTCATTCTATCGCTGCTTTATTGATATGTAAAAGAAGCTTGTGTTAATTTCTTCGTTCACTCGTTCGTTGCGCTCGTTCATTCGTTCATCATCAGTATTCTTTCATTTAAATACACTCGCACACGCACACACACACACGTAAGTATAACTACGTCGAGATCATAACCGAAATTAAAAATGAATATCGGTATAAAAAACCAGAAATAAAAATCGAGATAAAAATTACGTTTTTTTTTTCAATGTATCGGTTTATTGTATATTTATCGTAGCACCGTTCTTTCTCAAAGTCGTATTAATTTGGGCGTGTGCGTGTGCGGGATCAGCGCTACAGCTCGAGCGCCTTGTTTTTGTCTCTCTCTCTCATTCGGCGAAAATAATAATTAAAAAAAAGGGACCACTATGGCGACACCACCGCTCATCCCCAGTCTTACCCTCCACTACCGCCTTTGCCCCACTACGGGCCGAGGAGTGGGGATAGGCGTAAAAAACATTTTTAAAAAGAGGGGCACTATGGCGACACCACCGTTCCTCCCACTCTTACCCCCCACCACGGGCCGAGGAGTGGGGGTAGGAGTGGGGGTCGTCATAGCGGCCCCCTTACTACTGACGCTACGTGACTTTTCCCAAATTACTTTATTGCCCCTCGCGTCGAGCCAACGCTTCCCTTCGAGACATTTTCCAGAAAACACTCGAATTGCTTTATTGCCTCTTCAAACGAGCAAGCGCTCTTTGTGCAGTGTTAGTCTCTTTTTGTACGCTTTGCCATTTTCGAATATATAGTATAAGACATTAAGCAGATATTTTTCCCGAACTTTCCCAAGGCATGTATATCCCCTTCTCCCTCGCGCTCGTCACGTCGCTTTCCGACGCGCCCCCATAATGCAAGCGACGTGTTGCACGTAGGCTTCTACGAAATAATAATTCAAATAATATCGCATCATGCCAAATCCCAAGAACTAATTAAAAGATAAGCAAATCGCTATCACTCTATACCTCATAGACTAAACATCCGCTCCAATGCGAGTATCACGTATCGCCTCTTTGTCCTCTTTGTCTCCTATCCAATACCATTATTATTATTCCCACCTGCAGAATATTTGAGATTAAATTCATAAACGCTCTGATTAATAAAAAAGATTATTCAATAAGTAATTAGCGCCGTCACAATACAACTAACAATATTATCAAATAATCAGAATAATTATTCCACGCAGCAAATAAAATATAGACATTATCTTAGTTATAATCTCGGCATTATGGATATTACAAGATATCTCATGCGCTACTCACGAAGTTATTAAACAAACAACTACCATATATATTTTATTTTTACGCATATACGAATAAAATTATTACTTCGTGAATAAGTTAAACATTGAATACAACTTCCTTCAAATAAATAATGTTGCGCTGTATTTATAATTAATTAAGAGCTACATATTAATAATCATTATACGCAATTCGCACACTTCGTGCCGAAGTTATTATCCCCTTATTTAAATATTTCATTACAACAACGAGTCAAAAATAAATTATCTTTATCCGATTCCATACCGCACGCAAAAGAATAAAATAACAATAACGATCAAAAATTATATAAAGTTACGTCCCTTTATTCACAAAAGAATATTATTGTAACAAATTGTGAGACTAACGATAAAATAAAAATATTAACTTATCGTCAGCCCAACCATGACAAACCGACATAATTATTTGTTGTACCATTTAAATTAAATAATTCATTTATCATCGAATCCTCCGTTTACCGCCATAAGAGCAAGCAAGAAGGAACATCGGCGTCGGCGTCTCCTCACCGCGGCGCATGCGCACCACACCATTCCACCGCCGCACCAATAAAAGACCGAGTCCTCCGCTGCTCGCTAGTTCTCCGGTCTCTCCACCAGCAAGTTGCGCTTCTCCGCTCGCCGCGTTGGTGTCGGACCCGCACGCTGGAAAATCGGAACGTTTCATTAACATTTCTTTATTTTCACATCGTTATTTTATCGAATCGTAACTCGAAGTTTGAGTTTTAATTCCGTTTAAATCTCATTGTATTCAACATCGCAGAGTTGTGTGTAATTATATTTATTTCCAAGTTTGTAACAATATATATATATATATTCGTGTACGTTTCTAGAATTAGTGAACAATTATTTCGCGACCCTTTATCCCTCGTCGAATATATTCGTCCGAACGTGTTGCTTAGTTTATTCGTTCGTCGTTTACAAAATCCACCTAAATCAACAATAATGTACCGTCGTTTTCGCGGCATTTTGTCTAATCGAAAATATTTCATTTTTCAACTTTTTATATTGTGCGTGTAAATCAATCGTCCGTTACAAGAACCAACCTATTATCCATCTCTTCCTGTTTTCCGAAGAATTGTTGGTTGTGCTACTTACTATTGCACGTCAACAATTTCTTACCTCGCTTAATTTCAAGACTGGATTTACCGGTTGCGCTACTTGCTACTGTACGTCGATTAATTCATGTCTTGAATCCACGCTTGCATGTTAATCCTACCTGTTCTCTCATTCTTCCCAGCCAACGGCCTATTGATTTTTCAATAAAATATTTATCAGTATTTATTTAATTTTATTAATGCCAAGAAGACGAGGTGGTTCCAAGTTTCATCTCCGCCGCGCAACCGCAATAGCCGCGTAAAAGCCACGGCCGGCATCTCGTGGAAATAATTCATCTTTGCTCAAACAAATTATTCGCGACGCCGTAAACGAACATTCGGTGAAAATTGTACCGAAAATTGTGTCGAACGTTCCGATCTGTGAAAAAGTCTTCCGTATCGACCCCGGTGGGTACATCCGGGCAGTGACTCGATCAACCGGCAGTGACGTTTCCGCCGCGTCGACAACCATCGTTACAACATCGAACGTCGAGATTGTCATCGTCGACTAATACTCCCGTCGTCAACGTCGTTTCTATCCACTCCACGAGTTCGCCCCGCGGTCGAGCTAACGGGAAGCCGTCGATACCTGCAGCGAGTCGGCACATAGATGGGTGGATGCTCGTCGAAAAAAGAAGGTAGGACCTCTCTCCGGCTACCAGATCGTCCGTCGATAAACCCGCTACGCACCGCCGATCGTAGGGAAAGTCGCACGTTCACGTTACCACTCACGATCTTCTTTACAGACTGCCCTATCCCCGCGAGTGATTCTTAGCTACCGATCAACCTGTGGCTCGATCCTCATCCCTGTTGGGCACAATCCCGACTAAAGGCAGGATCTCAAGGCTAGCGTCCGTTCCTGTAAAACAAAGAAATATTGCATTAATTAAATAATCAACGTAAATTCAATCTATTAAGCGAAATCACGTATTTCATTTTCGAAGGTATTTATTATTTTTATCTAAAATAAATTCCCGGACGTAACAAAATTTGTTTATTTTCCTTTTTCTTTTAAACAAATCCTACTGCCTGGACACCTCACACTTAAGCACCTGCGGCCGCCGGGCGACCCCAATCGTCGTATAATGCAAAAGGGTCAGCAACTTCTAAATCTGTTACGTCGTGGGTACAATTTTTGATCGATAATTAATAATTTACCTTTCAGGATTTGAATTTACGAATGGGAAGTGTGCCACGAACGTACGGATTATAATGAATTAAGTCATATGACTTATATGACGGTGAGTTACCGTCGGAGAAGAAAAGCGCCACGTTTAAGCGGGAATGTGCCCACTTGGGATAGGCGCTTGGTAAAGTCGTTGGTGTATAATTTGACGCATGAGCGACAGGTAAGCAAATAAGAAAGTAGCGTGAAATTGTGCTTACCTTGTTGAGAAAGAGCGGCGTTGCGTAGCGGGTCAAAACTACTCGACCGTGTGACCGAATTTGTCCAGGAATCGCAAAGATGTTCCAGCTCGACCCGACCGGTCGTTGCCCAGACGGGTACCCGGTGCTCGTGCGAATGCGATGGCCCGATGATGCCGATGTTTTTGGGAGCAGTCGGAGGCTACGAGGACTGGATTAATTTATGAGGGAAACATTTGCTTCGAAATATAAATATACATGTATAGATTTTATAATTATTTGAACCGCTGCGTGAGTGCAAGACGTGCCAGGTTACGGCACCGTCGACTCACTACGTCTGGCTCCACCTCCGCCCGGTTACGGCGATTGGCGGCCAGCCGCGAGAACAAATTTTGAGAATAACGGAAGCCGACACCCGAACACTAAGCACCGGTGTGACCGTGCCAGTCGCTGACCTACCGAATTACGGCGGGTCGGCGCATGTGGCGTGTTCGTGCGGCAAACCTTCCGAATTCCTCGGAAAATACCCTGTTTATACGTCCGATTTTGGACGGATGAGGTTTTTTATTTGTTGAGCGAATGTATTGGGAAACGTATACGTTTAACGCATAGGTACAGAATAATATGAAATTAAATTTGGTTCGCTGAGCGAGTCTAGTGCGTGCCAGATTACAGCACCGCCGACTCGTTACGTCTAGCCCCCCTTCGCCCGGTTACGGCGATTGGCGGCCAGCCGCGAATACAAATGTCAAGGTCGAGGGAAATCGACGTTCGAACACTAAGCACCGGGTTAACCGTGCCAGTCGGTAACCTGCCAGATTACGGCGAGTCAGCGGATGTAGCGTGTTCGTGCGCCAACTTTCCCAAGCCTCATACAAGGCATGTCGAGATTTGTCCAATTTTGGACAGGTATGCTTTTATGAATGAGACGAATACGTGCGTTAGGGAAAATGGCGCGAGCGAGAGGAAGAGAGAGAGAAAGAAATGCACTACGATGATTTGTTCGTTGCGTGTTTACACGCACGAACGAGAGACAAATATATTTCAATTATTTGCTCGACAATGTTACACTTCTGCGCGGTCGCCGTATTTTGCGTAATTTTAATAGCGCGAAGAAATCGAATGTGATATGAACAATTGTGAGTTTTACACGTAAATAAGGGTAGTTACATTCAATAAAGAAAAACATATAAGGTTCGTAAATTATGTGTTGCAGTGTTTGACTTGTTATGTTTCCTTTTACTTTTATTATGATTTGAACAATTAATACCGGTTTTACAGAGACTTCTAGTTACACTGTCAGAGAGACCGGGGTAAACTCGAAAAGAATATAAAATAAAATAAATGTACCGGTTTTCAGAGCGTCGACTCTGCGATGTGCGCTGTTGGAGAGACCGCACGGAACTGACTGGCCAGCTCTCGGAGCGCAATATGTACCCTCGCCTTCTTTGTCTCTGAGACAAAGGTCTTGGCGTCAGTACCCTCGCTCTCGAGCTTGGTCCCCATGTCGGTTACATGGGCATAGTAGCACTGATAACGTTATTTTTCTCGAGTTGTACATGAGCAATGAAATGAATGTTTTTCGTTATCGGCAGAATGTGCTGACTGCAGAATGTGCTGACGTGGTGACCGAGCTCCGAGTAGGTCTGTGAGAATACTGGCGATGAAGCTGACCGCTTGGGAACGGTTTCGCGGGTTATTCGAGGACTCTCGCGTCCCCAATATATACATAATATAGATAAGACAATATTTCTTATTTCTAGGACCACTGTATTGTGGCCAACACGACTATACATATATATGTTGGATACTAGTTCGGGGACTCGTGAATATCCCCGAATTATACATGTAAGTATAGGTATTAATATTATTATTTGTACTCCGGAGACTCTCTTGGATGTCCCGGGAGCTTACTGGGTATATATATATATATATATATATATATATATATATATATATATATATATATATATATATATATATATATGTATGTATATTTGTGTCCGTCACTTTGCGGACTCATGTCCCCGAAGTGTGCATGAAAGTAGATACGTATTGATTATTGCCCCGGGACTCGGCTACATGTCCCTGAAGCGTATGGAGTACGTATACGTATATATATATATGTGTACAGGTATAGATATTCACTAAAGTTATTCCGAGGACTAATGCCTTCGAAATATGCATATGAGTATACGAATAGTCTATGAGGACTCTGAGGTCCTAGAGTATGTATATATATATATATATATATATATATATATATTCGTTGAAGTTATTTCGAGGACTTATGTCGCTAAAGTATGCATTGAAATAGACATGCGGCATTATTATAGGGGGGACTCCAGGGACTCTCGTATATGTCCCTAAAGCATGCAGGTACGTGTATATGTATGTATATATGAGACATTATGATATGGTACTCCGGGGACCCATGTGCGTGTCCCAGAAGTGTACAGGCAAACAGATATGTACGTGTATATGAGGTCTAATTGTAAAGTTAATCCGAGCACCCATGTGCTCATCCCTGAAGTTACAGGTAAGCTTAGCGCTAAAGTTTTTATGGGAACTGTTTGTCCCTACAGTATACGGGTAGATATACGCATGCTAAATTAAAAAATATATTTACGAATATTTTATATCACGGGGTTTCTGAATGAAATCCACCAAATATGGGTCGTTGTAATTAATATGTACCCCAAGACAAACATAAATGAGCTCGGTTAGCGCGAGGAAAAAATCTGAATAATTATTACAATTCGTACAAGATATGAATATTTGGAGGGCGAGAGTGCTAGTGTTACATCCTAGCACTCTCGCCCTCCAAAGATTCATATCAGGTACGATTTGTAATAATTATTAAGATGTTTTGCTCGCGCTAAACGCGCTCATTTATGTTTTTCTTCGGGTACATATTAATCAGAACGACCCTTATATGGTGTTACGTCCTGGCGATCTCGCCCTCCAATCTATATAGATATAAATATATATATATATATATATATATATAGATACATATATAAACATACATATACATACATATATATACACATCTACGCATACATATAGTACATATAGATATATATATATACTCTTACAAATTCGTATGGTCGTTAATACAAGAATATTTTTCCGTTAACTTTAATTCACATCATGACGAGCGCATTTATTTTTCATCGTCCTTTATTTTGTCTGTGCACATTCGACTTTCCTTAGTATGCACCTACTACCGCTGAACGCGCCTCGCTAGCGCGCCGAGCTCAGCGCCCGCGCGCACTCACTCTCTATCCTTGTCTCTCCCTAAGAGCCTGTCCAGATTATGCGTTTTACGCGCGAGTCCACTCGCGCGTTGACACTCGCGCGTAGCCGAGATACTAGAGCTACATATATCCCGTCCAGATGCCTACGCGCGTTTCCTCATTCGCGCGTAAAACGCGTGCAATGAGCGAGACTCTCGACTCACGCGAACGACGCGCGAGTCGAGATACTCGGGTGCCATTGCCGCGTCCAGTACTACGCGCGAGTCAGTTGCGAGTGGGACGTATTTGGCTGGATCCCTCCCAGCATAGAAACGCGCGTAAAACGCGGTATCTGGACGCAATAGAAATTGAAACGCGCGAGTGGACTCGCGCGTAATACGCCTCATCTGGACAGGCTCTAACGCTCGCGCGCACACACGCGCCCTCGATTCGTCTCTCTCGCTCTCTCTCTTTAGCGCTCCGGCAGACCAACGTGAGCCTCCTGTTCTCCCGATACTTCGCGCGCTCAATCGAGCTACATTTTCCATCCTTCTCTCTCCGGGTTACCCATGTACCCCCTTCATACTTATGTAACCCGTATCACAAAAACCTTCTTCTTTAACCGCAAACCTCAATTTCCGCAGATCCGCGATATAATTCGTGACTCACGAATCACGAATATGATTCGTGATTCCCTCTGAACCCTCGTGAACCCTCTCGCCCCTATTTCGCGTACTCGCGAAAAACCACGAGATTACGTAATCCGCTGACTCGCGATATACTCGCGACCCCGCGACTCGCCTCGTACATAGAGTCGGTCTCTCTCTTACTCTCACCCGGCCTAACACTCTCTCTATATGGCAAATAGACGCTCTGTACTATGGCAAATAGGGGCTACGTGACTTTTCCGCAAATTACTTTATTGCCCCTCGAGTCGAGCGAACGCTTCCCTTCGAGACATTTTCCAGAAAACACTCGAATTGCTTTATTGCCTCTTGAAACGAGCAAGCGCTGTTTTTACAGTATAAGTCTCTTCTTGTACGCTTTCTCATTTTCAAGTATATAATAGAAGACATTAAGCAGATATTTTTCCGAACTTTCCCAGGGCATGTATTGTAACGGGGGTCCCCTAATTACATTAACTTTATTGGATTCGGGACTCGATTAGGGAGTAAATTAGTAAAGACCTTTTTCGCATAAAATAATCGTAGGTTTATTGAGGAATCTCTTCTTGTACATTCGTTGTGAACCAACCTTTACGTTTAAAATTCGTCGTTGGATGCTTTCCTTGCCCGATATTTTGCCTATTTGTGTGTGTGTGTATGTGTAGAGTCTCGCTCGACTCACGCTGCGTCAGATGATTGACCGTGTGTGTGTGTGTATGTGTGGGGATGTGTTTGTGTCGCTCGCAGCTATTGTGTGTGTTTGTGTGGGTGTATTTGTGTCGCTCGCAGCTGTTGTGTGTGTTTGTGTGGGTGTGTTTGTGTCGCTCGCAGGTATTGTATGTGTGTGTTTGTGTGTGTTTGTTTCGCTCGCTGATATTGTATGTGTGTGTTTGTGTGTGTGTCGCTCTTCGGTATTGTATGCGTGTGTCTGTGTGTGTTTGTTTCGCTCGCTGATATTGTATGTGTGTGTTTGTGTGTGTGTCGCTCTTCGGGTGAGCCGCCGTATTTAACTGTGCATTTGTGTTGATGTGTACCCTATATTTGTTTCGCTCGCGGATCTGTCATTTTCGACAGCTCGGCCTTTCGCGGCCACTGCCCATGTGTTATTCGTTTTCTCTCTCTCTATCTCTCGGGGCGAGCCTACTGTTGTCTCTCTTTACTTCTTTCGTTGCTTCGACGTCTCTGACTCTCGTCAGCTGGATTTGTTTTATATCTTTGCGACTTTAAATATCTCTCCTCCTTTTTATCCCTTTGCTTTTTATTATTTCTGAGACTTTCGTTTTCATTTCTCTCTTAATCGCAGCATTTTCATTACTCCGGCGCATTCACATCTCCCTTTCGCTACTTGCGTTAATTTGGCGCGTTCCTTAGTCGGGTATCCGTTAGGACTCCCTTTCGCTACTTGCGCCTAATCACACGTTCCTTAATCGGGATTATTGAACGCTGCCCTTTTACTACTAATGCCGCAATGAGCAGTGAAATGGAAACTAATAATGTCTCTTTTATTTTGCTCCTTTTTCCTTCCTCTTTCCCCTGACGCTTTCCTTACTCCGATATCTTCCTCGCTTTGCAGCTCGTACCGATACCTTCTTTCGCTACTTGCGTCAGGGTGGGAGGTCGAAACCAGAACACCTTTACTGGCCCTAGAACGGCTCTTTTATACTGATCTTTTGCCGCGTTTTTGTTCCCCTTCCCAAGTGTCTTGGTCGTTCGTCGAATTTTCTCGAATACTTTTCCCCCCCACTTGACTCTTTTCGATTTCCAATCTATCCACCGAGATATCGAGGATCGCACGAAGGCAATGACCGCCCGCAATAACATTGTTGGCCTTCGCGTTTCGGGAGCGCTCGCACCTGAGACGTACCTATACGTCTCAGTATATCTCCTTCTCTCTCGCACTCGTCGCGTCGCTTTCCGACGCGCCACCATAATGCAAGCCACGTGTTGCACGTAGGCTTCTACGAAATAATAATTTAAATAATATCGCATCATGCCAAATCCCAAGAACTAATTAAAAGATAAACAAATCGCTATCACTCTATACCTCATAGACTAAACATCCACTCCAATGCGAATATCACGTATCGCCTCTTTGTCCTCTTTGTCTCCTATCAAATACCATTATTATTATTTCCACGTGCAGAATATTCGAAAATAATTTCATAAACGCTCTAATTAATAAACAGGATTATTAAATAAGTAATTAACGCCGTCACAATGCAACTAACGTAATTTGTGTTAACGTTATTAAGTATTCAGAATAAATATTCCTCGCAACAAATAAAATATAAACATTATCTTAGTTATTTACGTTAAGCGATAATTGTTATAATTTCGTTATTATGGATATTACAAGATATCTCATGCGCTACTAACGTAGTGGTTAAACAATCAACTATTACATATATTTTTATTTTTCACGCATATACGAATAGAATTATTACTTCGCGAATAAGCTAAATATTGAATACAACTTCCTCCACGCAAAATAATAAAAAACAATAACAATTAAAAATTATATAAAATTACGTTCCTTTGTGATGGTCGAGCGGATGATTGAGGATTTCGCGGGAGACGATTGACTCAGACACGGACTATTCTGATTTGAATCTTTTATTCCTAATTCGACTTGGCGAGGGAGTGCACGTAGTTGTTCGAGGTTTTAGGATGGACTGCTGGCTCTCGGTCCAGCAGGAGGATGCGTGGTTGAGTGGAGGGGCCTTAGGAAGGTGGAGGGGATGCCACGCGCGAGTATGGCGAAGCGCGTGGGCTCGCGAACAATGGGACTCAGGAGAGATGAGAGAGAGAGAGAGAATGAGATATGCTGGAGAGGACTTCTGGGAAGGGAGATTAAGTTTCTGCTGAGGGTTTCTAGGAAGGAGGATTAGGTTTAGGTGAGAGCTGTGGGAAACGGTTGATATGAGGGCGTGAGACTGAGTTTGGGAATAAGAGTCGTGTGGGACCGTGACACTCCCCCTCTTACAAGAACGATGCTCCGCATCGTGGGTTACAAAGCTTTTTTTTTTATTGATTCTATATAATAAAATAAAAATGTGTGTGGGTGTGTATGCGTGTATTTATGTAAAAATGTGTGCGTGTGGTGTGTATGTGTGTACTTATGTAGTGTAACGTGGGTGTCCCAAAATATGTGCGTTTGTTAGGGGTGTGGTTCAATTGCGCTGTAAGCGCAATTCGGGCCGCAGTTTAGTCGGACGGAACTGTTCGAATATGCTTAGTCGGGATGAGATGTGTTCCGTGTGATAATTTTGTTCCGTGTAGTAGTTTTTGTTCCGTGTGGTAGTTTTTGTTCCGTGCAGTAATTTTTGTTCCGTATAGTAGTTTTTGTTCCCTGTAGTAATTTTTGTTCCGTGTGGTAATTTTTTGCCGTGTAATGATTTTGTTCCTGCTAAAGTAATGTTTTAATTTGGTATGTTGAGTTATGGCCGTGGATCTGAAACTGACTATAAGATTGGTTTAGATGAGTTAGTAGGAGCTGTTTTGGTTACGAAAGGACGGGTGTGTGTGTGGTTGGTAATTCCATATACATATGTATATATATATGTAAAAAAAAGAGAAGAAGAAGCCAAATTTTTGCTCCTTCGTTGACGATAGTCTTTGCATTTGTTCCCTTTATAGTTTGCCGTGATTTACTTTTTGGCGTAAGGTTCCTTTCTTTCTAGATTCGTTGTTTGCCGAAATGTATATATATATATGTTATCATTCTCTTCTTTTGGTTGCATCTGAAACAGTCTGAATTCTGATTAATTTGAGTGTTAGTGGGCATAGGTGTGTTATCCAGGATCCGGTAAGGTTGTTCTTCAGTTGACCAATGTGATGGATGAACGATACCTATTCAATCTTGATTTAAAATTATTGTTTAGCTTTATCTCATACATGGGTTAATAGTGTCTGTCTTGATGGTTTGAAAATAAGCATAGGCTGAGCATATAATGAGAAATGGAAGTTATAATAGATTGTATGTAGCTGTCGTGTATACAATGTTGTGCATGTACTTGTTTAATGCTGGTACAATTTACATGGGTGAATGTAAAGCAAGGAAAACGAAAATGATTTACCAAGGGAATAGGAAAATAGTAAGGAGGAACGATTCTATATATGATACGTATGTGCAGCGTTACACTAAAATACATATGTCGTTGTTTCTTAGTGCAATCTTGTAACGTCGTAATTTTATAAAAAGGTGTGCGTGACAACATATTCGGGTTCAATTTGATCTTCATAAACCAATTTGGTTCTGTTTGTGTCTACCTAGATTTTGAAAATTATTCTAATCGGTTACTTCTAGACATTCGAATGGACTCGTATAGCTACTATCACGATTGATTTTTTAGTTCTTTAAATTAAATCTTTTTTAACAATACGAGTTGTCGAGTTTGACATTTTGGTACTTTCGTTCGCCTAGCATAATATCGTTTTTCTGTTTATTTTACTCAAAATTGTTTTCAGAGTGCCAGTTGTCGAACGTTGTTACAATTTCGGTTCAATATTTTAATATAGTCGTCAAATGTTAATAGTTTTTTTTTTGTGGTATAAATGTTCATGGTAAAGAAGCTTTGTGTTGTGACTATTATTTATTGATAACGAATTCTTTTTATGTGTTGAATTCTAAAGTATCTCTAATTCTTCTAATGCGGTTTTACGAGGTCTACCGCGCCTGTGTTTAGCAGTTGATGTTGATTGCTGATGTCGGATGATTTTTTTTTTTTTTTTTTTTTTTTTTTTTTCGAGCATCTCGGCGATGGTGATGGTAGGTTAGGCTCGGTATGCGCGTTCGATTGTTGTGCGCTATCTGATTCTTTGTCTTCCGTGTTGATTGTAGTTGAGCTGGGAGTCAGATTCTCTTCCATCTTAACGGGGATCTTCTTTGTTAATTCTTTGTCGTCCATTATCGTTGCCTGTTTGTCGTAAGTTGTATCGTTGCCGGTAGATTTCGGCCCGCCGAAGTGTCTACCCGCGTTGATGGGGATCCTAGGTGGCAGCGCAGAGGTTGCATCTTTTCCTTATTTCTACTTTGCCGCGTCCGGCTATTGTTCGGCCTTTTACTTCTTCATTTGCGCTTATTTATTTTCTTCTTATTTCATTTATTTCTTCTTTATTTGCGCTTATTTCATTTCTTTCATCTTTATTTATTTCTTCTGTATTTGCGCTTATATCGTTTCTTTCTTCTTTATTAATTTCTTCTTTGTTTGCGCTTATTGCATTTCTCTCTTCTTGATTTATTTCTTCTTTGTTTGCGCTTATTTCATTTCTTTCTTCTTTATTTATTTCTTCTTTGTTTGCGCTTATTTCATTTCTTTCTTCTTTATTTATTTCCTCTTTATTTGCGCTTATTTCATTTCTTTCTTCTTTATTTATTTCTTCTTTGTTTGCGCTTATTTCGTTTCTTTCTTCTTTGTTTGCGCTTATTTCATTTCTTTCTTCTTTATTTATTTCTTCTTTGTTTGCGCTTATTTCATTTCTTTCTTCTTTGTTTATTTCTTCTGTATTTGCGCTTATTTCCTCGTTGAATATCATCGTCGTTTTCCCTTTTTTCGTCGGCACGGTTATTTCGTGCCCTACTCCTTCGTCCTCGGACGTGTCGCGATCACGTTTGCGAGGCGTTTTCTTATACATTAGTTTGTCATGAGAATTGTTCCTTTTCGTAAGCTGTGGTCGTTCTTGTTCGAATCCAATGAGTTCCATCTCCTCTGTTGACGTTTCTGAGTCGTAGTTGTTGTCGTCGATTGTCTTATCGATTTTTGGGCGTGCACTCCCTGCAATTTCTTCTTTGTTTTCGGCGTTGCTTATTTCTATGTTTGTATCCTTAAGTTCCTGAAGTTCTTCTTCTGGCAAAATTATCACTTTGTCCGGTGCTGGGTTTTCGGAAGATTCGTCCGATGTTGACAAGTTTCGTTTATCACCCTGTTGAGAGATTCTCGATTTCTTGATGTCATGCAGCGTTTCGTCGGATGATGTAGACTCCCTTGGCCTGATCGGGAGAACGTTGATTGGGTTTCTTGACAGAGCGTCTGCGACTGAGTTGAGTTTTCCAGGCTTGTGTTGAATTTCGTAATCGTAGTCGTTGAGAGCCGCTTGCCATCTTAGTAGTTGTTGCGGTGGATTCGGTGTCTTCACTAGATATGTGAGTGCTCGGTTATCTGTCACTAACATGAAGTGGTGCCCATAGAGATAGGGCCTGAAGTGCTCGATCGCTTTTACTATTGCCAAAAGTTCTTTACGCATCATGTCGTACGCTAATTCCGCTTTTGTGAGAGTGCGCGAGTAGAAGGCAACGGGGTGATCAAAATTTTTGTGCTGTTGACTGAGAACTGCGCCGATTGCGTAGTCTGAAGCATCCGTTGTCAACTTGAACTCTTTCTGGTAATCCGGATAGCGTAGGATTGGTTGGCTCGATAATTTTTCCTTCAAATAGTCGAACGCCTGTTGACACTCATCGGTCCACTCAAATTTTTGGGAGGCTTTTAACTGTCTTGTTAGTGGTAGAGCGATTTTTGCGAAATCTTTTATGAATCGTCTATAGTAATTAACCAAGGCATGAAACTGTATGATGGTCTTCTTATTTTCGGGTGTCGGAAACTCCTGAATCGATTTTATTAGCTCTGGTCTTGGTTGTGAGCCGTTTTCGCTGATGACATGGCCTAAATATTCGACTTTCTTTTGTAAAAACAGGCATT
Source organism: Ophion ellenae (assembly GCA_963210295.1). NCBI lineage: Eukaryota > Metazoa > Arthropoda > Insecta > Hymenoptera > Ichneumonidae > Ophion > Ophion ellenae. The sequence goes on along the minus strand of OY723397.1, from coordinate 14,630,565 downwards.
TGTCGGTTTGCAGTGTGAGACCGGCGTACGTCAATCTTTTCGCCAGCCTGCTAAATTTGTGTTCGTGTTCCTTTAGGTCGATGGCATAGATGACAATGTCGTCTAAATACACGAACAGGTCAGTGCCTTGTAATCCCGACAACACGACATCCATTAACCTTTGGAAGGTTGCTGGTGCGTTTTTCAAACCAAACGGCATTCGATTAGACTCGTAATGACCGTTCGGAGTCGAAAAGGCTGTTTTTGCTTTGTCGCGTGGGTGCATCTCGATTTGGTGGAAACCGGACGCTAAGTCCAGTACCGAGAAGTAACGGGACCTACCCAGCTGGTCTAGGATGTCGGTGATGTTTGGCAATGGGTACGCATCGGGTGTTGTTTTCTCGTTCAGTTTCCTGAAATCGATTACCATGCGCCAGCGTTTCTTTCCTTCACGGTCTGCTTTCTTTGGGACAATCCAAACAGGCGAGTTGAATGGTGATAGTGACGGTTGTATTATGCATTTCTGCAATAATTCGTCAACCTGTTTGTGGATTTCCTGTTTATGCACTTGTGGAAAGCGATATTGTTTTGTATTTATCGGTTTCTCGTCGGTTGTGAAAATTTCGTGTTTCACAAGCGTTGTGCATCCTAGCTGTTCACCGGGCAGACTGAAAAGTTGTGAGTACTGTGAGGCCAGTTTAAGCACGTGTGCCGTCTCACTTTCCTCGAGATTCTCGAGGTGTAGGAGAGGTTTTAATCGCTCGAATCTGTCCTCTTTTGTCGACACCAACCCGATTACCGCATGTAGATCGGTAACAATGTCATTTGGATCATTTTGGGTTGTGTCGAATGTTCGCAGTTCCTCAATTGGTTGTAATTCCAATATTGGAACTTGCAGGTGTATTGTGTACTCATTAGTGTTAATCGCTGTTAAATACGCTGTTCCATCATGATTTGTGACAATTGCGTTACCAATGTACAATCCTTCGCCAGCATGTATTTGCGGGATGTAGCCTTCTGAAAGGTCCGTATTCTTTACCCTGACGTGGATTACGGATTTTGATCTAGCCGGGATCGAAATTCTTTCGTGTGTTTCGAAAGGTATTTGATGGCCACCGAAAGATATGCACGACTGGGTGTATAGGATGTCGGCCGGTGTTTCTTTGAAAAACTCGTCGCCCAAAACGGCGTCTTGGGTGACTGGGATATCGTTCTTCACTATATGGAATTCAACGGAAAGATCCTTAATCCTTATGATGCACATGCCAGAAGTGAAAATTGTGTCGCTCGTGATTCCTGATAGTTCGTAAATGATGTATGCGTCAACTTCGACGTGTGCTCCTATTGCTTCTGATTTAATTAGGTTGATTTGGGCTCCTGTATCTATGAGAAATTTTGTGTCTTTTCCTTTAAGGTCATTCGAATTTATGATGACTGTTGGTGGCTTCCGTCTTTTCGTGATTCCTAGTGATATTGTGGCTTTCTTTATTGTTACCGTTTTCTTTTCTAGTGACTTGACGACGAGCGCTCTTGCGATTTGCTTCGCGTCACGCTGTCCCGCGAAGTTGCATTTAAGTTTTTTACACCATTTCCGTTACTATTTTTGCGAGTTCCTGAAGGTTTTCGTTACTCATTCTCCGCGACTTTCGTTCGTTGTTATCGGGTTTTCGATCGTGCGAATTGTCACGAGATCTGGGCTGCGAGTAACTGCGTTGTCTATCGTTTGGACTGTCCTGTGAACTACTGGGGTGTGTATCGTATCGACTGTTTTGTCTGTAGTAATTCGGGAATTGATCTCTTCGCTGGTAGTTGTTTTGTGAGCCTTCTTGCCTATTGTGGTGATAGTTTCGGTAACCATTCCGTGAATTTTGCTATCCTCTTGAGTAATTATTTTGATAACTGCCGCGTGTGTTTTGTTGTCTGTACTCGTAGCTGTTTTTATAGTCGTTTTGGAAATTCCGTCCGTTTTGATATCTATCGTACGAGTTGCTTCTGTAGTTACCGCGTCCGTTTGGTGACGCGTTCCCAAATCTATGACTACTGAATCTCCTATTTTGTTCTCCCCTTAAGTGTCTCAATGTGTAGCAGTTGATGGTGGAGTGGCCAGGCGATCGGTGGTATTCGCAAAACATTCGCGGGGGTGAATTTTGGGTTTCCGCGAACTGAACTTTAGCTGTTTCTGTTTGTTTTTCGCTTGAATTTCCGTGACTTGTTCGGTTCTGGTTGATCTTTTGGCGTGCCTTTAATTCTCTTTCGATATTGCATGCTTCGCGTATCGCTTCGTCGAGATTTTGGATTCCCTGTTGCATCAGTATAGTGCCGATTTTATCGAAAAGTCCGCGAATGAAAGCCCTAGTTACCGATTTCTTAACCTCTGTTTTCCTGTTCACGAGGTATTGTTGGTCTTCGTTGCGTGTATAACATTCGTCTAATCTATCCATAATTCGCTTCATTATTGTACGTGTTCGGGTCGCGTATTCCGCAGTAGGTTCGTTATATTTTGTGAAATTTCTTTGAGTTCTAATTCGAGATCCAAAAGTTCGATCGGGGTGCTAAAATTGTGCCTCAGGTCTATGAGGAGTTCTTCTAGATTTTCGTAATTCTTTGTTTCGGCCAAATCATGCGCTGTTCCTCCTAATTTGTATTGCACCATTACCAGAAGCCTGGCATGTTCGTTTGGTGGTATTATTTTTGCCGCTTTTTTACACGCACTTATAAAACTTTCGACGGGGATGTTGCTGCCGTCAAAAGCAGGGATTGGTTGGTAAACATCACGAAATGTTAAACCTCCGTACGCCATATCGCGAATAGCTTCGTTTTCGTTTTCGGGTTCTAAGTTAAAAAATGAAGGGCCTAAATTTTGGCGCGCGTTTCGGCGCCGCGGTGGCCTAGCGGGCTCAATTTTGTTTTGTTCTGTTCATGTATTTTAGAGAAGTGAGGCAAAACAAAAAAAAATTAACTAAATTATTTTTCAAAACTATCTTCTTTGAATTTTGTAAGGTTGTTATCGTCGACTATGAAAAGCTTGAAATGTTTGCGCAGAAGAAAACAAATTTATTTTAGGTCCTAGAAGTTTGGAAATTCTTCAATCTTGCCGTTTCCGTTCGAATATTTATAATGCGTAATAAAAAAAAATTTATTTTTATTTTAAATATTGAAGGTTTGTAAGATGTTGTTTTTCGAATATTGGCAGTTAGGAAAGTTTTCGACTTTCCGTTTTCTTCTCCTTTTTCTTCAAATATTTATTTTAGAGTTCGTAGCATTTCGTTTTTCGGGTTGTACGGTTTAAGACCTTTCCAATTTTCTTTTCTTTTCAAATATTTATAATGTATAAAAATGTTGTTTCCTTCGAGGTATTTAAAATTTATAAAATTTGTTTTTCAATTGTTGAAAGTTCGAAAGGTTTTCCAATTTCCGTTTTTCCTCCTTTTTTCAAATATTTATTACGTATAGACAGTGTTGTTTTCTTGGAAGAATTTCTTTTCTCGTTTTTGTTTTAGGGTTTGTAACATTTCATTTTTCGGGTTGTACGGTTCGAGACATTTTCCATTTTCTTTTTTTTTTTTATATATTTATAATATATAAAAATGTTGTTTCCTTCAAGGTATTAAAATTTATAAAATGTTGTTTTTCAGTTGTTAGAAGTTTGAAACGTTTTCAATTTCCTTTCTTCCAAATATTTATAATGTGTGAAGATTTTATTTTTCTTGAAATATTTAAAGTTTGAAAAAAAAATTGCATTTTTCCGGGTATCACAAGTTTGAAAAGTTCTAAATTTTCTTTTTTTTCCAAATTTTTATAATGTGTAAATAAATTTTGTTTTTCGGATTTTATAGATTTGAGATGTTTTCAGTTTTCGTGCTTCTCTTTTTTCACATATTTATAATATGTCAACATTTTGTTCTCCTTAAAATATTTCGAGTTTGCAAAACTTTATTTTTCGGATGTTGAGCGTTTGAAGTTTTTAATTTTCTTGTTTTTTTTTTTCTAATTTTATAATGTATGAAAAGTTTTCTTTCTTCGAAATATTTAAAGTTTATAACATTTTATTTTTCGAATTTTACAAATTGTTTCCTATGCAAATTAAAAGGCGAAGGGAACGCTGGGACGACGAAGTTTCGCTACGCGTGTGTTTGTGCGCTTATTATGTGTATGAACGAGTGCAATAGCGGTAGGAAGCGAAAAAGAAATAATGAATAGCGTATTGTGTTTTCAATACGCACATATTGAGTTTTATCGATGTGACAATCTAGCGATATACGTTCATGTATCACATGGGTTCTGGCGATGTCGGATGCTTACACACTTTAATGTGTGGAGAAAAACGTATTTCATTGCCACTCTTAGAGGAGGGCTGGAGAATAATGGAGAAAAAAAAATGAGTTTCAAAATTACTTACAGTGCCGTGATGAGAAGGAATAATTTTATAAAAACGCCTTGGATCCAGTTATACCCTTCCTTCCTTCTGTATTGTCCGTGTGATTGATTAAGTTCGTTTTTATATTCCGTGAGTGAGTTAGTGAGTTCCTTTTGTTTTCCGTGAGTGAGTGCCTTTTGTTTTTCGTCTCGTCCGTGTGTCTCGTTTGAACGTTGAGCGTGTAGATTTCGTGCGGAGCGTCTAAGATGTTTTTTTTTATAAAACTTTGAGCGGGTTGATCAGGCCGACTGAGTTTTTGTTTTTCACTTTTTAAACTTTTGAGACGCGAGAGGGGCGTTTCGCGAATCCGACTTCTGACACCAATTTGTGATGGTCGAGCGGATGATTGAGGATTTCGCGGGAGACGATTGACTCAGACACGGACTATTCTGATTTGAATCTTTTATTCCTAATTCGACTTGGCGGGGGAGTGCACGTAGTTGTTCGAGGTTTTAGGATGGACTGCTGGCTCTCGGTCCAGCAGGAGGATGCGTGGTTGAGTGGAGGGGCCTTAGGAAGGTGGAGGGGATGCCACGCGCGAGTATGGCGAAACGCGTGGGCTCGCGAACAATGGGACTCAGGAGAGATGAGAGAGAGAGAGAATGAGAGATGCTGGAGAGGACTTCTGGGAAGGGAGATTAAGTTTCTGCTGAGGGTTTCTAGGAAGGAGGATTAGGTTTAGGTGAGAGCTGTGGGAAACGGTTGATATGAGGGCGTGAGACTGAGTTTGGGAATAAGAGTCGTGTGGGACCGTGACACCTTTATTCACAACCGAATATTATTGTAACAAATTGTGAGACTGACGATAAATTGAAAATATTAACTTATCGTCAGTCCAACCATGATAAACCGACATAATTATTTGTAACATTGAAATTAAATAATTGATGTATCGTCGATTCCTCCGCATAACGCCATAAGAGCGAGTGAGAAGGAACATCGGCGTCGGCGTCCCCTCTCCGCGGCGCATGCGCACCACACCGCTCCACCGCCGCACCAAAAAAAAGTCGAGTCCTTCGCTGCTCGTCAGTTCTCCGGTCTCTCCACCAGTCAGTTGCGCTTCTCCGCTCGCCGCGTTCGTGTTGGACCCGCACGCTGGAAAATCGGAACATTTCTTTAAGATTTCTTCATTTTGACATCGTTATTTTATCGAGTTGTAACTCCAAGTTTGAGTATTAATTGCGCTTAAATCTCACCGTATTCAACATCGCAGAGTTGTGTGTAATTATATTTATTTCCATGTTTGTAACAATATATACATATTCGTGTACATTTCTAGAATCAGTGAATAATTATTTCGCGACCCTTCATCCCTCGTCGAATATACTCTTCCGAACGTGTTGCTTAGTTCATTCGTTCGTCTTTTACAAAATCCGCGTAAATCAACAATAATCCACCATCGTATTCGTGGCATTTCGTCTAATCGAAAATATTTAGTTTTTCAACTTTTTATATTGTGTGTGTAAATCAATCGTCCGTTACAGAAACCAACCTAATATCCATTTTTCCCTGTTTTCCGAAGAATTGTCGGTTGTGCTACTTACTATTGCACGTCAACAATTTCTTACCTCGCTTAATTTCAAGACTCGATTTACCGGTTGTGCTACTTGCTACTGCACGTCGATTAATTCATGTCTTGAATCCACGCTTGCATATTAATCCTACCTGTTCTCTCATTTTCCCCAGCCATGGGTCAATTGATTTTCAATAAAATATTTATCAGTATTTATTTAATTTGATAAATGCCAAGAAGACGAGGTGGTTCCAAGTTTTGTCTCCGCCGCGCAAACGCAGTAGCCGCGCAAAAGCCACGGCCGGCATCTCGTGGAAATAATTCATCTCTATTCAAATGAATTGTTCGCGACGCCATAAAAGAACACTCAGTGAAAATCGGACCGAAAGTAGTGTCGAATATTCTATTTCGTGCGAAAATCTTTATCATCGACCCCCTTGGGTACATTCGCGCAGTGACCCGTTCAACCGGCAGCGTCGCTTCAGACGCGTCCACCGCCGTTGCATCGTCGAACATCGAGATTCCTTTCGTTGGCTAATTTTCCCTCGTCAGCAACGTCGTTTCCTTTCGCTCCACGAGTTCGTCGTCGCGGTCGGCTGACAGGAGCGCCTCTTTATCCCCGTACGTGTCGGTACATTTATGGGTGGATGGTCGTCAAAGAATAGGAGACCTACCTCCCGACCGACTGCCGTCAGAATCGTCGTTCAACTCGAAATCATCATTACCGACGGAAGGACCTCTCCCCGGGTACCAGACCGTCCGTCGACAAACCCGCTACGCACCGCCGCTCGTAGGGTAAGTCGCATGTTCACGTTACCATTAATATCTTCTTTACCGACTGCCCTATCCCCGCGAGTGATTCTTAGTTACCGATCAAACTGTGGCTCGATCCTCATCCCTGTTGGGCACATTCCCGACTAAAGGCAGGATCTCAAGGCGGGCGTCCGTTCCTGTAAAACAAAGAAAAATTGCATTAATTAAATAATCAACGTAAATTAAATTTCGTAACCGAATTCGCGTATTTCCCTTTCGAAGGTATTTATTATTTTTATCGACAATAAATTCCCGGACGTAACAATGGTCGATTTCACTCAGAAACCCCGTTATATAAAATATTCGTAAATATATCTTTAAATTCAGCATGCGTATATCTACCCGTATACTTTAGGGACAAACAGTTCCCATAATAACTTTACCGCTAAGATTACCTGTAACTTCAGGGACGAACACATGGGTGCTCGGATTAACTTTACAATTAGACCTCATATACACGTACATATCTGTTTGCCTGTAAACATCTGGGACACGCACACGGGTCCCCGGGGTACCATATCCTAATGTCTCATATATACATACATATACACGTACCTGCATGCTTCATGGACATATACGAGAGACCCTGGAGTCCCTTCTATAATAATCCCGCATGTCTATTTCCATGCATACTTTAGGGACATAAGTCCTCAAACTAACTTCATTGAATATACATATATATACATACTCTAGGACCTCAGGTTCCTCATGTACCATTCGTATACTCTTATGCATACTTCGAAGGCATTAGTCCTCGGAATAACGTTAGTGAATATCTATACATGTACATATATATATATATGTACATATATACATATATATATATATATATATATATATATATATATGAGACTTCCGTTTCCGGAGCAAAAGAGAAAAGTTGAGTGCGTGACAGAGCGATGAGAAAGTGGGGAAAAACGGAGGATCGAGGAAGAGGAGAAAAAGAGAAAGGGCCAGAGAGTGAGGAGGGGCAGCAGGGTGGTGAGTAGAAAAGTAGAAAAAGGGGGAGAGAAGGCCGGATAAAAAAGAAAGAGAGGAACAGACAGGTGGGAAAAGAGGTTAGCGGAACAGAGAGAAGAACAGAGCGGCGAGGAGGGGACGAGCGGGAGAAAGAAAGGACCGGCGAGACGAGAGACCGGTGGCGACATCGGACGGAGAGGAAGGAAAGGCAAGGAGAAAGGAGGATAAAACAGGAGCGAATGGTAGGTAAAACAGGGTAGAGGAGAAATTGTCCAGATAGGGAAAAAAGGAGCCGGCGATGAGTGAAAGGGGGAAAGGAAAGGAGAGAAAAGAAGAGGAGAATGGCGGTGACGGAGTGGAGAGGAAAGAGGAGGAGGAGCAGGCGAAAAGGAAAGGTAGGAAAACAAATGCGGAGAGACTGCTAAAGGAAAGGAGCGCGAGCCTGGGGAAAATAAATGAAATGTGGAAAAGGAAAAGGGAGCAGATGGAGGAAAGGGAGCAGGAGGAGCGAGAAGTATTTCAAAAACGCAGGAAAGTGCAAAGGTCGCCGGAAGAAGGGAGGCAGAAGGAGGAGAGTGTGAAAGAAATGATAAAAGCGATGAGGGAGGAGGTAAGAGGAGACATGGGAGAAGTAAAGGAGAGGGTAAGAAATATCAAGGAGGAATTGGAGAGAATGAGAGGGGAGATGAGACAAGCAGAGGAAAGATGGAGGGAGGAGAAGGAAGCAATGGAGGAGAGAGTGGGGGAAATGGAAAGGAGGATGGAAAGAGTAGAAAGAAAAGAGCAGGAATAGAATGGATAAGTGAGAGGCTAAGGATGCTAGAAGTAGATCGGGAAAGCAGCAATAGGGGAGGAGAAAGGGAGGAGGGAAGAGAGGGGAAGAAAGAAGAACAGAGAAAAGGATCAAAGAGATAGAAAGGAAAATGGAAATGAATGAAAGGGAGGACAGAAGGAAGAATCTAATAATAAGAGGAGCAACGAAGGAGTGGACAATAGAAGAAATGGCGGAAAGAATACTAGAACAAATAGGGGTACGAGGCCGGATAGAGAAAGTAAGAGAGGTAGGAAAACGGAGAGGACAGGGAGAAAGGACAATGTTAATGGTCAGGATGGAAAATCTGGAAGGGAAAAAAGAAGTAATGATGAAAAAGAAGGAACTAAGGGGAAGGAGAGAGAGAATAGAGGACGACCTAACATGGAAAGAAAGACAGATGCAATGGAGGTTGAGAAGGATAGGAGAGGAGGAAGAAAGAAGAGGAAAAAGAGTGAGGGTAACATATGGGAGGATTGTGGTGGACGGGACCACATGGTTCTGGGACGAACAGGAGGAAAAGCTGAAAGACGGGAGGGGGAAAGAAAGGGAGGCAGGGAGAGCAGAGGGAACTAGGGACGAGGAAAAAGAAGGGAGGAATACGAGAGAAGAAGCAAAAAACGGGTAGGGAGAGGAGAAGAGAGGAAGAGAAAGAGGGGAAAGAAGGAAGAGGAAGGAAAGAACTGGAAGGTGACGTTTTGGAACGTAGCGGGACTAACGAATAAGGATAAGGAATTCTGGAAGGGACTGGAGGAGTGGGAGGTAATAGTAATGATGGAGACGTGGGTGGAAAAGCAGGGGTGGGAGAGAATAAAGGGAAGGCTGCCAAAGGGATATACATGGATGACACAGTGGGCAGGGAAAAGAAACAGGAAGGGGAGGGCGAGGGGGTGAATGATAATAGGAGTGAGAGAAGAAATGAAGGCAGAACGAAGGGAAGGGAGAGGGGAGGAGGAAGGAATAATGACAGTGAAAGTAGAAACGGAAGAGGGGGCATGGGCAATAGTGGCAGTGTACGTAAACGGGGACATAGAAAGGAAGATTGAGAGATTAAAAGAACACACGGAGACACAGGCAGAAGAAGAAAGGGTGATAATAGGGGGGGACTTCAACGCAGGAACAGGAAAGGAAGGAGGGGGCGGAAGGGACGAGGAGGAGGAGGAGAGGAAGTCGAAGGACAAGAAAATAAACACAGAAGGAAGGAAGCTAATAAAAATGATAGAATAGGCAGGATGGAAAATATTTAATGGGAACATAGAGGGAGACGAAGAGGGGGAGTTCACGTACACAGGGGGGAGAGGGGAAACAGTGATTGACCACGTGCTGGGGGATAGGAAGACAAGGGAGGGGGTGACGAGCATGTGGGTGGGGGGTAAGGTGGAATCCGATCACCACCCGCTGATAGTGGAAATAAAAAGGGGCAGGAGGGAGAGGAAGAAGCAAAGCAAGAAGGGAAGAACGGTGGGAAGCGGAAGATGGTCGGAAAAGATGAAGGAGGAATATAAGAGGAGAATAGAAAGAATGGAAGTAGAGGGACGAAATGGACTGGACAGGAGGAAAGAAATAACGGAAAAAATTAAGACAGCGATGAGGGAGAGTGAGGAGGGAGGGGGACGGGAAAAGTGGACGGCAAGGGAAGGATGGTGGGACGAGGAAAGTAGAGGAATGAAAAGGGAGGTTAGAAAGGAACTAAGAAAGTGGAGGAGAAGCGGAGGAGGGAAGGAGGAATACAGGAGGAGGAAAAGGGAGTACAAGGAACTGTGTGAGAGAAAGAAGGAAGAAGAGAGAGAAAAGATGATAAGGGAGATAGCGGAGGCAAGGACAGAAAAGAGAATATGGGTGATAGTGAATAGAGGAAGACGAAGGAGGAAAAGAGTGTGTGAAGAGATAAAAGGGGAGGAGTGGAGAGAGTATTTTACGAAACTATTAGGAGGAACAGAAACAGGAGAAAGAAGAGGAAGGGAAGGAGGAAGGCGAAGGGACGAGGAGGAAGAAATAAGGGAAGAAGCAATAAGGAACGCGGTGGAAAAGATTAGGGAGGGGAAAGCGATGGGAGGAGATGGAATACCGAATGAAGCATGGAAAGGGGGAGGAGAGAAAGCGGTTAAATGGGCGGGAGAAATATGCGGAAGGGTATGGAGAGGGGAGGGATGGCCAGAAGAATGGAAAGAGGGAATAATAGTACCTATAGTGAAGAAAGGAGAGGGAAAGAGGGTAGAAGAATATAGGGGGGTCACCCTGATGCCGTCGTTGTACAAAATATACACGACAATTTTGGCAGGAAGATTAGAGGAGGAGGTGGAAGCAGGAGGGAGCGTACCTCAAAATCAGACGGGCTTCAGGAAAGGAATGGGGACAATAGACAATATATACATATTGAACTATGTAATAGGAAGACAGGTAGGGAAGAAAAGGGGGAAACTCGTCGCGATTTTTGTGGATCTGAAGGCGGCGTTCGATTCGATAGATAGGAAGGTATTGTGGGAGGCTCTGGAGAAGAGGGGGATAAGAAAGGGGCTGAGGGAAAGAATAAAGGAGATATACGAGGAAACGAAGAATAGGGTGAGAGCAGGGGGGAGACAGGAGAATGCTTTTGGACGGAAAAGGGAGTAAGGCAGGGGTGTCCGCTAAGCCCGATATTGTTCAATCTGTTGACGGCAGATCTGGAGGAGCTGAGAGAGGGAAAGTGGGGAGGGGTCAAAATAGGGAAGGAGCGGATATATACGCTAGCGTATGCGGACGACATCGTGGTGATGGCGGAAAGGGAAGAGGAAATGGAAAAGGTAATAAGAAAGTTAGAAAGGTATTTTGAAGGAAAGAAGTTGGAAGTGAATGTGGGAAAAACAAAAATAATGAGGTTTAGAAAAGGAGGAGGGAGGTTTAAGGAGAAGGAGTGGAAATGGAAGGGGGAGAGGATGGAAGAGGTAAAAGAATTTAAATACCTAGGGTATATTTTCAAAAGGAACGGAGGACAGGAGGCGCAAATGAAAGACAGGGTAAAAAAGGCAGGCACGATAATGAGGCAGATATGGGGAATAGGGAAGAAGAAATGGGGGAACGACGTGGGAAGGAGAGTGTGGCTCTTTGATACGCTGGTATGGACGGTGATGGGATATGGAGCAGAGATATGGGGGTGGAAGGAAAGGGAGACGATGAAAAGGATGCAGGAGCGGTACATAAGATGGGTGTTGGGGTTGGATTGGAGGACACCAGGATACATGGTGAGGGAGGAATTGAAAAGAGATAAGTTAGGGATACGGGCAGGACGAAGGGCATGGAGGTATGAGGAGAAATTGAGTAAAGGGGGGGGCAGTGAGCTGGCAAGAAGATGCTGGCAGGAGATAAAGGAGAGGGAGAGAAGGGGGAGAAGGGAAAGAGTAAAATGGGGAGAAGAAAGAGAAGAATTTAGGAGAAGAGAGGGAAGGGCGGAGGAGGCAGGACAGGAACAAGAGAATGAGGGATACGAAGGAAAAGAGAGAAGAAAGGAAGAGGCACGAAAAAGAGAGACAGGAAAGGATAGAACAGTCAAGGTACAATAGGTGGTACAGAGAGATAAGGACAGAAGGCGTACCGGCGTACATAAAGGCAGGAATGCGCGAGGAGAGATATAGGAGAATAGCGAGGTTTAGATTAGGGAATGAAATGCGGGAAGGAAGGTATTGGGAAGCAGAGGAAGGGAGAATGTGCAGAGTGTGTGGAGAGGAATTGGAAACGTGGGAACACGTGACAGACAGGTGCAGAGGAGGGACAGGAGAGGAAAGAGGAATAGGGGAATGGATAAGAGAAATACTGGATGAAGGAGGAGGAAGAGAAGAATGGATGAGAAGATTGGAGAAGAGTAGGAGAGAACGGGAAAGGGAGCTAGGCAGGGAAGGCAACGAAGAGGAAGAGGAATGAAAGAGGAATTCAGTGAAAGAGGGAAACGGAAGTCGGAGAGGCGGGGGGAGGGAGAGAGAGAGAGATAGGCTAAGGAAAATAGAACAAAGCGGAGCGGAAGAGTGGGATAGTTCGTAAGATCGAGCGGATAATGTTAAGTAGTTTTTAAGTAGTATAAGTGGAATTGAAATACTGTACGGAAGCCCATTGTAACCCGGAGGGGATCAATAAACATTACATACATACATACATCTATATATATATATATATATATATATATATATATATATATATACACATATATACATATACGTACTCCATACGCTTCAGGGACATACAGCCGAGTCCCAGGGCCATAATCAATACATATATACTTTCATGCACACTTCGGGGACATGAGTCCTCAAAGTGACGCACACAAATATACATATATATATATATATATATATACTCGGTAAGCTCCCGGGACATCCAAGAGCGTCTCCGGAGTACAAATAATGATATTAATACCTATACTTACATGTATCATTCGGGGACATTCACGAGTCCCCGAACTAGTATCCAACATATATATGTATATTCGTGTTGACCACAATATAGTGGTCCTAGAAATAAAAAATATTGTCATATCTATATTATGTATATATTGGGGACGCGAGAGTCCTCGAATAACCCGCGAAACTGTTCCCAAGCCGTCAGCTTCATCGCGAGTTATCTCACAGACCTCCTCGGAGCTTGGTCACCACGTAGTCAGCACATCCTGCCGATAACGGAAAATATTCATTTCATTGCTCATGTACAACTCGAGAAAAATAACGTTATCAGTGTATATTCGGTTGCATATCAGTGCATATAACAATATTCGGTTACATGGGGACCGAGCTCGAGAGCGAGGGTACTGACGCCTAGCCCTTTGTCTCAGAAACCAAGAAGGCGAGGGTACATATTGCGCTCCGATAGCTGGCCAGTCAGTTCCGTCCGGTCTCTCCAACAGCGCGCATCGCAGAATCGACGCTCTGAAAACCGGTACACTTATATTATTTTATTTTATATTCTTTTCGAGTTTACCCCGGTCTCTTCGTCAGTGTAACACTATAAGTCTCTGTAAAACCGGTATTAATTGTTTAAATCCTAATCAAAATAAAAAAAAACAACAAGTCAAACACTGAAACAGATAAACTTACGAAACATATATGATTGTCTTTATTGAATGTAACTACGCTTATTTACGTGTAAAATACACAAATTGTTTATATCACATTCGATTTCTTCGCGCTATTAAAATCACGCCAAGTACGGCGACCGCGCAAAAGTTTAACATTTTCCGAGCAAATAATTAAAATATACTTGTGTCTCGTTCGTGCCTGTTAACACGCAACGAAGAAATCATCGTAGTGCATTTCTGCCTCTCTTTCTCTCTTCCTCTCGCTCACCCTTTTTTTTCTAACGCACATATTCGTCTCACTCATAAAATCATACCTGTCCAAAATTGCACAGATCTCGAAGTGCTTTTTATGAGGCCTGGGAAAGTTGGCGCACGAACACGCTACATCAGCTGATTCGCCGTAATCCGGCAGGTTAGCGACTGGCACGGTTAACCCGGTGCTTAGTGTTCGGACGTCCATTTCCCTCGACCTTGACATTTGTATTCGCGGCTGGCCGCCAATCGCCGTAACCGGGCGGAGATGGGCCAGACGTAAACTGGCACGCACTAGACTCGCTCAGCGAACCAAATTTAATTTCATATTAATCTGTACCTATGCGCAAGATGAATACGTTTCCCGATACATTCGCTCAACAAATAAAAAACCTTATCCGTCCAAAATCGGACGTATAAACAGGGTATTTTCCGAGGCATTCGGAAGATTTTCCGCACGAACACGCCACACGCGCCGACCCGCCGTAATTCGGTAGGTCAGCGACTGGCAGGGTCACACCGGTGCTTAGTGTTCGGGCGTCGGCTTCCGTTATTCTCAACATTTGTTCTTGCGGCTGGCCGCCAATCGCCGTAACCGGGCGGAGGTGGAGCTAGACGTAGTGAGTCGACGGTGCCGTAACCTGACACGTCGTGCACTCACTCAGCGGTTCAAATAATTATCAAATCCATACATGTACATTTATATTTCGAAGCGAATGTATCCCTCATAAATTAATCCAGTCCTCGTAGTCTCCGACTGCTCCCAAAAACATCGGCATCATCCGGCCATCGCATTCGCACGAGCACCGGGTACGCGTCTGGGCAACGACAGGTCGGGTCGAGCTGCAACGTCTTTGCGATTCCTGGACGAATTCGGACACACGGTCGAGTAGTTTTGACCTGCTACGCACCGCCGCTCTTTCTCGCCAAGGTAAGCACAATTTCACGCTACTTTCTTATTTGCTTACCTGTCGCTCAATGCGTCAAATTATACACCAACGACTTTACCAAGCGCCTATGCCAAGTGGGCACATTCCCGCTTAGACGTGGCGCTTTTCTTCTCCGACGGTAACTTACCATCAAATAAGTCATAGGACTCAATTTATCATTATAATCCGTACGTTCGTGGCACACTTCCCATTCGTAAATTCAAATCCTGAAAGGTGAATTCAAAGACGATTAATTATCGATTAAAAATGGGCCCCACAACGTAACACCCTTATGACCTCGTACCAACGAGTCGTGGTTTTCTTCTACAATTGCAGTACGATTGTCCTCGGGAGGATATTGAATGAGTTGTTAACAAATGGTCAACGTAACTTCGTCGTTGCCTAGCGTTCGTATCAAAAGATTTTTTATTTCGTTCCATGATACATTCCCGATTGAGTTTGTTTTCGCGACATGAATTCATTTCGTAGATGTTTCGCGGACAAAATCTTTCAAGGAGTCGAGGGCTTCCTCAAGGTCTTCGATCAAAAGATTTCCGTGTACCGTAGCCAATAACGGTATAGCTAATACGCATCTTGAATTTTCGTTTATTACCTTGAGTCGTAAATACGTGGTTTCCTCGATTTTGGGAAACAAATTTTGAGTTTGGAAGTCTTTTGCTCCATCATCGATTGGTCTCCCGGAAGTCGTGACAAAGACGACGAGATTGTCCTTGAAAATGGACAAATGCTCACGCGTTTCGCGTATGGTGAGCTACCTTGGACTTCACTGTTTTCCCTCGGTAATGCATAATTGGGGTTTTCATTATCAAATATGTCGCTATTTACAGAGTCGTCGTCTGAGTCGCTTGAGCTTTCGGTGACATCCTCGATATTCTCAATGTTTTCTCCATGTTCTGACGGTTCCGGAGTTTCGGATTCCTCAGGAAATGGGGCTATTTCTCAATCTTCTAGAAGTTGCGTTATTTGAAAATTTTCCGCGATTCCGTCATCTGGACTTGCGTCTGGAGCAGACGTGTGCAAGGTTGTATCTTTTACAGGTTCGACGGATTGAGGATGGGAAGGCGGTTCTTCCAGGTTCCGATTTTTCGGAGTTTCTTTTTCGTTTTCCCAACGACGAGGCGTTTTGCCAGATGCTTGCGAAATTGTCGGGAAATTTCGGAAACCGAGGAAATCGTCCTCGTCCGCGGAGTCGGCCAACTTTTTCCTTTTTTCAGGTGGATTTTTCCTTTGGTTGCCGTCCGACGGATCGGGGATTTCCTCCGTATCCGTGTCAGGATTTGAGGTAGGTTATCGTTTTCTAGCTGAATTTCTTCCGGCTGGTGGATCGAACAATCTTTCGTCCGAGTCCGAATCGTCGTTTCCGCTAGGAGTCGGTTTACCAATTTTTGCCCGACTTCGGCCAACGATAAGCGATTCGGATTTTCTTTTACATGGCGTATGCTTCGCAATGAGCACAGTCTGATTCGTCACTGGCGGGTTCCGGGAGAGGGCGTCAGCATTTCTGTTTACCCTTCCTTGTTTGTATACAATTTTATAAGTATAATTAGCAAGCCTAAGGCGCCAATACACAAGCCGATTGGCCCGGTCTTTTACGGAGTGAAGCAATACGAGCGGCTTGTGATCCGTTACCAATAAGAACTCGCGGCCGTAGACATAAGGTCTAAAATGATTTACACAATAAATGATAGCCAATAATTCCTTCTCGATCACTGAGTAATTAACTTCGTGTTTTCCAAGAGTTCGAGAGGTGTAACTAACGGGTTTATCTTTATCAATTTCGCCTCGGCTCAAAATTCCGCCAATGGCGTAATCGGATGCGTCCCTTGTTATGATGAATGGTTTTGTGAAATCCGGATATTGAAGAATTGGTTCTTTACATAACGTCTCGATAAGCGTATCAAAGGCTTTTTGGTGAGATTCGGTCCATTTGAAGGTCGATCCTCTTTTTAATAAATTTGTGAGTGGCTTTGCAATGCCTGAAAATTTTTCGATAAACCTGCGGTAATAACCTGCAAGTCCTAAAAATTGTTTTATTTTTTTCGGAGTGGTAGGCCTAGGGTATCTCTGTAGAGCCTCCAATTTTTTTGGGTCGGGTTTAACCCCGTCCTCACTTATGATGTGACCCAAATATGCCACTTCTCGTCTTAAAAATTCGCACTTGTCTGGTTGTAATTTTAAGTTGGTTTACCTTATTTTTTTCGCAAGTTTGTTGAATTTATTCTCGTGTTCAACTAGTGTCTTTTCATAAATGACGATGTCGTCCAAATAAACAAATACCTCGATGCCTTGAAGGCCTGTTAAGACTCGATCCATTAAACTTGGAAATTTCGCCGGAGCGTTTTTTATACCAAACGGCATTCGGTCGAATTCGTAGTGTCCGAATGGTGTATCAAATGCTGTCTTGTGATAATCATTTGGATGTACTTTAATTTGATGGAAACCGCTGGTCAGGTCGAATACTGAAAAATATTTCGCATTACCCAATTGGTCGAGAATTTAGGTTGTTTGAGGTAATGGATAAGCATCGCCAATTGTCTTTTCGTTTAAGTTCCTATAATCAATGACCATGCGCCACTTTGGATTTCATTGTGAGTCCGCCGTTTTCGGAACGATCCACCGAGGCGAAATATACGGGGAGTTTGACGGTTTTAATACTCCCCCTTCAATTAGTTCTTCAATTTGTTTCGTAATTTCATCTTTATGAACGGGCGGAAATCTATACTGAATTGTAAAATCTGGTTGATCGTCGTTCGTCGTTATTTTAAGTTCGATTTTATCTGTAAAGCCTAGGACTTTTCCTGGCAAATTAAATAGGTCCGAATTATCGCTTGTAATTTTTTCCACGCTTGACCGTTCTTCATCGTTTAAATGGTTGAGACGGAGTAAGTCGCGAATTTCTTTTACTTTATCTTTCTTTTCAACTTTTAAAACTTCTTTGTTGCGCGCAATTTCAAACGGTAATATACCCTCTTCCCGAGACGCCATTTGGTCGTCCGGGTGGGGAACAATTAAACTTTTCTCGTCTTCCTAAAGCGCCTTTTGGTCGTCCGGAGTGAGGAAATTATTTTCACATTCGGTCCTATCCTTTTCCTGAAACGCCTTTTGGTCGCCCGGAGTGAGGGAACCATTTTTTGTGCCTTTGGACCTGAATTCTTCGACTACTACCGTTGGTATAGTCAGTAACAAATTATCATCGGTTGAATTGTGCGCAATAAGATAAGCGATACCATTCTTGATCGTAACGACTGCTTCGCCAAAAAAGATCCCTTCTCCCAAGTAGAGCATCGGAATATATACTTCTTTGATTTTATGATTACTTACTTTGACGTAACAGACCGTTTTGGACCGTTTTGGAATCGAAATAGGTTGTTTACTTTTCAACGGCATTCTTTGATTTCCCCAAGTTAATGTCTCCAATCTACGAGAGCTTTATTTTCAGCAAGAAATTCGGTAGCAAGTAATGCATGTTGGTCCATTGGGAACCTATCATCGACGACGTGAAATTCCGCGGGGGCATCATTGATCATTATTATTATAGACCCCTTTGTTCTTACGGGGATACTCGAGATCCCCTCCAATTATAATATATCGTATTTATTTATATCCGTATGATCATTTACGATTTGATTTTTGACGAGATTCACTTCCGAGCCTGAGTCTATTAAAAATTCGTTAAGTCCCGATAAGTTGGGTGAGTGGAGGTCTACGGAAGCTATTTGTTTTGAACGCGTTAATAAGACGTGGACGGTTCGCACGGAGACGCGTCTATTGTTTTTACCGGGCGCTCCATCGATTTCTCTTCCCACGGGAAGGCCCGTGCCACTGGTCGAGAATTCTCGTTTTTTGGCAATTCGGTTGCCCTGTTCCTTTCTTCGTTTTGTTCTTTAAAGCAGGATGTCTCGAAGTGGCCCGCCCTGTTGCAATAATTACATATCGACGGGGGTCGAGATCCTTGACCGTTCGTGGGCTTTGACCACGTGATTCTATTGTTTGAACTTTGTTTATTTGAATTTCCCGGTTTCTTGTCCGAAAATTTTGACCAGCAATCATCGGACGCGTGATTGCGGTTACAATGTTTACAAATCGGTCCTCCTGAAGGGGAAACCGCTTTCATTTGAGCCGACTGATTCTGAATTCGGGTTTCGAAACGCGTGTCCTTGAAATGTGACCTATCGCGTTCCATATCTTTTTCAACTTTTATTGCCGTTGAATAGACATCTTCGAGATTATCGAATCCCTCGAGTTTGAGACGGATTCGAAAGTCGGGTGGAAGACCCTTGACGAAACAATCCAGCGTGTCGTTTTCGAAAATATCGTATTGACCGTTTCGGAGAGGTCCGTGATTATCAATTCCGGCTTCAAGAATCGCCGTATAAAAATCTTTGGTTCGACTGATATAGTCGATAATATGTTCGTTTTCGCTTTTTGAAATATTTCCAAGTTTACCACGAAATTCGTTCAAAGTTTTGGCAGCACCAAATAACGTTTTCAACCGCTCACCGAATTGGTGAGCGTTCTGGAAGTTATAATCTTGAAGTGCCGTTGCGGCATGACCTTTTAATTTGTTACGAAGGAGCTGAGTGTTACGTCCGGGAATTTATTTTAGATGAAAATAATAAATACCTTCGAAAATGAAATACGCGATTTCGCTTCCTAGATTGAATTTACGTTGATTATTTAATTAATGCAATATTTCTTTGTTTTACAGGAACGGACGCCAGCCTTGAGATCCTGCCTTTAGTCGGGAATGTGCCCAACAGGGATGAGGATCGAGCCACAGTTTGATCGGTAGCTAAGAATCACTCGCGGGGATAGGGCAGTCGGTAAAGAAGATAGTGAGTGGTAACGATAACGTTCGACTTACCCTACGAGCGGCGGTGCGTAGCGGGTTTATCGACGGACGGTCTGATAGCCGGAGAGAGGTCCTACCATCGGTAATGACGATCTCTAGGTGAACGACGATTTCAACGATAGATGGTGAGGTAATAGGTTTCTTATTTTTCGACGAGCATCCACCCATCTATGTGCCGACTCGCTGCAGGTAACGACGGCTTCACGTTAGCCGACCGCGGGGCGAACTCGTGGAGTGGATAGAATCGACGTTGACGACGGGAGTATTAGTCGACGATGACAATCTCGACGTTCGATGTTGTAACGATGGTTGTCGACGCGGGGGAAACGTCACTGCCGGTTGATCGAGTCACTGCCCGGATGTACCCACGGGGGTCGATAAGGAAGACTTTTCCACACAACGGAACGTTCGACACAATTTTCGGTACAATTTTCACCGAATGTTCTTTTACGGCGTCGCGAATAATTTGTTTGAGCAAAGCTGAATTATTTCCACGAGATGCCGGCCGTGGCTTTTGCGCGGCGGAGATGAAATTTGGAACCACGTCGTCTTCTTGGCATTTATAAAATTAAATAAATACTGATAAATATCTTATTGAAAAATCAATTGCCCGTTGCCTCGGGAGAATGAGAGAACAGGTAGGATTAACATACAAGCGTGGATTCAAGAAATGGATTAATCGACGTGCCGTAGCAAGTAGCACAACCGGTAAATCGAGTCTTGAAATTAAGCGAGGTAAGAAATTGTTGACGTGCAATAGTAAGTAGCACAACCAACAATTCTTCGGAAAACAGGAAGAGATGGATAATAGGTTGGTTCGTGTAACGGACGATTGATTTACACACACAATATAAAAAGTTGAAAAATGAAATATTTTCGATTAGACGAAATGCCACGAAAACGACGGTAGATTATTGTTGATTTAGGTGGATTTTGTAAACGACGAACGAATAAACTAAGCAATACGTTCGGACGAATCTATTCGACGAGGGATAAAGGGTCGCGAAATAATAGTTCACTGATTCTAGAAACGTACACGAATATATATATATATATTGTTACAAACTTGGAAATAAATATAATTACACACAACTCTGCAATGTTGAACACGATGAGATTTAAACGCAATTGAAACTCAAACTTCGAGTTACAATTCGATAAAATAACGATGTGAAAATAAAGACATGTTAATGAAACGTTCCGATTTTCCAGCGTGCGGGTCCGACACCAACGCGGCGAGCGGAGAAGCGCAACTGACTGGTGGAGAGACCGGAGAACTAGCGAGCAGCGGAGGACTCGGTCTTTTATTGGTGCGGCGGTGGAACGGTGTGGTGCGCATGCGCCGCGGAGAGGAGACGCCGACGCCGATGTTCCTTCTTGCTTGCTCTTATGGCAGTAAACGGAGGATTCGATGATAAATGAATTATTTAATTTAAATGGTACAACCAATAATTATATCCGTTTGCCATGGTTGGGCTGACGATAAGTTAATATTTTTAATTTATCGTTAGTCTCACAATTTGTTGCAATAATATTCTTTTGTGAATAAAGGGACGGAACTTTATATAATTTTTGATCCTTATTGTTATTTTATTCTTTTGCGTGCGGTATGGAATCGGATAAAGATAATTTATTTTTGACTCGTTGTTGTAATGAAATATTTAAATAAGGGGATAATACCTTCGGCACGAAGTGTGCGAATTGCTTCTAATGATTATTAATATGTAGCTCTTAATTAATTATAAATACAGCGCAACATTATTTATTTGAAGGAAGTTGTATTCAATGTTTGACTTATTCGCGAAGTAATAATTTTATTCGTATATGCGTAAAAATAAAATATATATGGTAGTTGTTTGTTTAATAACTACGTGAGTAGCGCATGAGATATCTTGTAATATCCATAATGCCGAGATTATAACTAAGATAATGTCTATATTTTATTTGTTGCGTGGAATAATTATTCTGATCATTTGATAATATTGTTAGTTGTATTGTGACGGCGCTAATTACTTATTGAATAATCCTTTTTATTAATTCGAGCGTGTATGAATTTATTCTCAAATATTCTGCAGGTGAGAATAATAATAATGGTATTGGATAGGAGACAAAGAGGACAAAGAGGCGATACGTGATACTCGCATTGGAGCGGATGTTTAGTCTATGAGGCTATGAGTCTAGTGATAGCGATTTGTTTATCTTTTAATTAGTTTTTGGGATTTGGCATGATGGGATATTATTTAAATTATTATTTCGTAGAAGCCTACGTGCAACACGTGGCTTGCATTATGGCGGCGCGTCGGAAATCGACGCGACGAGCGCGAGAGAGAAGGGGATATACATGCCCTGGGAAAGTTCGGGAAAAATATCTGCTTAATGTCTTATACTATATACTCGAAAATGGGAAAGCGTACAAAAAGAGACTTATACTGTAAAAAGAGCGCTTGCTCGTTTGAAGAGGCAATAAAGCAATTCGAGTGTTTTCTGGAAAATGTCTCGAAGGGAAGCGTTGGCTCGACGCGAGGGGCAATAAAGTAATTTGGGAAAAGTCACGTAGCGTCTATTTGCCATAGTAGCCATGAGTAAGAGAGAGAGAGGGTTAGGTCGAGTGAGAGTAAGAGAGAGAGAGACCGGCTCTATGTACGAGGCGAGTCGCGGGGTCGCGAATATATCGCGAGTCCGCGCATTACGTAATCTCGTGGTTTTTCATGAGTACGTGAAATAGGGGCGAGAGGGTTGATATTTGTGATTCGCGGGTCGCGGATTATATTGCGGATCTGCGGAAATCGAGGTTCGAGATTGTAGGAGAATGTTTTTGTAATACGGGTTACATAAGTATGAAAGGGGTACATGGGTAACCCGGAGAGAGAAGGATAGAAGATGTAGCTCGGTTGAGCCCGCGAAGTATCGGGAGAACAGGAGGCTCACGTTGGTCTCCTGGCGGAGCGCTAAAGAGAGAGAGCGAGAGACGAAGCGAGGGCGCGTGTGTGCGCGCGAGCGTTAGGGAGAGACAAGGGAGAGCGTTAGGGAGAGTGAGTGAGCGCGGGCGCTGAGCTCGGCGCGCTAGCTAGGCGCGTTCAGCGGTAGTAGGTGCATACTAAGGAAAGTCGAATGTGCACAGACAAAATAAAGGATTATGAAAAATAAATGCGCTCGTCATGATATGAATTAAAGTTAACGGAATAAGTATTCTTGTATTAAAGACCATACGAATTTGTATGAGTATATATATATATATATATATATATATATATATATATATATGTATATATATGTATGTTTATATATGTATATATATATATATATTGTGACGGGGATTATTTTTACTTACCTCGAAATCGAGAACGTGAATACGAGAGCTAGGTGCGGGAACCGTCACCTTCGGCCGTCCACCCCGCGTGAGTGCATCCGCACTACCCGGGGCGCCAGAGAATTTTATTGTCACCGGATTTCTCAACCGGTATGCCCTGGGGCCAGAGGGATCCGCCCTGACCCACCATCGGAGCTGGAGGACTCCGCGATTTTTGTTTCACCGGAACCCTAACCGGTATGTCCTGGGAGTCGGGAGACTTCCCTGATTTTTGTTTCGCCGGAATCATAACCGGACTATCTGGATGCACTTACCCGGGGGGACGGTTGCGGGAGAGCACGGCCGCTCAGGCTGTGAGTTCTGGTAGAGGGGTCGGGATTCACCAGGAGTAGCGTACGAGATGTCAGATACGCGGGAACAATAAAAAAAATGACAAAAACAAAAAAATTGTTTTATTTTATTTTGCGGGAGCTGGTTGTTTTCGAACCACGGGAACTTATCTCCGTCCGGAAGGACCCGCCTTCCAGGCACGGGATCGCGAACAGGACCCGTGGAGGAACACGTCTGTCTCACACGGCGTCAGGAGCGGAACTCACCGACGGACCTCGTCCGAGAGCAAAATCGGTCGTCAACTATACCTCGCGCGGCGAAGGCCAGCGAGCGAGATCATTGTCGAGCGCGATTATCGAAAAAAAAATGTAAATACGCTCGCGCGCTCATCTCATGCGAGAAAGCTACTTCGAGCGAGAACATTTTCTTACAATATTCGTGAGCTGAAATATTATTTCGGGAGCTAGAATATTCTGGAAGAATATTCCTTACGGAATCTATATTTCCTGCCCGAGTACCCCGCAAGCGGAACGGTAACAGATCGGGACCTTTCCTCCTAGGTAACATGGAGGCTCTGGGGATCGCATCCCCGGGTCACCATGCGAGAGCGGGCAAAGCTTCTCTCTAGAAGCGCGGCGCGGAGGTCTCCCGCCTCCACCCGTAACCCAACCGGCCCGTTCGTCAGCACGATGCACCACTGCGATGGGGCGCCGGCATCTCAGCCGGGCGTGCACCGATTCCCCGAAAGCCTCGTTGGGTGCGTCCCTCGGTCGGGATTGCTCGGTACGTTGAGCGACACGCCGCTCGACCGAGTTTCGCACGCCAACCTCACCAGAAGAACAACGAAACCCAAACCTAAAACGCTACCAAAAAACATACTGGAGGAAAGGCCCGTAACATATACGAAGGGGTCGTAACCCGGGCATCGAGAGCGCGACTAAATCGTCGGTAGCCTTTCTGTGACGTGACTTAAAAAATCACGTCACAATATATATATATATATATATATATATATATATATATATATATATATATATATATATATATATATATATATATATATATATGTACTATATGTATGCGTATATGTGTATATGTATGTATGTATATGTATGTTTATATATGTATATATATATATATATATATATATATATATATATATATATATATATATATATATATATAGATTGGAGGGTGAGATCGCCAGGACGTAACACTCGCAAAAATCACGTATCATAAACATTGATAATAAAACTCGGGGCCATCTCGCTATCTACCTAGACTAAACATCCTGCGGACACTGTGACTCCCCACGTGCCGCCATACCATTCCTTTGTTTCAAATTTGTTAATGCAAAATCCCTTATTAACCAAGATAGAGTAATTGTTAAATTTCATAAATGTTCCCTGAAGTCTCAAATATTATATTCTATTTTGAATCGTGAATTTAGAGCAATATGACCTATTGTTCAAAGTTAATAATAGATTTTAATAGCAAAATAAGCATATAAGAATAAGTTACCAAGATTAATAAAACTATCAACCCATGCGCAACAGGTTCTAACGCGCATCGCTAATTTTAATACGTATTTAATAAGATATTTTAATAAGATCGTTTACGCGCAGGTATACTTATATATACCCCGATATTTGCTTTAAGGTTTATAACATTATAACAACTAACAAATCCTATACGAAATACTTACCCGCCGTGTAAGGAAATAAAAGAAACGTAACAATCAAATTTTATTCAATGTATAGAAGATTTGTATAACAAAAATTATAATGTAAGCAATCAGGACAGGTTGCGAAATTATGAAATGTTTATTGTAAAATCACATGCACGAATACGAACAATATGGACTAATGTAATGAATTGTAAAGCTCATGGTAAATTACTAAGAATTAATTTATCAAGAGCTCCATTGGATCCTGTAAGAAGAAAAGAGAAAGATGCCGGTATACCATACCGTCCCATAAGAGTAAGGGAGGAGGAAGGATGCCTACGTCACAACAGCGCTCACTTCCCCGAAGCTGAAGCTGTCCCCACCAAGATGGCCGCCGCCTCCACTCGAGAAGTATATAAAAGAAGGGGTACCTCTCCTTCACTAGTTCTCCGGTCTCTCCACCAGTCAGTCGCGCTTCTCCGTTTGTCGGACCCGCACGCTGGAAAATCGGCTCTTGTAATTCTTGAATATTTGATTCTTTTCGGGTAACAGTTATACCCTTTTTGATTTTTATACGAATATTCATTTTGTACGTGTATTTTCATTATATCCAATATATTCTCTACGATTACATTCATTTTTAAAGTTGTAGCAATATATCGATAATCTCCAAAAGTGATCATCGCCTCGTGTTAATTTATTGAGTTAAGCCTGAATTCCTCGATTTAAACAAAAGTGTCACTCATCGTTTTCTTCGGCATCTTTTCATTCTGAATTCCCAGTATATTCAAAACATACTTGTCAAAGGAATTGTGCCAGTTTATCCAAAGTTTCTCTACTACTTTTTGCCTTGTGTTTTGGTGCTCCTTAGCTGAGAACGAAACGGCACATTGCTTTTCCGCTGATTAGGTGATCTTTCGTGCTGCCTAGTGGCCAAGCACGGTCACCACGATCTACCGTGCAATCTCATTCCTCAAACAAACTTGAATTCGGTGCTACTACATTGGCACGAATTCATATCCCTTTCAGTGTTGAGAGTGTGCTGCCTAGAGGCCAAGCACCCGTGCCACAATTTGGAAACTGGGCCAATACCTGAAACAATTTATTTTGAATTAATTAGTTAACCTACTTTTTCTCTAATGCCAAGAAGACGTGAGGTGCTGACTTTCAACGACGCCGCGCTCAGTCTAGCCGAGGCGAAACATCGGGTCGACATTCCCGCGGTGATAACAGAACTCTAGAACAACGGTTCAATCAATTACCGATCAGCGCAAGGTTGCGCATTATTTCAAATACTCTCCTCCATTCGCGAGTGTATATCTTGGACGATCGTTCGATGCGTCGCGTATCTCCGCTGTCACCTGTCAGCAATTCAGATGCATCCACGGTCGTTGCATCACCTGAACACGCAGTAACATTTCCAGTTATTTCATTCGACGTTGAATCCTGCTCTATCGTCGTCGAACCGGAAATCAGTTCTTACATCTCGGACTCACCTGTTTCTGATTTCCCATCTGTCGTTGAGTCCTCAAAATTGGAATCCCTTAAAATTCCCCCTTCCACCAGCACGTCCCTTTTTTAACCCTCATTCCGTGCTATTGCGCTAGGCGTAGGCAAGAAAGAGGGATACCCCACATATATATGCCCACGTCCCCTCAGGACGTGACATATTAATTTTTGGGGGCTCAACTCCGATCTATTTTAAACAGGGAATGTGCCTTTACAAATCAACCTCATGGATAAGGAATCATCTTGCGAAACAATTGATTTAAATTTAACTGAGGACTTGTCGTATACGGAACCAATTGACCCCGCTAGTTCAGGTTATACTCTGAGAGGATCGAACGTCCCACTATTTCCTGGTCTTGGACCTCCAAGTAGATCTTCAAAACAACCAGATTTACCCCCAAAAGGCGGAGCCATGAACCCAGAAACCCCAACGTTGAGTATAAACGACTGGATGTTGATAAAAGACGTTGTTAAGATAACCCCAGAATTCGACGGGAAAAATATTGCGTTTTCGGAATTTGTCGCCGGGTGTGAGGACGCAAAGGAAGTGGTTTCCCCTGCGGCCGAAAAATACCTGGTGAAAATGATTCGAAATAGATTGAGAAACCCCGCTAGGGACATGATTCACGCGACAACATTTGAGAAAGTGCAGGACTTATTAGGATATCTTAAAAAACTTTATGCGCCCAACAAAACTGAAATGCAACTAGTCGGAGAACTCAGTACCATTTGTCAAAAGAAGAACGAAAAGGTAGCCGAATTTTCTATGCGAATTAAAAGGAAAGGAAAAGAAATACTCGATACACAAAAACCATCAGATAATAGATTAGAAAACGAGGATTTCAAGAGAAGGATGGACGATTATTTCCTCTCGTGTTTCAAGCGCGGATTAAGGGAGGAAAACGAGCAGCGATTTCCCCATTGTGATAACATCTCTGTTGCTATTGATCACGCAGTCGAAATTGGACGCGATCTTGAAGCACGACGGGAACTACAATCAGTTTCGAACAAATTAGAACACTTCCCTCCCCTCAAATCAGCTAAAATCTGTAATATCTGCAAAAAGGACAACCACACGTCGGAAAATTGCCGTTTCTCAATGCTCACTTGCCAATTATGTAAAACCAAGGTCATAGCGCCGACAAATGCAAAAAGAAACAGGACGAATGGGAGGTATTGACCTGCCAGATGTGCAGAGGTGCCGGGCACAGCGCGGACAAATGCTATTTAGGACAACGGTCCCCTACATTATCCTGTCAATTGTGTAAGACCTCAGGCCACATGGTCCCTGATTGCCCTACTCGTCATAAATCTCTCAACCCTTCAGGAGACCGTCCGCGTTTTGAAAGCGTTCCCGAGTGCCAGTATTGCCACAAACGTGGGCATGCCGCGGACAATTGCTTCAAATTAAAAAATAACAACACCGCGAACCTCGAATGTCAATTTTGTCACAACCGCGGACATACTGCAGACAATTATTTCAAGTTAAAAAACAGTAGCTCTCCAAGCATCGAATGCGAGTTCTGCCGCAATCGCGGCCACACTGCAGATAATTGCCCCAAGCTAAAAACAAACAGCGCTCCAGGCATTGAGTGCCAGTTTTGTCATAATCGCGGACACACCGCTGACAATTGTTTCAAACTAAAGAACAGCAAAGCTTCGAGCCCTGACCAACTTATATGCCGCTATTGAAAACGAGAAGGGCACACCAAAGTAAACTGTCACACTCTCGAATATAACAATAAGTTGCGAAGTCAGCCGGGAAACGAGCTGAACACCACTCGGACGGACGCTTTGAGTGGCCCGTCCCCGACAGAGCGTCCGGTCCACACGATAGCTCTAACCCAGCCGAACGGCGGTACCCAACTTATACAATAGAAGCAGAAAAACTCGTCAGCCTACCCTCGGTGTGTATCGGAGCACTACCGGAAAAAGAGAAGATTTCAATACTAAGATAGTGGTGCCGTTCCAAATTTCATTAAATGGAATATACAAAACTTTGACGGGAATCGATGAAAACGATATCATAAGATTAAACGGAATATCTGAACTAGTCTTTGCGTTAGGTAGTTTGTGGTTCCGCATGGTAGGTTTTGTAAGGCTTTTTCACATCATACCAGACGATGTGCCACTTCCTCACCCAGGTTTGCTGGGATCAATATACTTTTTTGAAACGAAATCCAAGATTAATTAGGAGATAGAATGTTTCGAGTGCGGACATAATCTATGGCCTATTGAACAACCAGATGAACGTGTTGAGGAAATCGAAATCCCCGCACGCCCGGAAACTTCCTTCTATGTGAAGGTGGTGGATAGCACGACGAAGAAGGGATATATTGCCCCTTTCAAAATCCGTGAAGGTATCTTTGCCGGCGACTGCCTGGTGACAACCGTCAACGGAAAGGCTCATTTGAAGGTTTATAATACCACTGATGATGCCGTAAAATTAATCGTGCCGGTCGTAAGACTGCAGGCTGTCGATACGGTCGAAACCTTCTCAGCAGACGAGATCGAATTATATGCTTCGAAAATTTCAAGTCCTTTCAATTATTCTATTCCCAGCGTAGATTGCATGACGACTACGTTGTTTCAGGGTCCTTCCGTGGCCCATCAAAATCCCTCGACTAACCATGTCGAGACCTTGCCATCGCTACAACGAAAGCGATGACCAAGGAAAAACAAAACAAACCTTCAGTAGTGAGGAAAAATCTAAACCAAAAACATATAAAAAACGAAACGAGAGAATAGAACAAAAAACGAAACAAGAGAATAGAACAAGAGAATAGAACAAAAAAAGAAACAAAGAAAACAAAATTGTCGAATCAAACAACGGTAAAAACGTAAATTCAATTTCCACCTATCAGACAACGTCGGATAAAATCGGAAATAACTCGGAGCGTTCCCAAGTAATAAAATCTCTCCTACGATTAGAGCACCTCGCGCACGACGAATTAGAACACGTCGAAAAAATCATCGAAAAATACTCAGACAGGTTCCACATAAAGGGTGAGCCTCTCGAAGCAACACATGTTCTTCGACACAAGATCCCCACGGTCGACGACCTACCGATCACCACGAAGCAGTATGGGTTTCCCCAGGCGCTTAAAGGCGAAGTCCAGCGACAAGTGGACGAGCTATTGGAGACGAGGGTAATAAACCATTCGGAGTTTCCAAACGACAGCCCTGTTTGGATAGTACCAAAAAAACCGGACTCCAGCGGAAACAAACGCTGGCGAATGGTAATAGATTTTCGCGCATTGAATGAGAAAACTATTGGCGATTCTTATCCATTGCCGAATATCACAGACATCCTCGATCAACTAGGGAACGCAAATTATTTCTCGGTATTTGATCTTGCTTCCGGGTTCCATCAAATCGAAATGAACCCCGAAGATAAGCCAAAAACCGCGTTTTCGACCCCACACGGTCATTATAAATTCGCGAGAATGCCTATTGGGCTTAAAAATGCCCCGGCAACATTCCAGCGCTTAATGGACATTGTGCTCAGCGGACTCCAAGGAATATCGCTTTTCGTGTACTTAGATGATATCGTGATATACGCCAAAGATTTGGACGAACACGAGAAGAAAATTCGCGAATTAAGGGAACGTCTGCGTAAAGCCAATCTCAAATTGCAACTGGACAAATGCGAATTCCTTAGGCCGGAGGTCAACTACCTCGGCCTCATAATCGGAAAAGACGGCCTGAGACCAGACCCTAACAAGCTATTGGCCGTAAAAGATTTTCTAGCGCCCAAAAACATCAAAAACATACGCCAATTTCGAGGCTTAACCGGTTACTACCGTCGATTGATTAAAGACTTTTCAAAAATCGCTAAACCCTTAACTCATCTTCTAGAGGATAAAATCGATTTTGAATGGACAGACGAGACCCAGAAAGCTCTGGGTCTCGTCTGTCCATTCAAAATCGATTTGATCCTCTAGAAGATGAGTTAAGGGTTTTGCGATTTTTGAATAGTCTTTGATAAATCGACGGTAGTAACCGGTTAAGCCTAGGAATTGGCGTATGTTTTTGATGTTTTTGGGCTATCGAAGGATTCGATATCCCTTGAGGATATCGAAAGCTTTTTCGATATCCTCAAGGGCAAATTGTGTGAAGCCCCAATCCTCCAATACTCGGATTTTGGAAAACCATTTAACATAACGACAGATGCTTCGGACTACACCTTAGGCGGAGTCCTCTCACGGGGAGAAATAGGCAAGGATAAACCCATTGCCTACACATCCTGTGTACTACGTGGCGCAGCTCTTCGTTACGACACGTATGAAAAGGAAGCAATGGCGATTATTCACAGCGTGAAAGCTTTCCGTCCCTACATCTATGGTAAAAAGTTGACTCTCGTCACCGATCACAAACCTTTGGTTTGGTTTAAAACCGCCAAAGACGCAAACACACGCGTCCTGAAATTGCGACTCAAGCTCTCCGAGTACGACTACGACGTCGCTCATAAACCTGGATCGTTAAACGCAAATGCTGACGCTTTGTCGCGTAACCCAGTTGAAAGATCGGAAGAGATCAAAACCATTCTCCACTGCGATCGGAAACGAAGCGAAACGTCGGCCGACGCAAAGCGGAAAGCAGTACACGGAATACTCGAAATTTCTGACAGCGATGAAAATCCCACGAAAATTACCACTCGGGTGGAAATCCAATCGCCACCGCGGTCCAATGAAATAAACGTCGTTACACGCTCCCGAGCGAAGAACGACGAACCTTCCGTCCTAGATGGAGACGATCGACAAGTGGAAGACACACTTGTCGAGAAAACATCAACAAGGGTCAACGTGCCTGCGTCCGAAGTCACAGATGCACGCACTAGGCCCCACAACCCTCCGCGTCGAACTCCTAGGGTCATAAACTACGAGGAAAGTAGTAGCGAGGAAACGGAGGCCGAAGTAATAAGTCCCGCACGTGTTAGACAATCCAGTAAGGGCATCAACCCCAAACCAGCTGGGATCCCCGACCAGCGCAAAGCACCTCCTACTATTTATTCCGGAAACTCCTCTATTCCTAATTCCGATGATCCAACCGATTCAGATTCCAGTTCGATTGATTCAAAACTTTCTGATCAAAATCCCCAGTTGAAGAAACTAGAAGTTCAGAATTTAATATCGCTAATTGTGTCAGTACGAAAGAACAATTTCAATTTCGAAACGACAATCTAGTCTATTTCATAGACTCGACAGGGAAACCTTGTGACCCTGGAGGACAAAAACTATTAGAATCGAATAAACTTCCAATCTGGAAAGATTTGTCCTTAGGCCGAGCTTACAGCAAAAAGGTTGGAAAAAAGTATCAAATCGCTTTGGTCATCAAGGAAGAGCAGTCTGCATCGCGTGCTCTAATAATGGAAAGAATTAAAAGAGCATGAAAGAGTTAAAGTCGATTTGCGTAACACTCAACCTTCAGTCGATCAGCTTTTGCCATTGCCAACACGTCGAGCACCTAATGTGGGCAGATGTGCTGAATATCGTAAAGGACGTATTCAAAGACACCCAGGTTAGAATATTGACCTGCCTCGGAACTTTGCGCTACGTACCGGTCGACAAACCCGATTCCATCTTTTACGAAATGCATAATTCCCCAATCGGGGGTCACAAAGGAGTTTCCAAGACTTACAATAGAATCAAACACGACTATATCTGGGAAGATTAAAAATCAGATATTCAAAGACGGGTACAACAATGCTTGGAATGCCAGCTAAAGAAGCTGGTCAGAGTCAAGACAAAGCAGCCGATGATAATAACAGACACCCCAAGTACGGTTTTCGAAAAAATTTCAATGGATATAGTAGGTCCAATGCAACGGACGTCCAACAAAAACGAATATATCCTCACAATCCAAGACCATCTGTCGAAATATTGCATTGCAATTCCACTCCCGAATGCACTAGCGACGACAATCGCTGACGCGTTCATATAAAGGTTTTTTTGCGTCTTCGGCGCACCAAAACACTCCTGACGGACCAAGGGAGTAACTTCCTCAGCGGTCTCATGCGGAGAGTTGCAAAAAGATTCCGAATTAAGCGATGTCGAACGACCGCATTTCATCCTCAATCTAATGGATCGCTTGAGCGATATCACCATGCTCTAGCCGAATTCCTTAAACAATACACGGATAAAGATAACGAATGGGATCAATGGCTCGAATTAGCTATGCTCTCTTACATTACAAGTGTCCACGAAAGCACCAAATACACACCCTTCGAGGTAGTTTTCGGTACATGAGTAAGAATCCCATCAAACGAACCGCTTAGGTAATCAGATCAGTTACCTACGCATCGTGGATATTTGATCGAATTGATCACCCGTATAAATGGAATCAGAACCCTCGCGTATGAAAATCTAGTCTCTTCGAAACATCGCTTGAAAATATATTATGACAAAAACGCAAATCCCAAAAGTTTCAAAGTCGGACGATTTTGTTTTCCTCCAAAAAGGGCCGAAACCAGGGAAACTCGGAGATCATTACACGGGACCTCATAAGGTCCTGCAAAAAATGGATAAGGGTAAAGATCCAATAACAAGGCAAGCCACAGGTCGTGCATGAAAATAGATTAAGATATTCGCACATCAACGCCGAAGTAAAGCCTGAGAAGAAACCCAAACCGACCGGAGTCGACGATTCCGAATTTTAAACCAACAAGTAACCGATTAATCATAATTATTCCCTTGTTTCCAGATGATCGTTATACATTTAATATGGCTCGTTTATTTAATCAACCCTGTCGTCAGCATGGTGGGATATGACTGTGGATCGAGCTCATCGAACATTACTACCTTATCATTGCTGGATGTCGAACCCTGCGAAAAGCATGCACCTAAAACCCAAGAGATCAACCAGTATATACAATTATTGCAGCTCAATGACTACTCTGAATCACTAGTAAAACAATGTAAGGTCGAGGTTCGCAGAACAATTTATTATTGTGGCATGTCATCGCATGTGTCGATCGTTAGTAACGGTCAGACCGAAGTCTGATCGTTAGTCTCGAGGTATTCATACCTCGAGACTACCAGTCGCGAAGCATGCGATGACATGCACAAATACGGAATAACACGGGTCGGATATACCATCATAAACGGACTAAAAGATAATCAAACATCCACAAAGAGTATTACTCTCGCTGGTCACGTCAAATATAACAGGGAATGCAATGGCGCCTCGTACTCAGACCCGTATGGTACCTGGGACAATGATGTAGTCCAAGGAACCGTAAAAATATCGTTAAGAAGCTACACCGCACAGATCACACTGGAGTCAAACCAAATTCATTTACGTTCAGGCACCGTATGTGCCCTAAGTTCATCTTCGTGCGTTGACCCCGATGGGGGATACACTTTCTGGGACTCGAGACCCCGAAAAAATTACGGATTTAACAAATATCGTATCCATTACGAAGGATTTTCTGTGAAAATGAGTGAAATCGGGTCCGAAACCCAAACCACCGTATATTCGGTGACGTCCGAAGACATTACCTTTGCGCTAGCTGTTAAGGAGACCGATCAAATTTGCGGATATAACATCCTAAGCACAGAACATCCAAAACTATTTATTTTTGAGACTACCCGTAACGTCTCTTTCACAATCCGAGGGCGTTTCCCTGTTGCAAATCTGGATATTTTCGCCTATGTTAACTCAAAATTGATCTATGTCGAATGGCATATACGCCAACAATTAAAGTCACTCTATGAAGACATGCTTACACAACAATACAACAAGGAACGTCAAATGCTGAAAAATCGTTTATCATTAGCCACTCAAGCGCCAGAC
This sequence comes from Ophion ellenae, assembly GCA_963210295.1. NCBI lineage: Eukaryota > Metazoa > Arthropoda > Insecta > Hymenoptera > Ichneumonidae > Ophion > Ophion ellenae. The sequence continues at coordinate 14,596,368 of OY723397.1, read as the reverse complement.
GAATTTGCGTACAACCTAATGAAAGGACCCGGCCATATGGCAGTCCTCGCTGGCGGGGTGGTAAATATTATTAAGTGCATTCCGATAGAATAAGGTTAAAAGATTGTTATCACCAGTTACCTGTTACTCGTGGAAATGAAACCTATTTCCTAACTCCCAGAACTCACATACTAATGAAAAAGGGAACCCAAACCACGTGCAACCCCCTTTTTCGTCCATATTATCATTTCGGGGACACATGGTACAAGTTTATGCCCATACCCACGACAAAACCTATGTGGAAGTATACTAACCCATCTTCTCGGGCGTCAAGTGGCATCTATACGAAAGAAGACATCGAGAACCTTCGGGAACGCATAATGTTCCCGGTGGAAAAACCCGCCGTCCTGAACTACGTGGCACGGGGAATCAGTGGTCAAGACACCGCGACCAAGATATGAAGTTGCTGAACCTTCTGGACAATAGTAGTCTGCAGAGTCTCGCTAAATCTATCTGGAATAGGACATGGGGAAAATTCATCCAATTTGGCACGGCCAGTGCCGGTATCATCGGTATACTGCTAATCGCACGGGCCGTCAAGCTCCTCGTGGACACGGTCATACATGCATATAGTCTGCACACCGTGTACGGATGGTCACTCTATCTCATCGGGACATTATGGAACTCTGTAACCAACCTGCTCATGCATCTGTCCAGGCAAACCCGAAAGGAGACACCGGCCGACGTAGAGCTGGGTCAAGTAATCGCAAGACCCCCGAGGGGCCCACCGAACGGACCAGTGGGGTCAGAAGAGGGTCCTGCCCCGCAGACTACAACGCCTGACCTACACTTCAAAGCACCCGCGACGGATCCACCAACTGCTTCAAGGGGACTGCCGACCAGCCATGCCCCGCAGTCAGCGGCGCGTGACCTATATCCTGCCTTACCCGATACCTCGAGATCACCCACTATTCCCCCCTTCCTTTGAAGAATTCCCACGAGGTCATGTAATCAGAAAGGAACCAATCCGATCTACACATTAACTATTCATTTAACTGTAACTCTATGAAATCAAGGGCAAACGATGCCGCATTATTCTGTTAACCTAATTTAAAAAATAAGAAAATTTTTTTAAAAAATTAAAAAAAAACAGAACAAAACAAACAAAACAACCAAAAAAATTTACATGTATATGTATAACATGACTTTTCTCACGTGTCACGTTATAAGAATAGGCACATTTTAGTAAGGAACGAGACGTTTATACGAAGATAAGTTTTGCTTCTCTTCATTTCCTCTACGCTTTGATATAATTTTCTCCAGGTACCCACAGACTTAACCAAGTAAATATAACCATACCGAACCAAGCTCCTTTTATATTTTATCCTATGTGCGATATTATTGTTACCCTATACGTGCGCCATATTCACGATACTCGAGATGAACTCAACGAACTCAGCACCAACATCGAACGCCGATTTGTGTGAAACAAGACCAACGGTGAACTCCGACCCGAAAAAATGCAACACCAACGACGGAATCCGACTTCCACGAATCAATCGCCCCAAAACAATCGCACCCCACGACGCGCACGAGACAATCATTCGACCACTCAGAGTGCCGTGAGAAGATTGTAGACCCGGATATCCACACTGTCGACGATTACAAGGAGAAACACGAAAGAATGACGGTATATCTTTCCCTTTCTATCCTCGTTTTCCTTAATTTTGTTTATTTTCCTTTTTCTTTTAAACAAATCCTACTGCCTGGACACCTCACACTTAAGCACCTGCGGCCGCCGGGCGACCCCAATCGTCGTATAATGCAAAAGGGTCAGCAACTTCTAAATCTGTTACGTCGTGGGTCCCATTTTTGATCGATAATTAATAATTTACCTTTTAGCATTCGAATTTACGAATGAGAAGTGTGCCACGAACGTACGGATTATAATGAATTAAGTCATATGACTTATATGACGGTGAGTTACTGTCGGAGAAGAAAAGCGCTACGTTTAAGCGGGAATGTGCCCACTTGAGATAGGCGCTTGGTAAAGTCGTTGGTGTATAATTTGACGCATGAGCGACAGGTAAGCAAATAAGAAAGTAGCGTGAAATTGTGCTTACCTTGGTGAGAAAGAGCAGCGGTGCGTAGCGGGTCAAACCTACTGTTACGTCCTGGCGATCTTGCCCTCCATTAAATAACCTAGACCATAAGAAACAACCACAATTATCCACATACTTACTCTAAACACTATGTTACTCCCAATAAGAATACGAATATGTATTAACAACCACTACCCAGAAATATTGTTTTTTATGTAGAATACAATAGACAACGTATAAAATAATATAATTCTTTATTTGTACAAGAAACAATATGTCTTACAATAATTTTTTGCCCTAAATGGCTCAAATATAGTAATCACGCGATTCTGCATTATATACATAATACTACATATACTTAACAACAAATAAAGCCCTACGTATTACATCACGAAACTATATTGTTCGACCTTAACATCCTTAAGGCTAGGATAAAAACACAAAATTAGAAAAAACCTTTTTGTCACCAAACTTAATGCAAAAGGAGGATAATAAATAATAAAAAACGAAACCATAATATCAATTCAATCTCCTTAAAAACGCTTAAAAACAGGTTCAAATAGAACTTTTCAAAGTTTTACTTTTCCAATATTAAACGGCACATTCAGTAGTAAATAAGCCCCAAACACCATATTTTTACAACCAACCGATCATGTTAAAGTTACTTAAAACATAGTTAAAATCAGGTTAAAATGAGTACGTCTATCCGCCATATTGAAGAGGGAAAAATCCCGATTCCAACTGTACCTTTCCCATAATTTTAAAACAATTAGAACTATTTAATTTCGATTTTTAAAAAGAAGAGATACTTGCTTCGACCTCCTATGACGTCATGTTCTCCTTATACTCCTGTTCTTAGTCGAGACCCGCGAAATTCGTTTCCCTCAAAACCAAAAATCGTACCGCGGTCCCGCGGGTGTCAACATTTCCCTAAAAATAGATTCTTCCATGTAGACCCAACTCGCGGCCCCGGCAGCCATTGTTTTCTCCCAAAAACTCAAAAAACCTGCAAATCCGCGGATGCCCCGCGTTACCATATACCTATAGCGTACCCTCTTGCAAGCTTCACCTAAGGAGGCCGCCATGATGGTTTCGGGCCGCCAAGATGGCTAACAGCCGCCATATTGGAATCCCGCTAATATCGTAGAATCCTCCGGCAACCCCTGTGGTCCTGTAGGCCGCCATGACACCTCCCATAGGCATCCCTTTTCATCCCAGTATATGCATCCTTAAGGGGGGCCCGCCATGATAGTTCCCCAATATTTCAGTGCACTTGCACTTGGACTTGGCTCCACGTGCAGCCGCCATGAAAGTCGCCACGAGGCGCACGGTCACCATCAAAAATACGTCCTGTCAATATTATTGGTAACTCAAAACTACATCTCGAAAAAATCACGTATCATAAACATTGATAATAAAACTCCGGGCCATCTCACTATCTACCTAGACTAAACATCCTGCGGACACTGTAACTCTCCACGTGCCGCCATACCATTCCTCTGTTCCAAATTAGTAAATGAAAAATCCCTTGTTAACCAAGATAGAGTAATTGTTAAATTTCATAAATGTTCCCTGAAGTCTCAAATACTATATTCTATTTTGAATCGTGAATTTAGAGCAATATTAACGATTATACAATGTTAATACTAAATTTCGGTAAAAGAATAACCATATAAAAACAAATTACCAACGTTAATAAAACTACTAACCTGTGCGCAACATATCCTAACGCGCACCGCTAATTTAAATACATATTCAATAAGATATTTTAATAAAATGTTTTACGCACAAGTATACTCATATATACCCCGATATTTTCTTTAAGTTTTATAACATTATAACAACTAATAAATCATATACGAAATACTTACCCGCCGTGTAAGGAAATAACAGGAACGTAACAATCAAATTGTATTTAATATATACAAGACTTTCATAACAAAAATTATAAATGAAGCAATCAGGACAGGTTGCGAAATTATGAAATGTTTATTGGAAAATCACATGCACGAATACGAACAATATGGACTAATGTAATAAATTGTAAAGCTCATGGTAAATTAATAAGAATTAATTTATCAAGAGCTCCACTGGATCCTGTAAGAAGAAAAGAAAAAGACGGCGGTACTCCATACCGCCCCATAAAAGTAAGGGAGAAGGAAGGATGCCTACGTCACAACAGCGCTCACTTCCCCGACGCTAGATGCTGGCCCCACCAAGATAGCCGCCGCCTCCACTCGAGAAGTATATAAAAAAAGGGGTACCTCTCCTTCACTAGTTCTCCGGTCTCTCCACCAGTCAGTCGCGCTTCTCCGTTCGTCGGATCGGCACGCTGGAACATCGGCTCTTGTAATTCTTGAATCTTTGATTCTTTTTGGGTAACAGTTATACCCTTTTTGATTTTTATACGAATGTTCATTTCATACGGTTACTGTCATTATATCCAATCTATTCTCTACGATTTAATTCATTTTTAAAGTTGTAACAATATATCGATAATCTCCGAAAGTGATCATTTTCTCGTGTTAATTTATTGTGTTAAACCTGAATTCCTCGATTTAAACAAAAGTGTCACTTATCATTTTCTTCGGCATTTTTCATTCTGAATTCCCAGTATATTCAAAAAGTACTTTTCAAAGGAATTGTGCCAGTTTATCCAAAGTTTAACTACTATTTTGTGCCTTGTGTTTTAGTGCTCATTAGCTGAGCACGAAACGTCCCCATCCTTTTCCGGTGATTAGGTGATCTTTCGTGCTGCCTAGTGGCCAAGCACGGTCACCACGATCTACCGTGCGATCTCATTCCTCAAATAAACTTGAATTCGGTGCTACTACATTGGCAAGAATTCATATCCCTTTCAGTGTTGCGAGTGTGCTGCCTAGAGGCCAAGCACCCGTGCCATAATTTGAAAACTGGGCCAATACCTGAAACGAATTATTTTAAATTAATTAATTAACTTACTTTTTCTCTAATGCCAAGAAGACGTGCAGGTGCTCACTTTCAATGACGCCGCGCTCAGTCTAGCCGAGGCGAAACATCGGGTCGACATTCCCGCGGTGATAACAGAAATCTAGAACAACGGTTCAATCAATTACCGATCAGCGCAAGGTAGCGCATTATTTCAAATACTCTCCTCCTTTCGCGAGTGTACATCTTGGACGATCGTTCGATCCGTCGCGTATCCCCGCCGTCACCTGTCAGCGATTCAGACGCTTCCACGGTCGTTGCATCACCTGAACACGAAGTAACATTTCCGGTTATTTGATTCGACGTTGAATCCTGCTCTATCGTCGTCGAACCGGAAATCAGTTCTTACATCACGGACTCACCTGTTGCTGATTCCCCATCTGTCGTTGTGTCCTCACACAACTAGGTTCCATCCCTACGGGTGCGTGTACATCGTCTTCTAAGAGGCCTGCTGTTGAACTTGCTGTCCCCGAAATCTCCATTCGGTTCGAAATAGTTCACACCGATCGAGGAAGTTCAGATACAGCAGCGTCCTCTTCCTTCACCCGGTACGCACCACCGCTCGTAAGGGTAAGTTAGATTATTCTACGCTACTATCTTTTCTACTCTCTTACCCTAATTTTACACTTTCTACATTTTATAACAATACTTACCAATTACCGATTGTGACCTGGTCCTCGTCCCCGTCGGGCGCATTCCCGACCAAAGGTAGGGCCCTTTTTCTCTCGATCCGCGCTCCTGAAATAAAAGTAAAATTAAACTAAATTGGATTCTGTTTCCCATTTTCTTCTTTTACTACTCACCCAAACCCAGCACGCGACTTCTACTCGTGTCTGTGTACCTGTTAAGGATAAAATCGAATTAAATTAATATCATTGTCTTCCCATTTCCTCTCTTTTATTACTTACCCAATTCAGGTCGTAACAGGATTGAAAATTTCTGGTGGTAGCGGTGGCATACTACTAAGTCACATCGGTAAACTAAAGTCCTTTTCTGTAACAATAAAAAATTTACAATCAATTGAAGAAATTGAAATAATAATTTTGATTATCAAATACATTTTTAAATGAAAATAAAAATATTTCTATCTTTATATATTGTTTTATTGTTATATATATATGTTCTTTAAAAATCTTTGCTCCCTCTCTAGCAACCATTAAATAATTTCGAAAACTATTAAATACTTAAATCATTCCTCTCAGGAAAAAATATTAGTAAACGTTTCAAACAAAAATTCAACATCTTTCCCTTTCATTTTTTGTTTTGTGATAATAAAATAATAACGAAACATTAAATTTATTGGACAAATAAGTATGTTTTCATAATGGCGACTAGATCCAAATCTCGCCAACTAAACGAAGAAGAACTTTGTATTCTATCCGAGCAATTGGACAAAAAACAAGAACTTTTACGCGAACAAGAAAAATCCCTTATGGAAAAACATCAGGAAACTCAAGAAAAACTCAAGGCCCTCGAGGCACGTCCACGGGAGATGGCTTCCTCTCCCGAACCTTCAAATTTACCTACCGAATAACTTTCGGCCCTCCAAGGGGTCCTGTCCCCTTGGACAGTGCCACGTGCTCGCAGTGACGTGTCAATGAGAACAAATTAGGTGCGCCAAGGTTAGGGGTATTTAAAATTGGTTTGTGATGTTATTAAAATTGGCTTATCGTGTCAATATCTTAGTTAGTTTATCATGTCAATAATTTTAAAATTGTTATGTGAGGTAAAATATGGTGGAGTGTGTTGATGGTTATATTATCAAATTGTAGATTGAGCTAAGATTTTTTATGTCAATTCTAAAGTTGATGGCGTTGGGGTGTGCTTTAATTTGTATCATTTCCATGATTACCCTTTTTTTTGAGCCAACTCTCATTGTTTAGTATTTTTGTGTTATCGAATTGAAATTCGTGTTTATGTTCTATTGCGTGTTGTGCAACTGGGCTGTGTGTATTTCGGTAGTGTGTTTTATGCTATTTTTGTGTTCTTTTATTCGGGTTTCAAGATATCTTTTAGTTTGGCCTATGTAAGTGGCGTTGCAATCATTGCAGTCGATTTTATAAACGATGTTGGATATTCGATTGTTGTTGATTTTATCTTTGGTGGAACCAATGATGGATGAAATATTGTATTTATTGTTTGTAACTAATGTTATGTTGTATTGTTGGAAAAGACGGATTAGTTGGTGATGTATGTTTTTTGTGTAGGGGAGATTTATTATTCTGGAGGAGTCAAAATTATTGTTGTTCGTTTTTTGTTTGTTGATTATGGAAACTCGATGTTTTATTAATTTGTCTGTGAAAGAGATTGGATAGCAGTTTTTTGTCATTGTGTTGCTGATGAGTTGGAGATTTTCTTTATGAAATGAAGGGTGAGATAGTTTTGTGGCTCTGTCAATCAACATGTAGACTATGGATTTTTTTTGTGGGAGAGTGGGTGGTGTGAGAAGAAATTTATCAATCTGCCGGACCAAGTTGGTTTTCTATACCAATTTGTGATGATTGAATTTTGTTTACGGATTAATAATAAGTCCAGAAATGGGATTTTGTTGTCTATTTCATTTTCGGATGTAAATTGTAGTTTTGGGTTATAGAAATTAAAAATCTTTTTAGTGGATTCGAGTTTGTTAGTAGGTAGAGCAATAATAATATCGTCGACGTATCTTTTATATAACGGCAGTGAGAACTTTAATTTTTCTAGACAACTTGTTTCAAGGTCGATCATGACTATGTTGGATAGTATTGGGGCTAAAGGTGATCCCATGGGTAATCCTGAGATTTGTTGGTAGATTTTGTCTTGGAATGTGAAAAAGGTTGAGAACATGATATATTCTATGGCTTTAATTATTTCGTGTAAGGGAAACGCATTTGAGAACAAGTTTGATCTTTTCTGTAGGCTGTGGATAACTAGTTGTAATGGAATGTTGGTGTAGAGAGAAACGACATCAAATGAGAATAGTTTATAGTTGAGTGGGATGGACCGGTTGGAAAGTGATCGTTTTAAGTGGAAGCTGTCTTTGACGTGTGAGTTGGTCGTACTGATTAATTTAGAGAGTTTTGATTGAATGAATTCCGCTAATCTGTGTGTTGGGCTGTTTATGGATGATACTATTGGACGAAGTGGATAGTTTATTTTGTGAATGTTTGGTAGGCACTAGAGACGGGATAAGTTGCAATTTTCGGCTTTTAAATATTTATATTTCGATTCATCTATGATTTTTAGGGATTTCCATCAAGAGAGAATGTTGTTGATACCTTTTTGTAAAAAATTGATGGGATTTTTGTTTGTTAGTTTGTAAATTGTAGAATCTGCAAGTAATTCATGGGTTTTTGTGATGTAATCTGATTTTTTCAGAATGACTGTTGTATTTCCTTTGTCTGCTCGTGTAATTAAGAGTTGGGGGTTTTTTTTCAAAAATAAAGATGTGTGTTTTATAATTTGGTTGGTGTTGGAGAATGATTTGGGAATATTTATTTTGTTTAAGATTTTGCTGAATCTGGTTCTAATTTCAATTTGTCTAGGCTTGTCAAGTAAGAAATCTAGTTTGGCTTCGAGTTCAGAGATTGATTTGTGGATGTGAGTTTTAATGTTTGAGAGTTTAAGGTAAGGGAAACAGAATTTTTCACCTAAAGACAGGAAAGTGGAAATGTGTAGGGGAATGTCTATATTGGATAGGGTTATGAGCCAGTCTTTAGTTTTGTTCAATGTGGTTGTTGAATTTATATTTTCCAAAGGATCGGTGGGAAAATAGTTATTTGTGATATGTTGTCTATTGGCGAGTGATGAGTATAGAATGTTGTGATTTTGTGTTGTTTGATTTGTATTTTGAAGATTTAAGTGATGTATCTTGTTGTGGTCTAAATGTGTTTGTAATGATATTGTTTTTAAAAATTCCTCGTGGTTGAAAATGTGATGGTGTATGTTTTTGGTTCGCTGAAATGTGAGATTTTGTAGTTTTTTTTTTGTGAATTTCATATGAGAGTTTTGATAATTTATTTAGCTTTGTTTGTTCTAAGGTGAAAAATCTTTCTTTGATGTGGTTAGGGGTCTTGTTGATTGTTTTTGTGTTCTTTTCGATTTTCTTGTTCAATATTTTGATTCGAAAATTGAGATCGTCAATTTCTATATTTAATACTGCTTTGTGGAATTTGTGAGATGTCTTATTGAGTTTGATTTTACCTTTGTTATTGGAGATCTGAATATTAAAGTGTCGATGGAAGTCCTTCACTGGCCGGACCGAAGTCGAAACTTTAACGATCTCTTTTCATCTACACGGCCGCATACTTCTTTGATCCATTTCAAACCTTCGAAGTCCTTCACTGGCCGGACCGAAGCCGAAACTTTAACGATCTCTTTTCATCTACACGGCCGCATACTTCTTTGATCCATTTCAAATTGATTGGCTATAAACAAGACACAATGACCTTCTTCAGCGAGATACTACAACTCTTCGGATATTTCACCCTAGCAGCTCTCGAGAATTGGAAACACGACACTGCCACGAATACTCGCCTAAAACAACAACTCCGTTTCTTACTTAAGGCCATGTGCCACACGCCAGAAAATTTCGACGCGACCTCTCGTTACGTCGGTAGCGCAGATCTCGTAGTTTTTAGCTACGAGTCGCTACCAACGGACAGCGCAGCGATCGCGAATTCGGTCTCGATGCTTCGCACTGAGACGAAGAGTCGAAGCCAAATAGACGGCGATCGCTGAGCGCGCGCGTGTGTGTGTGTGTTTGCTACGCCGCGGCAACCGCGTAGGGAAAGAACGAATACATTCTCGCATGCCGTTCGGTCGTACGCAAGCACCTTGCGTCTATGTGTGTATCACACAATTCATACAACTATGCGTAGCGACCATGGTACGCTTGTATTGGAAGCATGCGCTCGCTCGGCAGGAGAGCGGTGAAATGTTGTTGCATTTTACTTTGTATATGCAGCCATCGAATCGTTTTTTTTTCGACGACGGCCACAACCAAAAGACTCAGGCATTTTCCCAGACTTATTTATATCATTTAAACAAATAAGCTCGAGCACAATTTGTAACATCGATGCCGCTTATCGTTAACGATATCGATCCCTGCCAAAATTTTAAGCGACCGAAATTGCTCGAGACTCACTCTACAAAAGAGTGGTAACATTTTACAATGCTCATTATTTAAACAAATGCGTTCAGAATTTTTATCTCTGCCAGGGTTCATATTTAGCAGCATTTTTGCTGGTCAGCTTCTCGAACAATCAAGATCGCTAGCCTCGCTCTACGGAAGAGCGGTGAAATTTTGCCATCGCGCATTGTTTAAACAAATGCCCTCGAATCGATTTTTTTGTCGACGGCGGTCATCGGTGGAAATTTCTTTATGGTTGAACTTTCTAGCAAACGGCGTTTGCTAGAGACTCGTATGGTGGAAGGGTGCTAGCATTTTCCCATTCTTTTTTAATTAATTTAAACAAATAAGCTCAAAGACTAATTGGCATCTCGATGTCGCTCATCGTCGACGACTTCGATCTCTGCTAATATCTCGAGGCACGACCGAGATCGCTCGAGACTCACTCTACGTAAGAGTTTCAAAATTTTACAATGCTCTTTGTTTAAACAATTACGATCGGCATTTTTTTCTCTGCCATGGCTTATCTTCGGCCGGCTGTCTGCGGCCGACCAAATTCGCGAGCGAACGAGATCGACCGGGTCTCACTCTGCGAAAGAGTGGTAAAATTTTATTATTACTAAATTATTTCTAATTATGCTAAAAAAAATCGTTTAGCATTTTTTCTCTCTGCCGGAATTCATCTTCGGCAGGTTTCTCCAAAGATCGAATTTTCTAGCAATGACGATCGGAGAAGTCTCGCTCTACAGAAGAGCGGTAAAATTTTACAATCGCAAATTGTTTAGAGGTCATCGGTGTAAAATTTTCGAAAAATCGTTTTGTTGGAAGCACTTTTCAAAAATCCTTGAAAACTTAAAAAATGTTACAATGCTCTTTGTTTCAACAATTGTGATCGGAATTTTTTTCTCTGCCATGGCTTATCTTCGGCAGGTTGTCTGCGGCCGACCAAATTCGCGAGCGAACGAGATCAACCGGGTCTCACTCTGCGAAAGAGTGGTAACATTTTATTATTACTAAATTATTTCTAATTATGCTAAAAAAAATCGATTAGCATTTTTTCTCTCTGCCGGAATTCATCTTCGGCAGGTTTCTCCAAAGATCGAATTTTCTAGCAATGACGATCGGAGAAGTCTCGCTCTACAGAAGAGCGGTAAAATTTTACAATCGCAAATTGTTTAGAGGTCATCGGTGTAAAATTTTCGAAAAATCGTTTTGTTGGAAGCACTTTTCAAAAATCCTTGGAAACTTAAAAAATGTTACAATGCTCTTTGTTTCAACAATTGCGATCGGAATTTTTTTCTCTGCCATGGCTTATCTTCGGCAGGTTGTCTGCGGCCGACCAAATTCGCGAGCAAACGTGATCAACCGGGTCTCACTCAGCGAAAGAGTTGTCAAATTTTATTATTACTAAATTATTTCTAATTATGCAAAAAAAAATCGTTTAGCATTTTTTCTCTGCCGGAATTCATTTTCGGCAGGTTTCTCCAAAGATCGAATTTTCTAGCAATGACGATCGGAGAAGTCTTGCTCTACAGAAGAGCGGTACAATTTTACAATCGCAAATTGTTTAGAGGTCATCGGTGTAAAATTTTCGAAAAATCGTTTTGTTGGAAGCACTTTACAAAAATCCTTGGAAACTTGAAAAAAATTACAATTCTCTTTGTTTAAACAATTGCGTTCGCCATTTTTTTCTCTGCCATGGCTTATCTTCGGCAGGTTGACTGCGGCCGACCAAATTCGCGAGCGAACGAGATCAACCGGGTCTCACTCTGCGAAAGAGTGGTAAAATTTTATTATTACTAAATTATTTCTAATTATGCAAAAAAAAAATCGTTTAGCATTTTTTCTCTCTGCCGGAATTCATCTTCGGCAGGTTTTTCCAAAGATCGAATTTTCTAGCAATGACGATCGGAGAAGTCTCGCTCTACAGAAGAGCGGTAAAATTGTACAATCGCAAATTGTTTAGAGGTCATCGGTGTAAAATTTTCGAAAAATCGTTTTGTTGGAAGCACTTTACAAAAATCCTTGGAAACTTAAAAAAAATTACAATGCTCTTTGTTTAAACAATTGCGTTTGCCATTTTTTTCTCTGCCATGGCTTATCTTCGGCAAGTTGGCTGCGACCGACCAAATTCGCGAGCGAACGAGATCGACCGAGTCTCACTTTGCGAAAGAGTGGTAAAATATTATAATTATTGTTAAAATAAATACGTTTAGAATTTTTTCTCTCTGCCGGGATTTATCTTCGGCAGGTTCCTCCAAGGATCGAATTTTCTAGCAATGACGATCGCAGGAGTCTCGCCCTACAGAAGAGCGGTGAAATTTTACGATCGCGATATGTTTAAAGGACGACACCGGTGGAAAATTTTTGAAAAATCTTTTTTTTGGAAACCCTTAAAAAATCCTTATAACCTCCAAAAATATGATGAATATTCGTTTATAGCCGAAAAAAAAACAGTTTTAAAGTGGTTTTTGAGCTATTTTTATAGGAGAGTGTCCGGCGCTGAAAAGCGTCTTCGGCGATGCCATGCCGGTAGTCGCAATTCTCAACTCTTGTAAGCCTATTATCTATGGGGATAAATTCACCGACTAAAAATAGTTTTATTTTCGACCAAAAGGTGGCATTAGATTACAGAAACAAAACTTCTTCAGGTCTATCGCCTAACCGTTAACTTCACACACGTTTTTCTCCAAACCACGTTTTCGTAATCGGGACGCAGCAGAACTTGAACAATTTTCGTCCCCTCGACCAATCCAATTTCTTTAATTTTTCAAAGTGTTTTTTGAAGCGCGCGTTGTGAGAAATGGTCGCATCGAGATGAAAAAAAGCATTATGAAGCTTCAAGTTTCTAGTTTCGAGATCTGTCGTCAAAACAAATTTGTGAGCTACTGTAATCGCGCAATAATAAAAAATAACGAGAGATAATTTATTTCCAAATTTTTTGGGTTTTTTTTTCACGGGTCCACGCGCTGGAGAATGTTATTTCAGTTAAATACATGTATAGGTCAGTTAGCTTGTTTATTCAGCTTCTATTTGGTTTTTTTGTCTCTCCACGACAATTTCTTGCTGAGATATCCGACTTTGAATGTAAAAAGATCCTTTTGTCATCGATCACCGTTATCTCAGCAACCAATGATTGCACGGGCAGCTTTGAAAACTTAAATAAATTTCCAACACGACCCTTCCGTTGATTTTTAGAAAAAAACATTTTTTCACCATTAATATCAATTTGAAAAAGCACCAAAAACTGACTTTTTATGGTTTTTCAGTAACTGTACTACTACTTTATATATTATAGTAAATGTACAATCCTTTAAGTATTGATGGAAAGACTAATGTTGCCCGGTTGTTTTTCTGCTTAATGTACCCCCAATAGCCCCGTACATTTTCAATTTGATCCATCGAACCATTTTTTCGGTTCGATTCATCAAAGTTTTACAAAACAAAGGAAGAAGTGTATTGTTCTTAAACATCGTGTAATCATAATCAGAATGAAAAAAAAAACAATTTTCTTCGACTTTTTTCACAACTTTGACCTAGTTGCTTATTAAAGGCAAGAAAAAAAAATTCGAAAAATTTCAATTTTTTTTTCTTCAAATTTGTCAAACATTTCAGGAAACAAGACTGACTCATTTTTACACGATTCGATCTTTGCGCACCATAATTTTACTCATCTTTAATTGCATTAATTAAAGTTGAAACCCCCAAGCTGTATTCACTAGTCGATCTGAGAACTTGTATGAAAATAATTCTCGATATTTTCTGCGAAGGTTATTAGGGTTACAAAAAAAATTTCTTCCAAAACTGATCTTTTTTTTAAGGAAAAAACTAATTAACATGTGTTTAACTAATATTTTTTTGGTAATTTTTTTCTACGTTTCGGTAAATAAATTAATCTAAAGTTTTTGTAAACTGTAACGTTTTTCAATTTTTGTTCATGCCTAGTTTGAAAAAAAAACTGTTTTCTGGAACCCTAATAAGCTTCGTAGAAAATATCAAGAGTTAATCGCATAAATGTTCTCAGATCGACTATTGAATACAGTTTGGGGTTATCAACTTTTAATTAATGAAGTTAAGCATCAGTGAAAATATAGTGCGCAAAGGCCAAATCGGGTAAAAAATGAGTCAGTATTGTTTCCTGAAATGTTTTACAAAGTTAAAAGAAATATTTTTAAAAAATTGAAATTTTATGAATTTCTTTTTCTTATATTTAACAAGAGACTAGTGCAAATTTGTGAAAAAAGTCGAATAAAATTGGTCTTTCCATTTTGATGATGATTACACGATGTTTAGAAACAATACACTTGTGCCTTTCATTGTTCTGTAAAATATTGATTAATCAGTCCGGAAAAACAGTTCGATGAATCTATTTGAAAATTAACAGGGCTATTGGGGCTACATTACTTTTGAAAAAACAAACGCGGCAACATTAGTGTTTCCATCAATATTTGTAAAGTAGTAGTCGATTTACTGACAAACTATAAAAAGTCACTTTTTGTCCTTTTTTTCAAATTAATGTTGAGAGTGAAAAAATGTTTTTCTGAAAGATCAACGAAAGGGGCTGGTAGGAAATTTATTCAAGTTTTCAAAGCTGCCCTTTAATTCCCGTCGCAATCATTGGTTGCTGAGATATCGATCATCAAAGACAAAAGGATCTTGTTTCATTTAAAGTCGGATATCAGCAAAAAATTGAAGTAGAGAGACAAAAAACCAAATTAAAGCTGAATCAACAAGCTAACTGACCTATACATTTAGTTACGTGGAAAAAAAATTAACTAGCCCGTGAACCCTTGAAAAAAAAAATAATAAATTTGGCAATTATTTTCTTCCGCTATTCTTATGATAGCGGGAAAACCGCAGCTCACAAAAAAAAGTTGCCAAAAAATCGCGAAACTAGAAACTTGAAGCTTCGAAGGCTTTTTTTTATCTCGATGCGACCATTTTTCACATAGATACAGTGCTTCGAAAAAACACTCAAAAAAAAGAAGAAATTTTCTGTTCCTTTAATTTTTCGGAGTAGTATATCAAAATTATGGTCGAAAACACGAACTTTTTTTCCTCGTTACGATTTTTTGAAAATTATTTTTCAATGTTTCCCCGTATTTCATTTCTAAAACTAACATAATCAACGAAAATATTTCGCTCTTAGTTCCAGGATTAAATTAACGATAGTTGCACTGCGTTCCTCAGAGAGAGTATGAGGTTGAAGTTTGTGTCGTTGGAACGCAACGAAAATTAATATTCGTGAATTCCTTTAATTTATTTTGGCAAACTTTGCTCACAAAAATCTTCTAACCATTTTTTAAGATGTTTATTTAGCGATCTACAATATAAATCTTTAAAAAAAAGTTTTTCTATAACAATAAAAATATAAAAAATAAAATGTAAGCAAAAGCTTTCGTTGCGTTCAAACGATGCAAACTTCAACAGTATGGAGAGAGTTGACTGAAAACCAGTAGTGCTATAGCAACTCGTGCACCGCGATTTTCTATTCTTTTGACAAATAAACTCTTTTTACATACTTCAATATATACCTGATAAAGCCTAAAAGTTCTTTTGACCATGTATTTTATTGGTTTCTTTAAAAAAAATCTTCAAAAAACGGTCGAAAATGGGCAGTGACGGTGGTGTTCTCCTTCCTTGACACACTGCGTCATTTTGACCTGAACGAATTTGAAATGAAATGCTGACTTACCCAAAACTGAAAGTTTTCAATAATTTTTTACAACAATTCAAGTTTAGGCTTTCCGAGTTGCTAAAGACTTGCCCTGTGGAAAGGTGGTGACATCTTACCGTCCGTTTTAATAAATTTAAACAAATACCTCGACCACGATTCATATACACTTTGTCCACCGCTCGCCTCACGAAGGTATGGATACGGTGCTGATGTCATCAGACGACGGAGATTCAGCCCGGACAGTGGCTTATTCTCCTCGAAAAATTTCATCGGAAATATTGTGTCCATAGTCCACCAAGGAACGAAGAAGATACTCTGTGTTACGCTGGTTTTTCTCAAAACACAATTTTTCGAAATGGCACGCAGCATAACTTAAAAAATTTTCATTATTTTCACTCCAAATTTTGAGTACATGTTTGAAATAACATTCCAAAGAGGAATACCTACGGGATTTTCTATGAGTTAGTTATAACATTAGTTATTACTAAATGATTGTCCTTTTTTTTCTGTCGAAAATTAAGTTTTTGGTTTAATGCTCCCCAATTACACAAAAATTAATATTTTCACAATCCTCTACGTATTTCTCTAGCTACACTCGTGTAAATTAATAGAAATTTATTTATTTTATTCTAAAATCGAATTTGAGTCAGCTATACTGCGTGCCGCAGAGCGTCTCAAATTCAACATGCCTCTCCAGAATAGCTCCAGCCTCACCTTTTGGCATAATTTTTTAATATACATTTCATTTTGGTCACTCGAAGATAAAACTAATAACATCCTTGAATATTAATAGTCTCTTATTTGTCCTACAAAAAAAAATCGCGAAATATTACTTAAGTTTTGACGTTTACAGTGGTGTAAGCCCTTATGATAAAACGAGCGTGCGCTCTTGATTTCTATCGATTTTGTTGAAGTTTTAACCAGACATTTTTCATATCATCATGCAAGTTTGAGTGAAATTTCAGAACAGTTGACTATTTAGATTGGGAGATAATGGATTTTTCAATAGAAACTTTTAACACTGCAGGGTCTGCATTGGCCAAAAATGAGGTCACATAATTCAGCGTACCATTCTTTTGGGTTATTCATTTTGAGGAAAAATTATGATTAGATAGCAAACTAGTTAGGGAACGAGTGAAAAAAGTTTAGATTGTCTTTACTATTCAGTTTTGCTTAAGACGTTCAGTAACGACAGAATACCTCTCGTTAAAAAATATTTGTCCCCTATAATAAGAAGACATTATGCAACACCGTAGAACAGTATTGGTCAATATGTCGAGAAAAAAGATAAATATCGTGTTCCTAAAGTTAGAAACTTTTAACGTAAAAAGAAATGTTTGCGTTATAAACATTAATATTTCATATTGCTATCCTTGTGTCTTTTTATAGAGGACAAATATTTGTTACGGAAAATTCCTGTCTAAATTTCAATGCAGACCCTGCAGTGTTAAAAGTTGCAATTTTGAAACCCATTATCTCCGAATCTAAATAGTCGACTGTTCTGAAATTTCACTGAAACATGCATAATCATACGACCAATGTCTGGTTAAAATTTGAACAAAATCTATAAAAATCAAGAGCGCATGCTTGTTCTACCTTAACACGTTCAACCGTTGACCATTCAATTCTGTTGAAGAAGATGCAAGAAGGCTCTAGCGTCCTCGCCCTTTGTTTTGAAACGTACAGACGTAAGCGAAAGGCCTTGCACAGATTGGTGGTGCGATCCATGGCAAGATATTGTTCCTTGCGGTCAGCCTTGCTGGTGCTCTCGGAAAGATTGGAGACAGCGGTGATATCGTCGCGACACCGGGACTGTATATTGTCACCGCGACGATTGATGCAGTTTCTCATGCTCGGCAGTACGTACTTGCTGCCGTGGATAAATCCAATGGTCTATCTAGATGGTAAATCCGACACTACATTAGTTCTGGTTCCTACATGATAGCCCAGGTCACCCTGAGCACCATACATTAGTATGGTGCTCAGGGTGAAGCTGTCGAGGAATCGCCACAGGTCCACAAATCATCCGTGTTTGAGACGTGATAGTTTAGCGTTCGTAGGCAAAGGGTGTTGAATTTCGTGCCTCATTTTGGTCGCACACTGTTCAGGAAATGAAAAATATGCGATCTGCGATTTTTTTACGAATAAATACCGAGGTATTTCTGCGAAGAGCAACTAAACTTGGGTTTCTTGCATCCGAGCCGTTGGCTATTTGACACATCAGCGAGCGGGAAAGCAATGCGAGGGAAGATCGTGGGAAATTACAAAGTACATAAATTGAGGTTATAAGGTTATAGCACGTACGTACCTTGACTTCCGGTGTTTTCCTCGATCGATGTTCCTCGATCTTCTTCGTGTAATCGGCCGCGGCGGTTTTCTCGTTGATTATTTCGTTGTCAGGATTTCTCGTCGGTGGTGTGCCTGCGTCCTGAGGCGTTGTTCACAGCAAAAAAAAACTCATCAAAGCGCGACGAAAACAAACTGCACTCTATCACTATTTCCACTATTCACATTCTATACCACACTCTATCACACACATCGTATGAAATATAATTCGAACGAATGTGCGAGGTTATAGCTCCGGCTTTTGACCTGTCAAAAAATAAATTGTTCCGAAAGGAGGCGAGCGCGGTCGGTCAAAACAGTCGAAGTGAGCTGCGCGCCGCCAGTGAGAAAACGGATGAACTGAACGCTCGCTCCGGTACCTGATATTTTGAGCTTTGTTGGTACATATTTGCTACATTTATGTAAAAATTTCAAAATGCTTTTTCTCCGCCATTTGTTCATTAAAACAGGTGAAACAAAGCTCAAAATGTGTGCTTTTTCACTGTCGAGAGCATGATTCGCGCCAAATTAACGACAATGCGATGCAATGGTCAATAATTCACAGTTTTTCGCATGGTAACCACAAACTGCAAATTTTTTTTCGAAATTTTGGAAAATTTCGCGAATCATGCTCTCGGAGCAAGCGTCCTGCATGCACACAACAAATTTCATTCCAATTGATTGTTCCGTTTGGGAGAATTCCTATTTCAAAATTTCGAAGCGGTCGGAGGCGTGTGTCACATGGCCTTAAATGTAGACAAGAAGGTTGACACCGAAACACATTTTTTACAAACACTTTAATATTCAGATCTCCAATAACAAAGGTAAAATCAAACTCAATAAGACATCTCACAAATTCCACAAAGCAGTATTAAATATAGAAATTGACGATCTCAATTTTCGAATCAAAATATTGAACAAAAAAATCGAAAAGAACGCAAAAACAATCAACAAGACCCCTAACCACATCAAAGAAAGATTTTTCACCTTAGAACAAACAAAGCTAAATAAATTGTCAAAACTCTCATATGAAATTCACAAAAAAAAACTACAAAATCTCAGATTTCAGAGAACCAAAAACATACACCATCACATTTTCAACCACGAGGAATTTTTAAAAACAATATCATCACAAACACATTTAGATCATAACAAGATACATCACTTAAATCTTCAAAATACAAATCAAAGAACACAAAATCACAGCATTCTATACTCATCACTCGCCAATAGACAACATAAGACAAATAACAATTTTCCCACCGATCCTTTGGAAAATAGAAATTCAACAACCACATTGAACAAAACTAAAGACTGGGTCATAAACCTATCCAATATTGATATTCCCCTACACATTTCCACTTTCCTGTCTTTAGGTGAAAAATTCTGTTTCCCTTACCTTAAACTCTAAAACATTAAAACTCACATCCACAAATCAATCTCTGAACTCGAAGCCAAACTAGATTTCTTACTTGACAAGCCTAGACAAATTGAAATTAGAACCAGATTCAGCAAAATCTTAAACAAAATAAATATTCCCAAATCATTCTCCAACACCAACCAAATTATAAAACACACATCTTTATTTTTGAAAAACAACCCCCAACTCTTAATTACACGAGCAGACAAAGGAAATACAACAGTCATTCTGAAAAAAATCAGATTACATCACAAAAACCCATGAATTACTTGCAGATTCTACAATTTACAAACCAACAAACAAAAATCCCATCAATCTTTACAAAAATTCACAAAATAAACTATCCACTTCGTCCAATAGTATCATCCATAAACAGCCCAACACACAGATTAGCGGAATTCATTCAATCAAAACTCTCTAAATTAATCAGTACGACCAACTCACACGTCAAAGACAGCTTCCACTTAAAACATTCACTTTCCAACCTGTCCATCCCACTCAACTATAAACTATTCTCATTTGATGTCGTTTCTCTCTACACCAACATTCCAGTACAACTAGTTATCCACAGCATACAGAAAAGATCAAACTTGTTCTCAAATGCGTTTCCCTTACACGAAATAATTAAAGCCATAGAATATATCATGTTCTCAACCTTTTTCACATTCCAAGACAAAATCTACCAACAAATCTCAGGATTACCCATGGGATCACCTTTAGCCCCAATACTATCCAACATAGTCATGATCGACCTTGAAACAAGTTGTCTAGAAAAATTAAAGTTCTCACTGCCGTTATATAAAAGATACGTCGACGATATTATTATTGCTCTACCTACTAACAAACTCGAATCCACTAAAAAGATTTTTAATTTCTATAACCCAAAACTACAATTTACATCCGAAAATGAAATAGACAACAAAATCCCATTTCTGGACTTATTATTAATCCGTAAACAAAATTCAATCATCACAAATTGGTATAGAAAACCAACTTGGTCCGGCAGATTGATAAATTTCTTCTCACACCACCCACTCTCCCACAAAAAAAATCCATAGTCTACATGTTGATTGACAGAGCCATAAAACTATCTCACCCTTCATTTCATAAAGAAAATCTCCAACTCATCAGCAACACAATGACAAAAAACTGCTATCCAATCTCTTTCACAGACAAATTAATAAAACATCGAGTTTCCATAATCAACAAACAAAAAACGAACAACAATAATTTTGACTCCTCCAGAATAATAAATCTCCCCTACACAAAAAACATACATCACCAACTAATCCGTCTTTTCCAACAATACAACATAACATTAGTTACAAACAATAAATACAATATTTCATCCATCATTGGTTCCACCAAAGATAAAATCAACAACAATCGAATATCCAACATCGTTTATAAAATCGACTGCAATGATTGCAACGCCACTTACATAGGCCAAACTAAAAGATATCTTGAAACCCGAATAAAAGAACACAAAAATAGCATAAAACACACTACCGAAATACACACAGCCCAGTTGCACAACACGCAATAGAACATAAACACGAATTTCAATTCGATAACACAAAAATACTAAACAATGAGAGTTGGCTCAAAAAATAGGGTAATCATGGAAATGATACAAATTAAAGCACACCCCAACGCCATCAACTTTAGAATTGACATAAAAAATCTTAGCTCAATCTACAATTTGATAATATAACCATCAACACACTCCACCATATTTTACCTCACATAACAATTTAAAAATTATTGACATGATAAACTAACTAAGATATTGACACGATAAGCCAATTTTAATAACATCACAAACCAATTTTAAATACCCCTAACTTGGCGCACCTAATTTGTTCTTATTGACACGTCACTGCGAGCACGATCTCTCCCCCAATTCATAGCACCGAGACTCGAATATGCCACCAGAAAACAATACATCACTCAGTTTCTCTCGAACTCTCGTCCGCTACACAACTCAAAATGTAACGAACCAATGTAAATTTCGAGTTTTTTTTTTAACTCATTTTGGAAAGATAACACAGTCTTGAGAACAAACTCAATAGGTAATTACCACAGTTTTTGATTACTCACTAAAACTTTTCTTAGATCAAATTCTTATACTTAAATTCTCAATAATGAAACAAAAATTGACCCATAACTACTTATCCATTACAGATCAGGGAAAAAAATCGCCCATAAACGATATTAACTCCATCTACTGAGCATCTTCTCACAAAACATTATTTATATTCACAAATAATGTCTCTGTTCGTCACAACATCTTTCCAAACATGTGTTTATTTAAAAAAACCTGAAATATCACTACTTCGAGGTTAGTAAACTATCATATCTCACTGTTATATTTTCTCCACACTCCGTACATTTCACACAACAATACTTATAAATAACATTAAGTACCAAAATAAAAGACGTCATCCATACTTTGAGTATATAATTTCAATTAAAACAGAACCAACACGATTGTCACATAAAATAACACAACATCTAGATATTACGTGATTATAAAATACTGTGTATTATTATTTATACAGGGAAAATAAATATACATATTCTGAAGAGGACCCGAACCAGAGGGCCGAAACGTAAAGAAACATAATTTCTTATTTCCATCGATAACCTTGGAAGTCCTTCACGGGCCGGACCGAAGCCGAAACTTTAACGATCTCTTTTCATCTACACGGCCGCATACTTCTTTGATCTATACCAACCATCTACTTCGATGAAAATCATTCGAACCAGGTTCCGCGTAACCAACATTTGAAATTTAAAGACGGATTAGAGTCTGTGCCAATTTTTAACGGGTACAATATTCCGGTGCTACGTTTCATTAGATCTTGCAAACGGGCCAGGGATATGTTCACACCCAATCTCGAATCTAACCTGACGCAACTTCTCAGGAACAAACTAAAAGGGCACGCCGCCACTGCATTAGAAGATTATACGTTCAATAACGTTTCCGATTTTGCTGATCGATTGAAAACTCCTTTTGGATCCGCGAAAACACTAAATGAGTTTCGTGGTGAACTTAGTAATATTACAAAACTCAAGTCCGAACACATAATCGTTTACATCAGTCGCATAAAAGATTTACATATGGCCATCAAAGAGGCCAAACTCGATAATCACGGTTTAATTCGTTCTGATCATTACGACACTTTGGACAATGACACATTGGACGGTTTTACTAAGGGGCTTCCCCCCAATTTTCGAATGAGATTAAAACTTGAAGGCTTCCTGGACCTAGAGGACGCCTACACTAAAGCCATAAAAGTTGAAAAAGAAATTAGCCGCGATCGTTCACAATTCCGGCCCGATAACAAACCAAGTATCGCACAGGTAAATACTCTTTCTCCGTCCGAGAGACCAGCCTGTTCTCATTGTAGCCGCAATCATCCTTCAGAGCATTGCTGGTAAAAATTTCCTGAAAAGAGGCCCGCCCAAGGCCCTCAATTTAGGCCACAAAACGACAATAATAACGCGTCCCAAACAAACAACGAGCGCGAAAACAGATCGCACCCTCCTTGTGCATATTGCCAATAACCAGGTCACTCTGAGCCTATGTGCTATAAAAAACAAAACGATGAACGTAACAGAGCCCAACCCGATCCAAAAAACTCGGGCTCTCGCCCCGTGGTCAAGGCCTCCACTCGGGACGAAATTCTCCAGGAGCGCCCTGTAAGAACCATAGAGGCACTGCCGTGCTAACCATCAGGGTCCGCCTAACTCAACACGATACTGCTCCGTCAGTTTACTTGGACTGTCCCCAACTATCGGGACTAACTGAATTTTTGATTGACTCTGGATCGGACGTTAACCTCGTAAAAAATTATGTAGTTAACGCAAACATTAAAGGTGAAAATATCTTGAACCTTAAGGGCATCTCCAACGCCCAAGTGCAAACTTTGGGATCAGTTTACTTAAATATCAATGATACACTTGCGGAATTCCACGTCGTACACGACTGGTTCCCTATTGAACAAAATGCCCTTATCGGCAATGAGTTTTTGGCCAAAAATGAGGACCTTGTGGACTGGAAAAATGTACAGTTGTGTTATAAGGATCACGTGATCCCTTTTATTTCAAAGGAGACCATTTCCATTCCTAAACGCTCGAAATGTGTATGCTTTGCCAAAGTACGAAACCCCGGGGTAAAAGAGGGTTACATTCCACTTTGGAGATGGAATATTCGTAGGCGAAGCAGTCCTTGCGGTAAAAAATGGAATTGCTCACTTCATGGCGCATAATTCCACGGAGGATGACTTGGCCAGGTACATACCTACAGTAACCATTCAAGAGTTCAAACCCAGTACCGATTTGGAATTATCCATCGCACCCTCAGGTGATCATAAGGAGTCCAAACGGGTTGAGGAGGAGTCATTAATTTCTTATCCGTTTCCCGAATTTCGGAACGAACAAATAACAGTTGAAGACGCATTTATGGCCCCAAAGAAACGGGGTCTTAAAATCGAAAAAGAAAAAGAAATCGAAGACGTCGTGTCACTGCTCCGGTTAGAGCATTTGAATGGAGAGGAACGCGAAAATGTGTCCTCCCTCGTTAAAGAAAATGTCGACTTGTTTCACATCCCGGGAAAACCTCTCGGATTTACCAGTGCTATTAACCATCGAATCATTACGACGGACGAACAGCCGGTCTTCACCCGTCAATATCGTTTTCCACCCGCTCATAAGGAGGAAATAACAAAACAAGTGAGTGAATTGATTTCTGGGGAAATAATAGAGCCGTCCATTTAGTTATAGTTCGCCCATCTGGATTGTCCCAAAAAAGAAGGACTTCCAGGGCGACAAACGTTGGCGAATGGTCATCGACTATCGGAATTTGAATGAAAAAACAATAGGCGATGCCTACCCGCTACCCCAAATTACTGAAATCCTCGATCAGTTGGATAACGCTAAATACTTTTCGGTTTTCGATCTCGCTAGCGGTTTCCACCAAATCCGAGTCCACCCTGAGGACGCACACAAAACCGCATTTGCGACTCCATTTGGTCACTATCAGTTTAGCCGAATGCCCTTCGGATTAAAAAACGCGCCAGCGACATTTCAACGTCTTATGGACCAAGTACTTACCGGACTTCAAGAAAACGAGTTATTTGTATATTTGGACGACATCGTTATCTATTGTTACGTCCTAGCACTCTCGCCCTCCAAATATTCATATCTGGTACGAATGGTAATAATTATTAAGATTTTTTCCTCACGCTAAACGCGCTCATTTATGTTTTTCTTGGGGTACATGTTAATCAGAACGACCCATATATGGTCGATTTCACTCAGAAACGCCGTTATATAAAATATTCGTAAATATATCTTTAAATTTAGCATGCGTATATCTACCCGTATACTTTAGGGACAAACAGTTTCCATAATAACTTTACCGCTAAGCTTACCTGTAACTTCAGGGAAGAGCACATGGGTGCTCGGATTAACTTTACAAATAGCCTCATACACACGTACATATCCATTTTCCTGTACACTTCTGGGACACGCACATGGGTCCCCGGAGTACCATATCGAAATGTCTCATATATACATACATATACACGTACCTGCATGCTTCAGGGACATGTACGAGAGTCCCTGGAGTACCTCCTATAATAATTCCGCATGTCTATTTCCATGAATACTTTAGGGACATAAGTCCTCGTAATAACTCTAGTGAATATCTATACATGTATATATATATATATATATATATATATATATATATATATGTATATATATATATATATATATATGTATATATATATATGTGTGTGTGTGTATATATATATATATATATATATATATATATATATATATACGTACTCCATACGCTTCAGGGACATATAGCCGAGTACCGGGGCAATATTCCATACATATCTACTTTCATGCATACTTCGGGGACATAAGTCCTCAAAGTGACACACACCAATATACACATATCTATACTCGGGACATCCAAGAGAGTCTTCGGAGTACAAATAATAGTATTAATACCTATACTTACATGTATATTCCGGGGACATTCACGAGTCCCCGAACTAGTATCCAACATATATGTGTATATTTGTGTTGACCATAATACAATGGTCCTAGAAATAACAAATATTGTCATATCTATATTAGGTATATATTGGGGACGCGAGAGTCCTCGAATAACCCGTGAAACTGTTCCCAAGCGGTCAGCTTCATCGCGAATTTTCTCACAGACCTCCTCGGAGCTTGGTCACCACGTAGTCCGCACATCCTGCCGATAAGGAAAACCATTCATTTCATTGCTCATGTACAACTCGAGAAAAATAACGTTTCCAGTGCTAATATTCGGTTACATGGGGACCGAGCTCGAGAGCGAGGATAATGACGCCAAGCCCTTTGTCTCAGAGACAAAGAGGGCGAGGATACATATTGCGCTCCGGGGGCTGGCCAGCCGGTTCCGTCCGGTCTCTCCAACAGCGCGCATCGCGGAGTCGACGCTCTGAAAACCGGTACACTTATTTTATTCTATTTTATATTCTTTTCGAGTTTACCCCGGTCTCTTCGTCAGTGTAACTATAAGTCTCTGTAAAACCGGCATTAATTGTTTAAATCATAATAAAAATAAAAGGAAACATAACACGTCAAACACTGCAACGAATAAATTTACGAAACATATATTATTGCCTTTATTGAATGTAACTACGCTTATTTACGTGTAAAATACACAATCGTTTATATAACATTCGATTTCTTCGCGGTAAACAAATCACGCAAAATACGGCGACCGCGAAAAAGTGTAACATTTTCCGAGCAAATAATTAAAATATATTTGGCTCTCGTTCGTGCGTGTAAACACGCAACGAACAAATCGTCGTAGTGCATTTCTTTCTCTCTTTCTCTCTTCCCCTCGCTCGCGCCATTTTTCCCAACACACGTATTCGTCTCACTCATAAACCATACTTATCCAAAATTGGACAAATCTTGAAGCGCCTTTTTTACGAGGCTTGGGAAAGCTGACGCACGAACACGCTAGATCCGCTGACTCGCCGTAATCTGGCAGGTTAGCGACTGGCGCGGTAAATCCGGTGCTTAGTGTTCGGACGTCGATTTCCCTTGACCTTTATATTTGTATTCGCGGCTGGCCGCCAATAGCCGTAACCGGGCGGAGGTGGGCCAGACGTAGCGAGTCGGCGGTGCCGTAATTTGGCACGCACTAGACTCGCTCAGCGTACCAAATGTTATTTCATATCAATCTGTACCTATGCGTTAGACGAATACGTTTCCCGATACATTCGCTCGACAAATAAAAAAAAAACCCTCATCCGTCCAAAATCGGACGTATATACAGGGTATTTTCCGAGAAATTCGGAAGGTTTGCCGCACGAACACGCCACACGCGCCGACCCGCCGTAATTCGGTAGGTCAGCGACTGGCACGGTCACACCGGTGCTTAGTGTTCGGGCGTCGGCTTCCGTTATTCTCAACATTTGTTCTCGCGGCTGGCCGCCAATCGCCGTAACCGGGCGGAGATGGAGCCAAACGTAGTGAGTCGACGGTGCCGTAACCTGGCACGTCTTGCACTCGCTCAGCGGTTCAAATAATTATAAAATCCATACATTTATATTTATATTTCGAAGCGAATGTATCCCTCATAAATTAATCCAGTCCTCGTAGTCTCCGACTGCTCCCAAAAACATCGGCATCATCGCATTCGCACGAGCACCGGGTACCCGTCTGGGCAACGACAGGTCGGGTCGAGCTGGAACATCTTTGCGATTCCTGGACAAATTCGGTCACACGGTTGAGTAGATTTGACCCGCTACGCACCGCCGCTCTTTCTCACCAAGGTAAGCACAATTTCACGCTACTTTCTTATTTGCTTACCTGTCTCTCATGCGTCAAATTATACACTAACGACTCTACCAAGCGCCTATCCCAAGTGGACACTTTCCCGCTTAAACGTGGCGCTTTTCTTCTCCGACGGTAACTAACCGTCATATAAGTCATATGACTTAATTCATTATAATCCGTACGTTCGTGGCACACTTCCCATTCGTAAATTCAAATCCTGAAAGGTAAATTAAAAGACGATTGATTATCGATTAAAAATGGGTCCCACGACGTAACACTATGCCCAAAGTCTCGGTGAACACGAAAAAAACTTTAACAAACTTGCAAAAAGA
Organism: Ophion ellenae; assembly: GCA_963210295.1. Classification (NCBI taxonomy): domain Eukaryota; kingdom Metazoa; phylum Arthropoda; class Insecta; order Hymenoptera; family Ichneumonidae; genus Ophion; species Ophion ellenae. The sequence goes on along the minus strand of OY723397.1, from coordinate 14,568,602 downwards.
TTGAGACAAGCAAATCTTAAACTCCAGCCTGACAAGTGCGACTTCTTAAAACATGAAGTAGCCTATTTAGGGCACATTATAAGCGAAAACGGAGTAAAACCTGACCCGAAAAAATTAGAATCTTTGCAAAAGTACTCTAAACCAACAACACAAAAGGAAATCAAACAATTTTTGGGTCTTGCTGGGTACTATCGACGTTTCATCGATAATTTTTCAGGCATCGCGAATCCTCTCACTCACCTTTTGAAAAAGGGAACTCCCTTCAAGTGGACCGACACACAAGAACAAGCGTTCACTGCCCTTCGCAATGCCCTGTGTAAAGAACCGGTATTGCAGTATCCGGATTTTTCAAAACCATTTATAATAACTACGGACGCTTCTGACATTGCCGTTGGCGGTGTCCTTAGTCAAGGGGACATCGGAAAAGACCGCCCTATAGGGCGGTCTTTAACTTATAAGTTACGCTTCCCGTACGTTGAACAAACATGAACAAAACTATTCTACCATCGAAACGGAACTTCTTGCAATCATTTATAGCGTCAATCACGTTCGTCCATATGTTTACGGACAACAGTTTGTGCTGGTCACGGATCACAAGCCCCTAGTCTGGCTTCACTCCGTGAAGGATCCAGCTAACCGTTTGGTACATTGGCGTTTAAGTCTCGCCAACTATACATATAAAATCGTTTATACACCCGGCAGGGCTAACAGCAACGCTGACGCCTTATCCCGGAATCCCCCTATCGAATCGAAAACAGTACTTTCGGTGACGCATTCGCCAAATAAAAACACAAGTTCACACGACGAAAGAATCTTTTCCCCGATAAAAAGAAAACAAAAAGGGGACAAAAAAGGAAAAAGCCAATTGAGCACTACTCGTAAACGGCTTCACTGAACTTCAGATGACGAACCATTTTTGGGTTTCGACAAAAATTAACAACTAGAAACACGTAAACAAGTACAGTCTCCTATCGAAGACAATGAACCATTTTTGGGTTTCAACAAGAATGAACAATCAAAGTCTGAAAAGAAAACGCAACCTACGGTACTTACCGATCATGATAACGTAGAAAAACTTCCCGAAAGTGAAAGTGGGTTGGAAAGTGGGACTCCCTCCTTCGGATCGTCCTATGGATCCTCCGGATGATCCACCTCCGGATCCTCCCCAAGACTTTCCCATGGTCTCACCGGGTCTGACCGACCTACGCAAAATAATGAACGAATTGGAAATTAATAATGATAACGAAGGTATACCCATAAGTGAAGACGAATCAGACGACGAGTCAACTTCCAGTGATATTATGGACAATGAAAATCCTCAATTTGTTATTCCCGAGGAAAATCGTCATTTATCAAACCTTCTGAAAATTCAAACTGGAACAATTAACGTACCTGCGAGTACGTATAAAAACAGATAAGTCAAAACGCATAATAGCAATGCCCGTTATGGGAAACATACACGAAAATCTCGAACTCGATAATTTAATCGAAATGATCGAATCACTACGAGACGCCATACGTGAATCGTGTTTCGACCAAATAAACATCGCGAAAACAAGTCTCATCGGCAACATTTCGTGGGCCGAAATAAAAAATCTGCTATACGAGTGTCTTCGTGAGGAAAACATAAACCTCACCATTTGTACACAATTGGTCCAAATTCCCTCAGAGGAAGACCGATTGGAAATCATTAAGGAGAAACACGATTCACTCATAGGTGGTCATAAAGCTGTAGGCAAAACCTATAAGCGTATCCGAGAAAACTACTTTTGGAAGAATATGAAAATACAGATCCAAGATTATATTCAACATTGTCATATTCAATTCATTATATTCAACCCATGATCCTCACGGATACGCCTGGGGCCGCGTTCGATAAGATCGCCATGGACATGGTTGGGCCCCTCCCTTTGACGCGAAACACCAACGAGTATATACTCACTCTACAAGAACTACTCACCAAATATTCCCTGGCTATCCCGCTAAGCCGGACAACATCAGTAGACATCAGTAACGCATTCGTGAAGAATTTCATCTCTCGATTTTGCGCTCCCCGCGCAATCCTCACCGACCAAGGGTGCAATTTCTGCAGTAGTCTAATGAAAGCTATTGCGAAAAAAAATTAAAATAAGAACATATCAAACAACGGCATTTCACCCACAGAGCAATGGGTCCATCGAAAGGTCCCACCACGTGCTCATGGAGTACCTAAAACAATACGTGAACGAAAATTCCGATTGGGACGATTACATAGACCTTGCCATGTTCTCGTACAATACGAGTCGTCATGAGGGTACGGGTTACACCCCACACGAACTCGTCTTCGGGAAACTTGCACGCCACCCATCGGCACTTCCCCAAATCGAGGATTCCCAAGACTCGTCCTATTCAGAGTACCTTGCGGAACTATTTACTCGAATCGACAATCTTCAAACATTGGCATCCGACAATCTGAAACAAGCAAAAGAAAAATCAAAAGGATATTACGATCGCAACATAAACCCAAAACACTTTAAGGTTGGCGATCGCGTTTTGATGTTAAAGGAACCCCAAAAAGGGAAATTCGGGGACCGGTACACTGAACCATGCGAAATTACCGTGATATTATACGGGGGAAATATCAAAATCATCTACCAAAATAAAACCCGCATTGTTCACACGAACAAACTTAGAGGCACCAGGCTGTAACCAAACATCTGGTTTTCGGTTGCAGCATGGATCCGAAAATATGTATTGTGGCAACCATCTTCGTCCGCGTCGTTACCAGCCTCATCGGTTACGACTGCGGCGCTCCTGCATCAAACGTTACAACAATCTCACTAAACGCCATCGGAGGATGTGACATCCCGATCGTTTCACCAACACCGATGCCTGTACGAATCCAGCTACTACAACTTTCGGAATTCACAACAACGGAAGTCATACAATGTAAGGTCGAAAGCGACCGAACGGTATATTATTGCGGCATGCACTCACACAACTCCGTGGTGCAAAATGGCCGTCAGGTCTACCTCAACGAACTCAACGATAAAGGTTGCCGCACCCTTCAAGAAACAGGAATAATACAACTCGAATTTGCCGCATTCGTCACTGGTGTAAAAAGAAATAACACCACTGTTTTATGGTGCTGTTTGACCCGGTTTTATTAACCCGGCGAGAGTGATACTGCGTGAACGCAGTATCACTCACGCAGTCAATTTCCAGCGAAGGTGCCTGCAAGGGAACGCAATATAGCGACCCATTTGGAACTTGGGATAACGTCATCGTCGAAGCTTCCGCCAAAATCACGATTTCTAATTACGAGGCGTCGGTCAACATGGCGACGGACCGCGTTATTCTACGAAGCACGAATCAGTGCCGACTATCTGAGGGATCCTGTTTAGATGTCGAAGGTAACCAGGCATTCTGGAAAACGGAACCCGTCGATACCTGTTTGTTCAACCGTTATGACGTCCTCTACGATGGAATGGCAACGAAGCTGCGCACCATCGAAAATTCTGCTCAAACTCCAGACGTCTACACGTTAAGAACTCAAGAAACAACATTTGCTTTGGCCGTAAGAAGCGAAAAATGGCTGTGTGGTTACACCCTGATCCGGACCGAGCATCCAAAAATCTTCATTCTTGAATATATTTGGATATATTTTCCTACGTAAATTCAAAATTCAGTTACGTAGAAAAACATATTAAAACACAAATCAAGGCTCTCTATAAAGACGTGTTGACAAAAGGTGTAACTTGGAGCAACAAGTCCTCCGTAATGCGCTGGCATCTGCAGCAATCTTACCCGAAAAATTTGCTCGGGCCGTCACAAAATCACCAGGCTATATGGCCGTCATTGCGGGTGAAGTCGCCCACATCGTCAAATGCGTTCCTGTAGAATGCACCCTACGAAGAACTAGTGAGTGTTATCTGGAACTACCTGTAATGCAGAAAAATCAAACGTTCTTTTTATCAACAATATCACGGACATCAATCAAGACTGGCACCCACATCGAGTGTAATCCAGTACTACCTGCACAATACCTCATCGATGGAGTTTGGTACCGTTTCGCACCCCAACCTATTAAAATTCCACCACCACAAACATTGCATCCGATGACAACTCCGACCTGGGGATATAAGCCTATTGGAAACTTAGTATCTAGTGGAATCTACACGAGTCAAGAAATTGAACAATTACGCGACCGTATCATGTTTCCTGCCGAAAGACCTGCTCTATTAAATAATCTTGCACGTGGGTCGGCCGGTTACACCATACCACCACGGTCTGTGTCTCTGAAAAACCTAATTGACGAGAAAACCTTGGAACACATAACGTCAAACGCCCTCGCAAAACTTTGGAACGGTTTCGAGCGATTCGGAATCGTCAGCGCGGGTTTCCTTGGAATCAACACCATTTATTCAATCATGAAAGGAGCCGTGGACACCATCATTCAGGGTTACACCTTGCATTCCTTGTACGGATGTAGATTTGCTCTACTTGGAGCAATTTGGAACTCCATCACTCACTTACTCATCACCAAGGCTCATAAAAAACGACAAGAAGAAGAAAATACATACATCAGGGTATCTCCACGAGAGCTTGATCCAATGGACACACGACTCGAACCATCAACATCAAGAAAATTGTCGGGCGTCGACGCCGTCCTCTTGGAGCGTTTGTACGCTAATCCTCCGCAATCCAGTGGGGTTGCTTCGTCTTAGTCCCCCGAGGTGTTACGTCCTGGCGATCTTGCCCTCCATTAAATAACCTAGACCATAAGGAACAACCACAATTATCCACATACTTACTCTATACACTATGTTTCTCCCAATAAGAATACGAATATGTATTAACAACCACTACCGAAAAATATTTTGTTCTTATGTAGAATACAATAGACAACGTATAAAATAATATAATTCTTTATTTGTACAAGAAACAATATGTCTTACAATACTTGTTTGCCCTAAATGGCTCAAATATAGTAATCACGCAATTCTACATTATATACATAATACTACATATACTTTACAACAAATAAAGCCCTACGTATCACATCACGAAAATATATTGTTCCATCTTAACATCCTTAAGGCTAGGATGAAAACACAAAATTAGGAAAAACCTTTTTGTCACCGAACTTGATGCAAAAGCAGGATAATAAAGGATAAAAAACGAAACCATAATATCAATTCAATCTCCTTGAAAACGCTTAAAACCAGCTTAAAATAGAACTTTTCAAAGTTTTACTTTTCCAATATTAAACGGCACATTCAGTAGTAAATAAGCCGCACATATTACCGCACCGAATGTACTTAAAACATAGATAAAATCAGGTTAAAAAGAGTACGTCTATCCGCCATATTGAAGAGGAAAAAATCCCGATGCCAACTATACCCTTCACATAATTTTAAAACAATTTGATCTATTTAATTTCGATTTTTGAAAAGAAGAGATACTTGCTTCGACCCCCTATGACGTCATGTTCTCCTGATACTCCTGATCTTAGTCGCGACCCGGGAAACTCGTTTCCCTCAAAACAAAAAATCGTACCGCGGTCCCGCGGGTGTCAAAATTTCCCTAAAAATATATTCTTCCATGTACACCCAACTCGCGGCCCCGGCGGCCATTGTTTTCTCCCAAAAACTCGAAAAACCTGCAAATCCGCGGATACCCCGCGTTACCATATACCTATAGCGTACCCTCTTGCAAGCTTCACCTAAGGAGGCCGCCATGATGGTTTCGGGCCGCCAAGATGGCTAACAGCCGCCATATTGGAATCCCGCTAATATCGTAGAATCCTCCGGGAACCCCTGTGGTCCTGTAGGCCGCCATGACACCTCCCATAGGCATCTCTTTTCATCCCAGTATATGCATCCTTAAGGGGGGCTCGCCACGATAGTTTCCCAATATTTAAGTGCACTTCCACTTGGACTTGGCTCCACGTGCAGCCGCCATGACAGTCGCCACGAGACGCACGGTCACCATCAAAATCACGTCCCGTCAATATTATTGGAAACTCAAAACTACATCTCGAAAAAATCAAGTATCATAAACAGTGATAATAAAATTCGGGGCCATCTCGCTATCTACCTAGACTAAACATCCTGCGGACACTGTGACTCTCCACGTGCCGCCATACCATTGCTTTGTTCCAAATTTGTTCATGCAAAATCCCTTGTTAACCAAGATGGAGCAATTGTTAAATTTCATAAATGTTCCCTGAACTCTCAAATACTATATTCTATTTTGAATCGTGAATTTAGAGCAATATTAACCATTATACAATGTTAATACTAAATTTTGGTAAAAGAATATCCATATAAAAACAAATTACCAACGTTAATAAAACTACTAACCTGTGCGCAACATATCCTAATGCGCACCGCTAACTTGAATATATATTCAATAAGATATTTTAATAAAATGTTTTACGCACAAGTATACTCATATATATACCCCGATATTTTCTTTAAGTTTTATAACATTATAAAAACTAATAAATCATATACGAAATACTTACCCGCCGTGTAAGGAAATAACAGGAACGTAACAATCAAATTGTATTTAGTATTTACAAGACTTGTATAACAAAAATTATAAATTAAGCAATCAGGACAGGTTGCGAAATTATGAAATGTTTATTGTAAAATCACATGCACGAATACGAACAATATGGACTAATGTAATAAATTGTAAAGCTCATGGTAAATTAATAAGAATTAATTTATCAAGAGCTCCATTGGATCCTGTAAGAAGAAAAGAGAAAGACGCCGATACTCCATACCGCCCCATAAGAGTAAGGGAGAAGGAAGGATGCCTACGTCACAACAGCGCTCACTTCCCCGATGCTGGATGCTGGCCCCACCAAGATGGCCGCTGCCTCCACTCGAGAAGTATATAAAAGAAGGGGTACCTCTCCTTCACTAGTTCTCCGGTCTCTCCACCAGTCAGTCGCGCTTCTCCGTTCGTCGGACCCGCACGCTGGAAAATCGGCTCTTGTAATTCTTGAACCTTTGATTCTTTTCGGGTAACAGTTATACTCTTTGATTTTTATACGAATATTCATTTCGTACGTTTATTTTCATTATATCCAATCTATTCTCTACGATTTAATTCATTCTTAAAGTTGTAACAATATATCGATAATCTCCAAAAGTGATCATCGTCTCGTGTTAATTTATTGTGTTAAACCTGAATTCCTCGATTTAAACAAAAGTGTCACTTATCGTTTTCTTCGGCATCTTTTCATTCTGAATTCCCAGTATATTCAAAAAATACTTGTCAGAGGAATTGTGCCAGTTTATCCAGAGTTTCTCTACTACTTTTTGCCTCGTGTTTTAGTGCTCCTTAGCTGAGCACGAAACGTCCCATTCTTTTTCCGGTGATTAGGTGATCTTTCGTGCTGCCTAGTGTCGAGCACTGCCAAGCACGATCACCACGATCTACCGTGCAATCTCATTCCTCAAATAAACTTGAATTCGGTGCTACTACATTGGCACGAATTCATATCCCTTTCAGTGTTGCGAGTGTGCTGCCTAGAAGCCAAGCACCCGTGCCATAATTTGGAAACTGGGCCAATACCTGAAACAAGTTATTTTGAATTAATTAGTTGACCTACTTTTTCTCTAATGCCAAGAAGACATGCAGGTGCTCACTTTTAACGACGCCGCGCTCAGTCTAGCCGAGGCGAAACATCGGGTCGACATTCCCGCGGTGATAACAGAACTCTAGAACAACGGTTCAATCAATTACCGATTAGCGCAAGGTTGCGCATTATTTCAAATACTCTCCTCCATTCGCGAGTGTATATCTTGGACGATCGTTCGATCCGTCGCGTATCTCCGCCGTCACCTCTCAGCGATTCGGACGCATCCACGGTCGTTGCATCACCTGAACACGAAGTAAATTTCCAGTTATTTCATTCGACGTTGAATCCTGCTCTATCGTCGTCGAACCGGAAATCAGTTCTTGCATCATGGACTCACCTGTTGCTGATTCCCCATTTGTCGTTGAGTCCTCACACAACTAGGTTCCATCCCTATGGGTGCGTGTACATCGTCTTCTAAGAGGCCTGCTGTAGAACTTGCTGTCCCCGAAATCTCCATTCGGTTCGAGATAGTTCACACCGATCGAGGAAGTTCCCGTCAGATACAGCAGCGTCCTCTTCCTCCACCTGCTACGCACCGCCGCTCGTAAGGGTAAGTTAGACTAATCTACGCTACTATCTTTTCTACTCTCTTACCCTAATTTTACACTTTATACATTTCCTAACAATACTTACCAATTACCGATTGTGACCTGGTCCTCGTCCCCATCGGGCGCATTCCCGACCAAAGGTAGAGGGCCCTTTTTCTCTCGATCCGCGTTTCTGAAATAAAAATAAAATTTAAAAAAAAATTGGATTCTGTTTCCCATTGTCTTTTTTTACTACTCACCCAACCTAGCACGTGACTTCTCCTCGTGTCTGTGAACCTGAAAAGGATAATATCGAATTAAATTAAAATCATTGTCTTCCCATTTTATCTCTTTTATTACTTACCCAATTCAGGACATAACACAGGTCGGGTCGAGCTGGAACATCTTTGCGATTCCTGGACAAATTCGGTCACACGGTCGAGTAGTTTTGACCCGCTACTCGGATTGTGAAAGAGACGTTACGGGTAGTCTCGAAAATAAATAGTTTTGGATGTACTGTGCTTAGGATGTTATATCCGCAAATTTGATCGGTCTCCTTAACAGCTAGCGCAAAGGTAATGTCTTCGGACGTCACCGAATATACGATGGTTTGGGTTTCGGACCCGAATTCACTCATTTTCACAGAACATCCTTCGTAAAGGAGATCATATTTGTTAAATCCGCAATTTTCACGGGGTCTCAAGTCCCAGAAAGTGTATCCTGTTACGACCTGAATTGGGTAAGTAATAAAAGAGAGGAAATGGGAAGACAATGATTTTAATTTAATTCGATTTTATCCTTAACAGGTACACAGACACGAGGAGAAGTTGCGTGCTGGGTTTGAGTGAGTAGTAAAAGAAGAAAATGGGAAACAGAATCCAATTTATTTTAATTTTACTTTTATTTCAGGAACGCGGATCGTGAGAAAAAGGGCGCTACCTTTGGTCGGGAATGCGCCCGACGGGGACGAGGACCAGGTCAGTATGGGTAATTGGTAAGTATTGTTATAAAATGTAGAAAGTGTAAAATTAGGGTAAGAGAGTAGAAAAGATAGTACCGTAGATTAATCTAATTTACCCTTGCGAGCGACGGTGCGTAGCGGGTGGAGGAAGAGGACGCTGCTGTATCTGAAGGGAACTTCCTCGATCGGTGTGAACTATCTCGAACCGAATGGAGATTTCGGGGACAGCAAGTTCCACAGCAGGCCTCTTAGAAGACGGTGTATACGCACCTATGTGGATGGAACCTAGTTGTGTGAGGACTCGACGACAGATGGGGAATCAGCAACAGGTAAGGCCGTGATGTAAGAACTGATTTCCGGTTCGACGACGATAGAGCGGGATTTAACGTCGAATGAAATAACCGGAAATGTTATTTCGTGTTCAGGTGATGCAACGACCGTGGATGCGTCTGAATCGCTGACAGGTGACGGCGGGGATACGCGACGAATCGAACGATCATCCAAGATATACACTCGCGAATGGAGGAGAGTATTTGAAAAAATGCGCAACCTTGCGCTAATCGGTAATTGATTGAACCGTTCTTCTAGAGTTCTGTTATCACCGTGGGAATGTTGACCCGATGTTTCGCCTCGGCTAGGCTGAGCGCGGCGTCGTTGAAAGTGAGCACCTGCACGTCTTCTTGGCATTAGAGAAAAAGTAGGTTAACTAATTAATTTAAAATAATTTGTTTCAGGAATTGGCCCAGTTTCCAAATTATGGCACGGGTGCTTGGCCTCTAGGCAGCACACTCGCAACACTGAAAGGGATATGAATTCGTGCCAATGTAGTAGCACCGAATTCAAGTTTATTTGAGGAATGAGATTGCACGGTAGATCGTGGTGACCGTGCTTGACCACTAGGCAGCACAAAAGATCACGTAATCACCGGAAAAGGAGGGGACGTTTCGTGCTCAGCTAATGAGCACTAAAACACGTAGCACAAAATAGTAGTGAAACTTTGGATAATCTGGCACAATTCCTTTGACAAGTATTTTTTGAATATACTGGGAATTCAGAATAAAAAATGCCGAAGAAAACGATACGTGACACTGTTGTTTAAATCGAGAAATTCAGGTTTAACACAGTAAATTAACACGAGACGATGATCACTTTTTGAGATTATCGATATCGGTTACAATTTCAAAAATGAATTAAATCGTAGAGAATAGATTGGATATAATGAAAATAAACGTACGAAATGAATATTCGTATAAAAATCAAAAAGGGTATAACTGTTACCCGAAAAGAATCAAAGATTCAAGAATTACAAGAGCCGATTTTCCAGCATGCGGGTCCGACGAACGGAGAAGCGCGACTGACTGGTGGAGAGCCCGGAGAACTAGTGAAGGAGAGGTACCCCTTCTTTTATATACTTCTCGAGTGGAGGCAGCGGCCATCTTGGCGGGGCCAGCATCCAGCGTCGGGGAAGTGAGCGCTGTTGTGACGTAGGCACGTAGGCCTTCCTTCTCCCTTACTCGTATGGGGCGGTATGGAATACCAGCGTCTTTCTCTTTTCTTCTTACAGGATCCAATGGAGCTCTTGATAAATTAATTTTTATTAATTTACCATGAGCTTTACAATTTATCACATTAGTCCATATTGTTCGTATTCGTGCATGTGATTTTACAATAAACATTTCATAATTTCGCAACCTGTCTTGATTGCGTACTTTATAATCTTTGTTATACAAATCTTGTGAATATTGAATAAAATTTGATTGTGACGTTCCTTTTATTTCCTTACACGGCGGGTAAGTATTTCGTATAGGATTTGTTAGATGTTATAATGTTATAAAACTTAAAGCAAATATCGGGGTATATATAAGTATACCTGCGCGTAAACGATCTTATTAAAATATCTTATTAAATACGTATTAAAATTAGCGATGCGCGTTAGAACCTGTTGCGCATGGGTTAATAGTTTTATTAATGTTGGTAACTTATTCATATATAGTTATTTTGCTATCAAAATCTTTTATTAACATTTTACAATAGGTCATATTGCTCTAAAGTCACGATTCAAAATAGAATATAATATTTGAGACTTCAGGGAACATTTATGAAATTTAAGAATTACTCTATCTTGGTTAACGAGGGATTTTGCATTAACAAATTTGGAACCAAGGAATGGTATGGCGGGCCGTGGGGAGTCACAGTGTCCGCAGGATGTTTAGTCTAGGTAGATAGCGAGATGGCCCCGAGTTTTATTATCAATGTTTATGATATGTGATTTTTGCGAGACGTAGTTTTGAGTTACCAATAATATTGACGGGACGTGATTTTGATAGTGACTGTGCGCCTCGTGGCGACTGTCATGGCGGCTGCACGTGGAGCCAAGTCCCAGTGCAAGTGTACTGAAATATTGGGGAAATATCATGGCGGGCCCCCCTTAGGGATGCATATACTGGGATGAAAAGGGATGCCTATGGGAGGTGTCATGGCGGCCTACAGGACCACAGGGGTTCCCGGAGGATTCTACGATATTAGCGCGATTCCAATAAGGCGGCTGTTAGCCATCTTGGCGGCCCGAAACCATCATGGCGGCCTCCTTAGGTGACGCTTGCAAGAGGATACGCTATAGGTATGTGATAACGCGGGGTATCCGCGGATGGCCGCCGGGGCCACGAGTTGGGTCTACATGAAAGAATATATTCTTAGGGCAATTTTGACACCCGCGGGACCGCGGTACGATTTTTGGTTTTGAGGGAAACGAATTTCGCGGGTCGTGACTAAGAACAGGAGTATCAGGAGAACATGACGTCATAGGAGGTCGAAGCAACTATCTCTTCTTTTCAAAAATCGAAATTAAATAGTTCTAATTGTTTTAAAATGATGGGAAAGGTATAGTTGTAATCGGGATTTTTTCCTCTTCAATATGGCGGATAGACGTACTTATTTGAACCTTATTTTAACTATGTTTTAAGTAAGTTTAACATGATCGGTTGGTTGTAAAAATATTGTGTTTACTACTGATTGTGCCGTTCAATATTGGAAAAGTAAAACTTTGAAAAGTTCTATTTTAACCTGGTTTTAAGCGTTTTTAGAGAGATTGAATTGATATTATGGTTTCGTTTTTTTTATTATCCTCCTTTTGCATTAAGTTCGGTGACAAAGGGGTTTTTCCTAATTTTGTGTTTTTATCCTAGCCTTAAGGAATTTAATGTGGAACAATATTTTTTCGTGATGTGATACGTAGGGCTTTATTTGTTCTTAAGTATATGTAGTATTCTGTATATAATGCAGAATTGCGTGATTACTCTATTTGAGCCATTTAGGGCAAAAAAGTATTGTAAGACATATTGTTTCTTGTACAAATGAAGAATTATATTATTTTATACGTTGTCTATTTTATTCTACATAATAAAAAATATTTCTTGGTAGTGGTTGTTAATACATATTCGTATTCTCATTGGGAGTAACATAGTGTTTAGATTAAGTATGTGGATAATTGTATTTGTTCCTTATGTTCTAGGGTATTTAATGGAGGGCAAGATCGCCAGGACGTAACACCTGTCGTTGCCCAGACGGGTACCCGGTGCTCGTGCGAATGCGATGGCCCGATGATGCCGATGTTTTTGGGAGCATTCGGAGACTACGAGGACTGGATTAATTTATGAGGGAAACATTCGTTTCGAAATATAAATATACATGTATAGAATTTATTATTATTTGAACCGCTGAGTGAGTGCAAGACGTGCCAGGTTACGGCACCGTCGACTCATTACGTCTGGCTCCACCTCCGCCCGGTTACGGCGATTGGCGGCCAGCCGCGAATGCAAATGTCAAGCTCAAGGGAAATCGACGTTCGAACACTAAGCACCGGGTTTACCGTGCCAATCGGTAACCTGCCAGATTACGGCGAGTCAGCGGATGTAGCGTGTTCGTGCGCCAACTTTCCCATGCCTCATAAAAAGCACTTCGAGATTTGTCCAATTTTGGACAGGTATGCTTTTATGAATGAGACGAATACGTGCGTTAGGGAAAATGGCGTGAGCGAGAGGAAGAGAGAGAGAAAGAAATGCACTACGATGATTTGTTCGTTGCGTGTTTACACGCACGAACGAGAGACAAATATAATTCAATTATTTGCTCGAAAATGTTACACTTTTGCGCGGTCGCCGTATTTTGCGTAATTTTAATAGCGCGAAGGAATCGAATGTGATATGAACAATGGTGAATTTTACACGTAAATAAGCGTAGTTACATTCAATAAAGAAAATAATATAAGGTTCCTAAATTATATGTTGCAGTGTTTGACTTGTGATGTTTCCTTTTACTTTTATTATGATTTGAACAATTAATACCGGTTTTACAGAGACTTATAGTTACACTGTCGAAGAGACGGGGGTAAACTCGAAAAAAATACAAAATAAAATAAAATTATTGTACCGGTTTTCAGAGCGTCGACTCTGCGATGCGCGCTGTTCGAAAGACCGGACGGAACTGACTGGCCAGCTCTCAGAGCGCAATATGTACCCTCGCCTTCCTTGTGTCTGAGACAAGGCTTGGCGTCAGTACCCTCGCTCTCGAGCTTGGTCCCCATGAAACCGAATATTAGCACTGATAACGTTATTTTTCTCGAGTTGTACATGAGCAATGAAATGATTTTCGTTATCGGCAGAATGTGCTGACTACGTGGTGACCACGCTCCGAGGAGGTCCGTGAGAAAACTCGCGATGAAGCTGACCGCTTGGGAACAGTTTCGCGGGTTATTCGAGGACTCTCCCGTCCCCAATATATACATAATATAAATATGACAATATTTCTAATTTCTAGGACCACTGTATTGTGGTCAATACGAATATACATATATATGTTGGATACTAGTTCGGGGACTCGTGAATATCCCCGAATTATACATGTAAGTATAGGTATTGATATTATTATTTGTCCTCCGGAGACTCTCTTGGATGTCCCGGGAGCTGACCGAGTATATATATATATGGATATTTGTGTGCGTCACTTTGCGGACTCATGTCCCCGAAGTGTGCATGAAAGTAGATATGTATTGATTATTGCTCCGAGACTCGGCTACATGTCCCTGAAGCGTATGGAGTACGTATATTGTAACGGGTCGGAATATCGTTACAATATTTTTATTTGTTCGAGACTCGATCAGGGAATAAATTAATTGAGACTCAGGTATTTTGGTGGTAATTTACAATAAAAAATTGTTTATTAAACTTTATGGATGCGATACAATATTATTTAGCGCCGTGTATGAGTGTAATGTGTTGTTTGTGTTGTTTTGTGTAATTCGTCCCTTAACTAAGGCGTCGGTCGATAAAGATTCGCGGAATTACCCGAGTGGTAACGTTTTCGAGCGCGGCCGGTATCGATTACCATGCGTCGGTAACCGTAACCCCTTTCTTACCGCCGCTCGAGGCGCGATGGATCGTGACGCGGTAGATCGCGGCGCGCTGACTCGTCACGGTCGCTGCCCGCCCTTTGTTTACAATGTGGCGTACGCGTGCCTTCTGATGTCGCCCGCTCGAGTCCGTTTTTTTTTGTTTATTTCTTGCCTTTTACAATTGGATTATAATAATTGGAATATCGGTGTGTTCGCGGATGTGTGTGTATGTGTGTGTATGTGTGTATGATTTCGCACCTCCTGTTACCTCCTAGCCCTTTATATTCTCCTGATACTATTTGTCTATTTAAATTTCAATAAATCGCTCTCTTTCGCTATTAACTAATTATCTAATAATCCTTTTTATTTAACTCGTTATTCTCTCGGTCCGCGGGTCGGTATTCGCGAGAGGTTCCCTATTTTTACCTACTTAATTATTTTTGATATTTATGCGCTTTTTCCTAATATTCCTCTCGTGCTCTCTCTCCCTTGGACCAGTAATTATTCCAAGTTTACTTAAAGAATTATCTTTTTCTTCTCTTTATTGACTTAATTTTGAATATTTTGCTCCTTTCAGGTTCCCTTTCTTTTCCTTTCCTCTTAAACACTTTCCCTACCCTTAGGGTTAGCAATCGTGTCACAGAGTATTCGTCCAATTCGCGGAATATGAAAGTGCCCTTTGGTAAGGCGACGCCTCCACTCGTTCTGTTGTCTCAGTTTTCCTCAGTAACACTTTCTCTATCCTTAAAGGCTGATATTCGTGTCACCTCGTACTTCCCGATTCTTCAGAGCCAGAAGAGGAGGAGAAGACGCCTTTCCTCCAAAATTCCCGTCCTTATATCCCCATATATTGCCGTCTTCTCTTACCCCTTCTCCAGCTTCTTACCCATAATTCCCTAATTGGCTTTATTGTTAACTTTTTCTGCTTCCTTAAATAAATTTTGCTTCTCTCTTGTTTTTGTGTGGTTTCCTTTGTTTTCTTCTCTCTGTCTTCCTCCTTGCTTGCGGTTTTATCTTCGACTTTCCCCTTCCTTTACTCTTTGTTATTGTTAACCTCCTTTAATTAAATTAGGTTCCTTGTTTTTCTATTAACTGTCTTTCTGTTCGCCTATAGTTTTGTTTATTTTTCTGTTTCGGTAGTCCGTTATTCCCCCTTCCCCTACACCTATCATGGAGTCGGTTACTTTCGGACTACCTGGTGGGGGATATTTATTTATGAGACGGACCTGTACGTCTCATTGTCCCCCGTGATTCTTTATGTTTTGGATTGCTTTTCAGTTATCCAAATCATAAAGAATCACTAAAAAAATTTTTTATTTAAGTGATCTTTTATACTTCTGTTTTTTTTTCTTCTGTGGGTCGTCTTCCTTCTCATCTGGTTGGCCCCGGCTCGTCACTGGCTCTTTCCTTCCCCTTACTTCTAATTATATTTTCGCACGCTCGCTCGCTCGCAAATAAATTCGTCGACACGGCTAATAGGTTTTTCTATTGGTTTTTATTTATAAGGACGAAATGCTGTTGTCGTCATCGCTTGTTAACA
This sequence comes from Ophion ellenae, assembly GCA_963210295.1. Lineage (NCBI taxonomy): Eukaryota > Metazoa > Arthropoda > Insecta > Hymenoptera > Ichneumonidae > Ophion > Ophion ellenae. Next base: position 14,552,549 of record OY723397.1, on the reverse strand, counting down.
CGCTGTTACTTCCGTCTTCGATCCCCTGATCGCGCCAAAAGCGCGCCTCATCGCTGTCGTATTCTTCGTCGATGTGGTTGTTATTGTTGATTAATGTTTCGTCGTCATCGTCCTCGTACTCGGTGTCCTCCATGTCCTCGGGGATGGTGCTGGTTGGTCGGTTATCTCTGGTCTCGTTGTTGTTATTGTCGTTGATGTACTGTTGTGCCGTCTCTTTGATAATGTACTCGTCCCCGTAGCGGCTCCCCTTCGCCTCTATTCTCAGTGGTGCCGGATTGCTGATTCTAGTTGCCAATTCGAATTTGATAAACATATCGGCTAGCCGGATGCCTTGATTTGGGCCGTCACTCTCCAGGTATAGGTCGACGAGCACGATATTTCGGTTGGCCGCCTTGCCCCAAATCTTCATGGCCCACGACGTCTCTTCCACTGCGGCTCTGGCGTAGAAGAGCTCTTCCTCGGTCCACGTTTCGTCCCGAGGTGCCAAGTCTCCGTGGGTTGTGGGAATCGCCTGGTATGGGCATGCGAGTGCCGCCCTCGAGGCTGTAAAGCACTCATCTTGCGTGGCGGTCACCCATATCCCCCAGTCACCGAGCCACAATTTCCACTCCCTGTGGTCGTTGATATTCTCCAGGGTGGCACGGTGAAATTTTTCCTCTTGGCGGTAGAGGATTGCTCGCCCTGGGAATGCCTCCTCTTCTAATATGGGGGTAAATGCCAGGCTCCCCTAGCGGCATCTGCTGCCACATCCGAATGATGGCGGTGTCTCTTCCGTTGTTTAGGTGGAGGTAAAACTCATTCGGATGGACTAGACCCGCGACCGTTACTCCTTCATACTCCTCTCTCAGCGTACTTGTCTCGAAATTCTGATACATTTTGATAGCGTTGTGGTTGACGGTTGACTGATGATGGATAGTGTTAATTTTTGATCCGTTGTCCTCCCCTCTCTTTAATACCCTAACGATTTCCCGGGGTACCATCCTTTTATGTTGTTATCGTTCACCTCGAATAATTCGTATTCACTAAGATTATTATTCTCCTCGATTTTCGGTATATCTCTCCTAGCTCGCCTCAGCGTGTTTTTCTTTCTTCTTCGTTCTGCCTTTTCTTCTGTGGTCCTTGTATCGCTCACTTGCGATTTCTTTTGTTGGTTTTTGCCCATGTTGATATTTGAAGATCGTTTCGATCGCGGGGCTGCCTTATATACTCCTTGTTCTTTCTCTTCGATTGTTAAGTTTGTGAGATTGTCTTATCCCTGTGTAATTTCTTCTGGATTACTTTCCGGGCTTGCCGCTAGATAGCGTTTCATGAGACTTCCATGAAATTTTCCTCGCTCTCGTTTAGTCTTTGGATCTTCGATTAAGTATGTTGCTTGGCCAACACATTTTTTTATACGATACGGTCCTTCGTATAGCGGCATAAATTTTGCTGTTCTTTGTTTTGCCGGGTCCGAAACATTTAATGCTCGGACCAGGACTAATTCTCCCTTTGTGAAGAGGGTGGTCTTATGCGTTGCATTAAACTTTTCTGCCCGTCTTTTTCCTTTTCGTAGTATTCTTTCTCGAACTAACTCCAATTTTTTTTCGTGAGTGATGTCTTCGTTTTGATCCTCTTTTAATGCCAGGATCCATTCCCTCCATATTCGGTATGGCTTCTTTTTCAGCTGCAGTTCCATTGGTGTAAATTCAGTTGTTTCATGTTGCGTTTCGTTGATGCAATCCTGGACTACCGGTATCCATCGATACCATCCGGAATGCTTCTCTTGCAAGAAGGTTCTAAAAAAACGGCTAAGTTCTCGGTTCACTCGTTCAACGATATTTCCTTGTGGGTGTCGGATTGATGAGAATACTACTTGTATGTTTTCTCTTTCTAGCCGTTCGAGCCAAATTTTAGAGGTGAACTGAGTCCCATGATCAAACTGGATTCTTCTTGGTTTTCCATATTTTGGCACGTAATTTTCGAAAATCCTGTTAATTGTTGCCGCTGTGTTCGCCTTCTTAAGAGGGTACAGTTTCACAAATTTCGTGAAGGCGTCTATTGTGACTAATATGTGCTGCACTCCCCCGACGGATTTTGGCAACGGTCCATAGAAATCTATGGAGATTAGGTCCCCCGGACCTTCCGGTATAATCGTCTGCATCTCTGCATGGTTCGTTTGGATCGTCACTTTGACCCTTTGACATAGGTCACATTCGGCGATGACTTGCCTCACTCTTTTTGCCATCCGTGGGCAAGTGAAGTCTTCTTTTAGCATAAAAAAACCTTTCGAGCCCCTGGGTGTCCATATATTTCGTGGCATTCTTTTATGAGAGGGTTAATTAACTCATCTGGTAGTACGACCTTCCATTTTCCCGTCCTGTCATTTTTTTTGGAGACATCCCTTATCGTTGCGGTATTTCTTATTACCTTCTTCTTTGTCGCACATTTCCCATATCACCGCGAGGTTGGTTTGTTCTTTTTGCATTTGTTCGATTCGTTGGAATTGCTGCTTGATTTCTTTTGTGGGTTTTCTGGCGAGTATGGCTGTGAGAGCCACCCTCCCTGGTGTGCTTTGGTTATCCCTGTTTTCGATTTCGGGTGGCCTGCTCAATGCGTCTGCTGCTTCATTTCTTTTACCTGGGAAATGCTCCACTTCAAAGTCGTAGTCCTGTATGAGTAGGGCCCATCTTAGCATTCGATCCCCGACAAAGCGGCACGTTTTTAAGAAAGTAAGTGCCTTGTGATCGGTGATGATTTTTATTCTTGCTCCTAATAAATAGGTTCGGAATTTTTGGAGTGCCCATACGATTCCAAGGAGCTCTTTTTCTGTGGTTGTATAACCGATTTCTGCCCCTTTAAACGTGCGGCTTGCGAAGGAGATGACGCCCATCTCTCCATCCTTGTCCTCTTGGCTCAGGACTGCTCCAACAGCATAGTCACTTGCATCTGTCATGAGGACGTATTTTTTTTTAGGATCTGCATGTCTCAGAATGACCGTCTCAATGACGAGCTGTTTAACTCTTCCGAATGCTTTCTCCTCTTCTTCCCTCCACCTCCATTCTTTTCCCTTTTTTAGCAGGTTCAACAGTGGTATCGTTTCTTCAGCATGTTTACTTGTGAATTTGCTGTAGAAGTTGATCAGCCCCAGAAATCCCCGGAGCTGTTTTATATTTTCGGGCCGTGGGTAGTCGTGGATCACTTTTATCTTTTCTGGCTGTGGTTTTATTCCTGATGTGGTTAACGTGTGCCCCAGAAATGCAACTTCTTATTGGAAAAATTTCGACTTTTTGAAATTCAGTGTCATTTTGTGGCTGCTGATCCTTTCAAAAAGATGTTGGAGGTGTTGCAGGTGTTGTGCTTCGTCTTTTGATAGGCAAAGAAGGTCATCTACAAAGTTGATTACTGCTTTTCCCAGATCCTGTAGCACAATGTCGAGTCCTCTTATTAGGCTTGCCGTGCTCGTTTTGAGCCCGAAAGGTGTTACCGTAAATTGGTAACACTTTCCATCATGGAGGAATGCGGTGTATGGCCGTGATTCCTCATGCGAAGGAATTTGCCAGAAGCTGCTTGTCAAGTCTAGACTTGACATGACCTTTGCGCCCCCGCATCTCGGGAAAATTTCTTCTGTTGGAGGTGCCGTGTCGTGGTCCTCTATCAAGAATTTGTTCAGTTGTCGGGCATCTAAGCATAATCTAATTGACCCGTCCTTTTTTATTACTGTTACAAGGTCCTGATTGACCCGTCCTTTTTTATTACTGTTACAAGGGGGTTTATGAAGCGACTTTTTGCCCGCTCGATGACCCCATGCTCCATCATCTTTCGGATTTCCTCCTGTACCTTCTCCCGATATTGGATGGGTACCGGATACGATCGATGCATATATGGCTCTGGGTCCTTTAGCATTAATTTGTGAGTGTAGACTTCCATGCGACCTGGTTTTCGGCTGAAAATGTGCCTGTAGTCACTGATGAGCCTTTTAAAGCAGTTTCCGACATTGGTTGGTAGATTTGGGCATTCCCTTAATTTCTGGTTGACTTCTTTCTCGGTGAGCTCATTGTCCGTGTCGTTTTCTATTGCGGCTACCGTTATTTGTTGTTTCGAGTCGGGTTTTTCTCGCTGCCAATTCCACCTTCCCCCATCTAATTCAGCGACGATCTCGTTCTGTATGCGGATGACTCCTTGGTTTGCATCTACTTCCACCTGAAGTTCTACCATCCCGTCGATACCTAGAATCGCATTTTTGCTCATTTTCGGTATGATGAGTAACTGCAGCGTTCCTCTGGCTTTGTAGAGCTCGGCATCGATCATTATTTGTTTCTTTATTCGGCCTGACTTTCCGCCGAATGCCCCGATAGCCTCGGTGCCGGTGACCGGAATAATTGGACAGTTGTCTAATTCGTTTTTGTAACGTTGATAAAAATCCTCGGATATTGCTGACACCTCGCTTCCACTGTCGATGAGAGTCTCTACGGTGATCCCTTCTATCTTCATGGGTAGTGTCGGGCATCGTGGCTGTATCTTCTGTGTGAGACTCCTTTCCGGGGTCCTCCATGAGGAAATCCCTTGGTCCTTCATATATGCTGCCGGTATATTTTTTTATCTATTTTCTCCTTCGTTGTCTTATTTTCTGCTTGTTGACTTTTCTGGGTCGTCAGTTGGTTGACTTGGTTTTTTTTAAATTCCTTTTGTATCTCCTCAATTGTTTCGATTTTCCAGGTTGGTTTCTGGTCGGATTTTGTCTTTTCACTTGGTTTGCTTGTTTGTCTTTCCAACCCCCAAATTTGTTCGCTGACATCTGTGATGATCATTCCTAGTCGACATGGAGGCTCGATGGGCTTGCTCTTCTCCTTCTTTTTTTTCTTCTTGTTTTGTTTCGCTTCATACGGGAGATTGCTTCTTCCATCGCTTCTCTGATTTCTTCCTCTTCCTCTTCCTCTTCTGTTGCGCCTCGTGATGGTTCAATCTCTTTGCTGATTGTCATCGTTTCGGGCGCAACGTCTAGCAGTTTCCCTGGTTCTGTACTTGTTCTGTTTATTTTCCATTCTGCTTACTATCGGTTGGTGCTTCGAGTTGTTCTTCTGGGGGCATATTCCTCCCCCTTGGTTCCCCAGGATTACCTGGATTCCATGGAGATGCAGTCGGGTTAAGGTGAGTTTTGCTGTTCTCGTATCCTTGCTGCCACGGTTGTCGTCTCTGGAATTGGGGTGGTGTGGGATTGAAACTTCTTCCTTCGTTCACCAGTCTTTTTCCCCACGGTTGTTGATTTTGCCAGGACGGTGGGGATCCTTACCACCGTGGATGCTCCGGTTTTTCTTGCTGGTAGGTCTCCTGGGGGTATGGTCCCCCGAATGTCCCGAATCGGTTGTTCTTCCATGAATTGTTTGGTTGCCATCTAGGAAAGAAGGGTTCCTGTCGACGAGGCATAGATCGTTTCCAGTAATTCCAGGAAGGAATCGATCGTCTTTATTCCGCTGACACGCACCGCCATTCTGATCGATTCATCAAAATGATTCGCCAATTTTCGGATGATCATTTCTTCTTCTGGGCCTTGGCTGAGATCCTTAGCATTCCCGAAAATTTGGGTTGCATATTCTGCTCTCGTTGTTCGATGGCCATCCCACTCGTACGCCCCGAATTCCAGGTTTCTACGGATTTTATCTTGGATTTCTTGACTCCAATATCGTGCCCGGAATTTTTCCTTGAAGTCTTCAATGGTCTGGACTCTGTCTTCAACAATCCTCCACCAATCCGTTGCAGTTCCTTGAAGTGACTGGCTGATGAGATAGTGGAGGTCAGTGTTTCCGGTGATTTTCCAGAATTCTACAAAGTCTTTTAAAAATCGGATCGGCCTTTCTCTGCCGTCGCCATTGTATGTGGGTGGTTTTTGTTTGGCAACGTAGGCCTGGCTGACGTTGAGCCCTGTTCCCCATGTAGTGTTGCACAGGGTTGCAGACGTTTGAGCTCGTATGTTTTTTTCGCACTCCGTGATCCGTTTTGAATGGTCTGTGACGACTTCTTCCACTTCCTTGGACGAATACCGGAGATTGGATATCGTCCTCCTAATGTCTTCCACTCGGGTGTCAAAATCATCATTTTTCTCTTGACTCTCCTTTCTGATCTGATCCTGGGTTCTTTCTATTATTTTCTGAGCAATTACAAGCTTCCGTTCGGTCCGTTCTTCGATCTTGTTAATTTCTTGGGATACTTTTTTATTCGTTTCTTCTTGTAGCTGACGTGACCTCACAATGCATCGATCATCTTGCTGTTTGATCTCCGTTTTGGTGGTGATGCGTTCTATCCTTTGTTCGTTGCGTATTTTATTTATGGCCCTTATGAGGGTCTTAGTGAGCTCGCTGTGCTCATTTCCGTTCACATCTAGATCGACGGTGCTTTGACTAATGTCGAATGTTTCCTCATTTGCCCTTTCTGCCTGCCTGGGTCCTATTGCCGATAATCGGCCAATATTTCGCCGATCTCGTTGACGGGCCTCTTCTAATAACCCGTCCGCTGTCGTCGATTCCCAATGGAGGGAGTTTTCGTTGTTTTGCGGTTCCATTTTAAAAAAAATTTATTACCACCTTTTTATGAGCCTTTCTTTATTATGATCGAGTCCCTGTTCGGGCGCCAAATGTAACGGGTCGGAATATCGTTACAATATTTTTATTTGTTCGAGACTCGATCAGGGAATAAATTAATTGAGACTCAGGTATTTTGGTGGTAATTTACAATAAAAAATTGTTTATTAAACTTTATGGATGCGATACAATATTATTTAGCGCCGTGTATGAGTGTAATGTGTTGTTTGTGTTGTTTTGTGTAATTCGTCCCTTAACTAAGGCGTCGGTCGATAAAGATTCGCGGAATTACCCGAGTGGTAACGTTCTCGAGCGCGGCCGGTATCGATTACCATGCGTCGGTAACCGTAACCCCGTTCTTACCGCCGCTCGAGGCGCGATGGATCGTGACGCGGTAGATCGCGGCGCGCTGACTCGTCACGGTCGCTGCCCGCCCTTTGTTTACAATGTGGCGTACGCGTGCCTTCTGATGTCGCCCGCTCGAGTCCGTTTTTTTTGTTTATTTCTTGCCTTTTACAATTGGATTATAATAATTGGAATATCGGTGTGTTCGCGGATGTGTGTGTATGTGTGTGTATGTGTGTATGATTTCGCACCTCCTGTTACCTCCTAGCTCTTTATATTCTCCTGATACTATTTGTCTATTTAAATTTCAATAAATCGCTCTCTTTCGCTATTAACTAATTATCCAATAATCCTTTTTATTTAACTCGTTATTTTCTCGGTCCGCGGGTCGGTATTCGCGAGAGGTTCCCTATTTTTACCTACTTAATTATTTTTGATATTTATGCGCTTTTCCCTAATATTCCTCTCGTGCTCCCTCTCCCTTGGACCAGTAATTATTCCAAGTTTACTTAAAGAATTATCTTTTTCTTCTCTTTATTGACTTAATTTTGAATATTTTGCTCCTTTCAGGTTCCCTTTCTTTTCCTTTCCTTTTAAACACTTTCCCTACCCTTAGGGTTAGCAATCGTGTCACAGAGTATTCGTCAAATTCGCGGAATATGAAAGTGCCCTTTGGTAAGGCGACGCCTCCACTCGTTCTGTTGTCTCAGTTTTCCTCAGTAACACTACTCTATCCTTAAAGGCTGATATTAGTGTCACCTCGTACTTCCCGATTCTTCAGAGCCAGAAGAGGAGGAGAAGACGCCTTTCCTCCAAAATTCCCGTCCTTATATACCCATATATTGCCGTCTTCTCTTACCCCTTCTCCAGCTTCTTACCCATAATTCCCTAATTGGCTTTATTGTTAACTTTTTCTGCTTCCTTAAATAAATTTTGCTTCTCTCTTGTTTTTGTGTGGTTTCCTTTGTTTTCTTCTCTCTGTTTTCCTCCTTGCTTGCGGTTTTATCTTCGACTTTCCCCTTCCTGTACTCTTTGTTATTGTTAACCTCCTTTAATTAAATTAGGTTCCTTGTTTTTCTATTAACTGTCTTTCTGTTCGCCTATAGTTTTGTTTATTTTTATGTTTCGGTAGTCCGTTATTCCCCCTTCCCCTACTCCTATCATGGAGTCGGTTACTTTCGGACTACCTGGTGGGGGATATTTATTTATGAGACGGACCTGTACGTCTCAATATGTATGTATACATATACAGGGTGATCCAGAATAGGTGTAACAGCGGGAAATGCCGGGTTCGGCAGGTTACTCCAAAGATTTCGACCGAGCCGTTTTCTTTTTTTCGCCTCCGTTATCAAATGGGAAGCATTAAAAAATAGGCGTTCGATCTTCGAAATTAACGCTCGAATCCGCCATGTTGGACGATCGAAAAGGGCAGAGGAGGAGACGAAGGGCCACGAAGTCGTAGCCGACGTCAAGAAGGTTCTGCGAAACAGCAGCGTTTGACAAATGCCAGCGCGCATGATTTGACGTTTAGCGAATCGGTCGCTACGTTGCCTGTCAACCTATTCGGCCCAAGAATCGTGACACACGATTTGACGTTTCACCTATCGTCTGCTATCGGCCGGCGTATTGCGTGCCAAAGCGTGAAGCGCGCCGCAATTAATGACCTTTACGAATTTTGCCGCGATTATCCATCGAGAGCGCCTGTTCTTTTTGCTTCCTTAAGAAATAAAAATTAACAAAACCAAAGAATTGTGAATGATTATCGAATTTCGCTATACCGAGCGATTTTTTTTGCGTATTGAAAAAAAATCAATACGTAAGTTTTTATTAACAAACTCTCAATGACTTGACGCTACATTTTCGAGAATTGGATGTTTTCGGGATTTCATTTCTCATTCGACGACTCCGTTCAGTATCATAGTCGGATTGATCTCCAAAAATACATTTTTCTGTACGAATATCATCTCAAAGTGTGTTCGAGCTGGGTTAGGAAACATGAGGAGAAGCTTTCCATTTCCTCACTAGGGGAGGCGAAATCAGTCGGTTCCGGCAGACGAAAATCGATACGACGTTTTTTTAGGATTGAAAATAGATGAGAAGATCTTCTGCACCGCCAAAGATACAATTGTTCACGTACCGATACGGGTTGATTATGGAAATCCCAAAGCGTTGCGACTCTGTTTGCGGTTCCTCTTAAGGGTAACACCACTCGAGCGGCAGAAAAGTAGGCCTAACTTTGACAATTTATTTTGGCAGTATGAAACAAGGAATAGGATCTCTTATGAGAGGGTTTATGTAAGACATATTAAAGTATGTAAAAATGAATGTAATTTTCACACAAAATAGCGACGACAGAGCCCATCTTGAAAAAATTGTTTTTCAAACTGGGAGGCCGGAATACGCGAACCCTTAGCATGAATCGATTTGAATTTTGATCGCAGCTTCATAATTACATTCTCTAATAGTCTGCGATTTTATCTTACTTCCGGTCAGAATGGGTAGAGCATTCTGACGATGGTGCGAGGACGACGGTAGGAGCATTGTTTATTTAACAAAGATAGAATCGGTGCTCGGAATGGTTCTCGGGGCCTCGAGCGAAGATTCCCGATATTACTGCCCCGAAATCGTCTCCGATTTTATCTTACTTCCGGTCAGAATGGGTCGAAAAGTCTGACGATGCTGCGAGAATGGCGGTAGGAGCATTGTTTATTTAACAAAGATAAAATCGGTGCTCGGAATGGTTCTCGGGGCCTCGAGCAAACTTTCCCGATAGTACTGCCCGGAAGTCGTCCCCGATTTTGTCCTACTTCCGGTCAGAATGGGTCGAGAAGTCTGACGATGCAGCGAGAACGACGGTCGGAGCATTGTTTATTTAACAAAGATAAAATGGGTGCTCGGAATGGTTCTCGGTGCTTCGAGCGAACATTCCCGATATTACTGCCCCGACGTCGTCTCCGATTTTGTCTTACTTCCGGTCAGAATGGGTCGAAAAGTCTGGCGATGGTACGAGAACGACGGTAGGGACATTGCTTATTGAACAAAGATAAAATCGTAGCTCGGAATGGTTCTCGGGGCCTCGATCGAACGTTCCTGATATTACTGCCCCGAATTCGTCTCCGATTTTATCTTACTTCCGGTCAGAATGGGTCGAAAAGTCTGACGATGCTGCGAGAACGACGGTAGGAGTATTGTTTATTTAACAAAGATAAAATCGGTGTTCAGAATGGTTCTCGGGGCCTCGAGCGAACATTCCCGATATTGCTGCCCCGAAATCGTCTTCGATTTTATCTTACTTCCGGTCAGAATGGGGCAAGAAGTCTAAAGATGCAGCGAGAACGACGATTGGAGCATTGTTTATTTAACAAAGATAAAATCGGTGCTCGGAATAGTTTTCGGGGCCTCGATCGGAAATCCCCGATTTTACTGCTCCGAAATCGTCTCCGATTTTATCTTACTTCGGGTCAGAATGGGTCGAAAAGTCTGACGATGCTGCGAGAATGGCGGTAGGAGCATTGTTTATTTAACAAAGATAAAATCGGTGCTCGGAATGGTTCTCGGGGCCTCGAGCGAACATTCCCGATATTACTGCCCCGAAATCGTCACCGATTTTATCTTACTTCCGGTCAGAATGGGTCGACAAGTCTGACGATGCTGCGAGCACGACGGTAGGAGAATTGTTTATTTATCAAAGATAAAATCGGTGCTCGGGATGGTTCTCGGGGCCTCGAGCGAACTTTCCCGATAGTACTGCCCCGAAGTCGTCCCCGATTTTGTCCTACTTCCGGTCAGAATGGGTCGAGAAGTCTGACGATGCAGCGAGAACGACGGTCGGAGCATTGTTTATTTAACAAAGATAAAATGGGTGCTCGGAATGGTTCTCGGTGCTTCGAGCGAACATTCCCGATATTACTGCCCCGAAGTCGTCTCCGAATTTGTCTTACTTCTGGTCAGAATGGGTCGAAAAGTCTGGCGATGGTACGAGAACGACGGTAGGGACATTGTTTATTGAACAAAGATAAAATCGTAGCTCGGAATGGTTCTCGGGGCCTCGATCGTACGTTCCCGATATTACTGCCCCGAATTCGTCTCCGATTTTATCTTACTTCCGGTCGGAATGGGTCGAAAAGTCTGACGATGCTGCGAGAACGACGGTAGGAGTATTGTTTATTTAACAAAGATAAAATCGGTGCTCAGAATGGTTCTCGGGGCCTCGAGCGAACATTCCCGATATTGCTGCCCCGAAATCGTCTTCGATTTTATCTTACTTCCGGGCAGAATGGGTCGACAAGTCTGACGATGCTGCGAGCACGACGGTAGGAGGAATGTTTATTTAACAAAAATAAAATCGGAGCTCGGGATGGTTCTCGGGGCCTCGAGCAAACTTTCCCGATATTACTGGCCCGAATTCGTCTCCAATTTTATCTTACTTCCGGTCAGAATGGGGCAAGACGTCTAAAGATGCAGCGAGAACGACGATTGGAGCATTGTTTATTTAACAAAGATAAAATCGGTGCTCGGAATAGTTTTCGGGGCCTCGATCGGAAATCCCCGATATTACTGCCCCGAAATAGTCTCCGATTTTATCTTACTTCCGGTCAGAATGGGTCGAGCATTCTGACGATGGTGCGAGAACGACGGTAGGAGAATTGTTTGTTTAACAAAGATAAAATCGGTGCTCGGGATGGTTCTCGGGGCCCCGAGCAAACATTCCCGATATTACTGGCCCGAATTCGTCTCTGATTTTATCTTACTTCCGGTGAGAATGGGGCAAGTAGTCTAAAGATGCAGCGAGAACGACGATTGGAGCATTGTTTATTTAACAAAGATAAAATCGGTGCTCGAAATAGGTTTCGGTGCCTCGATCGGAAATTCCCGATATTACTGCCCCGAAATAGTCTCCGATTTTATCTTACTTCCGGTCGGAATGGGTGGAGCATTCTGACGATGGTGCGAGAACGACGGTAGGGGCATTGTTTATTGAACAAAGATAAAATCGTAGATCGGAATGGTTCTCGGGGCCTCGATCGGACGGTCCCGATATTACTGCCCCGAAATCGTCACCGATTTTATCTTACTTCCGGTCAGAATGGGTCGAGAAGTCTGACGATGCAGCGAGAACGACGGTCGGAGCATTGTTTATTTAACAAAGATAAAATCGGTCCTCGGAATGGTTTTCGGGGCCTCGATCGGGAATTCCCGATATTACTGCCCCGAAATAGTCTCCGATTTTATCTTACTTCCAGTCAGAATGGGTGGAGCATTCTGACGATAGTGCGAGAACGACGGTAGGGGCATTGTTTATTGAACAAAGATAAAATCGGTGCTCGGAATAGTTTTCGGGGCCTCGATCGGAAATTCCCGATATTACTGCCCCGAAATAGTCTCCGATTTTATCTTACTTCCGGTCAGAATGGGTCGAGCATTCTGACGATGGTGCGAGAACGACGCACAGTGGGGCAGAATCCCAAAAAGCTGGCCAAAATTCGGAAAGTGTCCAAAATGATCTCCAATTCTCTTCTCGGGGGTTTTCGGGGTCGCTGAATACGAATCTGTTATCAGAATTACGATTTTCAAAATGGCGAACCCAAAATGGCGGACATAATTCAACCAATTAGTCAAATAATTCAGTAAAAAATACCCAATCATATTTCTTAAGGGTTTTTGGGATCGCTGATTACGAATTTGTTATAGGAATGTTAATTTTCAAAATAGCAGACGCGATATATAGACGATTCCACAAAAATTTTCAATTTTTAAATATTTATTAATAGAAAATGTTTCATAATATTTTTATGTTTAAATGAGTAGAAAATCTCTTGAGCCATGTTTTTATTTTTGAACAATTTCTTGAGTAAAAAATTTGCAACAAATCAAATATCTGTTATTTACTTCTAGTAACAAAAATCTTGTATGTCATCTTCAATGTTGGAATCATTCGATTCGGATTCTGATGTTGACCCACTTGTATCCAAATCGGAATCGTTCCTTATCTCTTGTCTGGTGACTTCAGGTTGTTTTAACATTTCCATAGCTTCTTTATATAAAGATTTCGCCGGTCTCTGGGGCAATTTCCCGATGCTTGAGAGAAATGGATCTGATGATACTAAGAGCCTATAGAAAATGTCTCTCATATTCGATTCTCGAGAGCATTTTCTTGAATGATGTAACCTGTAGTTCTTTATGTCCTTATTGCGTGACTCTTGGGCCTCTTCAGAAAGTTGTCCGATCGGTAAAAGGGCATATTTTACAATTTCTGCTCCGTGCATCAACACTTTGTGCACAGATGTTGGCATGTAATACCATGGATATAAAGCAACGAATAAACGGGCAGTATTTACACAATAGTCTTTGAATTTTTCTTCGTCTATATCATACCCGCTCGAAATTGCCTGCAAAATAACATGAAATCGGTGAATTAAATTTTCATCGACTCCTGTTATTTCAGCAGATATATTAGCATTTTTGAAAAAGCGGCGGGCGGTATTTCCATCGTTTGAGCTGCCATATCCTGGCTTTGGTCGATCAACGATAAGCCCCAGTGTTGTCTTAAATTGAGTCTGTATGTCTTCCTTGCGTACTTTCACAATCTTTTTCACTTCCTCTTCACGAGCTTGCCACTTTTGAGTTGTGAGCTTATACGACAAATGCAAACAGTACTCGAAAAAACGAATCCACGCATGTAATGTAGATATGCCAAATCTTAAATAATCTGTAGTAATGTCCATTTTTATAATTTTGTCGATATTATTAAAATCTTTAGAGATGGCTTTGCACAGGAAGCAGCGTTGTGCAGAAGTGGTACCGGTTACAGCGTTACAGACTTTGCCGTCTATCATCGTAAACGACATACAATAGGTTACTGAAATTGATTTTTCATTTTGTTCAGTAGTGTATGGTGCAAGACCCGCAATCTGCTGTTCAATGTCGGTAACTTCTTTCAATGTTGATTGTACATCTTCATGTACAAACTGCAATCGTATTGGTCTGCAGAATCGAGGAGATGAAGGTCTAGGATTTTTCCACACAATAGTTCCTTCATCCGTCTCGTGATTGTTGTAGATTAATTGCAAAGGTACCAGAGAAGTATAAAAAATGCTTTCATCAGATTTTCCAGCCTCATCAAATTTTTGCTTATAAACACTTTGAACGCTGCTTCCATCACATCCCCATTTACAGTGACGTACTAATTTTTGCAGAATTTCAGAATTTAGAGTATCGATGACATCAGCCTGAAGTTGTATAATTCTGTATGTGGCATGATCAAGTAAAGCCTGTAGCTTAATTTGTGCGCACGACTCAGTAATATTCATATACACAACTGATGGATAACAACGATTTTTTGCTTTTTCTACTTCATGGTATGATGGGTATAATTTGCATTTACGTGCTCTAGCTGCATTTCTTGATAGCTGATAAGAGCGCTTTGATTCTCCTTTCTCGATCATCAAAGAAAGTGCTTCGTCTGGGGTTAAAGGTGTCTCATTTTTTGACCGAACAGCAGCTATATATTTTGACGCTCTTGTTGGGCTGGTTAATGTGACATCTTTAAGAACTTGAGCAGCATCCACTTGACCAGAAGTCCTTAAACTCATTTGAGCAGCATACGTAAATTCTTCTGTAGATAAAGTAGAACGTATTTCTTCAGTCTTTCGCCTCTTAGATCTATCTCTGGATGAAGCAAAGGATTTCGAAGGTCGTCCGGATGTTCCTTTTTCATCATTCCTCACAATCTTCTTAGATGTTGATGTTGTGCATTAGGTATCGGATAATGTTGAAAAACATACGGTGCCATTCAACCATTCTTCATTATTTTTTAGAAACTTTTCTTGGCCTCTATTTGCTGCTTTCCATCTGGATAAAAAATTTGCAAATAACAGTCATAATGACTTTTCATCCTCGTCTACTTGTATCACATGTTCTGTTTTCTTGAAAATTGCATCTTTCAAAACTCCAATAACGAATTCCTGTTCGTTTTTTAAACTGTCTTTCACGATGAAAAAAACATCTCTTCTTGATAATTCCATATTTGAAGATTGGGAAGACTCTGTAAAATACCAATATAAACATGTACAAAATTGAATGACATTATTTTGAAATCATTTTATACTTAACAAAACTATATACGGTGTTCTGACTCGACATGTACAAAAATAATTTATTACTGCTAAAAATGATTTTATATTTGTAAAGAAAACGAATATTTATGATATAAATGATTAAAAATATATTTACATACATTCTGCACGAAAAAAAAACCGAAATTACATGAAATCTGTCTTTACGAGAATCAATATTTTATAAAATGTTGAGATTTTCGTAAAGCGTACATTTAGAATAATAAATTACTGTATTAAAATTGAAATGATCTATGAATATTAATCAATAAATGAACATACTACAAATGGAATTGATAAATAAATATTAATCTATGTTAATAGACAGAAAATATACCAACGCGCTGTAACGTAATAATCAATGGATTACATTCACACGTCCGATACTGTCGCGCCACGTATTTCTCCCTAAAAATTATTCTAACTATTCGTTGAGCACTCCTGAGCAGCCAGTTTTTTAGTATATTATATTTAGTACTGTACACTATCAGTTTCTTGTTGAAACAAGGTCGAGACTCGCGAAGACATTTTTAAAACTACTTTAGAAAATCGATTTTCGAAAAAAAAAGTATAATTTTCTATGTTTACTTGTTGCAAAATTTAGATATTTCAAACATAAAATAAGCAATAACTGTGCATAATTATATTTTCTGCATACCTTCAGAAAGTTTTTCCATTTTGCAGAATTAAAATTGAGACAGTTTCGTCCGTTTCACAGCACTTCGAAACAGGCAAGAATTTTTCGACGCGTACGCTTATTTAATGCGTACCGAACGGCGGCTGAATGTCGACTGTTGTCGAGGCGACCCTAGAGCAGGTATAAACCTGCCCGGTCCGGAATTTCGTCATAGCACATCAGTAAACAAGATCTGAACATATATAGACGAATATATACAACTCAAAAATTTGACTTTTGGCCAGCTTTTTGGGATTCTGCCCCACTGTGCGACGGTAGGAGAATTGTTTATTTAACAAAGATAAAATCGGTGCTCGGGATGGTTCTCGGGGCCTCGAGCGAACATTCCCGATATTACTGGCCCGAATTCGTCTCTGATTTTATTTTACTTCCGGTCAGAATGGGGCAAGTAGTCTAAAGATGCAGCGAGAACGACGATTGGAGCATTGTTTATTTAACAAAGATAAAATCGGTGCTCGAAATAGTTTTCGGGGCCTCGATCGGAAATTCCCGATATTACTGCCCCGAAATAGTCTCCGATTTTATCTTACTTCCGGTCAGAATGGGTGGAGCATTCTGACGATGGTGCGAGAACGACGGTAGGGGCATTGTTTATTGTACAAAGATAAAATCGTAGATCGGAATGGTTCTTGGGGCTTCGATCGGATGGTCCCGATATTACTGCCCCGAAATCGTCACCGATTTTATCTTACTTCCGGTCAGAATGGGTCGAGAAGTCTGACGATGCAGCGAGAACGACGGTCGGAGCATTGTTTATTTAACAAAGATAAAATCGGTGCTCGGGGTGGTTCTCGGGGCCTCGAGCGACCTTTCCCGATATTACTGCTCCGAAGTCGTCCCCGATTTTGTCCTACTTCCGGTCAGAATGGGTCGAGAAGTCTGACGATGCAGCGAGAACGACGGTCGGAGCATTGTTTATTTAACGAAGATAAAATGGGTGCTCGGAATGGTTCTCGGTGCTTCGAGCGAACATTCCCGACATTACTGCCCCGAAGTCGTCTCCGATTTTGTCTTACTTCCGGTCAGAATGGGTCGAAAAGTCTGGCGATGGTACGAGAACGACGGTAGGGACATTGCTTATTGAACAAAGATAAAATCGTAGCTCGGAATGGTTCTCGGGGCCTCGATCGTACGTTCGCGATATTACTACCCGAATTCGTCTCCGTTTTTATCTTACTTCCGGTCAGAATGGGTCGAAAAGTCTGACGATGCTGCGAGAACGACGGTAGGAGTATTGTTTATTTAACAAAGATAAAATCGGTGCTCAGAATGGTTCTCGGGGCCTCGAGCGAACATTCCCGATATTGCTGCCCCGAAATCGTCTTCGATTTTATCTTACTTCCGGGCAGAATGGGTCGACAAGTCTGACGATGCAGCGAGAACGACGGTCGGAGCATTGTTTAGTTAAGAAAAATAAAATCGGAGCTCGGGATGCTTCTCGGGGCCTCGAGCGAACTTTCCCGATATTACTGGCCCGAATTCGTCTCCGGTTTTATCTTACTTCCGGTCAGAATGGGGCAAGAAGTCTAAAGATGCAGCGAGAACGACGATTGGCGCATTGTTTATTTAACAAAGATAAAATCGGTGCTCGGAATAGTTTTCGGGGCCTCGATCGGAAATTCCCGATATTACTGCCCCGAAATAGTCTCCGATTTTATCTTACTTCCGGTCAGAATGGGTCGAGCATTCTGACGATGGTGCGAGAACGACGGTAGGAGAATGGTTTATTTAAGAAAGATAAAAACGGTGCTCAGAATGGTTCTCGGGGCCTCGAGCGAACATTCCCGATATTACTGGCCCGAATTCGTCTCTGATTTTATCTTACTTCTGGTCCGAATGGGGCAAGTAGTCTAAACATGCAGCGAGAACGACGATTGGAGCATTGTTTATTTAACAAAGATAAAATCGGTGCTCGAAATAGTTTTCGGGGCCTCGATCGGAAATTCCCGATATTACTGCCCCGGAATAGTCTCCGATTTTATCTTACTTCCGGTCAGAATGGGTGGAGCATTCTGACGATGGTGCGAGAACGACGGTAGGGGCATTGTTTATTGAACAAAGATAAAATCGTAGATCGGAATGGTTCTCGGGGCCTCGATCGGACGGTCCCGATATTCCTGCCCCGAAATCGTCACCGATTTTATCTTACTTCCGGTCAGAATGGGTCGAGAAGTCTGACGATGCAGCGAGAACGACGGTCGGAGCATTGTTTATTTGACAAAGATAAAATCGGTGCTCGGAATGGTTCTCGGTGCTTCAAGCGAACAATCCCGATATTACTGCCCCGAAATCGTCTGCGATTTTATCTTACTTCCGGTCAGAATGGGTCGACAAGTCTGACGATGCTGCGAGAACGACGGTAGGAGAATTGTTTATTTAACATAGATAAAATCGGTGCTCGGAATGGTTCTCGGGGCCTCGAGCGAACATTCCCGATAATACTGCCCCGAATTCGTCTACGATTTTATCTTACTTCCGGTCAGAATGGGTCGAAAAGTCTGACGATGCTGCGAGAACGGCGGTAGGAGCATTGTTTATTTAACAAAGATAAAATCGGTGCTCGGAATGGTTTTCGGGGCCTCGATCGGAAATTCCCGATATTACTGCCCCGAAATAGTCTCCGATTTTATCTTACTTCCGGTCAGAATGGGTGGAGCATTCTGACGATGGTGCGAGAACGGCGGTAGGAGTATTGTTCATTTAACAAAGATAAAATCGGTGCTCGGAATGGTTCTCGGGGTCTCGGGCGAACATTCCCGATATTACTGCCCCGAATTCGTCTACGATTTTATCTTACTTCCTGTCAGAATGGGTCGAAAAGTCTGACGATGCTGCGAGAACGGCGGTAGGAGCATTGTTTATTTAACAAAGATAAAATCGGTGCTCGGAATGGTTCGCGGGGCCTCGGGCGAACATTCCCGATATTACTGCCCCGAAATCGTCACCGATTTTATCTTACTTCCGGTCAGAATGGGTCGAGAAGTCTGACGATGCAGCGAGAACGACTGTAGGAGTATTGTTTATTTAACAAAGATAAAATCGGTGCTCGGAATGATTCTCGGTGCCTCGAGCGAACATTCCTGATATTACTGCCCCGAATTCGCCTCCGATTTTATCTTACTTCCGGTCGGAATGGGTCAACAAGTCTGACGATGCTGCGAGAACGACGGTAGGAGAATTGTTTATTTAACGAAGATAAAATCGGTGCTCGGGATGGTTCTCGGGGCCTCGAGCGAACTAACCCGATATTACTGGCCCGAATTCGTCTCCGATTTTATCTTACTTCCGGTCAGAATGGGTCGAGCATTCTGACGATGGTGCGATAACGACGGTAGGGGCATTGTTTATTTAACAAAGATAAACCCGGTGCTCGGAATGATTCTCGGGGCCTCGATCGTTCGTTCCCGATATTACTGCCCCGACTTCGACCCCGATTTTATCTTACTTCCGGTCAGAATGGGTCGAAAAGTCTGACGATGCTGCGAGAACGACGGTAGGAGCATTGTTTATTTAACAAAGATCAATTCGGTGCTCGGAATGGGTCTCGGGGCCTCGAGCGAACATTACCGATGTTACTGCCCCGAAGTCGTCTTCGATTTTGTCTTACTTCCGGTCAGAATGGGTCGAGAAGTCTGGCGATGCTGCGAACACGACGGTAGGAGAATTATTTATTTAACAAAAATAAAATCGGTGCTCGGGATGGTTCTCGGGGCCTCGAGCGAACTTTCTCGATATTACTGGCCCGAATTCGTCTCCGATTTTATCTTACCTCCGGTTAGAATGGGGCAAGAAGTCTAAAGATGCAGCGAGAACGACGATTGGAGCATTGTTTATTTACCAAAGATAAAATCGGTGCTCGGAATAGTTTTCGGGGCCTCGATCGGAAATTCCCGATATTACTACCCCGAAATAGTCTCCGATTTTATCTCACTTCCGGTCAGAATGGGTGGACAAGTCTGACGATGCTGCGGAACGACGGTAGGAGAATTGTTTATTTAACAAAGATAAAATCGGTGCTCGCAATGGTTCTCGGGGCCTCGATTGAACATTCCCGATAATACTGCCCCGAATTCGTCTCCGATTTTATCTTACTTCCGGTCAGAATGGGTCGAGAAGTCTGACGATGCTGCGAGCACGACGGTAGGAGAATTGTTTATTTCCAAAGATAAAATCGGTGCTCGGGATGGTTCTCGGGGCCTCGAGCTAACTTTCCGGATATTACTGCCTCGAATTCGACCCCGATTTTATCTTACTTCCGGTCAGAATGGGTCGAAAAGTCTGACGATGCTGCGAGAACGATGGTAGGAGCATTGTTTATTTAACAAAGATAAAATCGGTGCTCGGAATGGTTCTCGGTGCCTGGAGCGAACATTTACGATATTACTGCCCCGAAATCGTCTCCGATTTTATCTTACTTCTGGTCAGAATCTGTCGAGAAGTCTGACGATGCTGCGAGAACGACGGTAGGAGCGTTGTTTATTAAACAAAGATAAAATCGTAGATCGGAATGGTTCTCGGAGCCTCGATCGTACGTTCCCGATATTACTGCCCCGAAATCGTCTCCGATTTTATCTTATTTCCGGTCAGAATGGGTCGAGCATTCTGACGATAGTGCGAGAACGACGGTAGGGGCATTGTTTATTTAACAAAGATAAAATCGGTGCTCGGAATGATTTTCGGGGCCTCGATCGTTCGTTCCCGATATTACTGCCCCGAATTCGACCCCGATTTTATCTTACTTCCGGTCAGAATGGGGCAAGAAGTCTAAACATGCAGCGACAACGACGATTGGTGCATTGTTTATTTAACAAAGACAAAACGGTGCTTGGAATAGTTTTCGGGGCCTCGATCGGAAATTCCCGATCTTACTGCCCCGAAATAGTCTCCGATTTTTTCTTCCTTTCCCTAGGCCGGAATACGCGAATCCTTAGCATGAATCGATTTGAATTTTGATCGCAGCTTCATAATTCCATTCTCTATGGGCGTACGTAGCCGTTTTTTTAAATTTAATGTAAACTTTTTTTTTATCAACAATTTATCGCTTATCTTTTGCGCAAAAAATCTATTTATTTCTTTCAATGTCCGTAATTTTTTCAAAATTTGATCGAAAAATCCCTGGGTCGTCCCATAGAGAATGTAATTGTGAAGCTACTATCAACATTTCAAATCGATCCATTGCAAAGGTGTTGGTGTACTCCGTCCTCCCAGTTGAAAAAAAACTTGTTCTTCAATATGGGCTCTGTCGCCGCCATTTTGCATGAAAATTATAATACATTCTTTTTTCCTTTAGTATGTGTTAAATAAACCCTCTCAAAAGAAATCCTATCCTTTTGTCAAACTCCTAAAATAAATTGTCAATGTTAGGCCTTATTTTCTGTCGCTAGAGTGGTGTTAACCCTTGAGGATATTAGAACACCAGCGTTATGTAAAGTTTCAACATTTGTGCTACTTTCTAATAAAATGTTATTTATTTATTCATTTCACCTGTGATCAGAGCAAATGGGCAGTTCATGTTGTGCTGCAAGCTGCGAGTAAGACGCATTGTTTACGTATTAAAGATGAAATCAACATAGCCCTTGACGTTTCCGTTCAACTTCCGATGTTGTTCGACCATCCCCGTAATGGCATTTGTCGATTTCTTCTTCGATCGAGTCAAGGATTCCGGAGACGGGCAAATTGACCCGCAGCTCGAGCGTCTAACAGCTTCTATAAACCAAGCAAAGATTAAATCGATGCTTTTTATCCTTTTCGGAGCATCTATCGGACATTCCTGAAATGCTCCATTCAAAATGGTTTTCGATTTCATCTTATTTCCGGTCAGACGTAGTGGACAATTCAGGCACTGCTGCAAGCTGCGCGTACGACGCATTGATTGTGTAACAAAGATGAAATCGACTTTGACGTTTCCGCGCAACTTCGAACCCCGTTCGACCGTCCCCGCAATGGCATTTGTCGATTTAATCTTCGATGGAGTCAATGATTCCGGAGACGGGCAAGGTGCGTCATTAAGCCGCAGCTCGAGCGACTAACAGCTGGTGCAAACCAAGCAAAGATGAAATCGATGCTTTGAATGCTTTTCGGAGCATCTATCGGACACTCTTGAAATGATCCATTCAACATGGTTTTCGATTTCATCTTCTTTTCGGTCAGAGCTAGTGGACGATTCGGGCACTTCTGCGAGCTGCGGGTACGACGCATTGGTTACGTGATGAAGATGAAATCGACATTGCCTTGGACCTTTCGGCGCAACTTCCAACGCCGTTTAACCGTCCCCGTAATGGCATTTGTCGATTTCATCTTCAATCGAGTCAACGATTGCGGAGACGGGCATGGTGCGTCATTGGCCCCCAACTCGAGCGACTAACAGCTGGTACAAACCAAGCGATGATGAAATCGATGCTTTGAATCCTTTTCGGAGCATCTATCTGACATTCCTGAAATGATCCATTCAAAATGGTTTTCGATTTCATCTTATTTTCGGCCAGAGCTAGCGGACAATTCAGGCACTGCTGCATGCTGCGCGTACAACGCATCGCTTACGTAATGACGATGAAATCAACATTGCCTTTGACATTACCGCGCAACTTCTAACCATGTTCGACCATCCCCGTATTGGCATTTGTCGATTTCATCTTCGATCTAGTCCGGAGACGGGCATAGTACGTCATTGACCCGCAGCTCGAGCGTCCAACAGCTGGTACAGACCAAGCAAAGATGAAATCAATGCTTTCAATGCTTTTCGGAGCATCTATTGGACATTCCCAAAAATTATTCATTGAAAATGGTTCTCGATTTCATTTTATCGCGTCAAATCGATTACAACGCGCAAAAGGATGCAATGTACGCGTTGTAATCGATTTCATATTTATCGCATAAACAAAGATCCTGTCGTGGTACTGGCGGCGTGCGGCACCGTAGGGCTCGCCCGCTCATTATCGTCGGGAATGTGAGGAAATCGAGGAAGAATTTGGGCGATTTATTCCAGGGATGCCCAACATGCAAAAGGATGCAATGTTCTACAGTTGCAGGATAAGATTCTTGTAACGGACCGGTGTAGAACGTGAAAAAATAAACACAATAATTACATCCAGCGCAGCCAGATCGCCACCCCCTCTCTAGTCTCTTGCGCGCCCATCACACAATCATAGTAGCGCGTGTCCGTGAGCGAGCGACGCTCGGACATCTTCAGAAAGAGCCGAGCGCCGTTTCCGAAGTTTTCCGACCGCGCCTTCGGCAGCTACACCAATACATGGACGCTGAGCACGCTCATGTGCGGCTAAGCCAATACGGAGGCTTCGAGGGAAAAAGCAATCTGAGCACGACTGGCGCGTCACGTCACCCGACGGCACGCGCGAGGCTTTTAGATGACTTCAATACTTATTTAGCTATTGATTCTCTACATTATTAATGTATACAAAGAAATGTATCGCGCACTCCGATCGCTTATTTTTTTAGTTTATAGGTTAATTTTAATATAATAATAAATCTAAATTAAAACTTATTTATCTTCTGAAAAATTGTTTCTGCTTTACTCACACCCGTCCTTATGCTACATAAATTATAATTCATAAAAGTAAGCGGAAATATATTTATATTCGTATTATTATATTCATTATCATACTTTCGTCAAGCGATAAAGCATTATCCCCAAAAACAAGCCAATCATTCATCCGGCCGCGAATCGTCAGTACCAGAAAGTGCACATATTCTACATGCGATGAGATTGTCCCGTTGGTAGCGTTCCTGGCTTGGGTCCGCAGGGGCGCGGGATCGTTCCCCACGCTCAGTATTTTTTTTTAAATTTATTATTACTATTGATTCTTATTTGATTAGTTATTTTTATTAGTTATCATTATAATTTTAATTAGTTACCTTTAACCCCTTCGCAGTCAGGTGAAAATTAGCTTTTCGTGCCACTTTTGTGTTGGAAAAAAATCTTCACAGATTTACCCTAAAATTGCAGTGCGAAGGTTTTTAGGGTCGCTGAACCTGAATCTGAAATCGGATTTCTAAAAATAAAAATGGCGGATCCAATATGGCGGACGCAAATTTGAAAAATGGTTTGATTCCGACGATAGTAAGTACCTCAGGGTTTTCGAGGTCGCTGATTTCGTCGAGTCGATTTGAATTCGAGCGACTAAATGCGAGGAATCATTCAACATAATATTAATAATAATATAAACCATGTGATTATCTAGCGAGAAGTTTGACATGGACTAAAGACTACGCTCACCAAGAAACAGATCATGAAGCCAAATGTTGTTATTTCTTATAATAACAATATGAGAGATGTAGACAAAACAGATCAGTCTATTTCTTCTTACGAAACAATTCACAAGACCGTCAAGTGGCATCACAAATTATACTTTCATTTATTCGATACTGCAATTTATAATGCTTCCGTCGTCTATAATCATCTCTAAACTGACTGGAAAAAAATGACGTTTCTACAGTTTCGTTGTGCACTGGCAACATAGCTGTTAGAAGATCATTGTGATCAACACACATCATGTAAAGAGTATGATTGTAAACCCAAAAATCCTCTGCGCTCGTCACGAAGTCACTATCCATTCTATATTTCAGACGATAAGTAGATAAGAATGCGTTTCACTGAATGTTACTCCAAAAAACGAAGGAAGGGAACATTCTTTATGTGCAACGATTGTGGTAACGTTCCACTGTGTGCGATACCTTGCTTCCAAAAGTACGACGAATAACGGTATGATCAGGTGAAATACCGAAATTCTTTTTCATTTGTTGTCAAAACATAAAATAAAAGATATAAATTAATGAAAAAAAATCCACAAAGAATGAAAAAAAAACAATAGATATAGAAAACAACAAAAAAGAATAAAATTAAAATCGAAAAAAAATTAAAACTGCAAAAGAAATACAAATTTTTTAAGTGGCAAAAAAAAAATAAATACGAGAAATACGAGAAAAAATAGAAAATCTGAATAGTAACAAGAAATTTGAAAAAATACGAAAAGCACATAAAAAAAATACAAAATGGACAAAAAGTACAGAAAAAGTACATAATCGGAGTCAATGACCGCCACGTCCTCGATTCATGACTCTGGGTTCGACAGAGAGCGGGATGTAAAACCAAAAAAGTATTATTTTAAATTTGTTAGTATGGATAGATTGTCATACATGATTTGCTAAATTTTTATTCATCATATTGTAGCCAAGCGTCAAATACATCCGAAAGATACAATTTTTTCTATCGTTGGCCTGTCCAACATGGCGGCTTTCCAAAAGCGAAATTCCATCCGTCCCCAACCCGCAGCCTCCCGAAAAACTGCGTGTCCCCAAACATCTTAATTTTCCAAGCCTCCCGTCCAAGGGCGCATATTGCCTAATTACGCGACGCATCTTTGGGATTCCCCGCCCCGCATTCTCCAAACCGGAAACGCCATGTGCGACTTTTACCGCGACGTTTTTTCGCGCCGTTTCGTAGTCGCATTCTCAAAGCGATATATCGCGATTACGTTCGACACGGCTCCGAATAAATGAGAACGAAGCAACAAAACGCAACAATTTTCGAAATTTATGGCCTCATCCAATCGTCCCGAGAAGCCCCAACATCTCGCTCGCAGAAAATCTTGCACAACATTTTTAGTGTTCTTGTGCGGTCCATACGATGTCTTTTCCTGGAATGGCGATATCAATTATTCGTTATGAGGTGATTTTTTAGATAAAAATAATATATTTTTAATAAGATTATTTCTAAGGTTTAACAATTTTGTATACAACATTTCATGTATACTTGCTTAATATGTATTTTGCGCTTGGCTTTTTTTATAAATAATTTCATTTTGTTGTACTGTCGAGTAATAAAAAAACTTCTATAAGACCATTGTTCGAATTAAAACAAATAATATTTATCTTTAAAGTATAACTATGTTTGACGTAAAGGCCATAATTTTTATGAGATAAAAAAAGCAACAATGAGTTCGAGGGTTTTTTTTATTACTTGACGTACTTTTGTAACTTTTTAAGATATTTTTATGTACTATCCAGAATGGTATACAATCTTATTTCTCTTCTTACTCTAGCCCAAAAGATGTTCGAAGTGTCCTCCTTCCATTTCGATGTAGCATCGAGCCCGCTTAATTAAGCTGCGCTTAATACGCTGCAGCATTTCCGCCGTCACCGAGCGCAGGGCACGATCGATTTTGTTTTGTAGGTCCAATCGGCTATCGACAGGGGTCCTGTAGACATGTGCCTTTATGTGGCCCCACAAAAAAAAATCTAGTGGATTGAGATCCGGCGATCGCGGGGGCCAATTGGCAATGCCACCCCTACCGATGAGCCGCTCGGGAAACATTTCCAGAAGGATCGCCTGTGCTGCTCTGCTTGTGTGGGCTGGTGCACCATCGTGTTGGTAATAAGCTCGGCCCAAGTCGACCCGGGTCACACCAGCCCGCAAACAAATCCGACGGAAATTTCTTCGAACGAATTCGCAGTACTTGATGCTGGTCATCGTACCTTCATATTCGAAAGGTCCAATCTGGAATGTATTATATATAATATGAAGTTGTCTACAGCATCAATTATTTTGACGTTTCACCCGCTTCTAGAGGTTGTTTCCGTGGCTTGAACATGACTTCATTTTTTTAGGAACCGTTTTCATACTACTACTCCAAAGAAATTAAAGGAAAAGAAAATTTCTTTAATTTTTCTAAGTGAAGCGCTGTATCTGTGTGGTAAATGGTCGCATCGAGATGAAAAAAAGCATTTTGAAGCGTCACGTTTGTAGGTTTGAAATATTTTGACAAACATGTTTTGTGAGGCACAGTTACCGCGTAATCATAAGGAAACGCCCGCGCCAAGCAATTTTCAATTTTTTATATTTTTTGTCAAAGTTCCACGGGCTCGGAAAAATGATTTTCAGTTAAATCAATTGAATTTCTTTTTTCGTTGGTCTCTCTACATCAATTTTTTTGCTGAGATATCCGACTTTGAATGAAAAAGGATCCTTTTGTCCTTGATCATCGATATGTTAGCAATCAATGATCGCACAGGGAGTTGAAGGGCAGTTTTCAAAAGGCCATAGCCGGGTAAGTAGGGAAAAATTGCCCCCGCATTTTTTCCAGCGAAATTTGGAGTATATTCTGAGGTATAAAAAAAAAATTCGGAGAATTTCATCCCCGTCAACGCAATGGTTTTAGAAAAATGAATTTTTTTAAAATATAAAAAAAATTCCGGAAACGGTTCAGTGGATCGATTTGATTTTTTTTTTGGTCCTTGTTACGATCAAACGTATTACGAAATAAAATTATAAAACATCTTGCGAAAGATTAAGGTTTAAAAAAAATAATGTTCCTTGTTTTATTTTTTTTTACTATAATCCACTTATGGTACAATAACGAAATTTTTTTCATATAATCTTTGGGCACCTTATTAGATTATATAAGTTTTTTTAAATGATCGGTTTGGTACGCCACAGTGAAAAAAAAAGAAACAGACTTTATTGATATATTTTCGTTATATATATATATAACTAAAATATATCAATAAAGTGTGTTTATTTCTTTTCACTGTGGCGTACCAAACCGATCATTTAGTCACATATCAAACTTCATTGGATTGGTTTATTGATAGCTTTATTGATATACTTTAGTTATATAGATATATAAAGAAAATATACCAAGAAAGTCTATTTCTTTTTTTTTCACGGTAGCGTACCAAACCGATCATTTTGAAAAAATTATATAATCTAATAAGGTGCCCAAAGATTATATGAAAAAAATTTCGTTATTGTACCCCAAGTGGATTATAGTAAAAAAAAAATAAAACAAGGAACATCATTTGTTTAACCTTGATCTTTCGCAAGATGTTCTATAATTTTATTTTGTAACACGTTTGATCGTAATAAGGACCAAAAAAAATCAAATCGATCCACTGAACCGTTTCCGAATTTTTTTTTATATTTTCAAAAACTTCATTTTTCTAATACCATTGCGTTGACGGGGATGAAATTTTCAGAAAATTTGTTTTTTTTTATACCTCAGAATATACTCAAAATTTCGCCGGAAAAAATGCGGGGGCAATTTTTCCCTACTTACCCGGCTATGGCCTTTGACTAATTTTTTTCCGAGACCATTCCATTGTTTCTGGCGATTTTTTTCACCCTGAATATTAAGGAGAAAGAAGTACAAAAAAATGACTGATCCTGGTTTTTCAGTAAATCTAACACTGCTTTCCAAATATTGTTGGAAAGACAGTTCCAATAAGTGTTAGTATTGTTTCCTGAAATGTTTCACTAATTTAAAAAAAATCGAATCTGTTCTTCAAATTTTACGGAATTTTTCGTTCTCAAATTTAAAAACTAACCGGTGATAATTTGTAAAAAGAGACGAAAAAAATGTATCGTTTCATTTTGATGATGATTGCAGGATGCTTAGAAACAATACACTTGTTCCTTTAATTGTTTTGTAAAACTTTGATCAATCGGTTCGGAAAACGGTTCAATGGATTAATTTGAAAATTTACAGGGCGATTGGGATACATTAAGTTGAAGAAAAAAAAACTGGCAACATTAGTCTCTCCATTAATACTTGTTAAGTAGTGGTAGATTTACTGAAAAATCATTGAAAGCCATTTTTTTGTACTTTTTAAAAATGAATAACACGGGTGAAAAAAATCTCAAAAATCAAGGAAAGGGTTTCGTAGGAAATGTAGTCAAGTTTCAGAAACTGCCCTTTAACATTCTGTGCAGTCCATGTTTTTTCTGAGATATCGATAATCAAGGACAAGAAGATCTTTGTTCATTCAAAGTCGGATATCGCAGCCAAAAATTGACGAAGTGATACCAATAAAAAATGAAATTGCGGCTCAATAAGCAAGCTAACTGAACGCATTAACTATCGAGAAATATTTTGCAGAACCCGTGGACCTTTGAAAGAAAAATTGGACATTTTTTGTCTCCCGCTATTTCTTATGATTGCGCGATAACCGTGGCCCACAAATAATTGTTGCCGCTCTCAAAACAAGACACTTGGAGTTTTAAAATGCTTTTTTTTATGTCAATACGACTATTTTTCACACCGATACAGCGCATCAAAAAAAACTTTAAAAAATTGGAGAAATTCTCCGTTCCTTTAGCTTTTGGAGTAGTTTGAAGATATAAATATGAAGTGAAATATAGACTGGGTAGAGTTGAAAAGAAAATCGGGGTTGTGAACGTTCGTCCTCCCTTCGAATGTTGCGAAATACGTTAAAGGTGCGGCTGGAACCTCAAGATCGACGAACTTCAATTCGATAAATGGTCCATCTACGTGTTACGTCCTAGCACTCTCGCCCTCCAAATATTCATATCTGGTACGAATTGTATTAATTATTAAGATTTTTTCCTCGCGCTAAACGCGCTCATTTATGTTTTTCTTGGGGTACATGTTAATCAGAACGACCCATATATGGTCGATTTCACTCAGAAACCCCGTTATATAAAATATTCGTGAATATATCTTTAAATTGAGCATGCGTATATCTACCCGTATACTTTAGGGACAAACAGTTCCCATAATAACATTACCGCTAAGCTTACCTGTAACTTCAGGGACGAGCACATGGGTGCTCGGATTAACTTTACAATTAGCCTCATATACGCGTACATATCTGTTTGCCTGTACACTTCTGGGACACGCACATGGGTCCCCGGAGTACCATATCGAAATGTCTCATATATACATACATATCCACGTACCTGCATGATTTAGGGACATATACGAGAGTCCCTGGAGTACCTCCTATAATAATTCCGCATGGCTATTTCCATGCACACTTTAGGGACATAAGTCCTCGAAATGACTTTAACGAATATATATATATATACATACTCCAGGACCTCAGAGTCCTAATGTACCATTCGTATACTCTTATGCATACTTCGAAGGCATTAGTCCTCGTAATAACTCTAGTGAATATCTATACATGTATATCTATATATATACATATGCGTACTCCATACGCTTCAGGGACATATAGCCGAGTCCCGGAGCAATATTTCATACATATCTACTTCCATGCATACTTCGGGGACATAAGTCCTCAAAGTGACACTCACCAATATACATATATATATATATACTCGGGACATCCAAGAGAGTCTCCGGAGTACAAATAATAATATTAATACCTATACTTACATGTATATTACGGGGACATTCACGAGTCCCCGAACTAGTATCCAACATATATATGTATATTCGTGTTGACCATAATACAATGGTCCTAGAAATAAGAAATATTGTCATATCTATATTATGTATATATTGGGGACGCGAGAGTCCTCGAATAACCCGCGAAACTGTTCCCAAGCGGTCAGCTTCATCGCGAGTTTTCTCATAGACCTCCTCGGAGCTTGGTCACCACGTAGTCAGCACATCCTGCCGATAACGAAAAATATTCATTTCATTGCCCATGTACAACTCGAGAAAAATAACGTTATCAGTGCTAATATTCGGTTACATGGGGACCGAGCTCGAGAGCGAGGGTAATGACGCAAAGCCCTTTGTCTCAGAGACAAAGAGGGCGAGGATACATATTGCGCTCCGGGAGCTGGCCAGTCAGTTCCGTCCGGTCTCTCCAACAGCGCGCATCGCAGAGTCGACGCTCTGAAAACCGGTACACCTATTTTATTCTTTTTTATATTCTTTTCGAGTTTACCCCGGTCTCTTCGTCAGTGTAACTATAAGTCTCTGTAAAACCGGCATTAATTGTTTAAATCATAATAAAAGTAAAAGGAAACACAACACGTCAAACACTGCAACGAATAAATTAACGAAACTTATATTATTTTCTTTATTGAATGTAACTACGCTTATTTACGTGTAAAATACACAATCGTTTATATAACATTCGATTTCTTCGCGCTATTAAAATCACGCAAAATACGGCGACCGCGCAAAAGTGTAACATTTTCCGAGCAAATAATTAAAATATATTTGGCTCTCGTTCGTGCGTGTAAACACGCAACGAACAAATCATCGTAGTGCATTTCTTTCTCTCTTTCTCTCTTCCTCTTACTCACGCCATTTTTCCCAACACACGTATTCGTCTCACTCATAAAATCATACTTGTCCAAAATTGGACAAATCTTGAAGTGCCTTTTTTATGAGGCTTGGGAAAGCTGACGCACGAACACGCTACATCCGCTGACTCGCCGTAATCTGGCAGGTTAGCGACTGGCACGGTTAATCCGGTGCTTAGTGTTCGGACGTCGATTTCCCTTGACCTTTATATTTGTATTCGCGGCTGGCTGCCAATCGCCGTAACCGGGCGGAGGTGGGCCAGACGTAGCGAGTCGGCGGTGCCGTAATCTGGCACGCACTAGACTCGCTCAGCGTACCAAATTTTATTTCATATAAATCTGTACCTATGCGTTAGACGAATACGTTTCCAGATACATTCGCTCGACAAATAAAAAACCCTCGTCCGTCCAAAATCGGACGTATAAACAGGGTATTTTCCGAGGAATTCGGAAGGTTTGCCGCACGAACACGCCACACGCGCCGACCCGCCGTAATTCGGTAGGTCAGCGACTGGCACGGTCACACCGGTGCTTAGTGTTCGGGCGTCGGCTTCCGTTATTCTCAACGTTTGTTCTCGCGGCTGGCCGCCAATCGCCGTAACCGGGCGGAGGTGGAGCCAGACGTAGTGAGTCGACGGTGCCGTAACCTGGCACGTCTTGCACTCACTCAGCGGTTCAAATAATTATAAATTCTATACATGTATATTTATATTTCAAAGCGAATGTATCCCTCATAAATTAATCCAGTCCTCGTAGTCTCCGACCGCTCCCAAAAACATCGGCATCCCCGGCCCATCGCATTCGCACGAGCACCGGGTACCCGTCAGGGCAACGACAGGTCGGGTCGAGCTGGAACATCTTTGCGATTCCTGGACAAATTCGGTCACACGGTCGAGTAGTTTTGACCCGCTACGCACCGCCGCTCTTTCTCACCAAGGTAAGCACAATTTCACGCTACTTTCTTATTTGCTTACCTGTCGCTCATGCGTCAAATTATACACCAACGACTTTACCAAGCGCCTATCCCAAGTGGGCACATTCCCGCTTAAACGTGGCGCTTTTCTTCTCTGACGGTAACTTACCGTCATATAAGTCATATGACTTAATTCATTATTATCCGTACGTTCGTGGCACACTTCCCATTCGTAAATTCAAATCCTGAAAGGTAAATTAAAAGACGATTAATTATCGATTAAAAATGGGCCCCACGACGTAACATACGTACCAGTTTTCCTCCGGTGATTCCAGCCCAGAGGCGCACTGAGGTGCATCGCATTTGTTTTCCCGGCATGATGACATGCGGATTTTCTTCCTCAGGTGCCCACCAATGGGAATTATGGAAATTCCATGTGCCTGTCCGGTTGAAATTGCATTCATCGGTAAAGATGATGCGATCAAGGAAAGTCTCATCGTCTTCATGGCGCTCGATCAGCCACCGACAAAACGCAAGCCGCGTCGGATAATCTTCTTCCCGCAATCCTTGAACACGCGTGTAGTGGTGTTACGTCATGGGGCCCATTTTTAATCGATAATTAATCGTCTTTTAATTTACCTTTCAGGATTTGAATTTACGAATGGGAAGTGTGCCACGAACGTACGGATTATAATGAATTAAGTCATATGACTTATATGACGGTAAGTTACCGTCAGAGAAGAAAAGCGCCACGTTTAAGCGGGAATGTGCCCACTTGGGATAGGCGCTTGGTAAAGTCGTTGGTGTATAATTTGACGCATGAGCGACAGGTAAGCAAATATGAAAGTAGCGTGAAATTGTGCTTACCTTGGTGAGAAAGAGCGGCGGTGCGTAGCGGGTCAAAACTACTCGACCGTGTGACCGAATTTGTCCAGGAATCGCAAAGATGTTCCAGCTCGACCCGACCTGTCGTTGCCCTGACGGGTGTTACGTCGTGGGGCCCATTTTTAATCGATAATTAATCGTCTTTTAATTTACCTTTTAGGATTTGAATTTACGAATGGGAAGTGTGCCACGAACGTGCGGATAATAATGAATTAAGTCATTAGACTTATATGACGGTAAGTTACCGTCGGAGAAGAAAAGCGCCACGTTTAAGTGGGAATGTGCCCACTTGGGATAGGCGCTTGGTAAAGTCGTTGGTGTATAATTTGACGCATGAGCGACAGGTAAGCAAATAAGAAAGTAGCGTGAAATTGTGCTTACCTTGGTGAGAAAGAGCGGCGGTGCGTAGCGGGTCAAAACTACTCGACCGTGTGACCGAATTTGTCCAGGAATCGCAAAGATGTTCCAGCTCGACCCGACCTGTCGTTGCCCTGACGGGTACCCGGTGCTCGTGCGAATGCGATGGGCCGGGGATGCCGATGTTTTTGGGAGCGGTCGGAGACTACGAGGACTGGATTAATTTATGAGGGATACATTCGCTTTGAAATATAAATATACATGTATAGAATTTATAATTATTTGAACCGCTGAGTGAGTGCAAGACGTGCCAGGTTACGGCACCTTCGACTCACTACGTCTGGCTCCACCTCCGCCCGGTTACGGCGATTGGCGGCCAGCCGCGAGAACAAACGTTGAGAATAACGGAAGCCGACGCCCGAACACTAAGCACCGGTGTGACCGTGCCAGTCGCTGACCTACCGAATTACGGCGGGTCGGCGCGTGTGGCGTGTTCGTGCGGCAAACCTTCCGAATTGCTCGGAAAATACCCTGTTTATACGTCTGATTTTGGACGGACGAGGGTTTTTTATTTGTCGAGCGAATGTATCGGGAAACGTATTCGTCTAACGCATAGGTACAGACTGATATGAAATAAAATTTGGTACGCTGAGCGAGTCTAGTGCGTGCCAGATTACGGCACCGCCGACTCGCTACGTCTGGCCCACCTCCGCCCGGTTACGGCGATTGGCAGCCAGCCGCGAATACAAATATAAAGGTCAAGGGAAATCGACGTCCGAACACTAAGCACCGCATTAACCGTGCCAGTCGCTAACCTGCCAGATTACGGCGAGTCAGCGGATGTAGCGTGTTCGTGCGTCAGCTTTCCCAAGCCTCATAAAAAAGGGCACTTCAAGATTTGTCCAATTTTTGGACAAATATGATTTAATGAGTGAGACGAATACGTGTGTTGGGAAAAATAGCGTGAGTGAGAGGAAGAGAGAAAGAGAGAAAGAAATGCACTACGATGATTTGTTCGTTGCGTGTTTACACGCACGAACGAGAGCCAAATATATTTTAATTATTTGCTCGGAAAATGTTACACTTTTGCGCGGTCGCCGTATTTTGCGTGATTTTAATAGCGCGAAGAAATCGAATGTTATATAAAAGATTGTGTATTTTACACGTAAATAAACGTAGTTACATTCAATAAAGAAAATAATATAAGTTTCGTTAATTTATTCGTTGCAGTATTTGACGTGTTATGTTTCCTTTTACTTTTATTATGATTTAAACAATTAATGCCGGTTTTACAGAGACTTATAGTTACACTGACGAAGAGACCGGGGTAAACTCGAAAAGAATATAAAAAAGAATAAAATAGGTGTACCGGTTTTCAGAGCGTCGACTCTGCGATGCGCGCTGTTGGAGAGACCGGACGGAACTGACTGGCCAGCTCCCGGAGCGCAATATGTATCCTCGCCCTCTTTGTCTCTGAGACAAAGGGCTTGGCGTCATTACCCTCGCTCTCGAACTCGGTCCCCATGTAACCGAATATTAGCACTGATAACGTTATTTTTCTCGAGTTGTACATGGGCAATGAAATGAATATTTTTCGTTATCGGCAGGATGTGCTGACTACGTGGTGACCAAGCTCCGAGGAGGTCTGTGAGAAAACTCGCGATGAAGCTGATCGCTTGGGAACAGTTTCGCGGGTTATTCGAGGACTCTCGCGTCCCCAATATATACATAATATAGATATGACAATATTTCTTATTTCTAGGACCATTGTATTATGGTCAACACGAATATACATATATATGTTGGATACTAGTTCGGGGACTCGTGAATGTCCCCGTAATATACATCTAAGTATAGGTATTAATATTATTATTTGTACTCCGGAGACTCTCTTGGATGTCCCGAGTATATATATATGTATATTGGTGAGTGTCACTTTGAGGACTTATGTCCCCGAAGTATGCATGGAAGTAGATATGTATGAAATATTGCTCCGGGACTCGGCTATATGTCCCTGAAACGTATGGAGTACGTATATGTATATATATATAGATATACATGTATAGATATTCACTAAGGTTATTCCGAGGACTAATGCCTTCGAAGTATGCATAAGAGTATACGAATGGTATATGAGGACTCTGAGGTCCTGGAGTATGTATATATAAATATATTCGTTAAAGTCATTTCGAGGACTTATGTCCCTAAAGTGTGCATGGAAATAGACATGCGGAATTATTATAGGAGGTACTCCAGGGACTCTCGTATATGTCCCTGAAGCATGCAGGTACGTGGATATGTATGTATATATGAGACATTTCGATATGGTACTCCGGGGACCCATGTGCGTGTCCCAGAAGTGTACAGGCAAACAGATATGTACGCGTATATGAGGCTAATTGTATAGTTAATCCGAGCACCCATGTGCTCGTCCCTGAAGTTACAGGTAAGCTTAGCGGTAATGTTATTATGGGAACTGTTTGTCCCTAAAGTATACGGGTAGATATACGCATGCTCAATTTAAAGATATATTCACGAATATTTTATATAACGGCGTTTCTGAGTGAAATCGACCATATATGGGTCGTTCTGATTAACATGTACCCCAAGAAAACCATAAATGAGCGCGTTTAGCGCGAGGAAAAAATCTTAATAATTAATACAATTCGTACCAGATATGAATATTTGGAGGGCGAGAGTGCTAGGACGTAACACCTCCCCCCTAAAAGTCTGAAGCGATGCTTCAGCTTTGCTGAGGACCGGCGTTGAGCCGCTCCAAGAGTCCGTGATCGACGCCCGACAAACGCCTCGACGTCGTCGGATGGTCGCGATTGTCATTGATGGACACCAGCTCTAGAGGTTCGTCGTTGGTGATCTTCGACGACCGTTGTTCAGCATGGTGAGCTCTGCTAATCAGGAGGCTTGTCACCGAGTTCCAGATGGCTCCTAGGAGGGTGAAACTCCATCCGTACAGAGTGTGGAGTGTATATCCATGGATGCAAGTATCGATGATCGCCTTGATGATGGTGAGGATTGCGAGGACCCCGAACAGTCCCGCACTGATGATCCCGAATTTTTCGAAACCACCCCAGATTTTGTGCATTACTCCATCAGCCACGTGTTGGAGAGCGTCCTCGTCCATCAGTGTCGTGAGGGAAACGCTTCCCGGGGGTATGTCGTGTCCTGCGAAACCCCTTGCGATGTTGTTGAGTAATGCTGGTTTTTCAGCGGGGAACATTATCCTGTCCCTCAGCTGGTTGATCTCGTGGTCAGAATAAATTCCGCTGGATGCCAAATTTCCAATGGGGTTGTATCCCCAGGTAGGCATGGAAGCGGGATGCAGTTGTCCAGGAGGCGGTACCTCGACTGGATGTGGTGTGGAACGATACCAAGTGCCGTCGATCCAATATTCGGCGGCCAGCATGGGGTTGCACTCGATATGTGTCCGTTCGACGAAGGGTGCATTTCACACACACGCGGAGTTCATAATCGGGTGCCTCTTAATTTATTGGGGTGGACTACCCGAGGTTTATTTTTATAGAGGATCTTCACGTTTCCTCCTGATAAAATTTCCAGAATTTCGCATGGTTCGGTGTATTGGTCACCGAATTTTCCCCTTTTTGGTTCCTTCAACATGAGAACCTTGTCGCCGACCTTGAATGTTTTCGGATTAATCCTCCGATCGTAATACGTTTTTGATTTCTCCTTGGATCTCTTCAGATTTTCGGCGGCAAGTTGTTGGAGTTCGTAAATTCGAGAGAAGAGCTCCTCCAGGTATGCAGCATAAGTCGTATCCTGTTGCTCCTCGATTTGTTGATAACCCGACGGATGGCGGGCCAGTTTACCGAAAACTAGCTCGTGAGGGGTGTACCCTGTACCCTCGTGTTGGCTCGTATTATAAGAGAACATCGCTAACTCGATGAGCTCGTCCCAATCATTGTTTTCGTTCACGTACTGTTTCAGATATTCCGCGATGACATGGTGAGACCTTTCGATTGACCCGTTGGACTGCGGGTAGAAGGCTGATGTTTGGTACATTTTGATTCTGAATTTCCTCGCGATGGCCTTCATAAAACTGCTCCGAAAGTTCGCCCCCTGGTCGGTGAGAAGGGCGCGAGGAGCACCAAAACGAGCGATGAAGTTTTTGACGAACGCCTCGCTGATGTCGATCGCCGTTGTTCTTTTCAGCGGAATTGCCAACGAGTACTTGGTGAGAAGATCCTGGATGGTCAGCACGTACTCGTTGCCCATCTTCGTAACAGGAAGTGGTCCGACCACGTCCATGGCCACCTTGTCGAAGGCCGCCCGTGGGGTGTCGGTGATCACCATGGGTTGCTTAGTTTTGACGCGAACTAACTTTTTTAATTGGCAACCTCTACAATGTTGAATGTACTCTTGAATTTCGCTTTTCATGTTTTTCCAAAAGAAATTTTCTCTGATTCGTTTGTACGTTTTATTCACTCCCTTATGACCTCCTACCAACGAGTCGTGGTTTTCTTCTATAATTGCGACACGATTTTCCTCGGGAGGATATTGAATGAGTTGTTTACAAATGATCAACGTAACTTCGTCGTTGCCTAGCGATCGTATCAAAAGATTTTTAATTTCGTTCCATGATACATTTCCGATTGAGTTTGTTTTCGCGACATAAATTTGTTTCGTAGATGTTTCGCGGACAAAGTTTTTCAAGGAGTCGAGGGCTTCTTCAAGGTCCTCGATCAAAAGATTTTCGTGTACATTAGCCAATAATGGTATAGCTAATATGCATCTTGAATTTTCGTTTATTACTTTGAGTCGTAAATACGTGGTTTCCTCGATTTTGGGAAACAAATTTTGAGTTTGGAGATCTTTCGCTCCATCATCGATTGGTCTCCCGGAAGTGGTGACAAAGACGACGAGATTGTCCTTGAACATGGACAAATTATCACGCGTTTCGCGTATGGTGAGTCTACCTTGGACTTGACTGTTTTCCCTCGGTAATGCATACTCGGGGTTTTCATTATCAAATATGTCGCTATTTACAGAGTCGTCGTCTGAGTCGCTTGAGCTTTCGGTGAGATCATCGATATTCTCAATGTTTTCTCCATGTTCTGACGGTTCCGGAGTTTCGGAATCCTCAGGAAATGGGGCTATTTCTCGATCTTCTAAAAGTTGCGGTATTTGAAAATTTTCCGCGTTTCCGTCGTTTGGACTTGCGTCTGGAATAGACGTGTGCAAGGTTGTTTCTTTTACAGGTTCGACGGATTGAGGATGGGAAGGCGGTTCTTCCAGGTTCCGGGTTTTCGGAGCTTCTTTTTCTTTTTCCCAACGACGAGGCGTTTTGCCAGACGTTTGCGAAATTGTCGGGAAATTTCGGAAACCGAGGAAATCGTCCTCGTCCGCGGAGCCGGCCAACTTTTTCCTTTTTTCAGGTGGATTTTTCCTTTGGTTGCCGTCCGACGGATCGGGGATTTCCTCCGTATCCGTATCAGGATTTGAGGTAGGTTATCGTTTTTTAGCTGGGTTTCTTCCAGCTGGTGGATCGAACAATCTTTCGTCCGAGTCCGAATCGTCGTTTTCACTAGGAGTCGGTTTACCGATTTTTGCCCGACTTGGACCAACGATAGGCGATTCGGATTTTCTTTTACATGGCGTATGCTTCACCATGAGCACAGTCTGATTTTTTACTGGCGGGTTCCGGGAGAGGGCGTCAGCATTGCCGTTTACCCTTCCTGGTTTGTATACAATTTTATAAGTATAATTAGCAAGGCTAAGGCGCCAATGCACAAGCCGATTGGCCGGGTCTTTTACGGAGTGAAGCCATACGAGCGGCTTGTGATCCGTTACCAATAAGAACTCACGGCCGTAGACATAAGGTCTGAAATGATTTACACAATAAATGATAGCCAATAATTCCTTCTCGATCACTGAGTAATTAACTTCGTGTTTTCCAAGAGTTCGAGAGGTGTAACTAACGGGTATATCTTTACCAATTTCGCCTTGGCTCAAAATTCCGCCAATGGCGTGATCGGATGCGTCCGTTGTTATGATGAATGGTTTCGTGAAATCCGGATATTGAAGAATTGGTTCTTTACATAACGCCTCGATAAGCGTATCAAAGGCTTTTTGGTGAGATTCGGTCCATTTGAAGGTCGATCCCTTTTTTAATAAATTTGTGAGTGGCTTTGCAATGCCTGAAAAATTTTCGATAAACCTGCGGTAATAACCTGCAAGTCCTAAAAATTGTTTTATCTTTTTCGGAGTGGCAGGCCTAGGGTATCCCTGTAGAGCCTCCAATTTTTTGGGATCGGGTTTAACCGCGTCCTCACTTATGATGTGACCCAAATATGCCACTTCTCGTCTTAAAAATTCACACTTGTCCGGTTGTAATTTTAAGTTGGCTTGCCTTAATTTTTTCGCAAATTTGTTGAATTTATTCTCGTGTTCAACTAGTGTCTTTGCATAAATGACGATGTCGTCCAAATAAACAAACAGCTCGATGCCTTGAAGGCCTGTTAAGACTCGATCCGTTAATCTTTGAAATGTCGCCGGAGCGTTTTTTAAACCAAACGGCATTCGGTCGAATTCGTAGTGTCCGAATGGTGTAGCGAATGCTGTCTTGTGAGAATCATCTGGATGTACTTTAATTTGATGGAAACCACTGGCCAGGTCGAATACTGAAAAATATTTCGCATTACCCAATTGGTCGAGAATTTCGGTTATTTGAGGTAATGGATAAGCATCGCCAATCGTCTTTTCGTTTAAGTTTCTATAATCAATGACCATGCGCCACTTTGGATTTCCTTGTGAGTCCGCCTTTTTCGGAACGATCCACAGGGGCGAACTATACGGGGAGTTTGACGGTTTTATTACTTCCCCCTCAATTAGTTCTTTAACTTGTTTTGTAATTTCATCTTTATGAACGGGCGGAAATCTATACTGCCTCGTAAAAACTGGTTGATCGTCGTTCGTCGTTATCGTATGCTCGATTTTATCTGTAAAGCCTAGGACTTTTCCTGGCAAATGAAATAGGTCCGAATTCTCGCTTATAATTTTATCCACGCTTGACCGTTCTTCATCGTTTAGATGGTTGAGACGGAGTAAGTCGCGAATTTCGTTTACTTTATCTTTCTTTTCAACTTTTAAAACTTTTTTGTTGCGCGCAATTTCAAACCGTAATATACCATCTTCCCGAGACGCCATTTGGTCGTCCGGGTGGGGAACAATTAAACTTTTCTCCTCTTCCTGAAGCGCCTTTTGGTCGTCCGGAGTGAGGGAATTATTTTCACATCGGGTCCTATCCTCTTCCTGAAACCCCTTTTGGTCGTCCGGAGTGAGGGAACCCTTTTGTTTTTTATCCTCTTCCTGAAACGCCATTTGGTCGTCCGGAGTGAGGGAATTATTTTCACATTCGGTCCTATCCTCTTCCTGAAACGCCTTTTGGTCGTCCGGAGTGAGGGAACCTCGTTTCGTGCCTTTGCACCTGAATTCTTCGACTACTACCGTTGGTATAGTCAGTAACAAATTATCATCGGTTGAATTGTGCGCAATAAGATAAGCGATACCATTCTTGACCGTAACGACTGCTTCGCCAAAAAAGATCCCTTCTCCCAAGTAGAGCATCGGAATATATCCTTCGTTGATTTTGGGATTACTTACTTTGACATAACAGACCGTTTTGGACCGTTTTGGAATCGAAATAGTTTGTTTACTTTTAAACGGGATCCTTTGATTTCCCCAAGTTAATTGTTCGTGTCTCCAATCTACGAGAGCTTTATTTTCAGCAAGAAATTCGGTACCAAGTAATGCATGTTGGTCCATTGGGAACCAATCATCGACGACGTGAAATTCCGCGGGGGTATCATTGATCATTATTCTTATCGACCCCTTTGTTCTTACGGGGATACTCGAGATCCCCTCCAAATTTAATATATCGTATTTATTTATATACGTATGAGCATTTACGATTTGACTTTTGACGAGATTCACTTCCGAGCCCGAGTCTATTAAAAATTCGTTAAGTCCCGATAAGTTGGGTGAGTCGAGGTCTACGGAAGCTATTTGTTTTGAACGCGTTAATAAGACGTGGACGGTTCGCACGGAGACGCGTCTATTATTTTTACCGGGCGCTCCGTCGATTTCTCGTCCCGCGGGGAGGCCCGTGCCACTGGTCGAGAATTCTCGTTTTTTGGCAATTCGGTTGCCCTATTCCTTTCTTCGTTTTGTTTTTTATAGCAGGACGTCTCGAGGTGGCCCGCCCTGTTGCAATAATTACACATCGACGGGACTCGAGATCCTTGACCGTTCGTGGGCTTTGACCACGTGATTCTACTGTTAGAACTTTGTTTATTTGAATTTCCCGGCTTCTTGTCCGGAAACTTTAACCAGCAATCATCGGACGCGTGATTGCGGTTGCAATGTTTACAAGTCGGTCCTCCTGAAGGGGAGACCGCTTTTATTTGGGCCGACTGATTTTGAGTTCGGCTTTCGAAACGCGTGTCCTTGAAATGAGACCTATCGCGTTCCATATCTTTTTCAACTTTTATTGCCTTTGAATAGGCATCCTCGAGATTATCGAATTTCTCGAGTTTGAGACGGATTCGAAAGTCGGGTGGAAGACCCTTGACGAAACAATCCAGCGTGTCGTTTTCGAAAATATCGTATTGACCGTTTCGGAGAGTTCCGTGATCATCAATTTCGGCTTCAAGAATCGCCGTATGCAAATCTTTGGTTCGACTGATATAGTCGATGTGTTCGTTTTTGTTTTTTGAAATATTTCCAAGTTCACCACGAAATTCGTTCAAAGTTTTCGCGGAACCAAATAACGTTTTCAACCGCTCACCGAATTGGTGAACGTTTTGGAAGTTATAATCTTCCAGTGCCGTTGCGGCATGACCTTTTAATTTGTTACGGAGGAGCTGAGTGAGGCCCAACCCCTGATGAGGGCGGAACATGTCCCTTGCCCTTTTACAAGCACGAACAAACCGCAGAACCGGTACGTTGTACCCATTGAAGATGGGCACAGATTCAAGTGCATCTTTAAATTTAATGTTCGCGGGTAATTCTTGCTCATCGCGAACGTTAACTTCGTTTCGTTGTACGTGAGGGACCGGACCTGATTGTCGTTGACCCTCACCATTTTTAATCGACCCAATTTCCCTACTAATTCGACTGACTTCGTTTATCATTGTCGACAGGGTATTTTGCATAGCCTCGAGGGCGTGATGAGTGGTTGAGATTGGTTCATCTCTATTATTCACTTGATCACTAAATTCACATTCACGCGCACGCAGGGCTTCTAATTTTTCGTGCGTTTCTAATTCTCTTTGTAATAACGCTTGTTCTTGTTCACGAAGTATTTCGCGTTTTTTATCTAATTGATCCGCTAATACGCGGAGTTCCTCTTCACTTAAACGTTTCGAATTTTGGGAATGCTCAGCCATTTTGAACCTCTTATTTTATTTTACACTTTGCGATATGTAAACATGAATTTTTTCTATGTAGATTTTTTAAATTTTAGACCAAAGACTTTAAGCGTATCCCACCGCTGCCACCAATTTAAATTTTATATATCTCTGTTACGTCGTGGGGCCCATTTTTAATCGATAATTAATCGTCTTTTAATTTACCTTTTTAGGATTTGAATTTACGAATGGGAAGTGTGCCACGAACGTACGGATAATAATGAATTAAGCCATATGACTTATATGACGGTAAGTTACCGTCAGAGAAGAAAAGCGCCACGTTTAAGCGGGAATGTGCCCACTTGGGATAGGCGCTTGGTAAAGTCGTTGGTGTATAATTTGACGCATGAGCGACAGGTAAGCAAATAAGAAAGTAGCGTGAAATTGTGCTTACCTTGGTGAGAAAGAGCGGCGGTGCGTAGCGGGTCAAAACTACTCGACCGTGTGACCGAATTTGTCCAGGAATCGCAAAGATGTTCCAGCTCGACCCGACCTGTCGTTGCCCTGACGGGTACCCGGTGCTCGTGCGAATGCGATGGGCCGGGGATGCCGATGTTTTTGGGAGCGGTCGGAGACTACGAGGACTGGATTAATTTATGAGGGATACATTCGCTTTGAAATATAAATATACATGTATAGGATTTATAATTATTTGAACCGCTGAGTGAGTGCAAGACGTGCCAGGTTACGGCACCGTCGACTCACTACGTCTGGCTCCACCTCCGCCCGGTTACGGCGATTGGCGGCCAGCCGCGAGAACAAATGTTGAGAATAACGGAAGCCGACGCCCGAACACTAAGCACCGGTGTGACCGTGCCAGTCGCTGACCTACCGAATTACGGCGGGTCGGCGCGTGTGGCGTGTTCGTGCGGCAAACTTTCCGAATTCCTCGGAAAATACCCTGTTTATACGTCCGATTTTGGACGGACGAGGGTTTTTTATTTGTCGAGCGAATGTATCGGGATACGTATTCGTCTAACGCATAGGTACAGATTTATATGAAATAAAATTTGGTACGCTGAGCGAGTCTAGTGCGTGCCAGATTACGGCACCGCCGACTCGCTACGTCTGGCCCACCTCCGCCCGGTTACGGCGATTGGCAGCCAGCTGCGAATACAAATATAAAGGTCAAGGGAAATCGACGTCCGAACACTAAGCACCGGATTAACCG
The DNA here is from genome assembly GCA_963210295.1 of Ophion ellenae. Classification (NCBI taxonomy): domain Eukaryota; kingdom Metazoa; phylum Arthropoda; class Insecta; order Hymenoptera; family Ichneumonidae; genus Ophion; species Ophion ellenae. Next base: position 14,509,033 of record OY723397.1, on the reverse strand, counting down.
TGCCAGTCGCTAACCTGCCAGATTACGGCGAGTCAGCGGATGTAGCGTGTTCGTGCGTCAGCTTTCCCAAGCCTCATAAAAAGGCACTTCAAGATGTGTCCAATTTTGGACAAGTATGATTTTATGAGTGAGACGAATACGTGTGTTGGGAAGAATGGCGTGAGTGAGAGGAAGAGAGATAGAGAGAAAGAAATGCACTACGATGATTTGTTCGTTGCGTGTTTACACGCACGAACGAGAGCCAAATATATTTTAATTATTTGCTCGGAAAATGTTACACTTTTTCGCGGTCGTCGTATTTTGCGTGATTTTAATAGCGCGAAGAAATCGAATGTTATATAAAAGATTGTGTATTTTACACGTAAATAAACGTAGTTACATTCAATAAAGAAAATAATATAAGTTTCGTTAATTTATTCGTTGCAGTGTTTGACGTGTTATGTTGCCTTTTACTTTTATTATGATTTGAACAATTAATGCCGGTTTTACAGAGACTTATAGTTACACTGACGAAGAGACCGGGGTAAACTCGAAAAGAATATAAAAAAGAATAAAATAGGTGTACCGGTTTTCAGAGCGTCGACTCTGCGATGCGCGCTGTTGGAGAGACCGGACGGAACTGACTGGCCAGCTCCCGGAGCGCAATATGTATCCTCGCCCTCTTTGTCTCTGAGACAAAGGGCTTGGCGTCATTACCCTCGCTCTCGAGCTCGGTCCCCATGTAACCGAATATTAGCACTGATAACGTTATTTTTCTCGAGTTGTACATGGGCAATGAAATGAATATTTTCGTTATCGGCAGGATGTGCTGACTACGTGGTGACCAAGCTCCGAGGAGGTCTGTGAGAAAACTCGCGATGAAGCTGATCGCTTGGGAACAGTTTCGCGGGTTATTCGAGGACTCTCGCGTCCCCAATATATACATAATATAGATATGACAATATTTCTTATTTCTAGGACCATTGTATTATGGTCAACACGAATATACATATATATGTTGGATACTAGTTCGGGGACTCGTGAATGTCCCCGTAATATACATGTAAGTATAGGTATTAATATTATTATTTGTTCTCCGGAGACTCTCTTGGATGTCCCGAGTATATATATATATGTATATTGGTGAGTGTCACTTTGAGGACTTATGTCCCCGAAGTATGCATGGAAGTAGATATGTATGAAATATTGCTCCGGGACTCGGCTATATGTCCCTGAAGCGTATGGAGTACGTATATGTATATATATAGATATACATGTATAGATATTCACTAGAGTTATTACGAGGACTAATGCCTTCGAAGTATGCATAAGAGTATACGAATGGTACATTAGGACTCTGAGGTCCTGGAGTATGTATATATATATATATTCGTTGAAAGTCATTTCGAGGACTTATGTCCCTAAAGTGTGCATGGAAATAGACATGCGGAATTATTATAGGAGGTACTCCAGGGACCCTCGTATATGTCCCTGAAGCATGCAGGTACGTGGATATGTATGTATATATGAAACATTTCGATATGGTACTCCGGGGACCCATGTGCGTGTCCCAGAAGTGTACAGGCAAACAGATATGTACGCGTATATGAGGCTAATTGTAAAGTTAATCCGAGCACCCATGTGCTCGTCCCTGAAGTTACAGGTAAGCTTAGCGGTAATGTTATTATGGGAACTGTTTGTCCCTAAAGTATACGGGTAGATATACGCATTGCCAATTTAAAGATATATTCACGAATATTTTATATAACGGGGTTTCTGAGTGAAATCGACCATATATGGGTCGTTCTGATTAACATGTACCCCAAGAAAAACATAAATGAGCGCGTTTAGCGCGAGGAAAAAATCTTAATAAGTAATACAATTCGTACCAGATATGAATATTTGGAGGGCGAGAGTGCTAGGACGTAACAAAGGTCAAGGGAAATCAACGTCCGAACACTAAGCACCGGATTAACCGTGCCAGTCGCTAACCTGCCAGATTACGGCGAGTCAGCGGATGTAGCATGTTCGTGCGTCAGCTTTCCCAAGCCTCATAAAAAAGGCACTTCAAGATTTGTCCAATTTCGGACAAGTATGATTTTATGAGTGAGACGAATACGTGTGTTGGGAAAAATGGCGTGAGTGAGAGGGAGAGAGAAAGAGAGAAAGAAATGCACTACGATGATTTGTTCGTTGCGTGTTTACACGCACGAACGAGAGCCAAATATATTTTAATTATTTGCTCGGAAAATGTTACACTTTTGCGCGGTCGCCGTATTTTGCGTGATTTTAATAGCGCGAAGAAATCGAATGTTATATAAAAGATTGTGTATTTTACACGTAAATAAACGTAGTTACATTCGATAAAGAAAATAATATAAGTTTCGTTAATTTATCCGTTGCAGTGTTTGACGTGTTCTGTTTCCTTTTACTTTTATTATGATTTAAACAATTAATGCCGGTTTTACAGAGACTTATAGTTACACTGACGAAGAGACCGGGGTAAACTCGAAAAGAATATAAAAAAGAATAAAATAGGTGTACCGGTTTTCAGAGCGTCGACTCTGCGATGCGCGCTGTTGGAGAGACCGGACGGAACTGACTGGCCAGCTCCCGGAGCGCAATATGTATCCTCGCCCTCTTTGTCTCTGAGACAAAGGGCTAGGCGTCATTACCCTCGCTCTCGAGCTCGGTCCCCATGTAACCGAATATTAGCACTGATAACGTTATTTTTCTCGAGTTGTACATGGGCAATGAAATGAATATTTTTCGTTATCGGCAGGATGTGCTGACTACGAGGTGACCAAGCTCCGAGGAGGTCTGTCAGAAAACTCGCGATGAAGCTGATCGCTTGGGAACAGTTTCGCGGGTTATTCGAGGACTCTCGCGTCCCCAATATATACATAATATAGATATGACAATATTTCTTATTTCTAGGACCATTGTATTATGGTCAACACGAATATACATATATATGTTGGATACTAGTTCGGGGACTCGTGAATGTCCCCGAAATATACATGTAAGTATAAGTATTAATATTAATATTTGTACTCCGGAGACTCTCTTGGATGTCCCGAGTATATATATATGTATATTGGTGAGTGTCACTTTGAGGACTTATGTCCCCGAAGTATGCATAGAAGTAGATATGTATGAAATATTGCTCCGGGACTCGGCTATATGTCCCTGAAGCGTATGGAGTACGTATATGTATTTATATATATATACATGTATAGATATTCACTAAGGTTATTCCGAGGACTAATGCCTTCGAAGTATGCATAAGAGTATACGAATGGTACATGAGGACTCTGAGGTCCTGGAGTATGTATATATATATATATATATATATATTCGTTAAAGTCTTTTCGAGGACTTATGTCCCTAAAGTGTGCATGGAAATAGACATGCGGAATTATTATAGGAGGTACTCCAGGGACTCTCGTATCTGTCCCTGAAGCATGCAGGTACGTGGATGTGTATGTATATATGAGACATTTCGATATGGTACTCCGGGGACCCATGTGCGTGTCCCAGAAGTGTACAGGCAAACAGATATGTGCGCGTATATGAGGCTAATTGTAAAGTTAATCCGAGCACCCATGTGCTCGTCCCTGAAGTTACAGGTAAGCTTAGCGGTAATGTTATTATGGGAACTGTTTGTCCCTAAAGTATACGGGTAGATATACGCATGCTCAATTTAAAGATATATTCACGAATATTTTATATAACGGGGTTTCTGAGTGAAATTGACCATATATGGGTCGTTCTGATTAACATGTACCCCAAGAAAAACATAAATGAGCGCGTTTAGCCCGAGGAAAAAATCTTAATAATTAATACAATTCGTACCAGATATGAATATTTGGAGGGCGAGAGTGCTAGGACGTAACAGTGGAACGCGTGCATGCGTTCGTCTTTCATCACGCGTTGTATGGTGCCATATGTTAAATGAAGCAACCGTGCCACTCCACGGATGCTGAGCGTCGGGTCATCCGCGAATGCGTTCAAAATTCGCTCTTCGTTTGCATTATTGCGGACAACCCTTGGCCGACCGGCATTCCCATGATTCGGCTTTACATCGCCGGTAGCCGCTAGCCGGTGAAAGGCCGCCGCTATCGCACGATGCGATGGTTGGCGCCGTTCCGGCCATCTCTCGCTGTATTCCCGAGCCGCAGCGCGAGCATTGAAGTCGTTTCGGCCGTACATAGCGACCATGTCGCTATACTCGCGGCATGTAAAATCTGCCATTTCTTCAACCATACACCGAATGACACGCACTCGATCGATCACAGACACACAACCGATTACAGCCACACAGACGATTACAGATACACTACCGATTACAACCACACAACGGATAACAGACACACAAACGATAACACACACACACACACACACACACAACCGATGACAAACACGCGATAGATCACACGCACAAGACGGATTCTACACACAAGACGGATAATACACACATACACGACGGATCTTACACACACGGCAGTTAACGGGATTAGGGTTGATTCTGGGATGACAGCACGAGGAGAGACGGTGACAGAATGGCTCAAGGTGACGACAAGCGGTTGGGAAGTTTTTTTTAACAGTCATTTGTTTCGGTCGTGGTCATAGTGCTCCATGAAAATTTATCGATGAGATTTACGCGGTATTCGGCAAAGTGTCAATGGTTTTTAATGCGACGCGCTAAGATTCAATAAAATATTTAGTATGCAACATATAATACATATACAGACATGTTTTTTCAAAAACTCACGCAATGTTATCGACCAGTGACTCGAAATAAGTAAATCCAAATTTGGTAGCTTTATCGTGGTTTTTTAAGGGGACGACGGAATAACAGTGTTACGTCGTGGGGCCCATTTTTAATCGATAATTAATCGTCTTTTAATTTACCTTTCAGGATTTGAATTTACGAATGGGAAGTGTGCCACGAACGTACGGATAATAATGAATTAAGTCATATGACTTATATGACGGTAAGTTACCGTCAGAGAAGAAAAGCGCCACGTTTAAGCGGGAATGTGCCTACTTGGGATAGCCGCTTGGTAAAGTCGTTGGTGTATAATTTGACGCATGAGCGACAGGTAAGCAAATAAGAAAGTAGCGTGAAATTGTGCTTACCTTGGTGAGAAAGAGCGGCGGTGCGTAGCGGGTCAAAACTACTCGACCGTGTGACCGAATTTGTCCAGGAATCGCAAAGATGTTCCAGCTCGACCCGACCTGTCGTTGCCCAGACGGGTACCCGGTGCTCGTGCGAATGCGATGGGCCGGGGATGCCGATGTTGTTGGGAGCAGTCGGAGACTACGAGGACTGGATTAATTTATGAGGGATACATTCGCTTTGAAATATAAATATACATGTATAGAATTTATAATTATTTGAACCGCTGAGTGAGTGCAAGACGTGCCAGGTTACGGCACCGTCGACTCACTACGTCTGGCTCCACCTCCGCCTGGTTACGGCGATTGGCGGCCAGCCGCGAGAACAAATGTTGAGAATAACGGAAGCCGACGCCCGAACACTAAGCACCGGTGTGACCGTGCCAGTCGCTGACCTACCGAATTACGGCGGGTCGGCGCGTGTGGCGTGTTCGTGCGGCAAACCTTCCGAATTCCTCGGAAAATACCCTGTTTATACGTCCGATTTTGGACGGACGAGGGTTTTTTATTTGTCGAGCGAATGTATCGGGATACGTATTCGTCTAACGCATAGGTACAGATTTATATGAAATAAAATTTGAGGTCCTGGAGTATCTATATATATATATATATTCGTTGAAAGTCATTTCGAGGACTTATGTCCCTAAAGTGTGCATGGAAATAGACATGCGGAATTATTATAGGAGGTACTCCAGGGACTCTCGTATATGTTCCTGAAGCATGCAGGTACGTGGATATGTATGTATATATGAGACATTTCGATATGGTACTCCGGGGACCCATGTGCGTGTCCCAGAAGTGTACAGGCAAACAGATATGTACGCGTATATGAGGCTAATTGTAAAGTTAATCCGAGCACCCATGTGCTCGTCCCTGAAGTTACAGGTAAGCTTAGCGGTAATGTTATTATGGGAACTGTTTGTCCCTAAAGTATACGGGTAGATATACGCATGCTCAATTTAAAGATATATTCACGAATATTTTATATAACGGGGTTTCTGAGTGAAATCGACCATATATGGGTCGTTCTGATTAACATGTACCCCAAGAAAAACATAAATGAGCGCGTTTAGCGCGAGGAAAAAATCTTAATAAGTAATACAATTCGTACCAGATATGAATATTTGGAGGGCGAGAGTGCTAGGACGTAACAAAGGTCAAGGGAAATCGACGTCCGAACACTAAGCACCGGATTAACCGTGCCAGTCGCTAACCTGCCAGATTACGGCGAGTCAGCGGATGTAGCGTGTTCGTGCGTCAGCTTTCCCAAGCCTCATAAAAAAGGCACTTCAAGATTTGTCCAATTTCGGACAAGTATGATTTTATGAGTGAGACGAATACGTGTGTTGGGAAAAATGGCGTGAGTGAGAGGGAGAGAGAAAGAGAGAAAGAAATGCACTACGATGATTTGTTCGTTGCGTGTTTACACGCACGAACGAGAGCCAAATATATTTTAATTATTTGCTCGGAAAATGTTACACTTTTGCGCGGTCGCCGTATTTTGCGTGATTTTAATAGCGCGAAGAAATCGAATGTTATATAAAAGATTGTGTATTTTACACGTAAATAAACGTAGTTACATTCGATAAAGAAAATAATATAAGTTTCGTTAATTTATCCGTTGCAGTGTTTGACGTGTTCTGTTTCCTTTTACTTTTATTATGATTTAAACAATTAATGCCGGTTTTACAGAGACTTATAGTTACACTGACGAAGAGACCGGGGTAAACTCGAAAAGAATATAAAAAAGAATAAAATAGGTGTACCGGTTTTCAGAGCGTCGACTCTGCGATGCGCGCTGTTGGAGAGACCGGACGGAACTGACTGGCCAGCTCCCGGAGCGCAATATGTATCCTCGCCCTCTTTGTCTCTGAGACAAAGGGCTTGGCGTCATTACCCTCGCTCTCGAGCTCGGTCCCCATGTAACCGAATATTAGCACTGATAACGTTATTTTTCTCGAGTTGTACATGGGCAATGAAATGAATATTTTTCGTTATCGGCAGGATGTGCTGACTACGTGGTGACCAAGCTCCGAGGAGGTCTGTCAGAAAACTCGTGATGAAGCTGATCGCTTGGGAACAGTTTGGCGGGTTATTCGAGGACTCTCGCGTCCCCAATATATACATAATATAGATATGACAATATTTCTTATTTCTAGGACCATTGTATTATGGTCAACACGAATATACATATATATGTTGGATACTAGTTCGGGGACTCGTGAATGTCCCCGAAATATACATGTAAGTATAAGTATTAATATTAATATTTGTACTCCGGAGACTCTCTTGGATGTCCCGAGTATATATATGTATATTGGTGAGTGTCACTTTGAGGACTTATGTCCCCGAAGTATGCATAGAAGTAGATATGTATGAAATATTGCTCCGGGACTCGGCTATATGTCCCTGAAGCATGCAGGTACGTGGATATGTATGTATATATGAGACATTTCGATATGGTACTCCGGGGACCCATGTGCGTGTCCCAGAAGTGTACAGGCAAACAGATATGTGCGCGTATATGAGGCTAATTGTAAAGTTAATCCGAGCACCCATGTGCTCGTCCCTGAAGTTACAGGTAAGCTTAGCGGTAATGTTATTATGGGAACTGTTTGTCCCTAAAGTATACGGGTAGATATACGCATGCTCAATTTAAAGATATATTCACGAATATTTTATATAACGGGGTTTCTGAGTGAAATTGACCATATATGGGTCGTTCTGATTAACATGTACCCCAAGAAAAACATAAATGAGCGCGTTTAGCGCGAGGAAAAAATCTTAATAATTAATACAATTCGTACCAGATATGAATATTTGGAGGGCGAGAGTGCTAGGACGTAACAGTGGAACGCGTGCATGCGTTCGTCTTTCATCACGCGTTGTACGGTGCCATATGTTAAATGAAGCAACCGTGCCACTCCACGGATGCTGAGCGTCGGGTCATCCGCGAATGCGTTCAAAATTCGCTCTTCGTTTGCATTATTGCGGATAACCCTTGGCCGACCGGCATTCCCATGATTCGGCTTTACATCGCCGGTAGCCGCTAGCCGGTGAAAGGCCGCCGCTATCGCACGATGCGATGGTTGGCGCCGTTCCGGCCATCTCTCGCTGTATTCCCGAGCCGCAGCGCGAGCATTGAAGTCGTTTCGGCCGTACATAGCGACCATGTCGCTATACTTGCGGCATGTAAAATCTGCCATTTCTTCAACCATACACCGAATGACACGCACTCGATCGATCACAGACACACAACCGATTACAGCCACACAGACGATTACAGATACACTACCGATTACAACCACACAACGGATTACAGACACACAAACGATAACAGATACACAACCGATTACAAACACACAAACGATTACAGACGCACCACCGATTACAGACACACGACGATAACACACACACACACACACACAACCGATGACAAACACGCGATAGATCACACGCACAAGACGGATTCTACACACAAGACGGATAATACACACATACACGACGGATCGTACACACACGGCAGTTAACGGGATTAGGGTTGATTCTGGGATGACAGCACGAGGAGAGACGGTGACAGAATGGCTCAAGGTGACGACAAGCGGTTGGGGAGTTTTTTTTAACAGTCATTTGTTTCGCTCGTGGTCATAGTGCTCCATGAAAATTTATCGATGAGATTTACGCGGTATTCGGCAAAGTGTCAATGGTTTTTAATGCGACGCGCTAAGATTCAATAAAATATTTAGTATGCAACATATAATACATATACAGACATGTTTTTTCAAAAACTCACGCAATGTTATCGACCAGTGACTCGAAATAAGTAAATCCAAATTTGGTAGCTTTATCGTGGTTTTTTAAGGGGACGACGGAATAACAGTGTTACGTCGTGGGGCCCATTTTTAATCGATAATTAATCGTCTTTTAATTTACCTTTCAGGATTTGAATTTACGAATGGGAAGTGTGCCACGAACGTACGGATAATAATGAATTAAGTCATATGACTTATATGACGGTAAGTTACCGTCAGAGAAGAAAAGCGCCACGTTTAAGCGGGAATGTGCCTACTTGGGATAGGCGCTTGGTAAAGTCGTTGGTGTATAATTTGACGCATGAGCGACAGGTAAGCAAATAAGAAAGTAGCGTGAAATTGTGCTTACCTTGGTGAGAAAGAGCGGCGGTGCGTAGCGGGTCAAAACTACTCGACCATGTGACCGAATTTGTCCAGGAATCGCAAAGATGTTCCAGCTCGACCCGACCTGTCGTTGCCCAGACGGGTACCCGGTGCTCGTGCGAATGCGCTGGGCCGGGGATGCCGATGTTGTTGGGAGCAGTCGGAGACTACGAGGACTGGATTAATTTATGAGGGATACATTCGCTTTGAAATATAAATATACATGTACAGAATTTATAATTATTTGAACCGCTGAGTGAGTGCAAGACGTGCCAGGTTACGGCACCGTCGACTCACTACGTCTGGCTCCACCTCCGCCCGGTTACGGCGATTGGCGGCCAGCCGCGAGAACAAACGTTGAGAATAACGGAAGCCGACGCCCGAACACTAAGCACCGGTGTGACCGTGCCAGTCGCTGACCTACCGAATTACGGCGGGTCGGCGCGTGTGGCGTGTTCGTGCGGCAAACCTTCCGAATTCCTCGGAAAATACCCTGTTTATACGTCCGATTTTGGACGGACGAGGGTTTTTTATTTGTCGAGCGAATGTATCTGGAAACGTATTCGTCTAACGCATAGGTACAGATTTATATGAAATAAAATTTGGTACGCTGAGCGAGTCTAGTGCGTGCCAGATTACGGCACCGCCGACTCGCTACGTCTGGCCCACCTCCGCCCGGTTATGCCGATTGGCAGCCAGCCGCGAATACAAATATAAAGGTCAAGGGAAATCGACGTCCGAACACTAAGCACCGGATTAACCGTGCCAGTCGCTAACCTGCCAGATTACGGCGAGTCAGCGGATGTAGCGTGTTCGTGCGTCAGCTTTCCCAAGCCTCATAAAAAAGGCACTTCAAGATTTGTCCAATTTTGGACAAGTATGATTTTATGAGTGAGACGAATACGTGTGTTGGGAAAAATGGCGTGAGTGAGAGGAAGAGAGAAAGAGAGAAAGAAATGCACTACGATGATTTATTCGTTGCGTGTTTACACGCACGAACGAGAGCCAAATATATTTTAATTATTTGCTCGGAAAATGTTACAGTTTTGCGCGGTCGCCGTATTTTGCGTGATTTTAATAGCGCGAAGAAATCGAATGTTTCATAAACGATTGTGTATTTTACACGTAAATAAGCGTAGTTACATTCAATAAAGAAAATAATATAAGTTTCGTTAATTTATTCGTTGCAGTGTTTGACGTGTTGTGTTTCCTTTTACTTTCATTATGATTTCAACAATTAATGCCGGTTTTACAGAGACTTATAGTTACACTGACGAAGAGACCGGGGTAAACTCGAAAAGAATATAAAAAAGAATAAAATAGGTGTACCGGTTTTCAGAGCGTCGACTCTGCGATGCGCGCTGTTGGAGAGACCGGACGGAACTGACTGGCCAGCTCCCGGAGCGCAATATGTATCCTCGCCCTCTTTGTCTCTGAGACAAAGGGCTTGGCGTCATTACCCTCGCTCTCGAGCTCGGTCCCCATGTAACCGAATATTAGCACTGATAACGTTATTTTTCTCGAGTTGTACATGGGCAATGAAATGAATATTTTTCGTTATCGGCAGGATGTGCTGACTACGTGGTGACCAAGCTCCGAGGAGGTCTGTCAGAAAACTCGCGATGAAGCTGATCGCTTGGGAACAGTTTCGCGGGTTATTCAAGGACTCTCGCGTCCCCAATATATACATCATATAGATATGACAATATTTCTTATTTCTAGGACCATTGTATTATGGTCAACACGAATATACATATATATGTTGGATACTAGTTCGGGGACTCGTGAATGTCCCCGAAATATACATGTAAGTATAAGTATTAATATTAATATTTGTACTCCGGAGACTCTCTTGGATGTCCCGAGTATATATATATGTATATTGGTGAGTGTCACTTTGAGGACTTATGTCCCCGAAGTATGCATAGAAGTAGATATGTATGAAATATTGCTCCGGGACTCGGCTATATGTCCCTGAAGCGTATGGAGTACGTATATGTATATATATATATATACATGTATAGATATTCACTAGAGTTATTACGAGGACTAATGCCTTCGAAGTATGCATAAGAGTATACGAATGGTACATGAGGACTCTGAGGTCCTGGAGTATGTATATATATATATATTCGTTAAAGTCTTTTCGAGGACTCATGTCCCTAAAGTATGCATGGAAATAGACATGCGGAATTATTATAGGAGGTACTCCAGGGACTCTCGTATATGTCCCTGAAGCATGCAGGTACGTGGATATGTATGTATATATGAGACATTTCGATATGGTACTCCGGGGACCCATGTGCGTGTCCCAGAAGTGTACAGGCAAACAGATATGTGCGCGTATATGAGGCTAATTGTAAAGTTAATCCGAGCACCCATGTGCTCGTCCCTGAAGTTACAGGTAAGCTTAGCGGTAATGTTATTATGGGAACTGTTTGTCCCTAAAGTATACGGGTAGATATACGCATGCTCAATTTAAAGATATATTCACGAATATTTTATATAACGGGGTTTCTGAGTGAAATTGACCATATATGGGTCGTTCTGATTAACATGTACCCCAAGAAAAACATAAATGAGCGCGTTTAGCGCGAGGAAAAAATCTTAATAATTAATACAATTCGTACCAGATATGAATATTTGGAGGGCGAGAGTGCTAGGACGTAACAACAGCGCTTCTGTTGTTGTCTTTTTTCCTTCCTATTTCACAATTACATGAATGTCGGATTCGAATATTGGTAATAATTGAGGCAGGCTCAGTAGTGACTGACAATTTTTGTTTAGTGAAAATTGCAAGCTCCTATTCTTGTCCGATTTTACTAGAAGAAACATAACACTTTTGGTTCCGTACAATTTATTTTCTTTGTACACTAAGGACATTTAAGTCACTATGCTAATGCAATGCACAAAGATTACGTTATACATAATATTGGTTTATGAATGCGAATAAATGTCACTTAACTGCACTCGAACAAATCGAAGTTGCACCGCTGAGAAAAGTACACGGACTCACTAACCACGGGGACTTGAATTGTTTGTTTGTGTGCTCGGCTGAAGATGAAATCGACGACTATCAAGACGAGGACGGTTAAATGACGGTAATAGCCACGCGAAAACGTCAAGGGCAATACCTATTCTATTGTGTAAACAAGATAGATCAAGAAATAAAATAAATAAAATAATAAATAAAACCAGATGAAATCGAGAACAAATTTCAGTGGATCATTTCAGGGATGTCCAATAGATGCTCCGAAAAGAATTCGAAGCATCCATTTCAATCCCGCACCTTGCCCGACTCCGCAATCGTTGACTCGATCGAAGATGAAATCGACAAATGCCATTACGAGGTCGTTCGAACGACATTGACAGTTGCGCGGAAACGTTAAGGGCGTCGTTGATTTCATCTTTATCACGTAGACAATGCGTTGTTCCCGCAGCTCGCAGCATTGCCTGAATTGCCCACTAGCTCTGGTCGGAAACAAGATGAAATCGAAAACTATTTTGATTGGAGCATTTCAGCAGAGATTAGTAGGGAGATGCACAACGCTCCCTTTTTCGGCGTGCCTCGTAAATGGCGCTAAATCGCGGCGGCGAGTTCGGGAGTATGATTTCGTGATCATTGCCTCTGTCGAGGTTGCAGATTCCCTTGTAGCCGCGCGAGTCCGTGATCACCGTTCAAGTCGGTATCGCAGTCAGCGTGAACACGAACGGGTAGCTCGGAGGGGGAAAAGTTTCTGTCCCGAGAAAATCGCGCTCGCTCGATAGGCGAACGGAGCGAGGTTTTCCGTCTGATCGAGCTCGACATATATGTGTGGCCGTACTGCGGATTGGAATATGCATTAAACGAATTTCAAAGTGAAAAACATGTATCAAGATCATTGTTTTCTCTCGGTTGCCCGTTTATGCCGAAAATGCGGGTTGAAAAATTAACGACGAACCGCGTTGAAAAATAAAACGCCGAAATGACCGTGGACGGTTCAAAAAGAAATCTTGAGCCTTTACCGCGATCGCTTCGGCATTTTTTTTCAACAGTAAACATTATGGATAAGGGTGTATCATAAATGTTTCTCTATCTGCAATGAGCGTCGTGGCTAAGTTGGCAGCGTGGCGGATTAACGATGCTTACGATCCGGGTTCAATCCCCGGTGAATCAACTTTTTTTTTCATTTTATATTCAGAAAATTTCGAATTTACTCTCACTTTAGATATTCTCGCCTGTTCAGGCAGTATTTATGGTATCTAATTCGCGTCCAGTGCAGCCGGATCGCGCGTAAAAGTTACCCCCTCTCTAGTCTCTTACGCGCCCCTCACCCAATCATGGTAGCGCGTGTCCATGAGCGAGCGACGCTCGGATATCTTCGGAAAGAGGCGAGCACGGTCGAAATTTCCCGACCGCGCCTTCGGCAGCTACACCAACACATCGACGCTGAGCACGTTCATGTGCGGCTAAGCCGAAACGAAGGCTTCGAGGGAAAAAGCAATCTCAGCACGACTTACGCGTGACGTCACCCGACAGCACGCGCGAGGCTTTTAGATGATTTGAATGCTTGTTTAGCTCTTGATTCACTGCGTTATTAGTTATACAAAACAATGTATCGCGCACTCTGATCGCTTATTTTTTTAGTTTGTACGTTAATTTAATTATAATAATAAATCTAAATCACAACTTATTTATCTTATATGAAATTGTCACACCCGTCCTTATGCCAAATAAATTATAATTTATAAAAGTAAGCGGAAATATATTTATATTCGTATTATTATATTAATTCTCATACTTTCAGCAAGCGATAAAGCATTATCCCCAAAAACAAGCCAATCATCCATCCGGCCGCGAATCGTAAGAACCAGAAAGTGCACATATTCTACAAGCGATGAGATGGTCCCGTTAGTAGCGTTCCTGACTTTGGTCCGCAGGGGCCCGTAGTGCAAATTTTTCATAATTTCTCATATTTGAGATTTTCGGAGAAAAAATGATTTAAAACAGATTCAAATTCTGGTCCATTTCCCAAAAACACATTTTTTCACTGAAAATTCATGATTTCTCATTTTTTCCCCGGAAATTTCTCTTTCTCCTATGACCTGAGTGAACGGCTGCGCAGATATCCGGAGTAAAGCTAAAGGTGTCCTTTAAAAGAATCTTAGATTGTAAGATCATTCTTCTTCAAAGTACTGCATGTGATTTTGAAAAGCACGAAAATCTCGAAAAACCGGCATTTTTAAAATAACGTGCCGGGTACAATTTTTTTTCAAAATACAAAATAAAAAAAGCGAAATGAAGCATGCTTCGTCCTTTTCAAAACCCCGTTTGGTAAGTTGGCGTACATTTTTGCCCGCCGAGATATTCGATTTTTGGTCCAGATAGAAAATTTGCAGAGTGCCTAATACTTTTGGCCAAGGCTGTATTTATTTCAACTTACACGTAATATGTTAAAAATTTTGTTGTCTACTTTTTATTTTCTTCGATTGATATCAACTTCCTCACGATCTTCAGTGCCGCTGACATTCCGGGCGGATGAAACCCTGTCAACTAGCACACATTTTTTTTCTAATTTCTTTCTTTCTCCAATACGGTGGCAGGTAATTAGCCTAAGGCATATGCATAATCTTGAAATTGAAAAAAATTGGTTTATTTTATTTTCTTATTGGTTTATTTTATTTTCTTATTGCAGAGTTATGACGATTTTTGTGGAGCAGGTCAGAACGTCTCGTTGCGGTACGGCTCTAGAGCGGCGCGGTGCTTCGTATAGTTTCTAAGGGCATTGATATGACTTTGGCCAACATGGCTAATCATCCCAAAACCTCAGACGAAAATAAATATTAAAAATTGATCTGTTATTTTAACTTCGAGGTTATGCATACCCCTTAAGGAGTTTTCTATATGTGGAAAATATTTCATGTATAATTAGTGGTTATTCTAATGAACATAAAGTAATGATTTAAAATCATAGAAGCCTTCCATGGCTGTGAGCAATCTTTGGATTCGTTATATTCACCTCTTCACCATCGACGTTGATCCGATCTTTCGAGTGGTTGCCCTTTCTTTGTCGTCGTTCTCCGCACGAAACTGCTATCTGGATGTCGCTAAAATTACAAATAATAGCGAAGATTGAGGCGCCTGTCATTTTGATGTGAACATTAGTTTAAAGCATACGAATATATACAAATTACTACCTTGGTGATATGATATGCGTATCTGTTTTGCCTAAAATGTTGCGTCTCATGGCTCGTCCGATTTCGCCGAAACTGTGACTAAATCAATTATTGTCAATCAATACAGTCCGTTATAAGGACTCTTCGCACTTTAGACGCTAAAAAAAGCTATTTTCATACATTTTTTGATAGGTTTATATTATAGATTTTGATATAAAAGTTGTTATCTTTGTTAAATAAACAATGCTCCTACCGCCATTCTCGCAGCATCGTCAGACTTTTCGACCCATTCCGTCCGGAAGTAAGATAAAATCGGAGACGATTTCGGGGCAGTAATATCGGGAATGTTCGCTCGCGGCACCGAGAACCATTCCGAGCACCGATGTTGTCTTTGTTAAATAAACAATGCCCCTACCGTTGTTCTCGCAGCATCGTCAGAATGCTCGACCCATTCGTACCGGAAGTAAGATAAAATCGGAGACGACTTCGGGGCAGTAACATCGGTAATGTTCGCTCGAGGCCCTGAGAACCATGCCGAGGACCGATTTTATGTTTGTTAAATAAACAATGCTCCTACCGTCGTTCTCGCAGCATCGTCAGACTTCTCGACCGATTCTGACCGGAAGTGAGTTAAAATCGGAGACGATTTCGGGGCAGTAATATCGGGAATGTTCGCTCGCGGCACCGAGAACCATTCCGAGCACCGATGTTGTCTTTGTTAAATAAACAATGCTCCTACCGTCGTTCTCGCAGCATCGTCAGAATGCTCGACCCATTCTGACCGAAAGTAAGATAAAATCGGAGACTATTTCGGGGCAGTAATATCGGGAATTTCCGATCGAGGCCCCGAAAACTATCCCGAGCACCGATTTTATCGTTGTTAAATAAACAATTCTCCTACCGTCGTGCTCGCAGCATCGTCAGACTTCTTGCCCCATTCTGACCGGAAGTAAGATAAAATCGGAGACGATTTCGGGGCAGTAATATCGGGAATTTCTGATCGAGGCCCCGAAAACTATTCCGAGCACCGATGTTATCTTTATTAAATAAACAATGCTCCTCCCGTCATTCTCGCAGCATCGTCAGAATGCTCGACCCATTCTGACCGGAAGTAAGATAAAATCGGAGACGAATTCGGGCTAGTAATATCGGGAAAGTTCGGTCGAGGCCCCGAGAACCATCCCGAACCCCGATTTTATCTTTGTTACATAAACAATTCTCCTACCGTCGTGCTCGCAGCATCGTCAGACTTCTCGACCCATTCTGACCGGAAGTAAGATAAAATCGGTGACGGTTTCAGGGCAGTAATATCGGGAATGTTCGCTCGAGGCCCCGAGAACCATTCCGAGCACCGATTTTATCTTTGTTAAATAAACAATGCTCCTACCGCCATTCTCGCAGCATCGTCAGACTTTTCGACCCATTCCGTCCGGAAGTAAGATAAAATCGGAGACGATTTCGGGGCAGTTATATCGGGAACGTTCGCTCGAGGCCCCGAGAACTATTCCGAGCACCGATTTTATCTTTGTTAAATAAACAATGCTCCTACCGCCATTCTCGCAGCATCGTCAGACCTTTCGACCCATTCTGACCGGAAGTAAGATAAAATCGGTGACGATTTCGGGGCAGTAATATCAGGAATGTTCGCTCGAGGCCCCGTGAAATATTCCGAGCACCGATTTTATCTTTGTTAAATAAACAATTCTCCTACCGTCGTTCTCGCAGCATCGTCAGACTTGTCGACCCATTCTGACCGGAAGTAAGATAAAATCGAAGACGAATTCGGGGCAGTCACATCGGGAATCTTCGCTCGAGGCCCCGAAAACCATTCCGAGCACCGATTATATCTTTCTCAAATAAACATTGCTCCTACCGTCGTCTTCGCACCATCGTCAGAATGCTCTACCCTTTCTGACCGGAAGTAAGCTAAAATCGCAGACTATTAGAGAATGTAATTATAAAGCTGCGATCAAAATTCAAATCGATTCATGCTAAGGGTTCGCGTATTCCGGCCTCCCAGTTTGAAAAACAATTTTTTCAAGATGGGCTCTGTCGTCGCTATTTTGTATGAAAATTACATTCATTTTTACATACTTTAATATGTCTTACATAAACCCTCTCATAAGAAATCCTATTCCTTGTTTCATACTGCCAAAATAAATTGTCAAAGTTAGGCCTACTTTTCTGCCGCTCGAGTGGTGTTACCCTTAAGAGGAACCGCAAACAGAGTCGCAACGCTTTGGGATTTCCATAATCAACCCGTATCGGTACGTGAAAAATTGTATCTTTGGCGGTGCAGAAGATCTTCTCATCTATTTTCAATCCTAAAAAAACGTCGTATCGATTTTCTTCTGCCGGAACCGACTGATTTCGCGTCCCCTAGTGAGGAAATGGAAAGCTTCTCCTCATGTTTCCTAACCCAGCTCGAACACACTTTGAGATGATATTCGTACAGAAAAATGTATTTTTGGAGATCAATCCGACTATGATACTGAACGGAGTCGTCGAATGAGAAATGAAATCCCGAAAACATCCAATTGTCGAAAATATAGCGTCAAGTCATTGAGAGTTTGTTAATAAAAACTTACGTATTGATTTTTTTTCAATACGCAAAAAAAATCGCTCGGTATATCGAAATTCGATAATCATTCACAATTCTTTGGTTTTGTTAATTTTTATTTCTTAAGGAAGCAAAACGAACAGGCGCTCTCGATGGATAATCGCGGCAAAATTCGTAAAGGTCATTAATTGCGGCGCGCTTCACGCTTTGGCACGCAATACGCCGACCGATAGCAGACGATAGGTGAAACGTCAAATCGTGTGTCACGATTCTCGGACCGAATAGGTTGACAGGCAACGTAGCGACCGATTCGCTAAACGTCAAATCATGCGCGCTGGCATTTGTCAAACGCTGCTTTTTCGCAGAGCCTTCTTGACGTCGGCTACGACTTCGTGGCCCTTCGTCTACTCTTCTGCCCTTTTCTATCGTCCAACATGGCAGATTCGAGCGTTAATTTCGAAGATCGAACGCCTATTGATATTGTCATTTCGGTGCTCGTGCGAATACGATGGCCCGATGATGCCGATGTTTTTGGGAGCAGTCGGAGACTATGAGGACTGGATTAATTTATGAGGGATACATTCGCTTCGAAATATAAATATAAATGTATAGATTTTATAATTATTTGAACCGCTGAGCGAGTGCAAGACGTGCCAGGTTACGGCACCGTCGACTCACTCCGTCTGGCTCCACCTCCGCCCGGTTACGGCGATTGGCGGCCAACCGCGAGAACAAATGTTGAGAACAACGGAAGCCGGCGCCCGAACACTAAGCACCGGTGTGACCGTGCCAGTCGCTGACCTACCGAATTACGGCGGGTCGGCGCGTGTGGCGTGTTCGTGCGGCAAACCTTCCGAATTCCTCGGAAAAGACCCTGTATATACGTCCGATTTTGGACGGATGAGGGTTTTTTATTAGTCGAGCGAATGAATCGGGAAACGTATTCGTCTAAAGCATAGGTCCAGATTGATATGAAATAACATTTGGTACGCTGAGCGAGTCTAGTGCGTGTCAAATTACGGCACCGCCGACTCGCTATGTCTGGCCCACCTCCGCCCGGTTACGGCGATTGGCGGCCAGCCGCGAATACAAATATAAAGGTCGAGGGAAATCGACGTCCGAACACTCAGCACCGGATTTACCGTGCCAGTCGCTAACCTGCCAGATTACGGCAAGTCAGCGGATGTAGCGTGTTCGTGCGTCAGCTTTCCCAAGCCACGTGAAAAAGCGCTTCAAGATTTGTCCAATTTTGGACAAGTATGATTTTATGAGTGAGACGATTACGTGTGTTGGGAAAATGGCGCGAGCGAGAGGAAGAGAGAAAGAGAGAAAGAACTGCACTACGATGATTTGCGTGTTTACACGCACGAACGAGAGCCAAATATATTTTAATTATTTGCTCGGAAAATGTTACACTTTTGCGCGGTCGCCGTATTTTGCGTGATTTATTTAGCGCGAAGAAATCGAATGTTATATAAACGATTGTGTATTTTACACGTAAATAAGCGTCGTTACATTCAATAAAGAAAATAAAATAAGTTTCGTAAATTATATGTTGCAGTGTTTGACTTGGTATGTTTCCTTTTACTTTTATTATGATTTAAACAATTAATACCGGTTTTACGGAGACTTATAGTTACACTGAGGAGGAGACCGGGGTAAACTCGAAAAGAATATAAAATAGAATAAAATAAGTGTACCGATTATCAGAGCGTCGACTCTGCGATGCGCGCTGTTGGAGAGACCAGACGGAACTGGCTGGCCAGCTCCCGGAGCGCAATATGTATCCTCGCCCTCTTTGTCTCTGAGACAAAGGGCTTGGCGTCATTATCCTCGCTCTCGAGCTCGGTCCCCATGTAACCGAATATTAGCATTGAAAACGTTATTGTTCTCGAGTTGTACATGAGCAATGAAATGAATATTTTTCGTTATCGGCAGGATGTGCTGACTACGTGGTGACCTAGCTCCGAGGAGGTCTGTGAGAAAACTCGCGATGAAGCTGACCGCTTTGGAACAGTTTCGCGGGTTATTCGAGGACTTTCGCGTCCCCAATATATACATAATATACATAATATAGGATACGTCCATACAATATTTCTCATTTCTAGAACTATTGTATTATGGTCAACACGAATATACACATATATGTTGGATACTAGTTCGTGGACTCGTGAATGTCCCCGAAATATACATGTAAGTATAGGTATCAATATTATTATTTGTACTCCGGAGACTCTCTTGGATGTCCCGAGTATATATATATGTATATTGGCGTGTGTCCCTTTGAGGACTTATGTCCCCGAAGCATGCATGACAATAGATATGTATGGAGTATTGCCCCGGGATTCGGCTATATGTCCCTGAAGCGTATGGAGTACGCATATGTACATATATATATATATATATACATGTATAGATATTCACTAAAGTTATTACCAGGACTAATGCCTCCGAAGTATGCATATGGGTTTACGAATGGTATATGAGGACTCTGATGTCCTAAAGTATGTATATATATATATATATATATATATATATATATATATATATATTCGTTGAAGTCATTTCGAGGACTTATGTCCTTAAAGTATGCATGGAAATAGACATGCGGAATTATTATAGGAGGTATTCCAGGGACTCTCGTACATGTCCCTGAAGCATGCAGGTACGTGTATATGTATGTATATATGAGACATTTCGATATAGTACTCCGGAGACCCATGTGCTCGTCCCTGAAGTTACAGGTGAGCTTAGCGGTAAAGTTATTATGGGAACTGTTTGTCCCTAAAGTATACGGGTAGATATACGCATGCTAAATTTGAAGATATATTTACGAACATTTTATATAACGGGGTTACTGAGTGAAATCGACCATATATGGGTCGTTCTGATTAACATGTACCCCAAGAAAAACATAAATGAGCGCGTTTAGCGTGAAAAAATCTTAACAATTATTACAATTCGTACCAGATATGAATATTTGGAGGGCGAGAGTGCTAGGACGTAACATATACACATATACGCATACATATAGTACATATATATATATATATACTCATACAAATTCGTATGGTCCTTAATACAAGAATATTTTTCCGTTAACTTTAATTCATATCATGTTGAGCGCATTTATTTTTCATCGTCCTTTATTTTGTCTGTGCACATTCGACTTTCCTTAGTATGCACCTACTACCGCTGAACGCGCCTAGCTAGCGCGCCGAGCTCAGCGCCCGCGCGCACTCACTCTCTATCCTTGTCTCTCCCTAACGCTAGCGCGCACACACGCGCCCTCGATTCGTCTCTCTCGCTTTCTCTCTAGCGCTCCGGCAGGAGAACAACGTGAGCCTCCTGTTCTCCCGATATCACAAAAACCTTCTTCTTTAACCGCGAACCTCAATTTCCGCAGATCCGCGATATAATTCGCGACTCACGAATCGCGAATATCAACCCTCTCGCCCCTATTTCGTGTACTCGCGAAAAACGACTAGATTACGTAATCTGCGGACTCGCGATATACTCGCGAACCCGCGACTCGCCTCGTACATAGAGTCGGTCTCTCTCTTTCTCTCACCCGGCCTAACACTCTCTCTCTCTCTTACTCATGGCTACTATGGCAATTCGACGCTACGTGGCTTTTTTCCAAATTACTTTATTGCCCCTCGAGTCGAGCGAACGCTTCCCGTCGAGACATTTTCCTGAAAACAATCGAATTGCTTTATTGCCTCTTGAAACGAGCAAGCGCTCTTTTTACAGTCTAAGTTTCTTCTTGTACGCTTTCCCATTTTCAAGTATATAATAGAAGACATTAAGCAGATATTTTTCCGAACTTTCCCAGAGCATGTATATCTCTTTCTCTCTCGCACTCGTCGCGTCGCTTTTCGACGCGCCGCCATAATGCAAGCCATGTGTTGCACGTAGGCTTCTACGAAATAATAATTTAAATAATACCGCAACATGCCAAATCCCAAGAACTAATTAAAAGACAAACAAATCGCTATCGCTCTTCACCTCATAGACTAAACATCCGCTCCAAATGCGAATATCACGTGTCGCCTCTTTGTCCTCTTTGTCTCCTATCCAATACCATTATTATTATTTCCACGTGCATAATATTCGAGAATAAATTCAGAAACGCTCTAATTAATAAAAAGGATTATTAAATAAGTAATTAGCGCCGTCACAATGCAACTAACAATATTATTAAGTAATCAGAATAAATATTCCTTGCAACAAATGAAATATAAACATTATCTTAGTTATTTACGTTAAGCGATAATTGTTTTAATTTCGGTATTATGGATATTACAAGATATCTCTTGCGCTACTAACGTAGTTGTTAAACAATCAACTATTACATACATTTTTATTTTTCACGCATATACGAATAAAATTATTACTTCGCGAATAAGCTAAATATTGAATTCAACTTCCTCCACACAAATAATGTGGCGTGCTATTTATAATTAAGCAAGAGCTACATATTAATAATCATCATACGCAACTCGCAAACTTTGCACCGTAGTTATTATCCTCTCGTTTAAATATTTTATACTAGTTAAAAAAATAAGTTATTATTATTAGATCTCACACCACACGCAAAATATAAAAAAACAATAAAAATTAAAAATTATATAAAATTACGTCCCTTTATTCACAAGCGAATATTATTGTAACAAATTGTTAGACTGACGATAAATTGAAAATATTAATTTATCGTCAGTCCAACCATGATAAACCGACATAATTATTTGTAACATTTAAATTAAATAATTGATGTATCGTCAAATCCTCCGCATAACGCCATAAGAGCGAGTGAGAAGGAACATCGGCGTCGGCGTCTCCTCTCCGCAGCGCATGCGCAGCACACCGCTCCACCGCCGCACCAATAAATAGCCGAGTCCTCCGCTGCTCGTCAGTTCTTCGGTCTCTCCACCAGTCAGTTGCGCTTCTCTGCTCGCCTCGTTCGTGTCCGACCCGCACGCTGGAAAATCGGAACATTTCTTTAACATATATATATTTTCACATCGTTATTTTATCGAGTTGTAACTCGAAGTTTGAGTTTTAATTGCGCTTAAATCTCACCGTATTCAACATCGCAGAGTTGTGTGTAATTATATTTATTTCCAAGTTTGTAACAAGCTATACATATTCGTGTACATTTCTAGAATCAGTGAATAATTATTTCGCGACCCTTTATCCCTCGTCGAATATACTCTTCCGAACGTGTTGCTTAGTTCATTCGTCCGTCGTTTACAAAATCCGCGTAAATCAACAATAATCCACCGTCGTTTTCGTGGCATTGTTACGTCCTAGCACTCTCGCCCTCCAAATATTCATATCTGGTACGAATTGTAATAATTATTAAGATTTTTTCCTCACGTTAAACGCGCTCATTTATGTTTTCCTTGTGGTACATGTTAATCAGAACGACCCATATATGGTCGATTTCACTCAGAAACCCCGTTGTACAAAATATTCGTAAATATATCTTTAAATTTAGCATGCGTATATCTACCCGTATACTTTAGGGACAAACAGTTCCCATAATAACTTTACCGCTAAGCTTACCTGTAACTTCAGGGACGAGCACATGGGTGCTCGGATTAACTTTACAATTAGCCTCATATACACGTACATATCTGTTTGCCTGTACACTTCTGGGACACGCACATGGGTCCCCGGAGTACCACATCGAAATGTCTCATATATACATACATATACACGTACCTGAATGCTTCAGGGACATATACGAGAGTCCCTGGAGTCCCTCCTATAGTAATTCCGCATGTCTATTTCCATGCATACTTTAGGGACATAAGTCCTCGAAAGAACTTTAACGAATATATATTGTAACGTGTTTTTTTTGGGTAACACTCCGCTGGCCCGCCGGGCCCCTTGGTGCCCGGCGTGGGCGTCCTCCGGCTCGGGGCCACCATCGCCGCCACGACACGATTCCGTAGGGTCCTGAATAGTTGTAGATTATTCACTAATTCCGTCTGTATTTCTCTTTATTTTTATTATGTAATGTAAACCCGACGTCGAGGTTTCTCCCGCGGGAGGAAGTACGCGCCGTCAAGAAAGGAAACCCCCGGGACACCGACGATGGCGAACTCGAATTTCCGCTCTGGGCTGAGGATCGAGAAAGCGCGAGAGGCTCGTAGGCGGCTGGACGCTCGGGGAGGCCGAGATTCCAGCGAAAAACTCCAGCGTTCACGACTCCCATCATATCCGGAGAGAACATCTTACTGCGGCCGGATCCACGCGCAGACTTTTCATTCCCCCCCTGCCCCGCAGCGAGATCTCTCTCTCTCAACCCGTGTAACCCGGAGGATCAGAAAGGTTGCGGTTATCGTTCCCGCCAAGACCCGAGATTCGTGAGAGCTAGCGCACGGATTTTATTCTTTCGTTCCGGGAGTTACGAAATTCTAAATTCGCGGTAAAATCGTAGGCGAACTCCCGAAACAATCGGCACGAGACTGCCCTCTCGCGCGAAGCTCGAGAAAAAGACGAGGAGCGGGGAGGGGCAGGGGTACGCGTCTCGCACGCCGGCCGGCTTGCCGGACAGCTTCTCGCGAGGTACCGAGCCGGAAGGACGTGGGACGACCAGCGTAAAACGGCCAGTTGTTTTCTCCTGGTGAGCTCAGCGTTGCCCGTTGCAATAATTCACGTAGATCTCTGACCGCGTGGTCGATCCTCGATCTCGGGTATCTTTTTCGTGGCCACGGCCTCTGTCGCGAACCCGTAATTTTCGAGCCTTGTCGTACGTAGCTAGCGCGTAGTGTCGAGAAATTGTGTCGTGGTTGCGCGCGGGAAGCTCAATCCCGTTTTGCGACGAGCTTCGGCTCGATTAGTCAGTAAAAGGTGCGAGTGGATGTTTGCCTGCAAAAATAGGGACGTGTCGTCCTTGGTGATCCCTTGGCCTGCGGCGAGGCTTGTGCAAGGGGAAAGGGGGAGAGATTGCCCTCAAGTCGGGACATCTTCACGGAGAACTAGCCTCCCGTTTATCATCGGGTCGCGGGTTCGAACCCGTGCCGGCTCCCGCCTATCTTAACCATATCTACCGGGTGCCCCTTTCCCCAGTGTGGGGATTTTCCCGGCTTCGTCGCGGGGGAGAGGTTGCCGAGCATCGACGTCCACGTAAGTAACGACTGGGGTATTTTTCCCGGGATATTTCATTATTTATTTAAAGCTCGGCCGGGTAACCGATTAGCGGGGGCCCGGTTTTATATGTTACGTCGTGGGGCCCATTTTTAATCGATAATTAATCGTCTTTTAATTTACCTTTCAGGATTTGAATTTACGAATGGGAAGTGTGCCACGAACGTCCGGATTATAATGAATTAAGTCATTAGACTTATATGACGGTAAGTTACCGTCGGAGAAGAAAAGCGCCACGTTTAAGCGGGAATGTGCCCACTTGGGATAGGCGCTTGATAAAGTCGTTGGTGTATAATTTGACGCATGAGCGACAGGTAAGCAAATAAGAAAGTAGCGTGAAATTGTGCTTACCTTGGTGAGAAAGAGCGGCGGTGCGTAGCAGGTCAAAACTACTCGACCGTGTGACCGAATTTGTCCAGGAATCGCAAAGATGTTCCAGCTCGACCCGACCTGTCGTTGCCCTGACGGGTACCCGGTGCTCGTGCGAATGCGATGGGCCGGGGATGCCGATGTTTTTGGGAGCGGTCGGAGACTACGAGGACTGGATTAATTTATGAGGGATACATTCGCTTTGAAATATAAATATACATGTATAGAATTTATAATTATTTGAACCGCTGAGGGAGTGCAAAACGTGCCAGTGTTACGTCCTAGCACTCTCGCCCTCCAAATATTCATATCTGCTACGAATTGTATTAATTATTCAGATTTTTTCCTCGCGCTAAACGCGCTCATTTATGTTTTTCTTGGGGTACATGTTAATCAGAACGACCCATATATGGTCAATTTCACTCAGAAACCCCGTTATATAAAATATTCGTGAATATATCTTTAAATTGAGCATGCGTATATCTACCCGTATACTTTAGGGACAAACAGTTCCCATAATAACATTACCGCTAAGCTTACCTGTAACTTCAGGGACGAGCACATGGGTGCTCGGATTAACTTTACAATTAGCCTCATATACGCGCACATATCTGTTTGCCTGTACACTTCTGGGACACGCACATGGGTCCCCGGAGTACCATATCGAAATGTCTCATATATACATACATATCCACGTACCTGCATGCTTCAGGGACATATACGAGAGTCCCTGGAGTACCTCCTATAATAATTCCGCATGTCTATTTCCATGCATACTTTAGGGACATGAGTCCTCGAAAAGACTTTAACGAATATATATATATATATATATACATACTCCAGGACCTCAGAGTCCTCATGTACCATTCCTATACTCTTATGCATACTTCGAAGGCATTAGTCCTCGGAATAACCTTAGTGAATATCTATACATGTATATATATATATATACATATACGTACTCCATACGCTTCAGGGACATATAGCCGAGTCCCGGAGCAATATTTCATACATATCTACTTCTATGCATACTTCGGGGACATAAGTCCTCAAAGTGACACTAACCAATATACATATATATATACTCGGGACATCCAAGAGAGTCTCCGGAGTACAAATATTAATATTAATACTTATACTTACATGTATATTTCGGGGACATTCACGAGTCCCCCAACTAGTATCCAACATATATATGTATATTCGTGTTGACCATAATACAATGGTCCTGGAAATAAGAAATATTGTCATATCTATATTATGTATATATTGGGGACGCGAGAGTCCTCGAATAACCCGCGAAACTGTTCCCAAGCGGTCAGCTTCATCGCGAGTTTTCTCACAGACCTCCTCGGAGCTTGGTCACCACGTAGTCAGCACATCCTGCCGATAACGAAAAATATTCATTTCATTACCCATGTACAACTCGAGAAAAATAACGTTATCAGTGCTAATATTCGGTTACATGGGGACCGAGCTCGAGAGCGAGGGTAATGACGCCAAGCCCTTTGTCTCAGAGACAAAGAGGGCGAGGATACATATTGCGCTCCGGGAGCTGGCCAGTCAGTTCCGTCCGGTCTCTCCAACAGCGCGCATCGCAGAGTCGACGCTCTGAAAACCGGTACACCTATTTTATTCTTTTTTATATTCTTTTCGAGTTTACCCCGGTCTCTTCGTCAGTGTAACTATAAGTCTCTGTAAAACCGGCATTAATTGTTTAAATCATAATAAAAGTAAAAGGAAACAGATCACGTCAAACACTGCAACGGATAAATTAACGAAACTTATATTATTTTCTTTATCGAATGTAACTACGTTTATTTACGTGTAAAATACACAATCTTTTATATAACATTCGATTTCTTCGCGCTATTAAAATCACGCAAAATACGGCGACCGCGCAAAAGTGTAACATTTTCCGAGCAAATAATTAAAATATATTTGGCTCTCGTTCGTGCGTGTAAACACGCAACGAACAAATCATCGTAGTGCATTTCTTTCTCTCTTTCTCTCTCCCTCTCACTCACGCCATTTTTCCCAACACACGTATTCGTCTCACTCATAAAATCATACTTGTCCGAAATTGGACGAATCTTGAAGTGCCTTTTTTATGAGGCTTGGGAAAGCTGACGCACGAACACGCTACATCCGCTGACTCGCCGTAATCTGGCAGGTTAGCGACTGGCACGGTTAATCCGGTGCTTAGTGTTCGGACGTCGATTTCTCTTGACCTTTATATTTGTGTTCGCGGCTGGCTGCCAATCGCCGTAACCGGGCGGAGGTGGGCCAGACGTAGCGAGTCGGCGGTGCCGTAATCTGGCACGCACTAGACTCGCTCAGCGTACCAAATTTTATTTCATATAAATCTGTACCTATGCGTTAGACGAATACGTTTCCCGATACATTCGCTCGACAAATAAAAAAACCTCGTCCGTCCAAAATCGGACGTATAAACAGGGTATTTTCCGAGGAATTCGGAAGGTTTGCCGCACGAACACGCCACACGCGCCGACCCGCCGTAATTCGGTAGGTCAGCGACTGGCACGGTCACACCGGTGCTTAGTGTTCGGGCGTCGGCTTCCGTTATTCTCAACGTTTGTTCTCGCGGCTGGCCGCCAATCGCCGTAACCGGGCGGAGGTGGAGCCAGACGTAGTGAGTCGACGGTGCCGTATCCTGGCACGTGTTGCACTCACTCAGCGGTTCAAATATCTATAAATTCTATACATGTATATTTATATTTCAAAGCGAATGTATCCCTCATAAATTAATCCAGTCCTCGTAGTCTCCGACCGCTCCCAAAAACATCGGCATCCCCGGCCCATCGCATTCACACGAGCACCGGGTACCCGTCAGGGCAACGACAGGTCGGGTCGAGCTGGAACATCTTTGCGATTCCTGGACAAATTCGGTCACACGGTCGAGTAGTTTTGACCCGCTACGCACCGCCGCTCTTTCTCACCAAGGTAAGCACAATTTCACGCTACTTTCTTATTTGCTTACCTGTCGCTCATGCGTCAAATTATACACCAACGACTTTACCAAGCGCCTATCCCAAGTGGGCACATTCCCGCTTAAACGTGGCGCTTTTCTTCTCTGACGGTAACTTACCGTCATATAAGTCATATGACTTAATTCATTATAATCCGTACGTTCGTGGCACACTTCCCATTCGTAAATTCAAATCCTGAAAGGTAAATTAAAAGACGATTAATTATCGATTAAAAATGGGCCCCACGACGTAACACCAGGTTACGGCACCGTCGACTCACTACGTCTGGCTCCACCTCCGCCCGGTTACGGCGATTGGCGGCCTGCCGCGAGAACAAATGTTGAGAATAACGGAAGCCGACGCCCGAACACTAAGCACCGGTGTGACCGTGCCAGTCGCTGACCTACCGAATTACGGCGGGTCGGCGCGTGTGGCGTGTTCGTGCGGCAAACCTTCCGAATTCCTCGGAAAATACCCTGTTTATCCGTCCGATTTTGGACGGACGAGGGTTTTTTATTTGTCGAGCGAATGTATCGGGAAACGTATTCGTCTAACGCACAGGTAGAGACTGATATGAAATAAAATTTGGTACGCTGAGCGAGTCTAGTGCGTGCCAAGATACGGCACCGCCGACTCGCTACGTCTGGCCCACCTCCGCCCGGTTACGGCGATTGGCAGCCAGCCGCGAATACAAATATAAAGGTCAAGGGAAATCGACGTCCGAACACTAAGCACCGGATTAACCGTGCCAGTCGCTAACCTGCCAGATTACGGCGAGCCAGCGGATGTAGTGTTACGTCCTAGCACTCTCGCCCTCCAAATATTCATATCTGGTACGAATTGTATTAATTATTAAGATTTTTTCCTCGCGCTAAACGCGCTCATTTATGTTTTTCTTGGGGTACATGTTAATCAGAACGACCCATATATGGTCGATTTCACTCAGAAACCCCGTTATATAAAATATTCGTGAATATATCTTTAAATTGAGCATGGGTATATCTACCCGTATACTTTAGGGACAAACAGTTCCCATAATAACATTACCGCTAAGCTTACCTGTAACTGCAGGGACGAGCACATGGGTGCTCGGATTAACTTTACAATTAGCCTCGTATACGCGTACATATCTGTTTGCCTGTACACTTCTGGGACACGCACATGGGTCCCCGGAGTACCATATCGAAATGTCTCATATATACATACATATACACGTACCTGCATGCTTCAGGGACATATACGAGAGTCCCTGGAGTACCTCCTATAATAATTCCGCATGTCTATTTCCATGCACACTTTAGGGACATAAGTCCTCGAAAAGACTTTAACGAATATATATATATATACATACTCCAGGACCTCAGAGTCCTCATGTACCATTCGTATACTCTTATGCATACTCCGAAGGCATTAGTCCTCGGAATAACCATAGTGAATATCTATACATGTATATATATATATACATATACGTACTCCATACGCTTCAGGGACATATAGCCGAGTCCCGGAGCAATATTTCATACGTATTTACTTTCATGCATACTTCGGGGACATAAGTCCTCAAAGTGACACTCACCAATATACATATATATATACTCGGGACATCCAAGAGAGTCTCCGGAGTACAAATATTAATATTAATACTTATACTTACATGTATACTACGGGGACATTCACGAGTCCCCGAACTAGTATCCAACATATATATGTATATTCGTGTTGACCATAATACAATGGTCCTAGAAATAAGAAATATTGTCATATCTATATTATGTATATATTGGGGACGCGAGAGTCCTCGAATAACCCGCGAAACTGTTCCCAAGCGGTCAACTTCATCGCGAGTTTTCTCACAAACCTCTTCGGAGCTTGGTCACCACGGAGTCAGCACATCCTGCCGATAACGAAAAATATTCATTTCATTGCCCATGTACAACTCGAGAAAAATAACGTTATCAGTGCTAATATTCGGTTACATGGGGACCGAGCTCGAGAGCGAGGGTAATGACGCCAAGCCCTTTGTCTCAGAGACAAAGAGGGCGAGGATACATATTGCGCTCCGGGAGCTGGCCAGTCAGTTCCGTCCGGTCTCTCCAACAGCGCGCATCGCAGATTCGACGCCATGAAAACCGGTACACCTATTTTATTCTTTTTTATATTCTTTTCGAGTTTACCCCGGTCTCTTCGTCAGTGTAACTATAAGTCTCTGTAAAACCGGCATTAATTGTTTAAATCATAATAAAAGTAAACGGAAACATAACACGTCAACCACTGCAACGAATAAATTAACGAAACTTATATTATTTTCTTTATTGAATGTAACTACGCTTATTTACGTGTAAAATACATACTCGTTTATATAACATTCGATTTCTTCGCGCTATTAAAATCACGCAAAATACGGCGACCGCGCAAAAGTGTAACATTTTCCGAGCAAATAATTAAAATATATTTGGCTCTCGTTCGTGCGTGTAAACACGCAACGAAGCAATCATCGTAGTGCATTTCTTTCTCTCTTTCTCTCTTCCTCTCACTCACGCCATTTTTCCCAACACACGTATTCGTCTCACTCATAAAATCATACTTGTCCAAAATTGGACCAATCTTGAAGTGCCTTTTTATGAGGCTTGGGAAAGCTGACGCACGATCACGCTACATCCGCTGACTCACCGTAACCTGGCAGGTTAGAGACTGGCACGGTTAATCCGGTGCTTAGTGTTCGGACGTCGATTTCCCTTGACCTTTATATTTGTATTCGCGGCTGGCTGCCAATCGCCGTAACCGGGCGGAGGTGGGCCAGACGTAGCGAGTCGGCGGTGCCGTAATTTGGCACGCACTAGACTCGCTCAGCGTACCAAATTTGACGAATACGTTTCCCGATACATTCGCTCGACAAATAAAAAACCCTCGTCCGTCCAAAATCGGACGTATAAACAGGGTATATTCCGAGGAATTCGGAAGGTTTGCCGCACGAACACGCCACACGCGCCGACCCGCCGTAATTCGGTAGGTCAGCGACTGGCACGGTCACACCGGTGCTTAGTGTTCGGGCGTCGGCTTCCGTTATTCTCAACATTTGTTCTCGCGGCTGGCCGCCAATCGCCGTAACCGGGCGGAGGTGGAGCCAAACGTAGTGAGTCGACGGTGCCGTAACCTGGCACGTTTCTCACTCACTCAGCGGTTCAAATAATTATAAATTCTATACATGTATATTTATATTTCAAAGCGAATGTATCCCTCATAAATTAATCCAGTCCTCGTAGTCTCCGACCGCTCCCAAAAACATCGGCATCCCCGGCCCATCGCATTCGCACAAGCACCCGGTACCCGTCAGGGCAACGACAGGTCGGGTCGAGCTGGATCATCTTTGCGATTCCTGGACAAATTCGGTCACACGGTCGAGTAGTTTTGACCCGCTACGCACCGCCGCTCTTTCTCACCAAGGTAAGCACAATTTCACGCTACTTTCTTATTTGCTTACCTGTCGCTCATGCGTCAAATTATACACCAACGACTTTACCAAGCGCCTATCCCAAGTGGGCACATTCCCGCTTAAACGTGGCGCTTTTCTTCTCTGACGGTAACTTACCGTCATATAAGTCATATGACTTAATTCATTATAATCCGTACGTTCGTGGCACACTTCCCATTCGTAAATTCAAATCCTGAAAGGTAAATTAAAAGACGATTAATTATCGATTAAAAATGGGCCCCACGACGTAACACCAGGTTACGGCACCGTCGACTCACTACGTCTGGCTCCACCTCCGCCCGGTTACGGCGATTGGCGGCCTGCCGCGAGAACAAATGTTGAGAATAACGGAAGCCGACGCCCGAACACTAAGCACCGGTGTGACCGTGCCAGTCGCTGACCTACCGAATTACGGCGGGTCGGCGCGTGTGGCGTGTTCGTGCGGCAAACCTTCCGAATTCCTCGGAAAATACCCTGTTTATCCGTCCGATTTTGGACGGACGAGGGTTTTTTATTTGTCGAGCGAATGTATCGGGAAACGTATTCGTCTAACGCACAGGTAGAGACTGATATGAAATAAAATTTGGTACGCTGAGCGAGTCTAGTGCGTGCCAAGATACGGCACCGCCGACTCGCTACGTCTGGCCCACCTCCGCTCGGTTACGGCGATTGGCAGCCAGCCGCGAATACAAATATAAAGGTCAAGGGAAATCGACGTCCGAACACTAAGCACCGGATTAACCGTGCCAGTCGCTAACCTGCCAGATTACGGCGAGCCAGCGGATGTAGTGTTACGTCCTAGCACTCTCGCCCTCCAAATATTCATATCTGGTACGAATTGTATTAATTATTAAGATTTTTTCCTCGCGCTAAACGCGCTCATTTATGTTTTTCTTGGGGTACATGTTAATCAGAACGACCCATATATGGTCGATTTCACTCAGAAACCCCGTTATATAAAATATTCGTGAATATATCTTTAAATTGAGCATGGGTATATCTACCCGTATACTTTAGGGACAAACAGTTCCCATAATAACATTACCGCTAAGCTTACCTGTAACTGCAGGGACGAGCACATGGGTGCTCGGATTAACTTTACAATTAGCCTCGTATACGCGTACATATCTGTTTGCCTGTACACTTCTGGGACACGCACATGGGTCCCCGGAGTACCATATCGAAATGTCTCATATATACATACATATACACGTACCTGCATGCTTCAGGGACATATACGAGAGTCCCTGGAGTACCTCCTATAATAATTCCGCATGTCTATTTCCATGCACACTTTAGGGACATAAGTCCTCGAAAAGACTTTAACGAATATATATATATATACATACTCCAGGACCTCAGAGTCCTCATGTACCATTCGTATACTCTTATGCATACTCCGAAGGCATTAGTCCTCGGAATAACCATAGTGAATATCTATACATGTATATATATATATACATATACGTACTCCATACGCTTCAGGGACATATAGCCGAGTCCCGGAGCAATATTTCATACGTATTTACTTTCATGCATACTTCGGGGACATAAGTCCTCAAAGTGACACTCACCAATATACATATATATATACTCGGGACATCCAAGAGAGTCTCCGGAGTACAAATATTAATATTAATACTTATACTTACATGTATACTACGGGGACATTCACGAGTCCCCGAACTAGTATCCAACATATACATGTATATTCGTGTTGACCATAATACAATGGTCCTAGAAATAAGAAATATTGTCATATCTATATTATGTATATATTGGGGACGCGAGAGTCCTCGAATAACCCGCGAAACTGTTCCCAAGCGGTCAACTTCTTCGCGAGTTTTCTCACAAACCTCTTCGGAGCTTGGTCACCACGGAGTCAGCACATCCTGCCGATAACGAAAAATATTCATTTCATTGCCCATGTACACCTCGAGAAAAATAACGTTATCAGTGCTAATATTCGGTTACATGGGGACCGAGCTCGAGAGCGAGGGTAATGACGCCAAGCCCTTTGTCTCAGAGACAAAGAGGGCGAGGATACATATTGCGCTCCGGGAGCTGGCCAGTCAGTTCCGTCCGGTCTCTCCAACAGCGCGCATCGCAGAGTCGACGCCCTGAAAACCGGTACACCTATTTTATTATTTTTTATATTCTTTTCGAGTTTACCCCGGTCTCTTCGTCAGTGTAACTATAAGTCTCTGTAAAACCGGCATTAATTGTTTAAATCATAATAAAAGTAAACGGAAACATAACACGTCAACCACTGCAACGAATAAATTAACGAAACTTATATTATTTTCTTTATTGAATGTAACTACGCTTATTTACGTGTAAAATACATACTCGTTTATATAACATTCGATTTCTTCGCGCTATTAAAATCACGCAAAATACGGCGACCGCGCAAAAGTGTAACATTTTCCGAGCAAATAATTAAAATATATTTGGCTCTCGTTCGTGCGTGTAAACACGCAACGAAGCAATCATCGTAGTGCATTTCTTTCTCTCTTTCTCTCTTCCTCTCACTCACGCCATTTTTCCCAACACACGTATTCGTCTCACTCATAAAATCATACTTGTCCAAAATTGGACCAATCTTGAAGTGCCTTTTTATGAGGCTTGGGAAAGCTGACGCACGATCACGCTACATCCGCTGACTCACCGTAACCTGGCAGGTTAGAGACTGGCACGGTTAATCCGGTGCTTAGTGTTCGGACGTCGATTTCCCTTGACCTTTATATTTGTATTCGCGGCTGGCTGCCAATCGCCGTAACCGGGCGGAGGTGGGCCAGACGTAGCGAGTCGGCGGTGCCGTAATTTGGCACGCACTAGACTCGCTCAGCGTACCAAATTTTATTTCATATCAGTCTCTACCTGTGCGTTAGACGAATACGTTTCCCGATACATTCGCTCGACAAATAAAAAACCCTCGTCCGTCCAAAATCGGACGTATAAACAGGGTATTTTCCGAGGAATTCGGAAGGTTTGCCGCACGAACACGCCACACGCGCCGACCCGCCGTAATTCGGTAGGTCAGCGACTGGCACGGTCACACCGGTGCTTAGTGTTCGGGCGTCGGCTTCCGTTATTCTCAACATTTGTTCTCGCGGCTGGCCGCCAATCGCCGTAACCGGGCGGAGGTGGAGCCAAACGTAGTGAGTCGACGGTGCCGTAACCTGGCACGTTTCTCACTCACTCAGCGGTTCAAATAATTATAAATTCTATACATGTATATTTATATTTCAAAGCGAATGTATCCCTCATAAATTAATCCAGTCCTCGTAGTCTCCGACCGCTCCCAAAAACATCGGCATCCCCGGCCCATCGCATTCGCACAAGCACCCGGTACCCGTCAGGGCAACGACAGGTCGGGTCGAGCTGGATCATCTTTGCGATTCCTGGACAAATTCGGTCACACGGTCGAGTAGTTTTGACCCGCTACGCACCGCCGCTCTTTCTCACCAAGGTAAGCACAATTTCACGCTACTTTCTTATTTGCTTACCTGTCGCTCATGCGTCAAATTATACACCAACGACTTTACCAAGCGCCTATCCCAAGTGGGCACATTCCCGCTTAAACGTGGCGCTTTTCTTCTCTGACGGTAACTTACCGTCATATAAGTCATATGACTTAATTCATTATAATCCGTACGTTCGTGGCACACTTCCCATTCGTAAATTCAAATCCTGAAAGGTAAATTAAAAGACGATTAATTATCGATTAAAAATGGGCCCCACGACGTAACACCAGGTTACGGCACCGTCGACTCACTACGTCTGGCTCCACCTCCGCCCGGTTACGGCGATTGGCGGCCTGCCGCGAGAACAAATGTTGAGAATAACGGAAGCCGACGCCCGAACACTAAGCACCGGTGTGACCGTGCCAGTCGCTGACCTACCGAATTACGGCGGGTCGGCGCGTGTGGCGTGTTCGTGCGGCAAACCTTCCGAATTCCTCGGAAAATACCCTGTTTATCCGTCCGATTTTGGACGGACGAGGGTTTTTTATTTGTCGAGCGAATGTATCGGGAAACGTATTCGTCTAACGCACAGGTAGAGACTGATATGAAATAAAATTTGGTACGCTGAGCGAGTCTAGTGCGTGCCAAGATACGGCACCGCCGACTCGCTACGTCTGGCCCACCTCCGCTCGGTTACGGCGATTGGCAGCCAGCCGCGAATACAAATATAAAGGTCAAGGGAAATCGACGTCCGAACACTAAGCACCGGATTAACCGTGCCAGTCGCTAACTTGCCAGATTACGGCGAGCCAGCGGATGTAGTGTTACGTCCTAGCACTCTCGCCCTCCAAATATTCATATCTGGTACGAATTGTATTAATTATTAAGATTTTTTCCTCGCGCTAAACGCGCTCATTTATGTTTTTCTTGGGGTACATGTTAATCAGAACGACCCATATATGGTCGATTTCACTCAGAAACCCCGTTATATAAAATATTCGTGAATATATCTTTAAATTGAGCATGGGTATATCTACCCGTATACTTTAGGGACAAACAGTTCCCATAATAACATTACCGCTAAGCTTACCTGTAACTGCAGGGACGAGCACATGGGTGCTCGGATTAACTTTACAATTAGCCTCGTATACGCGTACATATCTGTTTGCCTGTACACTTCTGGGACACGCACATGGGTCCCCGGAGTACCATATCGAAATGTCTCATATATACATACATATACACGTACCTGCATGCTTCAGGGACATATACGAGAGTCCCTGGAGTACCTCCTATAATAATTCCGCATGTCTATTTCCATGCACACTTTAGGGACATAAGTCCTCGAAATGACTTTAACGAATATATATATATATACATACTCCAGGACCTCAGAGTCCTCATATACCATTCGTATACTCTTATGCATGCTTCGAAGGCTTTAGTCCTCGGAATAACCATAGTGAATATCTATACATGTATATATATATATATACATATACGTACTCCATACGCTTCAGGGACATATAGCCGAGTCCCGGAGCAATATTTCATACATATCTACTTCCATGCATACTTCGGGGACATAAGTCCTCAAAGTGACACTCACCAATATACATATATATACACTCGGGACATCCAAGAGAGTCTCCGGAGTACAAATAATAATATTAATACCTATACTTACATGTATATTACGGGGACATTCACGAGTCCCCGAACTAGTATCCAACATATATATGTATATTCGTGTCGACCATAATACAATGGTCCTAGAAATAAGAAATATTGTCATATCTATATTATGTATATATTGGGGACGCGAGAGTCCTCGAATAACCCGCGAAACTGTTCCCAAGCGATCAGCTTCATCGCGAGTTTTCTCACAGACCTCCTCGGAGCTTGGTCACCACGTAGTCAGCACATCCTGCCGATAACGAAAAATATTCATTTCATTGCCCATGTACAACTCGAGAAAAATAACGTTATCAGTGCTAATATTCGGTTACATGGGGACCGAGCTCGAGAGCGAGGGTAATGACGCCAAGCCCTTTGTCTCAGAGACAAAGAGGGCGAGGATACATATTGCGCTCCGGGAGCTGGCCAGTCAGTTCCGTCCGGTCTCTCCAACAGCGCGCATCGCAGAGTCGACGCTCTGAAAACCGGTACACCTATTTTATTCTTTTTTATATTCTTTTCGAGTTTACCCCGGTCTCTTCGTCAGTGTAACTATAAGTCTCTGTAAAACCGGCATTAATTGTTTAAATCATAATAAAAAATAAAAGGAAACAACACATCAAACACTGCAACGGATAAATTAACGAAACTTATATTATTTTCTTTATCGAATGTAACTACGTTTATTTACGTGTAAAATACACAATCTTTTATATAACATTCGATTCCTTCGCGCTATTAAAATCACGCAAAATACGGCGACCGCGCAAAAGTGTAACATTTTCCGAGCAAATAATTAAAATATATTTGGCTCTCGTTCGTGCGTGTAAACACGCAACGAACAAATCATCGTAGTGCATTTCTTTCTCTCTTTCTCTCTTCCTCTCACTCACGCCATTTTTCCCAACACACGTATTCGTCTCACTCATTAAATCATACTTGTCCAAAAATTGGACAAATCTTGAAGTGCCCTTTTTTATGAGGCTTGGGAAAGCTGACGCGCGAACACGCTACATCCGCTGACTCGCCGTAAT
Source organism: Ophion ellenae (assembly GCA_963210295.1). Lineage (NCBI taxonomy): Eukaryota > Metazoa > Arthropoda > Insecta > Hymenoptera > Ichneumonidae > Ophion > Ophion ellenae. The sequence goes on along the minus strand of OY723397.1, from coordinate 14,470,815 downwards.
CTGGCAGGTTAGCGACTGGCACGGTTAATCCGGTGCTTAGTGTTCGGACGTCGATTTCCCTTGACCTTTATATTTGTATTCGCGGCTGGCTGCCAATCGCCGTAACCGGGCGGAGGTGGGCCAGACGTAGCGAGTCGGCGGTGCCGTAATTTGGCACGCACTAGACTCGCTCAGCGTACCCAAATTTTATTTCATATCAGTCTGTACCTGTGCGTTAGACGAATACGTATCCCGATACATTCGCTCGACAAATAAAAAACCCTCGTCCGTCCAAAATCGGACGTATAAACAGGGTATTTTCCGAGGAATTCGGAAGGTTTGCCGCACGAACACGCCACACGCGCCGACCCGCCGTAATTCGGTAGGTCAGCGACTGGCACGGTCACACCGGTGCTTAGTGTTCGGGCGTCGGCTTCCGTTATTCTCAACGTTTGTTCTCGCGGCTGGCCGCCAATCGCCGTAACCGGGCGGAGGTTGTTACGTCCGGGAATTTATTTTGGATAAAAAAAAAACAAATTCCTTTGCAAGAGAAATACGCGATTTCAGTTACGAGATTTACGTTGGTTGTTTAATTAATGCAATTTTTGTTTGTTTTTAGAGAACGGACGCCAGCCTTGAGATCCTGCCTTTAGTCGGGAATGTGCCCAACAGGGATGAGGATCGAGCCACAGTTTGATCGGTAACTAAGAATCACTCGCGGGGATAGGGCAGTCGGTAAAGAAAATAGTGAGTGGTAACGTGAGCATGCGACTTACCCTACGAGCGGCGGTGCGTAGCGGGTTTATCGACGGATGGTCTGGTACCCGGAGAGAGGTCCTGCCGTCGGTAATGGCGATCTCTAGGTGAACGACGATTTCAGCGATGGATGGTGAGGTAGTAAGTTTCTTATTCTTCGACGAGCATCCACCCATCGATGTGCTGACTTGTTGTAGGTAAGGACGGTTTCTTGTTGGCCAACCGCGGTGACGAACTCGTGGAGCGAAAGGAAACGACGTTGGCGACGGGGGAAAATTAGTCGATGGTGACGATCTCGATGTCCGATGATACAACGGCGGTGGATGCGTCTGAAACGACGCTGCCGGTCGATCGAGTCACTACGCGGATGTACCCACGGGGGTCGATAAGGAAGACCTTTCCACAGAACGGAACGTTCGACACAATTTCCGGTCCGATTTTCACCGAATGTACTTTTGCAGCGTTACGAAGAATTTGCTTGAACACGGATGAATTATTCCCACGAGATGCCGGTCGCGGCTTTTGCGCGGCTATTGCGTTTGCGCGGCGAAGATTAAACTTGGTACCACCTCGTCTTCTTGGCATTTATGGATTTGAATAAATACAGATAAATATTTATTGGAAAAATCAATTGACCGTTAATTGGTGACGGGGAGAATGAGCAAGATTATCATGCAGCAGGGGTTCGAGACACGAATTAATCGACGTGCAGTAGTAAGAGCACAACCGGTAGATTCAGTCTCGAAGTTTCAAGCGAGGTAAGAATTGACGGCGTGCAGTAGTAAGAGCACAACCGACGATTCTTCGGTAAATGAAGGGAGGATGGGCGAAGGGTTAATTTAATTAACGGGCGGTTGATTTTTATACGTGATATGCAGAATTGCGAAATGAAATATATTCGATTAACTGAAATGCCAAGGAACGAGGGTGAGAGACCGTTGACTCAAATAAGTTCGTGAGAGATGACTGAATAAGTTAACGACACGAAACACGTTGACCGAATATGTTCGATGAGGGATAAGGGTCGCGAAATAACTTTCACTGACTCTAAGATGTACACGTATATATGTATATATTGTTACAAACTTGAAAAATAAGTATAATTACATAAAACTCTTCGATTGGATTTCGACGCAAGAAAATCAGACTCAGGCTTGGAGTTATAATGACAATGGAAATATTAGAAGAATGTTAAAAAAAAAATAATAAAGAATTATTCCGATTTTCCAGCGAGCGGGTCCGACACGAACGCGGCGAGCGGAGAAGCGCAACTGACTGGTGGAGAGACCGGAGAACTGTCGAGCAGCGGAGGGCTCGGCTTTTTATTGGTGCGGCGGTGGAACGGCGCGGTGCGCATGCGCCGCGGAGAGGGGACGCCGACGCTGATGTTCCTTCTCGCTTGCTCTTATGGCGTTAAACGGGGAATTCGACGATAAATCAATTATTTAATTTAAATGTTACAACAAATAATTATGTCGGTTGGACTGACGATAAGTTAATGTTTTTAATTTATCGTTAGTCTCACAATTTGTTATAATAATATCTGTTTCTAAATAAAGAAATATAAGTTCCAATTGTTGTTATTTATCCTTTTTGCGTGCGAAACAGATTCGATGTAAAATACGGCGGTTGAATGAGAGAACAATAATTAAAATGCGAAATATACGAATTGTATATAATTAATTATAAATGTGTATCTTTTAATTAATAAAATAGAGCGCACTATTATTTATGCGAAAGTAATTGTATTTAGTATTTGGTTTTAGTCGAGGAATAATACTTTTATTCGTATGTACGTAAATAATATAAATGTTCATAATGGCTAATTGTTTTTAGCTATGTTGGTAGCGCGTGACATATTTGTTATACTGGTAATACTGAATTATGACGATTATCGCTTAACTAAAGGATTAATATAACGTTCGTTTTTCGCGTGATACATTTATTATAATTATTAATAATATTGTAAGTCGCATTGTGACGGCGTTAATTATTATTTGGATAATTTCCTTATTAATTAGGGCGTGTCTGAAATTGTTCTAGAATATTCTGCACGTGGAAATAATAATAATGATACAGCGTTGGAAACAAAGGAGACAAAGAGGCGATACGTGATATTGGCGTTGGAGCGGATGTTTAGTCTATAAGGTATGGAGTGATAGCGATTTGTTTATCTCTTAATTAGTTCTTAGGATTCGGCATGATGTGATATTGTTTAAATTATTGTTTCGTAGAAGCCTACGTGCAACACGTGGCTTGCATCATGGCGGCGCGTCCGAGAGAGACGCGGCGAGTGCGAGAGAGAAAGAGATATACATGCGCTGGGAAAGTTCGGGAAAAATCTGGATAATGTCTTCTATTATGTACTTGGAAATCGGGAAGCGTACGAGAAAATACTTATACTGTAAAAAGAACGCTCGCTCGTTCCAAGGGCAATAAAGCAATTCAAGTGTTTTCTGGAAAATGTCTCGAAGGGAAGCGTTCGCTCGACTCGAGGGGCAATAAACTAATTTGGGAAAAAGTCACGTAGCGTCTATTTGCCATAGTAGCTGTGGGTAGGAGAGAGAGGGATAGGCCGGGTGAGAGTAAGAGAGAGACCGACTCTATATACGAGACGAGTCGCGGGGTCGCGAGTATATCGCGAGTCCGCGGATTACGCAATCTCGCGGTTTTTCGCGAGTATGTAAAATAGGAATGAGCGGGTTAATAGTCGTGATTCGTGGGCCGCGAATTATATCGCGGATCCGCGGAAAACGAGATTCGCGCTTAAGGAATAAGGTTTTTGTGATACGGGTTGCATGAGCATGAAGGAGGTACGCGGACAACCCGAAGGAGAAGGATGGAAGATGAGGAAGATTCGATTGAGCGCGCGAAGTATCAGGCGAGCAGGAAGAGTACGTTGGTCTCCTAGCGGAGCGCTAGAGAGAGACGGAGCGACGGCGCGCGGGTGCGCGCGAGCGTTAAGGAAAGACGAGGATAGTGAGTGAGTGCGGGCGGGCGCTGAAGAGGGACAAGGATAGAAAGCGAGTGCGCGCGAGCGTTGAGCTCGGCGCGCTAGCTAGGCGCGTTCAGCGGAAGTAGGTACATACTGGGGAAAGTCGTATGTGCACAGACAAAATCAGAAATGATGAAAAATAAATGCGCTCGTCACAACATGCGTTAGAGTTAACGAGAAAAAATATTCTTGTATTGGATTATAAATTTATATATATGTATGTATAGCAATCTATATATATCTATAGGTATCGTATATATGCGTATGTGTGTATATATGTATGTATACGTATATACGTATATATATATATATATATATGTGTGTGTGTGTATTCGTATAGAATAAGGACGATATGGGTATATGTATATATGCATATGTGTATGGAGAATGGAGGACGAGATCGCCAGGACGTAACACCTCCCCCCTTTAAGCCGAAGACACCCTACTGGATGGCTGAGGAACGGCGCAAAGGCGCTCAAGCAGGACGGCGTCGATGCCCGACAATCTCCTAGTAGACGTAGATAGTTTGGGTTCCGGTTCGTTGTCCGGGGGAACCAATTCCCTAGGGGACGGTTCGGAGTTGAGTCCTTCATCCCTTTGATTCTTTCGGTGGGCCCTGGTGACGAGAAGATTCGTGATGGAATTCCAGATGGCCCCAAACAACGCGAAGCTGCATCCGTATAATGAATGCAGGGTGTACCCATGGATGATGGTATCGATGGCTGATTTTATAACTGAGTAAATGGCCATAATGCCGAGAAAGCCTGCGCTGACAATTCCAAATTTCTCGAAACCGTTCCAAAGGTTGTTGAAAGCGTTGGTTGCGATGTGCTCCAAGGTGCTTTCGTCCAACAAGTTTTTGAGGGACACGGCTCCTGGAGGGATGGTGTATCCAGCTGATCCACGAGCCAAATTATTCAATAGCGCTGGTCTTTCGGCAGGAAACATGATTCGGTCTCGTAATTGCTCCATTTCTTCGTTCGTATAAATTCCACTTGTTGCGAGATTTCCCACTGGTGTATAGCCCCAGGTAGGGGTGGTCATTGGTCGTAATACTTGCGGTGGTGGAACTTCGATTGGATGCGGGGCGAAGCGATACCATGCCCCGTCAATAAGATATTGCGCCGGAAGAAGGGGGTTGCACTCGATGTGAGTTCCGGCCTTAATGAGTGTACGTGAAATTGTCGAAAGGAAATACGACTGGTTGCGGTGAGTTACAGGTAGCTCGAGGTAGCATTCCTCGGTCCTGCGAAGGGTGCATTCCACGGGGACGCACTTGATGATGTGGGCTACTTCGCCGGCGATGACGGCCATGTATCCTGGACTTCTGGTGACGGCTCGAGCGAATTTTTCCGGCAATATCGATGCGGTTGCCAGAGCGTTGCGGAGTACTTGTTGTTCCAAATTGCATCGTTGCGTTAGTACGTCCTTATACAGAGCCTTTATTTGAGTTTTGATATGTTTTTCCACATAAATAAATTTCGAATTCACGTAGGAAAATATGTCCAGATTACTGACGAGGACCCTGCGACGTGAAGCAAATGTTTGGCCGTCGCGAGTCTCGAGAATGAATAGTTTCGGGTGTTCCGTTCGGATGAGAGTATAGCCGCAGACAGGCTTTTCATTCCTGACGGCTAGAGCAAACGTGGTTTCTTGAGTAGTTAACGTATACACATCAGGCGTCTGGATGGAGTTTTCGATAGTACGGAGTTTTGTTGCCATGCCATCGTAAAGAACGTCGTATCTGTTGAAGAGGCACGTGTCCACAGGTTCCGTTTTCCAAAAAGCTTGGTTCCCTTCGACGTCCGTGCATTGACCTTCGGACAGTTGACATTGGGTCGAGCTCTGGAGGATGACGCGGTTGGTCGCCATGTTGACCGATGCCTCGTAGTTGGAGATGGTGATTTTAGCGGAAGCCTGGACCACTACGTTGCTCCAAGCGCCAAAAGGGTCGCTGTATTGAGAGCCGGTGCAACTTCCGTCGTTCGTGAGACTTCCAGCAAGCGTAAGACTCCTTGATGTTGTACTATTTCTTTTTAGTCCGGTGATAATAGCGGAAAATCCAAGCTGGATGATTCCCGTTTCGTGGACCTTGCGGCAAGTTTTGTCGTCTAATTCGTGAAGATAAATTTGACGACCATTTTGTACTATTGAATTATGCGAATTCATGCCGCAGTTGTACAAGGTCCTGTCGATTTCGATCTTGCACTGAACGACCTCGGTCGTAGAAAATTCCGAGAGCTGCAGCAATTGGATTCTCACAGGTATCGGGGTTGGATCGACCATGGGTATGTCGCAGGTTCCGATGTCGGTGAGAGAAACAGTGGTGACGTTGAGCGTAGGGGCGCCGCAGTCATACCCGATGAGGCAGACGGCGGTGCGCATGAGGAGAGCAAAGATGACTGTTGTCTTCGGCTCCATTCTGTAACCAATAACGGAAGTTTTGGTTACAGACGGGTGGCCCTCAATTTGTTCGTATGTACGATGCGAGGTTTGCCTTGGTAAAGGATTTTAACGTTACCCCCTGATAATATTTCGATTATTTCGCATGGCTCGGAATATTGATCTCCGAATTTTCCTTTTTGGGGTTCTTTTAACATTAACACGCGATCGCCAACCTTGAAGAACCTTGGATTGATGTTGCGATCGTAATACTCTTTCGATTTTTCTTTTGCATGTTTCAGATTTTCGGCCGCCATTGTTTGCAGGCCGTCGATGTGGTCAAACAGGTCGATGAGGTATTCGGCGTAAGAAGGATCCTGTGATTCTTCGATTTGGTGGTGGGCCGAAGGTTGACGAGCTAACCTGCCAAATACGAGTTCGTGGGGGGTATACCCGGTACCTTCGTGACGACTCGTGTTATATGAAAACATGGCCAGGTCTAAATACTCGTCCCAATCGGAATTTTCATTAACATATTGTTTCAGATATTCCATGAGTACGTGATGAGAACGTTCGATCGATCCATTGCTTTGGGGATGGAAAGCTGTTGTCTGGTAGGCCTTGATTTTGAATTTTTTCGCCACAGCCTTCATGAGACTGCTGCAGAAGTTGGATCCTTGATCGGTGAGGAGGGCACGCGGAGCGCCGAATCGTGAGATGAAATTTTTCACGAATGCGGTGCTGATGTCCACCGATGATGTTCGGCTCAACGGAATAGCCAACGAATATTTCGTAAGGAGATCTTGGAGAGTTAATATATACTGATTGCCAGTCTTCGTCAAAGGGAGGGGTCCCACTATGTCCATGGCGATCTTATCGAACGCGGCCCCAGGCGTATCGGTGAGTATCATTGGTTGTTTGGTCTTTACGCGAACCAATTTTTTGAGTTGACAATTTCGGCAATGTTGGATATACTCCTGGATCTGAACTTTCATGTTTTTCCAGTAGTAATACTCACGGATACGTTTGTATGTTTTGTTTACTCCTTTGTGGCCACCGATTAGCGAGTCGTGCTTTTCTTTAATAATTTCCAACCGCTTTTCTTCGGGAGGAATTTGAACTAGTTGACTGCAAATTACGAACGTGATATTTTCCTCACGGAGTGCTTCATACAAAGTATTTTTGATTACGCCCCACGGCACGTTGCCGATAGAGGGCGTTTTTGCGATACAGACTTCTTTAAGGCACAGCTCGCGAATCGCGTCCTTTAGGGAGTCGCAAATTTCCCGGAGATCTGAGATCTCGAGGCTGTTGTGTGTACTACCTAAAATAGGTAGTGCGATTATTTGTTTCGATTTTACAATTTTGAATTTTACTCGCAGGTACGCCAACTCCTCTAATTTAGGGAAGACGTGTTGTTCTTGGAGGTCCTTAGCACCTTCGTCAAGTGGTTGCCCGGTCATGGTTACGAAGACGACGTAATTATCTTTTTGCATATGCAATCTATCGCGTGTTTCTACAATTTTTAATGCGTTAGATAAATGGCGATTTGCTTCGCTAATTTTGAATCGAGGATTTTCATTCTCGATTAGGTCACTTTGTTCGGAATCGTCGTCTGACTCGTCATCACTTTCGGGTATGCCTTCGTTATCGTTTGAATTTTCTTTGTCGATTTCATTTTCTTTTTCAGGTTGGTCTTCCCTGAAGGGGGAGACCGAAAAACGATCCAAGGATGGATCCGATGGAAGATCGGGTGGAACAGCGAGGTCGAGTTCCGGAGGGAAATCTAGTGTGACATCCGGAAGAGTTCCTGGAGAAAGGAGGGGAGGGGGTACACTGGAAGGTTCCTCCACATCCATTCGTTCAACAGGTAAGTTTTGTTTTGCTTTTTCGTTTGATTGCAATTGCTCTTGAGTATTAAAGCCTCGGAAATTGTCGTCTGACATTGAATCTAATGATAGCCTTCTTGGAGCAGTGCTCGTGTGGGCTTTTGGTTCTTTTGATCTCTTCTTTCTTTTCTTTACTGGAGAGAAGATTCTCTCATCGTCCGAAGAGACGTTTTGGTTTGGCGTATGTTTTGTCATGAAAATCGTTTTTTGAGTAGGAGGGTTTCGAGATAAAGCGTCAGCATTGCTGTTTGCTTTTCCTGGCTTATAAATTATTTTGTAAGTGTAGTTTGAAAGACTAAGTCGCCAATGGACCAGCCTATTGGCCGGGTCCTTAACCGAGTGAAGCCACACGAGGGGCTTGTGGTCGGTGACCAAAACGAACTCTTGTCCATAGACATAAGGTCTGAAATGGTTTACGCAGTACAAAATGGCAAGAAGTTCCTTTTCGATTGTTGAGTAGTTGAGTTCATGTTTATTCAGTGTACGTGAGGCGTAACTAATGGGTCGATCCTTGCCGATTTCTCCTTGGCTAAGGACGCCCCCGACCGCGATATCCGACGCGTCGGTCGTGATGACAAATGGTTTTGAGAAATCTGGGTACTGGAGTACCGGTTCTTTACAGAGGGCATCGCGAAGCGTTGTAAATGCTTTCTCTTGAGCATCAGTCCATTTAAAGTGAGATTCCTTTTTCAATAGTAACGTTAGTGGTTTTGCGATCCCGGAAAAGTTTTCAATGAAACGACGGTAATATCCTGCAAGACCGAGGAATTGTTTGATTTTCTTTGGTGTAGTTGGTCTGGGATAATCCTTGAGAGCTTCGAGCTTTTTAGGGTCAGGTTTTACCCCATCTTCACTGATAATGTGGCCCAGGTAGGCCACTTCGCGTCTTAAAAATTCGCACTTATCGGGCTGTAACTTTAGGTTTGCCCGTCTCAATCTTTTCGCGAGTTTGTTGAATTTTTTCGCGTGTTCGTCCAAGGTTTGTGCGTAAATGACGATGTCGTCAAGGTACACGAACAGCTCGTTGCCTTGTAGGCCGGTGAGAACCTGGTCCATCAAGCGCTGGAATGTGGCGGGCGCGTTTTTGAGCCCGAATGGCATACGAGTGAACTGATAGTGACCGAAAGGGGTCGAAAAAGCTGTTTTGTGCGCGTCGTCGGGGTGCACCTTAATCTGGTGGAACCCACTGGCCAAATCAAATACGGAAAAATATTTTGCATTCCCCAATTGGTCCAGAATTTCCGAAATTTGCGGGAGGGGGTAAGCGTCCCCAATCGTTTTGTCATTGAGATTGCGGTAGTCAATGACCATCCGCCATCTTTTGTTCCCTTGGGAATCGGCTTTCTTTGGCACGATCCAGAGGGGCGAACTATAAGGAGAGGTTGACGGTTCAACAATGTCTCCCGATATTAAATCGTTTACCTGCTTCGTGATCTCCTGTTTATGAATAGGGGGAAAGCGGTATTGTCGCGTAAAAACGGGTTGATCGTCCGTTGTAATTATTCGATGGTTTATAGCGTTGGTAAAACCAAGAGGAGAGCCCGGGATATAAAATAGATCCAGGTTTTCTTCAACGATTGAATTTACATTTTTACGTTCTTCCTCGTTAAGGTGATCGAAGCGCAATAGACACAAAATTTCTTGTAATTTATTCTCTTTTTCGGCTACTAATACCCTCTTTCTTGGGGCAAGAAAATCAAAAGTTTCCCGTTCCGACATAACCTTTTCCGGAAAAGGGAGAGAGGCAAGAGGACCCGCTTCATTGGCCTCCGGCCCTTTTCGAGCTATCGGGGCTGAAGTGGTCAAATCGGTATCCGTGGAAACGTTACAGCTAAACTCCTGAACGGTTACGTACGGAATTTCCATAGAAAGATTGTCTTCAGTGGCGTTGTGAGCCATTAAATGTGCAATCCCATTCTTAATCGTCACGAGTGCTTCGCCCATGAAAATCCCTTCTCCAAAATGGAGCCTCGGAATATATCCTTCTTTAATTTCGGGATTTTTCACCTTGACGTAGCATACAACCTTCGAACGTTTGGGAATGGATATACTTTGCTTCGATACAAAAGGAATCACTTGATCACCGTAACTTAGTTGTTCATGTTTCCAATCAATAATGGCCTTGTTTCCAGCCAAAAATTCGGTTCCTAGAAGAGCGTGCTGCTCGATGGGGAACCAATCGCTTACGACGTGAAATTTTACGGGAATGTTGTTCACCGTTAGTACTACAGATCCCAAAGTTTTTACGGGAGTCGGCGAAATGCCGTCCAATCTTAATATTTCGTAATCATTGATGTAAGTATTTACGACTTGTTTTTTTACCAAATTCACCTCGGCGCCCGAGTCGATCAAAAATTCCGTAGGACCGGCTAATTGCGGGCAATCCAACAATACCGAGGGAGAACTTTCCGAATTACTTAAGAGGACCCGGACGGTTCGCACGGTTCGGCGTCGATTATTCGTACCGGGCGCTCCTGGCGTTGTTCGTCCCGTGGGGAGGCCCTGTCCAAGGGACGGTTGTTCGCGTTTTTTGGAACGGAATTTTGCTTGCTCCGTTCGTCATTTTGTTTCCGATAGCACATGGCTTCGGAATGGCCTGGTTTTTGGCAATAGTTGCACGGAGGGCGTGGCCTAGCGTTATCGCGATCGTTGGCACGCGGCCCGTTATTTGCGTTATTGTTGACATTATTACTCGCGACTTGTTCGTTAGCGTGCGCGGGTATGTGCGCGGGCCTCTTTTCGGGAAACCTTTGCCAACAGTTTTCCGATGGGTGAGGTCGAGCGCAATGGTTACGCGTCGTTCTTCCGGAGGGGGAGAACGCTTTGACGGGAGAAACGCCCGGTTTATTTTCCGCGCGGTTATCTTTAAACTGAGCGCGATCGCGCTCCATGTCCTTTTCGACCTTAACAGCTTTGGTAAACGCGTCTTCCAGATCGAGGAAACTTTCGAGTTTTAGTCGTATGCGAAAATCGGGGGGAAGCCCCTTAATAAAACAATCGAGAGTATCGTTATTTAGCGTGTTACGGTGATTTGTATGAACGAATCCGTGATTGTCTACCTCGGCCTCGTAGATTGCCGTGTGGAGATCCTTTACGCGGCTAATGTAGTCAATGATGTGTTCGGATTTACCCTTCGAGATATTTCCGAGTTCGCCTCGGAATTCGTTGAGGGTTTTCGCGGCTCCGAATAAAGTTTTGAGGCGGTCCGCGAATTCGGTGATGTTATCAAAAGTATAGTCTTCCAAAGCAGTTGCGGCGTGGCCTTTTAATTTGTTGCGCAATAATTGTGTGAGACTTGATTCGAGGTGAGGGGAAAACATATCCATAGCTCTTTTACACGAACGAATGAAACGTAAGACGGGGATGTTATACCCGTTGAACGTAGGGACGGATTCTAATGCGTCCTTGAATTTTAAATTCGGGTTCCTTGGTAGGTTGTCGATGTTATGATCATCGCGAAGGCTACGGCGTTCGGGGATTGGAGATTCGTGATTAGGCGAGAAGCGCTTTTCGTTTTTTATTTCATGAATTTCGGCCTGTAAGTCCCCGAATCGCGAAATTATTTGTGAAAGTGCCCTATGGAGGGAAGAAAATTGTTCCTGTGTTTCGGCAATATCGGGTATCTCCGACATATTCCGACTTCTTTCATCTTCGAGGGTTTGAAGGGTTTTAATTCGCTCTCGAGTTTCTAAATCTTTTTCGTGGAGAGCGCGTTCTTGTTCTTGTAACGTTTCGCGTTTTCGATCTATTTGTTCGTGAAGTAGGCGCAATTCCTCTTCGTTTAAAGCACGAGCTTGCGATCTAGTAGTAGACATCTTGAACGTTCGCGAGAAACGATGAAATTGTAAACGTTAGTTTATATTTGAACTGAAAAATTGATCAAATGTGACTTTGGCATCCCACCGCTGCCACCAAAAATTTATCCTGTTACGTCCGGGAATTTATTTTGGATAAAAAAAAAACAAATTCCTTTGCAAGAGAAATACGCGATTTCAGTTACGAGATTTACGTTGGTTGTTTAATTAATGCAATTTTTGTTTGTTTTTAGAGAACGGACGCCAGCCTTGAGATCCTGCCTTTAGTCGGGAATGTGCCCAACAGGGATGAGGATCGAGCCACAGTTTGATCGGTAACTAAGAATCACTCGCGGGGATAGGGCAGTCGGTAAAGAAAATAGTGAGTGGTAACGTGAGCATGCGACTTACCCTACGAGCGGCGGTGCGTAGCGGGTTTATCGACGGATGGTCTGGTACCCGGAGAGAGGTCCTGCCGTCGGTAATGGCGATCTCTAGGTGAACGACGATTTCAGCGATGGATGGTGAGGTAGTAAGTTTCTTATTCTTCGACGAGCATCCACCCATCGATGTGCTGACTTGTTGTAGGTAAGGACGGTTTCTTGTTGGCCAACCGCGGTGACGAACTCGTGGAGCGAAAGGAAACGACGTTGGCGACGGGGGAAAATTAGTCGATGGTGACGATCTCGATGTCCGATGATACAACGGCGGTGGATGCGTCTGAAACGACGCTGCCGGTCGATCGAGTCACTACGCGGATGTACCCACGGGGGTCGATAAGGAAGACCTTTCCACAGAACGGAACGTTCGACACAATTTCCGGTCCGATTTTCACCGAATGTACTTTTGCAGCGTTACGAAGAATTTGCTTGAACACGGATGAATTATTCCCACGAGATGCCGGTCGCGGCTTTTGCGCGGCTATTGCGTTTGCGCGGCGAAGATTAAACTTGGTACCACCTCGTCTTCTTGGCATTTATGGATTTGAATAAATACAGATAAATATTTATTGGAAAAATCAATTGACCGTTAATTGGTGACGGGGAGAATGAGCAAGATTATCATGCAGCAGGGGTTCGAGACACGAATTAATCGACGTGCAGTAGTAAGAGCACAACCGGTAGATTCAGTCTCGAAGTTTCAAGCGAGGTAAGAATTGACGGCGTGCAGTAGTAAGAGCACAACCGACGATTCTTCGGTAAATGAAGGGAGGATGGGCGAAGGGTTAATTTAATTAACGGGCGGTTGATTTTTATACGTGATATGCAGAATTGCGAAATGAAATATATTCGATTAACTGAAATGCCAAGGAACGAGGGTGAGAGACCGTTGACTCAAATAAGTTCGTGAGAGATGACTGAATAAGTTAACGACACGAAACACGTTGACCGAATATGTTCGATGAGGGATAAGGGTCGCGAAATAACTTTCACTGACTCTAAGATGTACACGTATATATGTATATATTGTTACAAACTTGAAAAATAAGTATAATTACATAAAACTCTTCGATTGGATTTCGACGCAAGAAAATCAGACTCAGGCTTGGAGTTATAATGACAATGGAAATATTAGAAGAATGTTAAAAAAAAAATAATAAAGAATTATTCCGATTTTCCAGCGAGCGGGTCCGACACGAACGCGGCGAGCGGAGAAGCGCAACTGACTGGTGGAGAGACCGGAGAACTGTCGAGCAGCGGAGGGCTCGGCTTTTTATTGGTGCGGCGGTGGAACGGCGCGGTGCGCATGCGCCGCGGAGAGGGGACGCCGACGCTGATGTTCCTTCTCGCTTGCTCTTATGGCGTTAAACGGGGAATTCGACGATAAATCAATTATTTAATTTAAATGTTACAACAAATAATTATGTCGGTTGGACTGACGATAAGTTAATGTTTTTAATTTATCGTTAGTCTCACAATTTGTTATAATAATATCTGTTTCTAAATAAAGAAATATAAGTTCCAATTGTTGTTATTTATCCTTTTTGCGTGCGAAACAGATTCGATGTAAAATACGGCGGTTGAATGAGAGAACAATAATTAAAATGCGAAATATACGAATTGTATATAATTAATTATAAATGTGTATCTTTTAATTAATAAAATAGAGCGCACTATTATTTATGCGAAAGTAATTGTATTTAGTATTTGGTTTTAGTCGAGGAATAATACTTTTATTCGTATGTACGTAAATAATATAAATGTTCATAATGGCTAATTGTTTTTAGCTATGTTGGTAGCGCGTGACATATTTGTTATACTGGTAATACTGAATTATGACGATTATCGCTTAACTAAAGGATTAATATAACGTTCGTTTTTCGCGTGATACATTTATTATAATTATTAATAATATTGTAAGTCGCATTGTGACGGCGTTAATTATTATTTGGATAATTTCCTTATTAATTAGGGCGTGTCTGAAATTGTTCTAGAATATTCTGCACGTGGAAATAATAATAATGATACAGCGTTGGAAACAAAGGAGACAAAGAGGCGATACGTGATATTGGCGTTGGAGCGGATGTTTAGTCTATAAGGTATGGAGTGATAGCGATTTGTTTATCTCTTAATTAGTTCTTAGGATTCGGCATGATGTGATATTGTTTAAATTATTGTTTCGTAGAAGCCTACGTGCAACACGTGGCTTGCATCATGGCGGCGCGTCCGAGAGAGACGCGGCGAGTGCGAGAGAGAAAGAGATATACATGCGCTGGGAAAGTTCGGAAAAAATCTGGATAATGTCTTCTATTATGTACTTGGAAATCGGGAAGCGTACGAGAAAATACTTATACTGTAAAAAGAACGCTCGCTCGTTCCAAGGGCAATAAAGCAATTCAAGTGTTTTCTGGAAAATGTCTCGAAGGGAAGCGTTCGCTCGACTCGAGGGGCAATAAACTAATTTGGGAAAAAGTCACGTAGCGTCTATTTGCCATAGTAGCTGTGGGTAGGAGAGAGAGGGATAGGCCGGGTGAGAGTAAGAGAGAGACCGACTCTATATACGAGACGAGTCGCGGGGTCGCGAGTATATCGCGAGTCCGCGGATTACGCAATCTCGCGGTTTTTCGCGAGTATGTAAAATAGGAATGAGCGGGTTAATAGTCGTGATTCGTGGGCCGCGAATTATATCGCGGATCCGCGGAAAACGAGATTCGCGCTTAAGGAATAAGGTTTTTGTGATACGGGTTGCATGAGCATGAAGGAGGTACGCGGACAACCCGAAGGAGAAGGATGGAAGATGAGGAAGATTCGATTGAGCGCGCGAAGTATCAGGCGAGCAGGAAGAGTACGTTGGTCTCCTAGCGGAGCGCTAGAGAGAGACGGAGCGACGGCGCGCGGGTGCGCGCGAGCGTTAAGGAAAGACGAGGATAGTGAGTGAGTGCGGGCGGGCGCTGAAGAGGGACAAGGATAGAAAGCGAGTGCGCGCGAGCGTTGAGCTCGGCGCGCTAGCTAGGCGCGTTCAGCGGAAGTAGGTACATACTGGGGAAAGTCGTATGTGCACAGACAAAATCAGAAATGATGAAAAATAAATGCGCTCGTCACAACATGCGTTAGAGTTAACGAGAAAAAATATTCTTGTATTGGATTATAAATTTATATATATGTATGTATAGCAATCTATATATATCTATAGGTATCGTATATATGCGTATGTGTGTATATATGTATGTATACGTATATACGTATATATATATATATATATATGTGTGTGTGTGTATTCGTATAGAATAAGGACGATATGGGTATATGTATATATGCATATGTGTATGGAGAATGGAGGACGAGATCGCCAGGACGTAACAAGGTGGAGCCAGACGTAGTGAGTCGACGGTGCCGTAACCTGGCACGTCTTGCACTCACTCAGCGGTTCAAATAATTATAAATTCTATAGATGTATATTTATATTTCAAAGCGAATGTATCCCTCATAAATTAATCCAGTCCTCGTAGTCTCCGACCGCTCCCAAAAACATCGGCATCCCCGGCCCATCGCATTCGCACGAGCACCGGGTACCCGTCAGGGCAACGACAGGTCGGGTCGAGCTGGAACATCTTTGCGATTCCTGGACAAATTCGGTCACACGGTCGAGTAGTTTTGACCCGCTACGCACCGCCGCTCTTTCTCACCAAGGTAAGCACAATTTCACGCTACTTTCTTATTTGCTTACCTGTCGCTCATGCGTCAAATTATACACCAACGACTTTACCAAGCGCCTATCCCAAGTGGGCACATTCCCGCTTAAACGTGGCGCTTTTCTTCTCCGTCGGTAACTTACCGTCATATAAGTCATATGACTTCATTCATTATAATCCGTACGTTCGTGGCACACTTCCCATTCGTAAATTCAAATCCTGAAAGGTAAATTAAAAGACGATTAATTATCGATCAAAAATGGGCCCCACGACGTAACAATATATCTAATATGTATAGACGCTCGGACAAATAAATTGAAAAAAAATCCTCTTTCTTTTTTTTTGCAGGTGTTTGCATTACTTCTCATCAGAGGATACATTGAAATCGCACGAGATTGATTGTGGAGCGATCAATGATTGTGCCATCCGACTCCCAAACGAAGCGAACAAATGGCTCCAATTCACGAACTTCAACCGGAAAGAGCGACATCCATTTATCGTGTATGCTGATTTGGAGTGCGTCTTAGCGAGGACTAGTGAGGAGACCGCGACAACGTATCATCAACGGCACGAAGTATTCAGTATTGGGTACTATGTATGCTGTTCATACGACGAATCGCTTTCTTCGTATCACTCAAGTCGCAGTACCGACCCCATAAAGTGGTTCGTAGAAGAGCTTAAAAATCTTGCACTGCGCATAAAAGAAATTTTTTGTGACAATGTGCCAATGGTCCATCTAACACCGGGCGAATGGGCAAGTTTTCGAAACGCTACTCAATGTCATATCTGTAAGAAAGCATTTGCACAAGGTGATATACGCGTTCGTGATCATTGCCACCTGACGGGGCGCTATAGAGGCCCTGCCCATTCTAATTGCAACTTGAATTACAAGCAGTCATTTTTCATTCCAGTGGTTTTCCACAATTTATCAGGTTATGATGCACATTTTATAATCAAGGAAGTAGCCACAGCGTTCGAAGGGAAAATTGATGTACTCCCGATAACGAAAGAGAAGTACATCTCATTCACCAAACACATTCAAATTGTAGATGATTCAAAGCACAACATTCAATTACGCGTCATTGATTCGTACAAATTTCTCAACACGAGTCTTGACAAGTTAGCATCATTTTTGACCGAGGACAAATTCAAAATCTTACGAAGGCAATTCACAGACATATCGAGAGACGAGTTCAACTTGTTGATGCGAAAAGAGGTTTTCCCATACGAATATATAGATAATGTGAATAAGTTGGACGACACTTGCTTACCGCCACGTGACGCATTTTATAGTTCCCTGACAGATGACACGATTTCCGAGAGCGAGTCCGCACATGCTCAGAACGTTTGGGAGCGATTTTCCATTCGAACGCTGGGTGAATACAGCGATTTGTACTTGAAGACAGATGTCTTATGATTGGGAGATATTTTTGAAAACTTTCGGGACACATGTATTGAGAGTTATGGGCTGGATCCCGCGTATTATTACACATTGCCCGGATACACCTGGGATGCAATGTTAAAGCATACGAACGTTAAATTCGAATTACTCACGGACATCGATATGGTTTTATTTGTTGAACGGGGTATACGCGGTGGTCTTAGCCAATGCTCAAACAGGTATGCCCGTGCTAATAATAAATACATGGAGTCGTTTGATCCATCGAAAACATCATCATACTTGATGTATTTTGATGTCAACAATTTATATGGCTGGGCGATGTGTCAACCTTTGCCACATGCAAATTTTCGATGGGTCGTGTTACGTCCTAGCACTCTCGCCCTCCAAATATTCATATCTGGTACGAATTGTATTACTTATTAAGATTTTTTCCTCGCGCTAAACGCGCTCATTTATGTTTTTCTTGGGGTACATGTTAATCAGAACGACCCATATATGGTCGATTTCACTCAGAAACCCCGTTATATAAAATATTCGTGAATATATCTTTAAATTGAGCATGCGTATATCTACCCGTATACTTTAGGGACAAACAGTTCCCATAATAACATTACCGCTAAGCTTACCTGTAACTTCAGGGACGAGCACATGGGTGCTCGGATTAACTATACAATTAGCCTCATATACGCGTACATATCTGTTTGCCTGTACACTTCTGGGACACGCACATGGGTCCCCGGAGTACCATATCGAAATGTCTCATATATACATACATATCCACGTACCTGCATGCTTCAGGGACATATACGAGAGTCCCTGGAGTACCTCCTATAATAATTCCGCATGTCTATTTCCATGCACACTTTAGGGACATAAGTCCTCGAAAAGACTTTAACGAATATATATATATATACATACTCCAGGACCTCAGAGTCCTCATGTACCATTCGTATACTCTTATGCATACTTCGAAGGCATTAGTCCTCGGAATAACCTTAGTGAATATCCATACATGTATATATATATATATATATACATATACGTACTCCATACGCTTCAGGGACATATAGCCGAGTCCCGGAGCAATATTTCATACATATCTACTTCCATGCATACTTCGGGGACATAAGTCCTCAAAGTGACACTCACCAATATACATATATATATACTCGGGACATCCAAGAGAGTCTCCGGAGTACAAATAATAATATTAATACCTATACTTACATGTATATTACGGGGACATTCACGAGTCCCCGAACTAGTATCCAACATATATATGTATATTCGTGTTGACCATAATACAATGGTCCTAGAAATAAGAAATATTGTCATATCTATATTATGTATATATTGGCGACGCGAGAGTCCTCGAATAACCCGCGAAACTGTTCCCAAGCGGTCAGCTTCATCGCGAGTTTTCTCACAGACCTCCTCGGAGCATGGTCACCACGTAGTCAGCACATCCTGCCGATAACGAAAAATACAACTCGAGAAAAATAACGTTATCAGTGCTAATATTCGGTTACATGGGGACCGAGCTCGAGAGCGAGGGTAATGACGCCAAGCCCTTTGTCTCAGAGACAAAGAGGGCGAGGATACATATTGCGCTCCGGGAGCTGGCCAGTCAGTTCCGTCCGGTCTCTCCAACAGCGCGCATCGCAGAGTCGACGCTCTGAAAACCGGTACACCTATTTTATTCTTTTTTATATTCTTTTCGAGTTTACCCCGGTCTCTTCGTCAGTGTAACTATAAGTCTCTGTAAAACCGGCACTAATTGTTTAAATCATAATAAAAAATAAAAGGAAACAACACGTCAAACACTGCAACGAATAAATTAACGAAACTTATATTATTTTCTTTATTGAATGTAACTACGCTTATTTTCGTGTAAAATACACAATCGTTTATATAACATTCGATTTCTTCGCGCTATTAAAATCACGCAAAATACGGCGACCGCACAAAAGTGTAACATTTTCCGAGCAAATAATTAAAATATATTTGGCTCTCGTTCGTGCGTATAAACACGCAACGAACAAATCATCGTAGTGCATTTCTTTCTCTCTTTCTCTCTTCCTCTCACTCACGCCATTTTTCCCAACACACGTATTCGTTTCACTCATAAAATCATACTTGTCCAAAATTGGACAAATCTTGAAGTGCCTTTTTTATGAGGCTTGGGAAAGCTGACGCACGAACACGCTACATCCGCTGACTCGCCGTAATCTGGCAGGTTAGCGACTGGCACGGTTAATCCGGTGCTTAGTGTTCGGACGTCGATTTCCCTTGACCTTTATATTTGGATTCGCGGCTGGCTGCCAATCGCCGTAACCGGGCGGAGGTGGGCCAGACGTAGCGAGTCGGCGGTGCCGTAATTTGGCACGCACTAGACTCGCTCAGCGTACCCAAATTTTATTTCATATCAGTCTGTACCTGTGCGTTAGACGAATACGTATCCCGATATATTCGCTCGACAAATAAAAGATCCTCGTCCGTCCAAAATCGGACGTATAAACAGGGTATTTTCCGAGGAATTCGGAAGGTTTGCCGCACGAACACGCCACACGCGCCGACCCGCCGTAATTCGGTAGGTCTGTTACGTCCTAGCACTCTCGCCCTCCAAATATTCATATCTGGTACGAATTGTATTAATTATTAAGATTTTTTCCTCGCGCTAAACGCGCTCATTTATGTTTTTCTTGGGGTACATGTTAATCAGAACGACCCATATATGGTCGATTTCACTCAGAAACCCCGTTATATAAAATATTCGTGAATATATCTTTAATCTGAGCATGCGTATATCTACCCGTATACTTTAGGGACAAACAGTTCCCATAATGACATTACCGCTAAGCTCACCTGTAACTTCAGGGACCAGCACATGGGTGCTCGGATTAACTTTACAATTAGCCTCATATACGCGTACATATCTGTTTGCCTGTACACTTCTGGGACACGCACATGGGTCCCCGGAGTACCATATCGAAATGTCTCATATATACATACATATCCACGTACCTGCATGCTTCAGGGACATATACGAGAGTCCCTGGAGTACCTCCTATAATAATTCCGCATGTCTATTTCCATGCACACTTTAGGGACATAAGTCCTCGAAACGACTTTAACGAATATATATATATATACATACTCCAGGACCTCAGAGTCTTCATATACCATTCGTATACTCTTATGCATACTTCCAAGGCATTAGTCCTCGGAATAACCTTAGTGAATATCTATACATGTATATATATATATACATATACGTACTCCATACGCTTCAGGGACATATAGCCGAGTCCCGGAGCAATATTCCATACATATCTACTTCCATGCATACTTCGGGGACATAAGTCCTCAAAGTGACACTCACCAATATACATATATATATACTCGGGACATCCAAGAGAGTCTCCGGAGTACAAATAATAATATTAATACCTATACTTACATGTATATTACGGGGACATTCACGAGTCCCCGAACTAGTATCCAACATATATATGTATATTCGTGTTGACCATAATACAATGGTCCTAGAAATAAGAAATATTGTCATATCTATATTATGTATATATTGGGGACGCGAGAGTCCTCGAATAACCCGCGAAACTGTTCCCAAGCGGTCAGCTTCATCGCGAGTTTTCTCACAGACCTCCTCGGAGCTTGGTCACCACGTAGTCAGCACATCCTGCCGATAACGAAAAATATCCATTTCATTGCCCATGTACAACTCGAGAAAAATAACGTTATCAGTGCTAATATTCGGTTACATGGGGACCGAGCTCGAGAGCGAGGGTAATGACGCCAAGCCCTTTGTCTCAGAGACAAAGAGGGCGAGGATACATATTGCGCTCCGGGAGCTGGCCAGTCAGTTCCGTCCGGTCTCTCCAACAGCGCGCATCGCAGAGTCGACGCTCTGAAAACCGGTACACCTATTTTATTCTTTTTTATATTCTTTTCGAGTTTACCCCGGTCTCTTCGTCAGTGTAACTATAAGTCTCTGTAAAACCGGCATTAATTGTTGAAATCATAATAAAAGTAAAAGGCAACATAACACGTCAAACACTGCAACGAATAAATTAACGAAACTTATATTATTTTCTTTATTGAATGTAACTACGTTTATTTACGTGTAAAATACACAATCTTTTATATAACATTCGATTTCTTCGCGCTATTAAAATCACGCAACATACGGCGACCGCGAAAAAGTGTAACATTTTCCGAGCAAATAATTAAAATATATTTGGCTCTCGTTCGTGCGTGTAAACACGCAACGAACAAATCATCGTAGTGCATTTCTTTCTCTCTTTCTCTCTTCCTCTCACTCACGCCATTTTTCCCAACACACGTATTCGTCTCACTCATTAAATCATACTTGTCCAAAAATTGGACAAATCTTGAAGTGCCCTTTTTTATGAGGCTTGGGAAAGCTGACGCACGAACACGCTACATCCGCTGACTCGCCGTAATCTGGCAGGTTAGCGACTGGCACGGTTAATCCGGTGCTTAGTGTTCGGACGTCGATTTCCCTTGACCTTTATATTTGTATTCGCGGCTGGCTGCCAATCGCCGTAACCGGGCGGAGGAGGGCCAGACGTAGCGAGTCGGCGGTGCCGTAATCTGGCACGCACTAGACTCGCTCAGCGTACCAAATTTTATTTCATATAAATCTGTACCTATGCGTTAGACAAATACGTGTCCCGATACATTCGCTCGACAAATAAAAAACCCTCGTCCGTCCAAAATCGGACGTATAAACAGGGTATTTTCCGAAGAATTCGGAAGGTTTGCCGCACGAACACGCCACACGCGCCGACCCGCCGTAATTCGGTAGGTCAGCGACTGGCACGGTCACACCGGTGCTTAGTGTTCGGGCGTCGGCTTCCGTTATTCTCAACGTTTGTTCTCGCGGCTGGCCGCCAATCGCCGTAACCGGGCGGAGGTGGAGCCAGACGTAGTGAGTCGACGGTGCCGTAACCTGGCACGTCTTGCACTCACTCAGCGGTTCAAATAATTATACATGTATATTTATATTTCAAAGCGAATGTGTCCCTCATAAATTGATCCAGTCCTCGTAGTCTCCGACCGCTCCCAAAAACATCGGCATCCCCGGTCCATCGCATTCGCACGAGCACCGGGTACCCGTCAGGGCAACGACAGGTCGGGTCGAGCTGGAACATCTTTGCGATTCCTGGACAAATTCGGTCACACGGTCGAGTAGTTTTGACCCGCTACGCACCGCCGCTCTTTCTCACCAAGGTAAGCACAATTTCACGCTACTTTCTTATTTGCTTACCTGTCGCTCATGCGTCAAATTATACACCAACGACTTTACCAAGCGCCTATCCCAAGTGGGCACATTCCCGCTTAAACGTGGCGCTTTTCTTCTCCGACGGTAACTTACCGTCATATAAGTCTAATGACTTAATTCATTATTATCCGTACGTTCGTGGCACACTTCCCATTCGTAAATTCAAATCCTAAAAGGTAAATTAAAAGACGATTAATTATCGATTAAAATGGGCCCCACGACGTAACAGAGATATATAAAATTTAAATTGGTGGCAGCGGTGGGATACGCTTAAAGTCTTTGGTGTAAAATTTAAAAAATTTATATAGAAAAAATTCATGTTTACATATCGCAAAGTGTAAAATAAAATAAGAGGTTCAAAATGGCTGAGCATTCTCAAAATTCGAAACGTTTAAGTGAAGAGGAACTCCGCGTATTAGCGGATCAATTAGATCAAAAACGCGAAATACTTCGTGAACAAGAACAAGCGTTATTACAAAGAGAATTAGAAACGCACGAAAAATTAGAAGCCCTGAGTGCGCGTGAATGTGAATTTAGTGATCAAGTGAATAATAGAGATGAACCAATCTCATTCATTTATGACGCCCTCGAGGCTATGCAAAATACCCTTTCGACAATGATAAACGAAGTCGGTCGAATTAATAGGGAAATTGGTTCAATTATAAACAGTGAGGGTCAACGACAAAATGGTCCAGTCCCTCACGTAGAACGAAAAAGTGTTATTAAATTTGGAGGGGATTTCGAGTATCCCCGTAAGAACAAAGGGGTCGATAAGAATAATGATCAATGATACCCCCGCGGAATTTCACGTCGTCGATGATTGGTTCCCAATGGACCAACATGCATTACTTGGTACCGAATTTCTTGCTGAAAATAAAGCTCTCGTAGATTGGAGACACGAACAATTAACTTGGGGAAATCAAAGGATCCCGTTTAAAAGTAAACAAACTATTTCGATTGCAAAACGGTCCAAAACGGTCTGTTATGTCAAAGTAAGTAATCCCAAAATCAAAGAAGGATATATTCCGATGCTCTACTTGGGAGAAGGGATCTTTTTTGGCGAAGCAGTCGTTACGGTCAAGAATGGTATCGCTTATCTTATTGCGCACAATTCAACCGATGATAATTTGTTACTGACTATACCAACGGTAGTAGTCGAAGAATTCAGGTGCAAAGGCACGAAAAAAGGTTCCCTCACTCCGGACGACCAAAAGGCGTTTCAGGAAGAGGATAGGACCCGATGTGAAAATAATTCCCTCACTCCGGACGACCAAAAGGCGTTTCAGGAAGAGGAGAAAAGTTTAATTGTTCCCCACCCGGACGACCAAATGGCGTCTCGGGAAGAGGGTATATTACGGTTTGGAATTGCGCGCAACAAAAAAGTTTTAAAAGTTGAAAAGAAAGATAAAGTAAACGAAATTCGCGACTTACTCCGTCTCAACCATCTAAACGATGAAGAACGGTCAAGCGTGGATAAAATTATAAGCGAGAATTCGGACCTATTTCATTTGCCAGGAAAAGTCCTAGGCTTTACAGATAAAATCGAGCATAAGATAACGACGAACGACGATCAACCAGTTTTTACGAGGCAGTATAGATTTCCGCCCGTTCATAAAGATGAAATTACAAAACAAGTTAAAGAACTAATTGAAGGGGAAGTAATAAAACCGTCAAACTCCCCGTATAGTTCGCCCCTGTGGATCGTTCCGAAAAAGGCGGACTCACAAGGAAATCCAAAGTGGCGCATGGTCATTGATTATAGAAACTTAAACGAAAAGACGATTGGCGATGCTTATCCATTACCTCAAATAACCGAAATTCTCGACCAATTGGGTAATGCGAAATATTTTTCAGTATTCGACCTGGCCAGTGGTTTCCATCAAATTAAAGTACATCCAGATGATTCTCACAAGACAGCATTCGCTACACCATTCGGACACTACGAATTCGACCGAATGCCGTTTGGTTTAAAAAACGCTCCGGCGACATTTCAAAGATTAATGGATCGAGTCTTAACAGGCCTTCAAGGCATCGAGCTGTTTGTTTATTTGGACGACATCGTCATTTATGCAAAGACACTAGTTGAACACGAGAATAAATTCAACAAACTTGCGAAAAAATTAAGGCAAGCCAACTTAAAATTACAACCGGACAAGTGTGAATTTTTAAGACGAGAAGTGGCATATTTGGGTCACATCATAAGTGAGGACGGGGTTAAACCCGATCCCAAAAAATTGGAGGCTCTACAGGGATACCCTAGGCCTGCCACTCCGAAAAAGATAAAACAATTTTTAGGACTTGCAGGTTATTACCGCAGGTTTATCGAAAATTTTTCAGGCATTGCAAAGCCACTCACAAATTTATTAAAAAAGGGATCGACCTTCAAATGGACCGAATCTCACCAAAAAGCCTTTGATACGCTTATCGAGGCGTTATGTAAAGAACCAATTCTTCAATATCCGGATTTCACGAAACCATTCATCATAACAACGGACGCAACCGATCACGCCATTGGCGGAATTTTGAGCCAAGGCGAAATTGGTAAAGATAGACCCGTTAGTTACACCTCTCGAACTCTTGGAAAACACGAAGTTAATTACTCAGTGATCGAGAAGGAATTATTGGCTATCATTTATTGTGTAAATCATTTCAGACCTTATGTCTACGGCCGTGAGTTCTTATTGGTAACGGATCACAAGCGGCTCGTATGGCTTCACTCCGTAAAAGACCCGGCCAATCGGCTTGTGCATTGGCGCCTTAGCCTTGCTAATTATACTTATAAAATTGTATACAAACCAGGAAGGGTAAACAGCAATGCTGACGCCCTCTCCCGGAACCCGCCAGTAAAAAATCAGACTGTGCTCATGGTGAAGCATACGCCATGTAAAAGAAAATCCGAATCGCCTATCGTTGGTCCAAGTCGGGCAAAAATCGGTAAACCGACTCCTAGTGAAAACGACGATTCGGACTCGGACGAAAGATTGTTCGATCCACCAGCTGGAAGAAATCCAGCTAAAAAACGAAAACCTGCCTCAAATCCTGATACGGATACGGAGGAAATCCCCGATCCGTCGGACGGCAACCAAAGGAAAATTCCACCTGAAAAAAGGAAAAAGTTGGCCGGCTCCGCGGACGAGGACGATTTCCTCGGTTTCCGAAATTTCCCGACAATTTCGCAAACGTCTGGAAAAACGCCTCGTCGTTGGGAAAAAGAAAAAGAAACTCCGAAAACCCGGAACCTGGAAGAACCGCCTTCCCATCCTCAATCCGTCGAACCTGTAAAAGAAACAACCTTGCACACGTCTATTCCAGACGCAAGTCCAAACGACGGAAACGCGGAAAATTTTCAAATACCGCAACTTTTAGAAGATCGAGAAATAGCACCATTTCCTGAGGATTCCGAAACTCCGGAACCGTCAGAACATGGAGAAAACATTGAGAATATCGATGATCTCACCGAAAGCTCAAGCGACTCAGACGACGACTCTGTAAATAGCGACATATTTGATAATGAAAACCCCGAGTATGCATTACCGAGGGAAAACAGTGAAGTCCAAGGTAGACTCACCATACGCGAAACGCGTGATAATTTGTCCATGTTCAAGGACAATCTCGTCGTCTTTGTCACCACTTCCGGGAGACCAATCGATGATGGAGCGAAAGATCTCCAAACTCAAAATTTGTTTCCCAAAATCGAGGAAACCACGTATTTACGACTCAAAGTAATAAACGAAAATTCAAGATGCATATTAGCTATACCATTATTGGCTAATGTACACGAAAATCTTTTGATCGAGGACCTTGAAGAAGCCCTCGACTCCTTGAAAAACTTTGTCCGCGAAACATCTACGAAACAAATTTATGTCGCGAAAACAAACTCAATCGGAAATGTATCATGGAACGAAATTAAAAATCTTTTGATACGATCGCTAGGCAACGACGAAGTTACGTTGACCATTTGTAAACAACTCATTCAATATCCTCCCGAGGAAAATCGTAGCGCAATTATAGGAGAAAACCACGACTCGTTGGTAGGAGGTCATAAGGGAGTAAATAAAACGTACAAACGAATCAGAGAAAATTTCTTTTGGAAAAACATGAAAAGCGAAATTCAAGAGTACATTCAACATTGTAGAGGTTGCCAATTAAAAAAGTTAGTTCGCGTCAAAACTAAGCAACCCATGGTGATCACCGACACCCCACGGGCGGCCTTCGACAAGGTGGCCATGGACGTGGTCGGACCACTTCCTGTTACGAAGATGGGCAACGAGTACGTGCTGACCATCCAGGATCTTCTCACCAAGTACTCGTTGGCAATTCCGCTGAAAAGTGTTACGTCGTGGGGCCCATTTTTAATCGATAATTAATCGTCTTTTAATTTACCTTTCAGGATTTGAATTTACGAATGGGAAGTGTGCCACGAACGTACGGATAATAATGAATTAAGTCATATGACTTATATGACGGTAAGTTACCGTCAGAGAAGAAAAGCGCCACGTTTAAGCGGGAATGTGCCCACTTGGGATAGGCGCTTGGTAAAGTCGTTGGTGTATAATTTGACGCATGAGCGACAGGTAAGCAAATAAGAAAGTAGCGTGAAATTGTGCTTACCTCGGTGAGAAAGAGCGGCGGTGCGTAGCGGGTCAAAACTACTCGACCGTGTGACCGAATTTGTCCAGGAATCGCAAAGATGTTCCAGCTCGACCCGACCTGTCGTTGCCCTGACGGGTACCCGGTGCTCGTGCGAATGCGATGGGCCGGGGATGCCGATGTTTTTGGGAGCGGTCGGAGACTACGAGAACTGGATTAATTTATGAGGGATACATTCGCTTTGAAATATAAATATACATGTATAGAATTTATAATTATTTGAACCGCTGAGTGAGTGCAAGACGTGCCAGGTTACGGCACCGTCGACTCACTACGTCTGGCTCCACCTCCGCCCGGTTACGGCGATTGGCGGCCAGCCGCGAGAACAAACGTTGAGAATAACGGAAGCCGACGCCCGAACACTAAGCACCGGTGTGACCGTGCCAGTCGCTGACCTACCGAATTACGGCGGGTCGGCGCGTGTGGCGTGTTCGTGCGGCAAACCTTCCGAATTCCTCGGAAAATACCCTGTTTATACGTCCGATTTTGGACGGACGAGGGTTTTTTATTTGTCGAGCGAATGTATCGGGAAACGTATTCGTCTAACGCATAGGTACAGACTGATATGAAATAAAATTTGGTACGCTGAGCGAGTCTAGTGCGTGCCAAATTACGGCACCGCCGACTCGCTACGTCTGGCCCACGTCCGCCCGGTTACGGCGATTGGCAGCCAGCCGCGAATACAAATATAAAGGTCAAGGGAAATCGACGTCCGAACACTAAGCACCGGATTAACCGTGCCAGTCGCTAACCTGCCAGATTACGGCGAGTCAGCGGATGTAGCGTGTTCGTGCGTCAGCTTTCCCAAGCCTCATAAAAAAGGCATTTCAAGATTTGTCCAATTTTGGAAAAGTATGATTTTATGAGTGAAACGAATACGTGTGTTGGGAAAAATGGCGTGAGCGAGAGGAAGAGAGAAAGAGAGAAAGAAATGCACTACGATGATTTGTTCGTTGCGTGTTTATACGCACGAACGAGAGCCAAATATATTTTAATTATTTGCTCGGAAAATGTTACACTTTTGCGCGGTCGCCGTATTTTTCGTGATTTTAATAGCGCGAAGAAATCGAATGTTATATAAACGATTGTGTATTTTACACGTAAATAAACATAGTTACATTCAATAAAGAAAATAATATAAGTTTCGTTAATTTATTCGTTGCAGTGTTTGACGTGTTATGTTTCCTTTTACTTTTATTATGATTTAAACAATTAATGCCGGTTTTACAGAGACTTATAGTTACACTGACGAAGAGACCGGGGTAAACTCGAAAAGAATATAAAAAAGAATAAAATAGGTGTACCGGTTTTCAGAGCGTCGACTCTGCGATGCGCGCTGTTGGAGAGACCGGACGGAACTGACTGGCCAGCTCCCGGAGCGCAATATGTATCCCCGCCCTCTTTGTCTCTGAGACAAAGGGCTTGGCGTCATTACCCTCGCTCTCGAGCTCGGTCCCCATGTAACCGAATATTAGCACTGATAACGTTATTTTTCTCGAGTTGTACATGGGCAATGAAATGAATATTTTTCGTTATCGGCAGGATGTGTTGACTACGTGGTGACCAAGCTCCGAGGAGGTCTGTGAGAAAACTCGCGATGAAGCTGACCGCTTGGGAACAGTTTCGCGGGTTATTCGAGGACTCTCGCGTCCCCAATATATACATAATATAGATATGACAATATTTCTTATTTCTAGGACCATTGTATTATGGTCAACACGAATATACATATATATGTTGGATACTAGTTCGGGGACTCGTGAATGTCCCCGAAATATACATGTAAGTATAGGTATTAATATTATTATTTGTACTCCGGAGAGACTCTCATGGATGTCCCGAGTATATATATATATGTATATTGGTGAGTGTCACTTTGAGGACTTATGTCCCCGAAGTATGCATGGAAGTAGATATGTATGAAATATTGCTCCGGGACTCGGCTATATGTCCCTGAAGCGTATGGAGTACGTATATGTATATATATATATATACATGTATAGATATTCACTAAGGTTATTCCGAGGACTAATGCCTTGGAAGTATGCATAAGAGTATACGAATGGTATATGAGGACTCTGAGGTCCTGGAGTATGTATATATATATATATTCGTTAAAGTCATTTCGAGGACTTATGTCCCTAAAGTATGCATGGAAATAGACATGCGGAATTATTATAGGAGGTACTCCAGGGACTCTCGTATATGTCCCTGAAGCATGCAGGTACGTGGATATGTATGTATATATGAGACATTTCGATATGGTACTCCGGGGACCCATGTGCGTGTCCCAGAAGTGTACAGGCAAACAGATATGTACGCGTATATGAGGCTAATTGTAAAGTTAATCCGAGCACCCATGTGCTCATCCCTGAAGTTACAGGTAAGCTTAGCGGTAATGTTATTATGGGAACTGTTTGTCCCTAAAGTATACGGGTAGATATACGCATGCTCAATTTAAAGATATATTCACGAATATTTTATATAACGGGGTTTCTGAGTGAAATCGACCATATATGGGTCGTTCTGGTTAACATGTACCCCAAGAAAAACATAAATGAGCGCGTTTAGCGCGAGGAAAAAATCTTAATAAGTAATACAATTCGTACCAGATATGAATATTTGGAGGGCGAGAGTGCTAGGACGTAACAAAAGAACAACGGCGATCGACATCAGCGAGGCGTTCGTCAAAAACTTCATCGCTCGTTTTGGTGCTCCTCGCGCCCTTCTCACCGACCAGGGGGCGAACTTTCGGAGCAGTTTTATGAAGGCCATCGCGAGGAAATTCAGAATCAAAATGTACCAAACATCAGCCTTCTACCCGCAGTCCAACGGGTCAATCGAACTGGCCCGCCATCCGTCGGGTTATCAACAAATCGAGGAGCAACAGGATACGACTTATGCTGCATACCTGGAGGAGCTCTTCTCTCGAATTTACGAACTCCAACAACTTGCCGCCGAAAATCTGAAGAAATCCAAGGAGAAATCAAAAACGTATTACGATCGGAGGATTAATCCGAAAACATTCAAGGTCGGCGACAAGGTTCTCATGTTGAAGGAACCAAAAAGGGGAAAATTCGGTGACCAATACACCGAACCATGCGAAATTCTGGAAATTTTATCAGGAGGAAACGTGAAGATCCTCTATAAAAATAAACCTCGGGTAGTCCACCCCAATAAATTAAGAGGCACCCGATTATGAACTCCGCGTGTGTGTGAAATGCACCCTTCGTCGAACGGACACATATCGAGTGCAACCCCATGCTGCCCGCCGAATATTGGATCGACGGCACTTGGTATCGTTTCACACCACATCCAGTCGAGGTACCGCCTCCTGGACAACTGCATCCCGCTTCCATGCCTACCTGGGGATACAACCCCATTGGAAATTTGGCATCCAGCGGAATTTATTCTGACCACGAGATCAACCAGCTGAGGGACAGGATAATGTTCCCCGCTGAAAAACCAGCATTACTCAACAACATCGCAAGGGGTTTCGCAGGACACGACATACCCCCGGGAAGCGTTTCCCTCACGACACTGATGGACGAGGACGCTCTCCAACACGTGGCTGATGGAGTAATGCACAAAATCTGGGGTGGTTTCGAAAAATTCGGGATCATCAGTGCGGGACTGTTCGGGGTCCTCGCAATCCTCACCATCATCAAGGCGATCATCGATACTTGCATCCATGGATATACACTCCACACTCTGTACGGATGGAGTTTCACCCTCCTAGGAGCCATCTGGAACTCGGTGACAAGCCTCCTGATTAGCAGAGCTCACCATGCTGAACAACGGTCGTCGAAGATTACCAACGACGAACCTCTAGAGCTGGTGTCCATCAATGACAATCGCGACCATCCGACGACGTCGAGGCGTTTGTCGGGCGTCGATCACGGACTCTTGGAGCGGCTCAACGCCGGTCCTCAGCAAAGCTGAAGCATTGCTTCAGACTTTAAGGGGGGAGGTGTTACGTCCTAGCACTCTCGCCCTCCAAATATTCATATCTGGTACGAATTGTATTACTTATTAAGATTTTTTCCTCGCGCTAAACGCGCTCATTTATGTTTTTCTTGGGGTACATGTTAATCAGAACGACCCATATATGGTCGATTTCACTCAGAAACCCCGTTATATAAAATATTCGTGAATATATCTTAAAATTGAGCATGCGTATATCTACCCGTATACTTTAGGGACAAACAGTTCCCATAATAACATTACCGCTAAGCTTACCTGTAACTTCAGGGACGAGCACATGGGTGCTCGGATTAACTTTACAATTAGCCTCATATACGCGTACATATCTGTCTGCCTGTACACTTCTGGGACACGCACATGGGTCCCCGGAGTACCATATCGAAATGTCTCATATATACATACATATACACGTACCTGCATGCTTCAGGGACATATACGAGAGTCCCTGGAGTACCTCCTATAATAATTCCGCATGTCTATTTCCATGCACACTTTAGGGACATAAGTCCTCGAAATGACTTTAACGAATATATATATATATACATACTCCAGGACCTCAGAGTCCTCATATACCATTCGTATACTCTTATGCATGCTTCGAAGGCTTTAGTCCTCGGAATAACCATAGTGAATATCTATACATGTATATATATATATATACATATACGTACTCCATACGCTTCAGGGACATATAGCCGAGTCCCGGAGCAATATTTCATACATATCTACTTCCATGCATACTTCGGGGACATAAGTCCTCAAAGTGACACTCACCAATATACATATATATACACTCGGGACATCCAAGAGAGTCTCCGGAGTACAAATAATAATATTAATACCTATACTTACATGTATATTACGGGGACATTCACGAGTCCCCGAACTAGTATCCAACATATATATGTATATTCGTGTCGACCATAATACAATGGTCCTAGAAATAAGAAATATTGTCATATCTATATTATGTATATATTGGGGACGCGAGAGTCCTCGAATAACCCGCGAAACTGTTCCCAAGCGATCAGCTTCATCGCGAGTTTTCTCACAGACCTCCTCGGAGCTTGGTCACCACGTAGTCAGCACATCCTGCCGATAACGAAAAATATTCATTTCATTGCCCATGTACAACTCGAGAAAAATAACGTTATCAGTGCTAATATTCGGTTACATGGGGACCGAGCTCGAGAGCGAGGGTAATGACGCCAAGCCCTTTGTCTCAGAGACAAAGAGGGCGAGGATACATATTGCGCTCCGGGAGCTGGCCAGTCAGTTCCGTCCGGTCTCTCCAACAGCGCGCATCGCAGAGTCGACGCTCTGAAAACCGGTACACCTATTTTATTCTTTTTTATATTCTTTTCGAGTTTACCCCGGTCTCTTCGTCAGTGTAACTATAAGTCTCTGTAAAAACGGCATTAATTGTTTAAATCATAATAAAAAATAAAAGGAAACAACACATCAAACACTGCAACGGATAAATTAACGAAACTTATATTATTTTCTTTATCGAATGTAACTACGTTTATTTACGTGTAAAATACACAATCTTTTATATAACATTCGATTCCTTCGCGCTATTAAAATCACGCAAAATACGGCGACCGCGCAAAAGTGTAACATTTTCCGAGCAAATAATTAAAATATATTTGGCTCTCGTTCGTGCGTGTAAACACGCAACGAACAAATCATCGTAGTGCATTTCTTTCTCTCTTTCTCTCTTCCTCTCACTCACGCCATTTTTCCCAACACACGTATTCGTCTCACTCATTAAATCATACTTGTCCAAAAATTGGACAAATCTTGAAGTGCCCTTTTTTATGAGGCTTGGGAAAGCTGACGCGCGAACACGCTACATCCGCTGACTCGCCGTAATCTGGCAGGTTAGCGACTGGCACGGTTAATCCGGTGCTTAGTGTTCGGACGTCGATTTCCCTTGACCTTTATATTTGTATTCGCGGCTGGCTGCCAATCGCCGTAACCGGGCGGAGGTGGGCCAGACGTAGCGAGTCGGCGGTGCCGTAATTTGGCACGCACTAGACTCGCTCAGCGTACCCAAATTTTATTTCATATCAGTCTGTACCTGTGCGTTAGACGAATACGTATCCCGATACATTCGCTCGACAAATAAAAAACCCTCGTCCGTCCAAAATCGGACGTATAAACAGGGTATTTTCCGAGGAATTCGGAAGGTTTGCCGCACGAACACGCCACACGCGCCGACCCGCCGTAATTCGGTAGGTCAGCGACTGGCACGGTCACACCGGTGCTTAGTGTTCGGGCGTCGGCTTCCGTTATTCTCAACGTTTGTTCTCGCGGCTGGCCGCCAATCGCCGTAACCGGGCGGAGGTGGAGCCAGACGTAGTGAGTCGACGGTGCCGTAACCTGGCACGTCTTGCACTCACTCAGCGGTTCAAATAATTATAAATTCTATAGATGTATATTTATATTTCAAAGCGAATGTATCCCTCATAAATTAATCCAGTCCTCGTAGTCTCCGACCGCTCCCAAAAACATCGGCATCCCCGGCCCATCGCATTCGCACGAGCACCGGGTACCCGTCAGGGCAACGACAGGTCGGGTCGAGCTGGAACATCTTTGCGATTCGTGGACAAATTCGGTCACACGGTCGAGTAGTTTTGACCCGCTACGCACCGCCGCTCTTTCTCACCAAGGTAAGCACAATTTCACGCTACTTTCTTATTTGCTTACCTGTCGCTCATGCGTCAAATTATACACCAACGACTTTACCAAGCGCCTATCCCAAGTGGGCACATTCCCGCTTAAACGTGGCGCTTTTCTTCTCCGTCGGTAACTTACCGTCATATAAGTCATATGACTTCATTCATTATAATCCGTACGTTCGTGGCACACTTCCCATTCGTAAATTCAAATCCTGAAAGGTAAATTAAAAGACGATTAATTATCGATCAAAAATGGGCCCCACGACGTAACAATATATCTAATATGTATAGACGCTCGGACAAATAAATTGAAAAAAAATCCTCATTCTTTTTTTTTGCAGGTGTTTGCATTACTTCTCATCAGAGGATACATTGAAATCGCACGAGATTGATTGTGGAGCGATCAATGATTGTGCCATCCGACTCCCAAACGAAGCGAACAAATGGCTCCAATTCACGAACTTCAACCGGAAAGAGCGACATCCATTTATCGTGTATGCTGATTTGGAGTGCGTCTTAGCGAGGACTAGTGAGGAGACCGCGACAACGTATCATCAACGGCACGAAGTATTCAGTATTGGGTACTATGTATGCTGTTCATACGACGAATCGCTTTCTTCGTATCACTCAAGTCGCAGTACCGACCCCATAAAGTGGTTCGTAGAAGAGCTTAAAAATCTTGCACTGCGCATAAAAGAAATTTTTTGTGACAATGTGCCAATGGTCCATCTAACACCGGGCGAATGGGCAAGTTTTCGAAACGCTACTCAATGTCATATCTGTAAGAAAGCATTTGCACAAGGTGATATACGCGTTCGTGATCATTGCCACCTGACGGGGCGCTATAGAGGCCCTGCCCATTCTAATTGCAACTTGAATTACAAGCAGTCATTTTTCATTCCAGTGGTTTTCCACAATTTATCAGGTTATGATGCACATTTTATAATCAAGGAAGTAGCCACAGCGTTCGAAGGGAAAATTGATGTACTCCCGATAACGAAAGAGAAGTACATCTCATTCACCAAACACATTCAAATTGTAGATGATTCAAAGCACAACATTCAATTACGCGTCATTGATTCGTACAAATTTCTCAACACGAGTCTTGACAAGTTAGCATCATTTTTGACCGAGGACAAATTCAAAATCTTACGAAGGCAATTCACAGACATATCGAGAGACGAGTTCAACTTGTTGATGCGAAAAGAGGTTTTCCCATACGAATATATAGATAATGTGAATAAGTTGGACGACACTTGCTTACCGCCACGTGACGCATTTTATAGTTCCCTGACAGATGACACGATTTCCGAGAGCGAGTCCGCACATGCTCAGAACGTTTGGGAGCGATTTTCCATTCGAACGCTGGGTGAATACAGCGATTTGTACTTGAAGACAGATGTCTTATGATTGGGAGATATTTTTGAAAACTTTCGGGACACATGTATTGAGAGTTATGGGCTGGATCCCGCGTATTATTACACATTGCCCGGATACACCTGGGATGCAATGTTAAAGCATACGAACGTTAAATTCGAATTACTCACGGACATCGATATGGTTTTATTTGTTGAACGGGGTATACGCGGTGGTCTTAGCCAATGCTCAAACAGGTATGCCCGTGCTAATAATAAATACATGGAGTCGTTTGATCCATCGAAAACATCATCATACTTGATGTATTTTGATGTCAACAATTTATATGGCTGGGCGATGTGTCAACCTTTGCCACATGCAAATTTTCGATGGGTCGTGTTACGTCCTAGCACTCTCGCCCTCCAAATATTCATATCTGGTACGAATTGTATTACTTATTAAGATTTTTTCCTCGCGCTAAACGCGCTCATTTATGTTTTTCTTGGGGTACATGTTAATCAGAACGACCCATATATGGTCGATTTCACTCAGAAACCCCGTTATATAAAATATTCGTGAATATATCTTTAAATTGAGCATGCGTATATCTACCCGTATACTTTAGGGACAAACAGTTCCCATAATAACATTACCGCTAAGCTTACCTGTAACTTCAGGGACGAGCACATGGGTGCTCGGATTAACTATACAATTAGCCTCATATACGCGTACATATCTGTTTGCCTGTACACTTCTGGGACACGCACATGGGTCCCCGGAGTACCATATCGAAATGTCTCATATATACATACATATCCACGTACCTGCATGCTTCAGGGACATATACGAGAGTCCCTGGAGTACCTCCTATAATAATTCCGCATGTCTATTTCCATGCACACTTTATGGACATAAGTCCTCGAAAAGACTTTAACGAATATATATATATATACATACTCCAGGACCTCAGAGTCCTCATGTACCATTCGTATACTCTTATGCATACTTCGAAGGCATTAGTCCTCGGAATAACCTTAGTGAATATCCATACATGTATATATATATATATATATACATATACGTACTCCATACGCTTCAGGGACATATAGCCGAGTCCCGGAGCAATATTTCATACATATCTACTTCCATGCATACTTCGGGGACATAAGTCCTCAAAGTGACACTCACCAATATACATATATATATACTCGGGACATCCAAGAGAGTCTCCGGAGTACAAATAATAATATTAATACCTATACTTACATGTATATTACGGGGACATTCACGAGTCCCCGAACTAGTATCCAACATATATATGTATATTCGTGTTGACCATAATACAATGGTCCTAGAAATAAGAAATATTGTCATATCTATATTATGTATATATTGGCGACGCGAGAGTCCTCGAATAACCCGCGAAACTGTTCCCAAGCGGTCAGCTTCATCGCGAGTTTTCTCACAGACCTCCTCGGAGCATGGTCACCACGTAGTCAGCACATCCTGCCGATAACGAAAAATACAACTCGAGAAAAATAACGTTATCAGTGCTAATATTCGGTTACATGGGGACCGAGCTCGAGAGCGAGGGTAATGACGCCAAGCCCTTTGTCTCAGAGACAAAGAGGGCGAGGATACATATTGCGCTCCGGGAGCTGGCCAGTCAGTTCCGTCCGGTCTCTCCAACAGCGCGCATCGCAGAGTCGACGCTCTGAAAACCGGTACACCTATTTTATTCTTTTTTATATTCTTTTCGAGTTTACCCCGGTCTCTTCGTCAGTGTAACTATAAGTCTCTGTAAAACCGGCACTAATTGTTTAAATCATAATAAAAAATAAAAGGAAACAACACGTCAAACACTGCAACGAATAAATTAACGAAACTTATATTATTTTCTTTATTGAATGTAACTACGCTTATTTTCGTGTAAAATACACAATCGTTTATATAACATTCGATTTCTTCGCGCTATTAAAATCACGCAAAATACGGCGACCGCACAAAAGTGTAACATTTTCCGAGCAAATAATTAAAATATATTTGGCTCTCGTTCGTGCGTATAAACACGCAACGAACAAATCATCGTAGTGCATTTCTTTCTCTCTTTCTCTCTTCCTCTCACTCACGCCATTTTTCCCAACACACGTATTCGTTTCACTCATAAAATCATACTTGTCCAAAATTGGACAAATCTTGAAGTGCCTTTTTTATGAGGCTTGGGAAAGCTGACGCACGAACACGCTACATCCGCTGACTCGCCGTAATCTGGCAGGTTAGCGACTGGCACGGTTAATCCGGTGCTTAGTGTTCGGACGTCGATTTCCCTTGACCTTTATATTTGGATTCGCGGCTGGCTGCCAATCGCCGTAACCGGGCGGAGGTGGGCCAGACGTAGCGAGTCGGCGGTGCCGTAATTTGGCACGCACTAGACTCGCTCAGCGTACCCAAATTTTATTTCATATCAGTCTGTACCTGTGCGTTAGACGAATACGTATCCCGATATATTCGCTCGACAAATAAAAGATCCTCGTCCGTCCAAAATCGGACGTATAAACAGGGTATTTTCCGAGGAATTCGGAAGGTTTGCCGCACGAACACGCCACACGCGCCGACCCGCCGTAATTCGGTAGGTCTGTTACGTCCTAGCACTCTCGCCCTCCAAATATTCATATCTGGTACGAATTGTATTAATTATTAAGATTTTTTCCTCGCGCTAAACGCGCTCATTTATGTTTTTCTTGGGGTACATGTTAATCAGAACGACCCATATATGGTCGATTTCACTCAGAAACCCCGTTATATAAAATATTCGTGAATATATCTTTAATCTGAGCATGCGTATATCTACCCGTATACTTTAGGGACAAACAGTTCCCATAATGACATTACCGCTAAGCTCACCTGTAACTTCAGGGACCAGCACATGGGTGCTCGGATTAACTTTACAATTAGCCTCATATACGCGTACATATCTGTTTGCCTGTACACTTCTGGGACACGCACATGGGTCCCCGGAGTACCATATCGAAATGTCTCATATATACATACATATCCACGTACCTGCATGCTTCAGGGACATATACGAGAGTCCCTGGAGTACCTCCTATAATAATTCCGCATGTCTATTTCCATGCACACTTTAGGGACATAAGTCCTCGAAACGACTTTAACGAATATATATATATATACATACTCCAGGACCTCAGAGTCTTCATATACCATTCGTATACTCTTATGCATACTTCCAAGGCATTAGTCCTCGGAATAACCTTAGTGAATATCTATACATGTATATATATATATACATATACGTACTCCATACGCTTCAGGGACATATAGCCGAGTCCCGGAGCAATATTCCATACATATCTACTTCCATGCATACTTCGGGGACATAAGTCCTCAAAGTGACACTCACCAATATACATATATATATACTCGGGACATCCAAGAGAGTCTCCGGAGTACAAATAATAATATTAATACCTATACTTACATGTATATTACGGGGACATTCACGAGTCCCCGAACTAGTATCCAACATATATATGTATATTCGTGTTGACCATAATACAATGGTCCTAGAAATAAGAAATATTGTCATATCTATATTATGTATATATTGGGGACGCGAGAGTCCTCGAATAACCCGCGAAACTGTTCCCAAGCGGTCAGCTTCATCGCGAGTTTTCTCACAGACCTCCTCGGAGCTTGGTCACCACGTAGTCAGCACATCCTGCCGATAACGAAAAATATTCATTTCATTGCCCATGTACAACTCGAGAAAAATAACGTTATCAGTGCTAATATTCGGTTACATGGGGACCGAGCTCGAGAGCGAGGGTAATGACGCCAAGCCCTTTGTCTCAGAGACAAAGAGGGCGAGGATACATATTGCGCTCCGGGAGCTGGCCAGTCAGTTCCGTCCGGTCTCTCCAACAGCGCGCATCGCAGAGTCGACGCTCTGAAAACCGGTACACCTATTTTATTCTTTTTTATATTCTTTTCGAGTTTACCCCGGTCTCTTCGTCAGTGTAACTATAAGTCTCTGTAAAACCGGCATTAATTGTTGAAATCATAATAAAAGTAAAAGGCAACATAACACGTCAAACACTGCAACGAATAAATTAACGAAACTTATATTATTTTCTTTATTGAATGTAACTACGTTTATTTACGTGTAAAATACACAATCTTTTATATAACATTCGATTTCTTCGCGCTATTAAAATCACGCAACATACGGCGACCGCGAAAAAGTGTAACATTTTCCGAGCAAATAATTAAAATATATTTGGCTCTCGTTCGTGCGTGTAAACACGCAACGAACAAATCATCGTAGTGCATTTCTTTCTCTCTTTCTCTCTTCCTCTCACTCACGCCATTTTTCCCAACACACGTATTCGTCTCACTCATTAAATCATACTTGTCCAAAAATTGGACAAATCTTGAAGTGCCCTTTTTTATGAGGCTTGGGAAAGCTGACGCACGAACACGCTACATCCGCTGACTCGCCGTAATCTGGCAGGTTAGCGACTAGCACGGTTAATCCGGTGCTTAGTGTTCGGACGTCGATTTCCCTTGACCTTTATATTTGTATTCGCGGCTGGCTGCCAATCGCCGTAACCGGGCGGAGGAGGGCCAGACGTTGTTACGTCCGGGAATTTATTTTGGATAAAAAAAAAAACAAATTCCTTTGCAAGAGAAATACGCGATTTCAGTTACGAGATTTACGTTGATTGTTTAATTAATGCAATTTTTTGTTTGTTTTTAGAGAACGGACGCCAGCCTTGAGATCCTGCCTTTAGTCGGGAATGTGCCCAACAGGGATGAGGATCGAGCCACAGTTTGATCGGTAACTAAGAATCACTCGCGGGGATAGGGCAGTCGGTAAAGAAAATAGTGAGTGGTAACGTGAGCATGCGACTTACCCTACGAGCGGCGGTGCGTAGCGGGTTTATCGACGGATGGTCTGGTACCCGGAGAGAGGTCCTGCCGTCGGTAATGGCGATCTCTAGGTGAACGACGATTTCAGCGATGGGTGGTGAGGTAGTAAGTTTCTTATTCTTCGACGAGCATCCACCCATCGATGTGCTGACTTGTTGTAGGTAAGGACGGTTTCTTGTTGGCCAACCGCGGTGACGAACTCGTGGAGCGAAAGGAAACGACGTTGGCGACGGGGGAAAATTAGTCGATGGTGACGATCTCGATGTCCGATGATACAACGGCGGTGGATGCGTCTGAAACGACGCTGCCGGTCGATCGAGTCACTACGCGGATGTACCCACGGGGGTCGATAAGGAAGACCTTTCCACAGAACGGAACGTTCGACACAATTTCCGGTCCGATTTTCACCGAATGTACTTTTGCAGCGTTACGAAGAATTTGCTTGAACACGGATGAATTATTCCCACGAGATGCCGGTCGCGGCTTTTGCGCGGCTATTGCGTTTGCGCGGCGAAGATTAAACTTGGTACCACCTCGTCTTCTTGGCATTTATGGATTTGAATAAATACAGATAAATATTTATTGGAAAAATCAATTGACCGTTAATTGGTGACGGGGAGAATGAGCAAGATTATCATGCAGCAGGGGTTCGAGACACGAATTAATCGACGTGCAGTAGTAAGAGCACAACCGGTAGATTCAGTCTCGAAGTTTCAAGCGAGGTAAGAATTGACGGCGTGCAGTAGTAAGAGCACAACCGACGATTCTTCGGTAAATGAAGGGAGGATGGGCGAAGGGTTAATTTAATTAACGGGCGGTTGATTTTTATACGTGATATGCAGAATTGCGAAATGAAATATATTCGATTAACTGAAATGCCAAGGAACGAGGGAGAGAGACCGTTGACTCAAATAAGTTCGTGAGAGATGACTGAATAAGTTAACGACACGAAACACGTTGACCGAATATGTTCGATGAGGGATAAGGGTCGCGAAATAACTTTCACTGACTCTAAGATGTACACGTATATATGTATATATTGTTACAAACTTGAAAAATAAGTATAATTACATAAAACTCTTCGATTGGATTTCGACGCAAGAAAATCAGACTCAGGCTTGGAGTTATAATGACAATGGAAATATTAGAAGAATGTAAAAAAATAATAAAGAATTATTCCGATTTTCCAGCGAGCGGGTCCGACACGAACGCGGCGAGCGGAGAAGCGCAACTGACTGGTGGAGAGACCGGAGAACTGTCGAGCAGCGGAGGGCTCGGCTTTTTATTGGTGCGGCGGTGGAACGGCGCGGTGCGCATGCGCCGCGGAGAGGGGACGCCGACGCTGATGTTCCTTCTCGCTTGCTCTTATGGCGTTAAACGGGGAATTCGACGATAAATCAATTATTTAATTTAAATGTTACAACAAATAATTATGTCGGTTGGACTGACGATAAGTTAATGTTTTTAATTTATCGTTAGTCTCACAATTTGTTATAATAATATCTGTTTCTAAATAAAGAAATATAAGTTCCAATTGTTGTTATTTATCCTTTTTGCGTGCGAAACAGATTCGATGTAAAATACGGCGGTTGAATGAGAGAACAATAATTAAAATGCGAAATATACGAATTGTATATAATTAATTATAAATGTGTATCTTTTAATTAATAAAATAGAGCGCACTATTATTTATGCGAAAGTAATTGTATTTAGTATTTGGTTTTAGTCGAGGAATAATACTTTTATTCGTATGTACGTAAATAATATAAATGTTCATAATGGCTAATTGTTTTTAGCTATGTTGGTAGCGCGTGACATATTTGTTATACTGGTAATACTGAATTATGACGATTATCGCTTAACTAAAGGATTAATATAACGTTCGTTTTTCGCGTGATACATTTATTATAATTATTAATAATATTGTAAGTCGCATTGTGACGGCGTTAATTATTATTTGGATAATTTCCTTATTAATTAGGGCGTGTCTGAAATTGTTCTAGAATATTCTGCACGTGGAAATAATAATAATGATACAGCGTTGGAAACAAAGGAGACAAAGAGGCGATACGTGATATTGGCGTTGGAGCGGATGTTTAGTCTATAAGGTATGGAGTGATAGCGATTTGTTTATCTCTTAATTAGTTCTTAGGATTCGGCATGATGTGATATTGTTTAAATTATTGTTTCGTAGAA
Source organism: Ophion ellenae (assembly GCA_963210295.1). Taxonomy (NCBI): domain Eukaryota; kingdom Metazoa; phylum Arthropoda; class Insecta; order Hymenoptera; family Ichneumonidae; genus Ophion; species Ophion ellenae. The sequence continues at coordinate 14,428,340 of OY723397.1, read as the reverse complement.
GCCTACGTGCAACACGTGGCTTGCATCATGGCGGCGCGTCCGAGAGAGACGCGGCGAGTGCGAGAGAGAAAGAGATATACATGCGCTGGGAAAGTTCGGGAAAAATCTGGATAATGTCTTCTATTATGTACTTGGAAATCGGGAAGCGTACGAGAAAATACTTATACTGTAAAAAGAACGCTCGCTCGTTCCAAGGGCAATAAAGCAATTCAAGTGTTTTCTGGAAAATGTCTCGAAGGGAAGCGTTCGCTCGACTCGAGGGGCAATAAACTAATTTGGGAAAAAGTCACGTAGCGTCTATTTGCCATAGTAGCTGTGGGTAGGAGAGAGAGGGATAGGCCGGGTGAGAGTAAGAGAGAGACCGACTCTATATACGAGACGAGTCGCGGGGTCGCGAGTATATCGCGAGTCCGCGGATTACGCAATCTCGCGGTTTTTCGCGAGTATGTAAAATAGGAATGAGCGGGTTAATAGTCGTGATTCGTGGGCCGCGAATTATATCGCGGATCCGCGGAAAACGAGATTCGCGCTTAAGGAATAAGGTTTTTGTGATACGGGTTGCATGAGCATGAAGGAGGTACGCGGACAACCCGAAGGAGAAGGATGGAAGATGAGGAAGATTCGATTGAGCGCGCGAAGTATCAGGCGAGCAGGAAGAGTACGTTGGTCTCCTAGCGGAGCGCTAGAGAGAGACGGAGCGACGGCGCGCGGGTGCGCGCGAGCGTTAAGGAAAGACGAGGATAGTGAGTGAGTGCGGGCGGGCGCTGAAGAGGGACAAGGATAGAAAGCGAGTGCGCGCGAGCGTTGAGCTCGGCGCGCTAGCTAGGCGCGTTCAGCGGAAGTAGGTACATACTGGGGAAAGTCGTATGTGCACAGACAAAATCAGAAATGATGAAAAATAAATGCGCTCGTCACAACATGCGTTAGAGTTAACGAGAAAAAATATTCTTGTATTGGATTATAAATTTATATATATATGTATGTATAGCAATCTATATATATCTATAGGTATCGTATATATGCGTATGTGTGTATATATGTATGTATACGTATATACGTATATATATATATATATATATGTGTGTGTGTGTATTCGTATAGAATAAGGACGATATGGGTATATATATATATGCATATGTGTATGGAGAATGGAGGACGAGATCGCCAGGACGTAACACCTCCCCCCTTTAAGCCGAAGACACCCTACTGGATGGCTGAGGAACGGCGCAAAGGCGCTCAAGCAGGACGGCGTCGATGCCCGACAATCTCCTAGTAGACGTAGATAGTTTGGGTTCCGGTTCGTTGTCCGGGGGAACCAATTCCCTAGGGGACGGTTCGGAGTTGAGTCCTTCATCCCTTTGATTCTTTCGGTGGGCCCTGGTGACGAGAAGATTCGTGATGGAATTCCAGATGGCCCCAAACAACGCGAAGCTGCATCCGTATAATGAATGCAGGGTGTAGCCATGGATGATGGTATCGATGGCTGATTTTATAACTGAGTAAATGGCCATAATGCCGAGAAAGCCTGCGCTGACAATTCCAAATTTCTCGAAACCGTTCCAAAGGTTGTTGAAAGCGTTGGTTGCGATGTGCTCCAAGGTGCTTTCGTCCAACAAGTTTTTGAGGGACACGGCTCCTGGAGGGATGGTGTATCCAGCTGATCCACGAGCCAAATTATTCAATAGCGCTGGTCTTTCGGCAGGAAACATGATTCGGTCTCGTAATTGCTCCATTTCTTCGTTCGTATAAATTCCACTTGTTGCGAGATTTCCCACTGGTGTATAGCCCCAGGTAGGGGTGGTCATTGGTCGTAATACTTGCGGTGGTGGAACTTCGATTGGATGCGGGGCGAAGCGATACCATGCCCCGTCAATAAGATATTGCGCCGGAAGAAGGGGGTTGCACTCGATGTGAGTTCCGGCCTTAATGAGTGTACGTGAAATTGTCGAAAGGAAATACGACTGGTTGCGGTGAGTTACAGGTAGCTCGAGGTAGCATTCCTCGGTCCTGCGAAGGGTGCATTCCACGGGGACGCACTTGATGATGTGGGCTACTTCGCCGGCGATGACGGCCATGTATCCTGGACTTCTGGTGACGGCTCGAGCGAATTTTTCCGGCAATATCGATGCGGTTGCCAGAGCGTTGCGGAGTACTTGTTGTTCCAAATTGCATCGTTGCGTTAGTACGTCCTTATACAGAGCCTTTATTTGAGTTTTGATATGTTTTTCCACATAAATAAATTTCGAATTCACGTAGGAAAATATGTCCAGATTACTGACGAGGACCCTGCGACGTGAAGCAAATGTTTGGCCGTCGCGAGTCTCGAGAATGAATAGTTTCGGGTGTTCCGTTCGGATGAGAGTATAGCCGCAGACAGGCTTTTCATTCCTGACGGCTAGAGCAAACGTGGTTTCTTGAGTAGTTAACGTATACACATCAGGCGTCTGGATGGAGTTTTCGATAGTACGGAGTTTTGTTGCCATGCCATCGTAAAGAACGTCGTATCTGTTGAAGAGGCACGTGTCCACAGGTTCCGTTTTCCAAAAAGCTTGGTTCCCTTCGACGTCCGTGCATTGACCTTCGGACAGTTGACATTGGGTCGAGCTCTGGAGGATGACGCGGTTGGTCGCCATGTTGACCGATGCCTCGTAGTTGGAGATGGTGATTTTAGCGGAAGCCTGGACCACTACGTTGCTCCAAGCGCCAAAAGGGTCGCTGTATTGAGAGCCGGTGCAACTTCCGTCGTTCGTGAGACTTCCAGCAAGCGTAAGACTCCTTGATGTTGTACTATTTCTTTTTAGTCCGGTGATAATAGCGGAAAATCCAAGCTGGATGATTCCCGTTTCGTGGACCTTGCGGCAAGTTTTGTCGTCTAATTCGTGAAGATAAATTTGACGACCATTTTGTACTATTGAATTATGCGAATTCATGCCGCAGTTGTACAAGGTCCTGTCGATTTCGATCTTGCACTGAACGACCTCGGTCGTAGAAAATTCCGAGAGCTGCAGCAATTGGATTCTCACAGGTATCGGGGTTGGATCGACCATGGGTATGTCGCAGGTTCCGATGTCGGTGAGAGAAACAGTGGTGACGTTGAGCGTAGGGGCGCCGCAGTCATACCCGATGAGGCAGACGGCGGTGCGCATGAGGAGAGCAAAGATGACTGTTGTCTTCGGCTCCATTCTGTAACCAATAACGGAAGTTTTGGTTACAGACGGGTGGCCCTCAATTTGTTCGTATGTACGATGCGAGGTTTGCCTTGGTAAAGGATTTTAACGTTACCCCCTGATAATATTTCGATTATTTCGCATGGCTCGGAATATTGATCTCCGAATTTTCCTTTTTGGGGTTCTTTTAACATTAACACGCGATCGCCAACCTTGAAGAACCTTGGATTGATGTTGCGATCGTAATACTCTTTCGATTTTTCTTTTGCATGTTTCAGATTTTCGGCCGCCATTGTTTGCAGGCCGTCGATGTGGTCAAACAGGTCGATGAGGTATTCGGCGTAAGAAGGATCCTGTGATTCTTCGATTTGGTGGTGGGCCGAAGGTTGACGAGCTAACCTGCCAAATACGAGTTCGTGGGGGGTATACCCGGTACCTTCGTGACGACTCGTGTTATATGAAAACATGGCCAGGTCTAAATACTCGTCCCAATCGGAATTTTCATTAACATATTGTTTCAGATATTCCATGAGTACGTGATGAGAACGTTCGATCGATCCATTGCTTTGGGGATGGAAAGCTGTTGTCTGGTAGGCCTTGATTTTGAATTTTTTCGCCACAGCCTTCATGAGACTGCTGCAGAAGTTGGATCCTTGATCGGTGAGGAGGGCACGCGGAGCGCCGAATCGTGAGATGAAATTTTTCACGAATGCGGTGCTGATGTCCACCGATGATGTTCGGCTCAACGGAATAGCCAACGAATATTTCGTAAGGAGATCTTGGAGAGTTAATATATACTGATTGCCAGTCTTCGTCAAAGGGAGGGGTCCCACTATGTCCATGGCGATCTTATCGAACGCGGCCCCAGGCGTATCGGTGAGTATCATTGGTTGTTTGGTCTTTACGCGAACCAATTTTTTGAGTTGACAATTTCGGCAATGTTGGATATACTCCTGGATCTGAACTTTCATGTTTTTCCAGTAGTAATACTCACGGATACGTTTGTATGTTTTGTTTACTCCTTTGTGGCCACCGATTAGCGAGTCGTGCTTTTCTTTAATAATTTCCAACCGCTTTTCTTCGGGAGGAATTTGAACTAGTTGACTGCAAATTACGAACGTGATATTTTCCTCACGGAGTGCTTCATACAAAGTATTTTTGATTACGCCCCACGGCACGTTGCCGATAGAGGGCGTTTTTGCGATACAGACTTCTTTAAGGCACAGCTCGCGAATCGCGTCCTTTAGGGAGTCGCAAATTTCCCGGAGATCTGAGATCTCGAGGCTGTTGTGTGTACTACCTAAAATAGGTAGTGCGATTATTTGTTTCGATTTTACAATTTTGAATTTTACTCGCAGGTACGCCAACTCCTCTAATTTAGGGAAGACGTGTTGTTCTTGGAGGTCCTTAGCACCTTCGTCAAGTGGTTGCCCGGTCATGGTTACGAAGACGACGTAATTATCTTTTTGCATATGCAATCTATCGCGTGTTTCTACAATTTTTAATGCGTTAGATAAATGGCGATTTGCTTCGCTAATTTTGAATTGAGGATTTTCATTCTCGATTAGGTCACTTTGTTCGGAATCGTCGTCTGACTCGTCATCACTTTCGGGTATGCCTTCGTTATCGTTTGAATTTTCTTTGTCGATTTCATTTTCTTTTTCAGGTTGGTCTTCCCTGAAGGGGGAGACCGAAAAACGATCCAAGGATGGATCCGATGGAAGATCGGGTGGAACAGCGAGGTCGAGTTCCGGAGGGAAATCTAGTGTGACATCCGGAAGAGTTCCTGGAGAAAGGAGGGGAGGGGGTACACTGGAAGGTTCCTCCACATCCATTCGTTCAACAGGTAAGTTTTGTTTTGCTTTTTCGTTTGATTGCAATTGCTCTTGAGTATTAAAGCCTCGGAAATTGTCGTCTGACATTGAATCTAATGATAGCCTTCTTGGAGCAGTGCTCGTGTGGGCTTTTGGTTCTTTTGATCTCTTCTTTCTTTTCTTTACTGGAGAGAAGATTCTCTCATCGTCCGAAGAGACGTTTTGGTTTGGCGTATGTTTTGTCATGAAAATCGTTTTTTGAGTAGGAGGGTTTCGAGATAAAGCGTCAGCATTGCTGTTTGCTTTTCCTGGCTTATAAATTATTTTGTAAGTGTAGTTTGAAAGACTAAGTCGCCAATGGACCAGCCTATTGGCCGGGTCCTTAACCGAGTGAAGCCACACGAGGGGCTTGTGGTCGGTGACCAAAACGAACTCTTGTCCATAGACATAAGGTCTGAAATGGTTTACGCAGTACAAAATGGCAAGAAGTTCCTTTTCGATTGTTGAGTAGTTGAGTTCATGTTTATTCAGTGTACGTGAGGCGTAACTAATGGGTCGATCCTTGCCGATTTCTCCTTGGCTAAGGACGCCCCCGACCGCGATATCCGACGCGTCGGTCGTGATGACAAATGGTTTTGAGAAATCTGGGTACTGGAGTACCGGTTCTTTACAGAGGGCATCGCGAAGCGTTGTAAATGCTTTCTCTTGAGCATCAGTCCATTTAAAGTGAGATTCCTTTTTCAATAGTAACGTTAGTGGTTTTGCGATCCCGGAAAAGTTTTCAATGAAACGACGGTAATATCCTGCAAGACCGAGGAATTGTTTGATTTTCTTTGGTGTAGTTGGTCTGGGATAATCCTTGAGAGCTTCGAGCTTTTTAGGGTCAGGTTTTACCCCATCTTCACTGATAATGTGGCCCAGGTAGGCCACTTCGTGTCTTAAAAATTCGCACTTATCGGGCTGTAACTTTAGGTTTGCCCGTCTCAATCTTTTCGCGAGTTTGTTGAATTTTTTCGCGTGTTCGTCCAAGGTTTGTGCGTAAATGACGATGTCGTCAAGGTACACGAACAGCTCGTTGCCTTGTAGGCCGGTGAGAACCTGGTCCATCAAGCGCTGGAATGTGGCGGGCGCGTTTTTGAGCCCGAATGGCATACGAGTGAACTGATAGTGACCGAAAGGGGTCGAAAAAGCTGTTTTGTGCGCGTCGTCGGGGTGCACCTTAATCTGGTGGAACCCACTGGCCAAATCAAATACGGAAAAATATTTTGCATTCCCCAATTGGTCCAGAATTTCCGAAATTTGCGGGAGGGGGTAAGCGTCCCCAATCGTTTTGTCATTGAGATTGCGGTAGTCAATGACCATCCGCCATCTTTTGTTCCCTTGGGAATCGGCTTTCTTTGGCACGATCCAGAGGGGCGAACTATAAGGAGAGGTTGACGGTTCAACAATGTCTCCCGATATTAAATCGTTTACCTGCTCCGTGATCTCCTGTTTATGAATAGGGGGAAAGCGGTATTGTCGCGTAAAAACGGGTTGATCGTCCGTTGTAATTATTCGATGGTTTATAGCGTTGGTAAAACCAAGAGGAGAGCCCGGGATATAAAATAGATCCAGGTTTTCTTCAACGATTGAATTTACATTTTTACGTTCTTCCTCGTTAAGGTGATCGAAGCGCAATAGACACAAAATTTCTTGTAATTTATTCTCTTTTTCGGCTACTAATACCCTCTTTCTTGGGGCAAGAAAATCAAAAGTTTCCCGTTCCGACATAACCTTTTCCGGAAAAGGGAGAGAGGCAAGAGGACCCGCTTCATTGGCCTCCGGCCCTTTTCGAGCTATCGGGGCTGAAGTGGTCAAATCGGTATCCGTGGAAACGTTACAGCTAAACTCCTGAACGGTTACGTACGGAATTTCCATAGAAAGATTGTCTTCAGTGGCGTTGTGAGCCATTAAATGTGCAATCCCATTCTTAATCGTCACGAGTGCTTCGCCCATGAAAATCCCTTCTCCAAAATGGAGCCTCGGAATATATCCTTCTTTAATTTCGGGATTTTTCACCTTGACGTAGCATACAACCTTCGAACGTTTGGGAATGGATATACTTTGCTTCGATACAAAAGGAATCACTTGATCACCGTAACTTAGTTGTTCATGTTTCCAATCAATAATGGCCTTGTTTCCAGCCAAAAATTCGGTTCCTAGAAGAGCGTGCTGCTCGATGGGGAACCAATCGCTTACGACGTGAAATTTTACGGGAATGTTGTTCACCGTTAGTACTACAGATCCCAAAGTTTTTACGGGAGTCGGCGAAATGCCGTCCAATCTTAATATTTCGTAATCATTGATGTAAGTATTTACGACTTGTTTTTTTACCAAATTCACCTCGGCGCCCGAGTCGATCAAAAATTCCGTAGGACCGGCTAATTGCGGGCAATCCAACAATACCGAGGGAGAACTTTCCGAATTACTTAAGAGGACCCGGACGGTTCGCACGGTTCGGCGTCGATTATTCGTACCGGGCGCTCCTGGCGTTGTTCGTCCCGTGGGGAGGCCCTGTCCAAGGGACGGTTGTTCGCGTTTTTTGGAACGGAATTTTGCTTGCTCCGTTCGTCATTTTGTTTCCGATAGCACATGGCTTCGGAATGGCCTGGTTTTTGGCAATAGTTGCACGGAGGGCGTGGCCTAGCGTTATTGCGATCGTTGGCACGCGGCCCGTTATTTGCGTTATTGTTGACATTATTACTCGCGACTTGTTCGTTAGCGTGCGCGGGTATGTGCGCGGGCCTCTTTTCGGGAAACCTTTGCCAACAGTTTTCCGATGGGTGAGGTCGAGCGCAATGGTTACACGTCGTTCTTCCGGAAGGGGAGAACGCTTTGACGGGAGAAACGCCCGGTTTATTTTCCGCGCGGTTATCTTTAAACTGAGCGCGATCGCGCTCCATGTCCTTTTCGACCTTAACAGCTTTGGTAAACGCGTCTTCCAGATCGAGGAAACTTTCGAGTTTTAGTCGTATGCGAAAATCGGGGGGAAGCCCCTTAATAAAACAATCGAGAGTATCGTTATTTAGCGTGTTACGGTGATTTGTATGAACGAATCCGTGATTGTCTACCTCGGCCTCGTAGATTGCCGTGTGGAGATCCTTTACGCGGCTAATGTAGTCAATGATGTGTTCGGATTTACCCTTCGAGATATTTCCGAGTTCGCCTCGGAATTCGTTGAGGGTTTTCGCGGCTCCGAATAAAGTTTTGAGGCGGTCCGCGAATTCGGTGATGTTATCAAAAGTATAGTCTTCCAAAGCAGTTGCGGCGTGGCCTTTTAATTTGTTGCGCAATAATTGTGTGAGACTTGATTCGAGGTGAGGGGAAAACATATCCCTAGCTCTTTTACACGAACGAATGAAACGTAAGACGGGGATGTTATACCCGTTGAACGTAGGGACGGATTCTAATGCGTCCTTGAATTTTAAATTCGGGTTCCTTGGTAGGTTGTCGATGTTATGATCATCGCGAAGGCTACGGCGTTCGGGGATTGGAGATTCGTGATTAGGCGAGAAGCGCTTTTCGTTTTTTATTTCATGAATTTCGGCCTGTAAGTCCCCGAATCGCGAAATTATTTGTGAAAGTGCCCTATGGAGGGAAGAAAATTGTTCCTGTGTTTCGGCAATATCGGGTATCTCCGACATATTCCGACTTCTTTCATCTTCGAGGGTTTGAAGGGTTTTAATTCGCTCTCGAGTTTCTAAATCTTTTTCGTGGAGAGCGCGTTCTTGTTCTTGTAACGTTTCGCGTTTTCGATCTATTTGTTCGTGAAGTAGGCGCAATTCCTCTTCGTTTAAAGCACGAGCTTGCGATCTAGTAGTAGACATCTTGAACGTTCGCGAGAAACGATGAAATTGTAAACGTTAGTTTATATTTGAACTGAAAAATTGATCAAATGTGACTTTGGCATCCCACCGCTGCCACCAAAAATTTATCCTGTTACGTCCGGGAATTTATTTTGGATAAAAAAAAAAACAAATTCCTTTGCAAGAGAAATACGCGATTTCAGTTACGAGATTTACGTTGATTGTTTAATTAATGCAATTTTTTGTTTGTTTTTAGAGAACGGACGCCAGCCTTGAGATCCTGCCTTTAGTCGGGAATGTGCCCAACAGGGATGAGGATCGAGCCACAGTTTGATCGGTAACTAAGAATCACTCGCGGGGATAGGGCAGTCGGTAAAGAAAATAGTGAGTGGTAACGTGAGCATGCGACTTACCCTACGAGCGGCGGTGCGTAGCGGGTTTATCGACGGATGGTCTGGTACCCGGAGAGAGGTCCTGCCGTCGGTAATGGCGATCTCTAGGTGAACGACGATTTCAGCGATGGGTGGTGAGGTAGTAAGTTTCTTATTCTTCGACGAGCATCCACCCATCGATGTGCTGACTTGTTGTAGGTAAGGACGGTTTCTTGTTGGCCAACCGCGGTGACGAACTCGTGGAGCGAAAGGAAACGACGTTGGCGACGGGGGAAAATTAGTCGATGGTGACGATCTCGATGTCCGATGATACAACGGCGGTGGATGCGTCTGAAACGACGCTGCCGGTCGATCGAGTCACTACGCGGATGTACCCACGGGGGTCGATAAGGAAGACCTTTCCACAGAACGGAACGTTCGACACAATTTCCGGTCCGATTTTCACCGAATGTACTTTTGCAGCGTTACGAAGAATTTGCTTGAACACGGATGAATTATTCCCACGAGATGCCGGTCGCGGCTTTTGCGCGGCTATTGCGTTTGCGCGGCGAAGATTAAACTTGGTACCACCTCGTCTTCTTGGCATTTATGGATTTGAATAAATACAGATAAATATTTATTGGAAAAATCAATTGACCGTTAATTGGTGACGGGGAGAATGAGCAAGATTATCATGCAGCAGGGGTTCGAGACACGAATTAATCGACGTGCAGTAGTAAGAGCACAACCGGTAGATTCAGTCTCGAAGTTTCAAGCGAGGTAAGAATTGACGGCGTGCAGTAGTAAGAGCACAACCGACGATTCTTCGGTAAATGAAGGGAGGATGGGCGAAGGGTTAATTTAATTAACGGGCGGTTGATTTTTATACGTGATATGCAGAATTGCGAAATGAAATATATTCGATTAACTGAAATGCCAAGGAACGAGGGAGAGAGACCGTTGACTCAAATAAGTTCGTGAGAGATGACTGAATAAGTTAACGACACGAAACACGTTGACCGAATATGTTCGATGAGGGATAAGGGTCGCGAAATAACTTTCACTGACTCTAAGATGTACACGTATATATGTATATATTGTTACAAACTTGAAAAATAAGTATAATTACATAAAACTCTTCGATTGGATTTCGACGCAAGAAAATCAGACTCAGGCTTGGAGTTATAATGACAATGGAAATATTAGAAGAATGTAAAAAAATAATAAAGAATTATTCCGATTTTCCAGCGAGCGGGTCCGACACGAACGCGGCGAGCGGAGAAGCGCAACTGACTGGTGGAGAGACCGGAGAACTGTCGAGCAGCGGAGGGCTCGGCTTTTTATTGGTGCGGCGGTGGAACGGCGCGGTGCGCATGCGCCGCGGAGAGGGGACGCCGACGCTGATGTTCCTTCTCGCTTGCTCTTATGGCGTTAAACGGGGAATTCGACGATAAATCAATTATTTAATTTAAATGTTACAACAAATAATTATGTCGGTTGGACTGACGATAAGTTAATGTTTTTAATTTATCGTTAGTCTCACAATTTGTTATAATAATATCTGTTTCTAAATAAAGAAATATAAGTTCCAATTGTTGTTATTTATCCTTTTTGCGTGCGAAACAGATTCGATGTAAAATACGGCGGTTGAATGAGAGAACAATAATTAAAATGCGAAATATACGAATTGTATATAATTAATTATAAATGTGTATCTTTTAATTAATAAAATAGAGCGCACTATTATTTATGCGAAAGTAATTGTATTTAGTATTTGGTTTTAGTCGAGGAATAATACTTTTATTCGTATGTACGTAAATAATATAAATGTTCATAATGGCTAATTGTTTTTAGCTATGTTGGTAGCGCGTGACATATTTGTTATACTGGTAATACTGAATTATGACGATTATCGCTTAACTAAAGGATTAATATAACGTTCGTTTTTCGCGTGATACATTTATTATAATTATTAATAATATTGTAAGTCGCATTGTGACGGCGTTAATTATTATTTGGATAATTTCCTTATTAATTAGGGCGTGTCTGAAATTGTTCTAGAATATTCTGCACGTGGAAATAATAATAATGATACAGCGTTGGAAACAAAGGAGACAAAGAGGCGATACGTGATATTGGCGTTGGAGCGGATGTTTAGTCTATAAGGTATGGAGTGATAGCGATTTGTTTATCTCTTAATTAGTTCTTAGGATTCGGCATGATGTGATATTGTTTAAATTATTGTTTCGTAGAAGCCTACGTGCAACACGTGGCTTGCATCATGGCGGCGCGTCCGAGAGAGACGCGGCGAGTGCGAGAGAGAAAGAGATATACATGCGCTGGGAAAGTTCGGGAAAAATCTGGATAATGTCTTCTATTATGTACTTGGAAATCGGGAAGCGTACGAGAAAATACTTATACTGTAAAAAGAACGCTCGCTCGTTCCAAGGGCAATAAAGCAATTCAAGTGTTTTCTGGAAAATGTCTCGAAGGGAAGCGTTCGCTCGACTCGAGGGGCAATAAACTAATTTGGGAAAAAGTCACGTAGCGTCTATTTGCCATAGTAGCTGTGGGTAGGAGAGAGAGGGATAGGCCGGGTGAGAGTAAGAGAGAGACCGACTCTATATACGAGACGAGTCGCGGGGTCGCGAGTATATCGCGAGTCCGCGGATTACGCAATCTCGCGGTTTTTCGCGAGTATGTAAAATAGGAATGAGCGGGTTAATAGTCGTGATTCGTGGGCCGCGAATTATATCGTGGATCCGCGGAAAACGAGATTCGCGCTTAAGGAATAAGGTTTTTGTGATACGGGTTGCATGAGCATGAAGGAGGTACGCGGACAACCCGAAGGAGAAGGATGGAAGATGAGGAAGATTCGATTGAGCGCGCGAAGTATCAGGCGAGCAGGAAGAGTACGTTGGTCTCCTAGCGGAGCGCTAGAGAGAGACGGAGCGACGGCGCGCGGGTGCGCGCGAGCGTTAAGGAAAGACGAGGATAGTGAGTGAGTGCGGGCGGGCGCTGAAGAGGGACAAGGATAGAAAGCGAGTGCGCGCGAGCGTTGAGCTCGGCGCGCTAGCTAGGCGCGTTCAGCGGAAGTAGGTACATACTGGGGAAAGTCGTATGTGCACAGACAAAATCAGAAATGATGAAAAATAAATGCGCTCGTCACAACATGCGTTAGAGTTAACGAGAAAAAATATTCTTGTATTGGATTATAAATTTATATATATATGTATGTATAGCAATCTATATATATCTATAGGTATCGTATATATGCGTATGTGTGTATATATGTATGTATACGTATATACGTATATATATATATATATATATGTGTGTGTGTGTATTCGTATAGAATAAGGACGATATGGGTATATATATATATGCATATGTGTATGGAGAATGGAGGACGAGATCGCCAGGACGTAACAACGTAGCGAGTCGGCGGTGCCGTAATCTGGCACGCACTAGACTCGCTCAGCGTACCAAATTTTATTTCATATAAATCTGTACCTATGCGTTAGACAAATACGTTTCCCGATACATTCGCTCGACAAATAAAAAACCCTCGTCCGTCCAAAATCGGACGTATAAACAGGGTATTTTCCGAAGAATTCGGAAGGTTTGCCGCACGAACACGCCACACGCGCCGACCCGCCGTAATTCGGTAGGTCAGCGACTGGCACGGTCACACCGGTGCTTAGTGTTCGGGCGTCGGCTTCCGTTATTCTCAACGTTTGTTCTCGCGGCTGGCCGCCAATCGCCGTAACCGGGCGGAGGTGGAGCCAGACGTAGTGAGTCGACGGTGCCGTAACCTGGCACGTCTTGCACTCACTCAGCGGTTCAAATAATTATACATGTATATTTATATTTCAAAGCGAATGTGTCCCTCATAAATTGATCCAGTCCTCGTAGTCTCCGACCGCTCCCAAAAACATCGGCATCCCCGGTCCATCGCATTCGCACGAGCACCGGGTACCCGTCAGGGCAACGACAGGTCGGGTCGAGCTGGAACATCTTTGCGATTCCTGGACAAATTCGGTCACACGGTCGAGTAGTTTTGACCCGCTACGCACCGCCGCTCTTTCTCACCAAGGTAAGCACAATTTCACGCTACTTTCTTATTTGCTTACCTGTCGCTCATGCGTCAAATTATACACCAACGACTTTACCAAGCGCCTATCCCAAGTGGGCACATTCCCGCTTAAACGTGGCGCTTTTCTTCTCCGACGGTAACTTACCGTCATATAAGTCTAATGACTTAATTCATTATTATCCGTACGTTCGTGGCACACTTCCCATTCGTAAATTCAAATCCTAAAAGGTAAATTAAAAGACGATTAATTATCGATTAAAATGGGCCCCACGACGTAACAGAGATATATAAAATTTAAATTGGTGGCAGCGGTGGGATACGCTTAAAGTCTTTGGTGTAAAATTTAAAAAATTTATATAGAAAAAATTCATGTTTACATATCGCAAAGTGTAAAATAAAATAAGAGGTTCAAAATGGCTGAGCATTCTCAAAATTCGAAACGTTTAAGTGAAGAGGAACTCCGCGTATTAGCGGATCAATTAGATCAAAAACGCGAAATACTTCGTGAACAAGAACAAGCGTTATTACAAAGAGAATTAGAAACGCACGAAAAATTAGAAGCCCTGAGTGCGCGTGAATGTGAATTTAGTGATCAAGTGAATAATAGAGATGAACCAATCTCATTCATTTATGACGCCCTCGAGGCTATGCAAAATACCCTTTCGACAATGATAAACGAAGTCGGTCGAATTAATAGGGAAATTGGTTCAATTATAAACAGTGAGGGTCAACGACAAAATGGTCCAGTCCCTCACGTAGAACGAAAAAGTGTTATTAAATTTGGAGGGGATTTCGAGTATCCCCGTAAGAACAAAGGGGTCGATAAGAATAATGATCAATGATACCCCCGCGGAATTTCACGTCGTCGATGATTGGTTCCCAATGGACCAACATGCATTACTTGGTACCGAATTTCTTGCTGAAAATAAAGCTCTCGTAGATTGGAGACACGAACAATTAACTTGGGGAAATCAAAGGATCCCGTTTAAAAGTAAACAAACTATTTCGATTGCAAAACGGTCCAAAACGGTCTGTTATGTCAAAGTAAGTAATCCCAAAATCAAAGAAGGATATATTCCGATGCTCTACTTGGGAGAAGGGATCTTTTTTGGCGAAGCAGTCGTTACGGTCAAGAATGGTATTGCTTATCTTATTGCGCACAATTCAACCGATGATAATTTGTTACTGACTATACCAACGGTAGTAGTCGAAGAATTCAGGTGCAAAGGCACGAAAAAAGGTTCCCTCACTCCGGACGACCAAAAGGCGTTTCAGGAAGAGGATAGGACCCGATGTGAAAATAATTCCCTCACTCCGGACGACCAAAAGGCGTTTCAGGAAGAGGAGAAAAGTTTAATTGTTCCCCACCCGGACGACCAAATGGCGTCTCGGGAAGAGGGTATATTACGGTTTGGAATTGCGCGCAACAAAAAAGTTTTAAAAGTTGAAAAGAAAGATAAAGTAAACGAAATTCGCGACTTACTCCGTCTCAACCATCTAAACGATGAAGAACGGTCAAGCGTGGATAAAATTATAAGCGAGAATTCGGACCTATTTCATTTGCCAGGAAAAGTCCTAGGCTTTACAGATAAAATCGAGCATAAGATAACGACGAACGACGATCAACCAGTTTTTACGAGGCAGTATAGATTTCCGCCCGTTCATAAAGATGAAATTACAAAACAAGTTAAAGAACTAATTGAAGGGGAAGTAATAAAACCGTCAAACTCCCCGTATAGTTCGCCCCTGTGGATCGTTCCGAAAAAGGCGGACTCACAAGGAAATCCAAAGTGGCGCATGGTCATTGATTATAGAAACTTAAACGAAAAGACGATTGGCGATGCTTATCCATTACCTCAAATAACCGAAATTCTCGACCAATTGGGTAATGCGAAATATTTTTCAGTATTCGACCTGGCCAGTGGTTTCCATCAAATTAAAGTACATCCAGATGATTCTCACAAGACAGCATTCGCTACACCATTCGGACACTACGAATTCGACCGAATGCCGTTTGGTTTAAAAAACGCTCCGGCGACATTTCAAAGATTAATGGATCGAGTCTTAACAGGCCTTCAAGGCATCGAGCTGTTTGTTTATTTGGACGACATCGTCATTTATGCAAAGACACTAGTTGAACACGAGAATAAATTCAACAAACTTGCGAAAAAATTAAGGCAAGCCAACTTAAAATTACAACCGGACAAGTGTGAATTTTTAAGACGAGAAGTGGCATATTTGGGTCACATCATAAGTGAGGACGGGGTTAAACCCGATCCCAAAAAATTGGAGGCTCTACAGGGATACCCTAGGCCTGCCACTCCGAAAAAGATAAAACAATTTTTAGGACTTGCAGGTTATTACCGCAGGTTTATCGAAAATTTTTCAGGCATTGCAAAGCCACTCACAAATTTATTAAAAAAGGGATCGACCTTCAAATGGACCGAATCTCACCAAAAAGCCTTTGATACGCTTATCGAGGCGTTATGTAAAGAACCAATTCTTCAATATCCGGATTTCACGAAACCATTCATCATAACAACGGACGCAACCGATCACGCCATTGGCGGAATTTTGAGCCAAGGCGAAATTGGTAAAGATAGACCCGTTAGTTACACCTCTCGAACTCTTGGAAAACACGAAGTTAATTACTCAGTGATCGAGAAGGAATTATTGGCTATCATTTATTGTGTAAATCATTTCAGACCTTATGTCTACGGCCGTGAGTTCTTATTGGTAACGGATCACAAGCGGCTCGTATGGCTTCACTCCGTAAAAGACCCGGCCAATCGGCTTGTGCATTGGCGCCTTAGCCTTGCTAATTATACTTATAAAATTGTATACAAACCAGGAAGGGTAAACAGCAATGCTGACGCCCTCTCCCGGAACCCGCCAGTAAAAAATCAGACTGTGCTCATGGTGAAGCATACGCCATGTAAAAGAAAATCCGAATCGCCTATCGTTGGTCCAAGTCGGGCAAAAATCGGTAAACCGACTCCTAGTGAAAACGACGATTCGGACTCGGACGAAAGATTGTTCGATCCACCAGCTGGAAGAAATCCAGCTAAAAAACGAAAACCTGCCTCAAATCCTGATACGGATACGGAGGAAATCCCCGATCCGTCGGACGGCAACCAAAGGAAAATTCCACCTGAAAAAAGGAAAAAGTTGGCCGGCTCCGCGGACGAGGACGATTTCCTCGGTTTCCGAAATTTCCCGACAATTTCGCAAACGTCTGGAAAAACGCCTCGTCGTTGGGAAAAAGAAAAAGAAACTCCGAAAACCCGGAACCTGGAAGAACCGCCTTCCCATCCTCAATCCGTCGAACCTGTAAAAGAAACAACCTTGCACACGTCTATTCCAGACGCAAGTCCAAACGACGGAAACGCGGAAAATTTTCAAATACCGCAACTTTTAGAAGATCGAGAAATAGCACCATTTCCTGAGGATTCCGAAACTCCGGAACCGTCAGAACATGGAGAAAACATTGAGAATATCGATGATCTCACCGAAAGCTCAAGCGACTCAGACGACGACTCTGTAAATAGCGACATATTTGATAATGAAAACCCCGAGTATGCATTACCGAGGGAAAACAGTGAAGTCCAAGGTAGACTCACCATACGCGAAACGCGTGATAATTTGTCCATGTTCAAGGACAATCTCGTCGTCTTTGTCACCACTTCCGGGAGACCAATCGATGATGGAGCGAAAGATCTCCAAACTCAAAATTTGTTTCCCAAAATCGAGGAAACCACGTATTTACGACTCAAAGTAATAAACGAAAATTCAAGATGCATATTAGCTATACCATTATTGGCTAATGTACACGAAAATCTTTTGATCGAGGACCTTGAAGAAGCCCTCGACTCCTTGAAAAACTTTGTCCGCGAAACATCTACGAAACAAATTTATGTCGCGAAAACAAACTCAATCGGAAATGTATCATGGAACGAAATTAAAAATCTTTTGATACGATCGCTAGGCAACGACGAAGTTACGTTGACCATTTGTAAACAACTCATTCAATATCCTCCCGAGGAAAATCGTAGCGCAATTATAGGAGAAAACCACGACTCGTTGGTAGGAGGTCATAAGGGAGTAAATAAAACGTACAAACGAATCAGAGAAAATTTCTTTTGGAAAAACATGAAAAGCGAAATTCAAGAGTACATTCAACATTGTAGAGGTTGCCAATTAAAAAAGTTAGTTCGCGTCAAAACTAAGCAACCCATGGTGATCACCGACACCCCACGGGCGGCCTTCGACAAGGTGGCCATGGACGTGGTCGGACCACTTCCTGTTACGAAGATGGGCAACGAGTACGTGCTGACCATCCAGGATCTTCTCACCAAGTACTCGTTGGCAATTCCGCTGAAAAGTGTTACGTCGTGGGGCCCATTTTTAATCGATAATTAATCGTCTTTTAATTTACCTTTCAGGATTTGAATTTACGAATGGGAAGTGTGCCACGAACGTACGGATAATAATGAATTAAGTCATATGACTTATATGACGGTAAGTTACCGTCAGAGAAGAAAAGCGCCACGTTTAAGCGGGAATGTGCCCACTTGGGATAGGCGCTTGGTAAAGTCGTTGGTGTATAATTTGACGCATGAGCGACAGGTAAGCAAATAAGAAAGTAGCGTGAAATTGTGCTTACCTCGGTGAGAAAGAGCGGCGGTGCGTAGCGGGTCAAAACTACTCGACCGTGTGACCGAATTTGTCCAGGAATCGCAAAGATGTTCCAGCTCGACCCGACCTGTCGTTGCCCTGACGGGTACCCGGTGCTCGTGCGAATGCGATGGGCCGGGGATGCCGATGTTTTTGGGAGCGGTCGGAGACTACGAGAACTGGATTAATTTATGAGGGATACATTCGCTTTGAAATATAAATATACATGTATAGAATTTATAATTATTTGAACCGCTGAGTGAGTGCAAGACGTGCCAGGTTACGGCACCGTCGACTCACTACGTCTGGCTCCACCTCCGCCCGGTTACGGCGATTGGCGGCCAGCCGCGAGAACAAACGTTGAGAATAACGGAAGCCGACGCCCGAACACTAAGCACCGGTGTGACCGTGCCAGTCGCTGACCTACCGAATTACGGCGGGTCGGCGCGTGTGGCGTGTTCGTGCGGCAAACCTTCCGAATTCCTCGGAAAATACCCTGTTTATACGTCCGATTTTGGACGGACGAGGGTTTTTTATTTGTCGAGCGAATGTATCGGGAAACGTATTCGTCTAACGCATAGGTACAGACTGATATGAAATAAAATTTGGTACGCTGAGCGAGTCTAGTGCGTGCCAAATTACGGCACCGCCGACTCGCTACGTCTGGCCCACGTCCGCCCGGTTACGGCGATTGGCAGCCAGCCGCGAATACAAATATAAAGGTCAAGGGAAATCGACGTCCGAACACTAAGCACCGGATTAACCGTGCCAGTCGCTAACCTGCCAGATTACGGCGAGTCAGCGGATGTAGCGTGTTCGTGCGTCAGCTTTCCCAAGCCTCATAAAAAAGGCATTTCAAGATTTGTCCAATTTTGGAAAAGTATGATTTTATGAGTGAAACGAATACGTGTGTTGGGAAAAATGGCGTGAGCGAGAGGAAGAGAGAAAGAGAGAAAGAAATGCACTACGATGATTTGTTCGTTGCGTGTTTATACGCACGAACGAGAGCCAAATATATTTTAATTATTTGCTCGGAAAATGTTACACTTTTGCGCGGTCGCCGTATTTTTCGTGAGTTTAATAGCGCGAAGAAATCGAATGTTATATAAACGATTGTGTATTTTACACGTAAATAAACATAGTTACATTCAATAAAGAAAATAATATAAGTTTCGTTAATTTATTCGTTGCAGTGTTTGACGTGTTATGTTTCCTTTTACTTTTATTATGATTTAAACAATTAATGCCGGTTTTACAGAGACTTATAGTTACACTGACGAAGAGACCGGGGTAAACTCGAAAAGAATATAAAAAAGAATAAAATAGGTGTACCGGTTTTCAGAGCGTCGACTCTGCGATGCGCGCTGTTGGAGAGACCGGACGGAACTGACTGGCCAGCTCCCGGAGCGCAATATGTATCCCCGCCCTCTTTGTCTCTGAGACAAAGGGCTTGGCGTCATTACCCTCGCTCTCGAGCTCGGTCCCCATGTAACCGAATATTAGCACTGATAACGTTATTTTTCTCGAGTTGTACATGGGCAATGAAATGAATATTTTTCGTTATCGGCAGGATGTGTTGACTACGTGGTGACCAAGCTCCGAGGAGGTCTGTGAGAAAACTCGCGATGAAGCTGACCGCTTGGGAACAGTTTCGCGGGTTATTCGAGGACTCTCGCGTCCCCAATATATACATAATATAGATATGACAATATTTCTTATTTCTAGGACCATTGTATTATGGTCAACACGAATATACATATATATGTTGGATACTAGTTCGGGGACTCGTGAATGTCCCCGAAATATACATGTAAGTATAGGTATTAATATTATTATTTGTACTCCGGAGAGACTCTCATGGATGTCCCGAGTATATATATATATGTATATTGGTGAGTGTCACTTTGAGGACTTATGTCCCCGAAGTATGCATGGAAGTAGATATGTATGAAATATTGCTCCGGGACTCGGCTATATGTCCCTGAAGCGTATGGAGTACGTATATGTATATATATATATATACATGTATAGATATTCACTAAGGTTATTCCGAGGACTAATGCCTTGGAAGTATGCATAAGAGTATACGAATGGTATATGAGGACTCTGAGGTCCTGGAGTATGTATATATATATATATTCGTTAAAGTCATTTCGAGGACTTATGTCCCTAAAGTATGCATGGAAATAGACATGCGGAATTATTATAGGAGGTACTCCAGGGACTCTCGTATATGTCCCTGAAGCATGCAGGTACGTGGATATGTATGTATATATGAGACATTTCGATATGGTACTCCGGGGACCCATGTGCGTGTCCCAGAAGTGTACAGGCAAACAGATATGTACGCGTATATGAGGCTAATTGTAAAGTTAATCCGAGCACCCATGTGCTCATCCCTGAAGTTACAGGTAAGCTTAGCGGTAATGTTATTATGGGAACTGTTTGTCCCTAAAGTATACGGGTAGATATACGCATGCTCAATTTAAAGATATATTCACGAATATTTTATATAACGGGGTTTCTGAGTGAAATCGACCATATATGGGTCGTTCTGGTTAACATGTACCCCAAGAAAAACATAAATGAGCGCGTTTAGCGCGAGGAAAAAATCTTAATAAGTAATACAATTCGTACCAGATATGAATATTTGGAGGGCGAGAGTGCTAGGACGTAACAAAAGAACAACGGCGATCGACATCAGCGAGGCGTTCGTCAAAAACTTCATCGCTCGTTTTGGTGCTCCTCGCGCCCTTCTCACCGACCAGGGGGCGAACTTTCGGAGCAGTTTTATGAAGGCCATCGCGAGGAAATTCAGAATCAAAATGTACCAAACATCAGCCTTCTACCCGCAGTCCAACGGGTCAATCGAACTGGCCCGCCATCCGTCGGGTTATCAACAAATCGAGGAGCAACAGGATACGACTTATGCTGCATACCTGGAGGAGCTCTTCTCTCGAATTTACGAACTCCAACAACTTGCCGCCGAAAATCTGAAGAAATCCAAGGAGAAATCAAAAACGTATTACGATCGGAGGATTAATCCGAAAACATTCAAGGTCGGCGACAAGGTTCTCATGTTGAAGGAACCAAAAAGGGGAAAATTCGGTGACCAATACACCGAACCATGCGAAATTCTGGAAATTTTATCAGGAGGAAACGTGAAGATCCTCTATAAAAATAAACCTCGGGTAGTCCACCCCAATAAATTAAGAGGCACCCGATTATGAACTCCGCGTGTGTGTGAAATGCACCCTTCGTCGAACGGACACATATCGAGTGCAACCCCATGCTGCCCGCCGAATATTGGATCGACGGCACTTGGTATCGTTTCACACCACATCCAGTCGAGGTACCGCCTCCTGGACAACTGCATCCCGCTTCCATGCCTACCTGGGGATACAACCCCATTGGAAATTTGGCATCCAGCGGAATTTATTCTGACCACGAGATCAACCAGCTGAGGGACAGGATAATGTTCCCCGCTGAAAAACCAGCATTACTCAACAACATCGCAAGGGGTTTCGCAGGACACGACATACCCCCGGGAAGCGTTTCCCTCACGACACTGATGGACGAGGACGCTCTCCAACACGTGGCTGATGGAGTAATGCACAAAATCTGGGGTGGTTTCGAAAAATTCGGGATCATCAGTGCGGGACTGTTCGGGGTCCTCGCAATCCTCACCATCATCAAGGCGATCATCGATACTTGCATCCATGGATATACACTCCACACTCTGTACGGATGGAGTTTCACCCTCCTAGGAGCCATCTGGAACTCGGTGACAAGCCTCCTGATTAGCAGAGCTCACCATGCTGAACAACGGTCGTCGAAGATTACCAACGACGAACCTCTAGAGCTGGTGTCCATCAATGACAATCGCGACCATCCGACGACGTCGAGGCGTTTGTCGGGCGTCGATCACGGACTCTTGGAGCGGCTCAACGCCGGTCCTCAGCAAAGCTGAAGCATTGCTTCAGACTTTAAGGGGGGAGGTGTTACGTCCTAGCACTCTCGCCCTCCAAATATTCATATCTGGTACGAATTGTATTACTTATTAAGATTTTTTCCTCGCGCTAAACGCGCTCATTTATGTTTTTCTTGGGGTACATGTTAATCAGAACGACCCATATATGGTCGATTTCACTCAGAAACCCCGTTATATAAAATATTCGTGAATATATCTTAAAATTGAGCATGCGTATATCTACCCGTATACTTTAGGGACAAACAGTTCCCATAATAACATTACCGCTAAGCTTACCTGTAACTTCAGGGACGAGCACATGGGTGCTCGGATTAACTTTACAATTAGCCTCATATACGCGTACATATCTGTCTGCCTGTACACTTCTGGGACACGCACATGGGTCCCCGGAGTACCATATCGAAATGTCTCATATATACATACATATACACGTACCTGCATGCTTCAGGGACATATACGAGAGTCCCTGGAGTACCTCCTATAATAATTCCGCATGTCTATTTCCATGCACACTTTAGGGACATAAGTCCTCGAAATGACTTTAACGAATATATATATATATACATACTCCAGGACCTCAGAGTCCTCATATACCATTCGTATACTCTTATGCATGCTTCGAAGGCTTTAGTCCTCGGAATAACCATAGTGAATATCTATACATGTATATATATATATATACATATACGTACTCCATACGCTTCAGGGACATATAGCCGAGTCCCGGAGCAATATTTCATACATATCTACTTCCATGCATACTTCGGGGACATAAGTCCTCAAAGTGACACTCACCAATATACATATATATACACTCGGGACATCCAAGAGAGTCTCCGGAGTACAAATAATAATATTAATACCTATACTTACATGTATATTACGGGGACATTCACGAGTCCCCGAACTAGTATCCAACATATATATGTATATTCGTGTCGACCATAATACAATGGTCCTAGAAATAAGAAATATTGTCATATCTATATTATGTATATATTGGGGACGCGAGAGTCCTCGAATAACCCGCGAAACTGTTCCCAAGCGATCAGCTTCATCGCGAGTTTTCTCACAGACCTCCTCGGAGCTTGGTCACCACGTAGTCAGCACATCCTGCCGATAACGAAAAATATTCATTTCATTGCCCATGTACAACTCGAGAAAAATAACGTTATCAGTGCTAATATTCGGTTACATGGGGACCGAGCTCGAGAGCGAGGGTAATGACGCCAAGCCCTTTGTCTCAGAGACAAAGAGGGCGAGGATACATATTGCGCTCCGGGAGCTGGCCAGTCAGTTCCGTCCGGTCTCTCCAACAGCGCGCATCGCAGAGTCGACGCTCTGAAAACCGGTACACCTATTTTATTCTTTTTTATATTCTTTTCGAGTTTACCCCGGTCTCTTCGTCAGTGTAACTATAAGTCTCTGTAAAACCGGCATTAATTGTTTAAATCATAATAAAAAATAAAAGGAAACAACACATCAAACACTGCAACGGATAAATTAACGAAACTTATATTATTTTCTTTATCGAATGTAACTACGTTTATTTACGTGTAAAATACACAATCTTTTATATAACATTCGATTCCTTCGCGCTATTAAAATCACGCAAAATACGGCGACCGCGCAAAAGTGTAACATTTTCCGAGCAAATAATTAAAATATATTTGGCTCTCGTTCGTGCGTGTAAACACGCAACGAACAAATCATCGTAGTGCATTTCTTTCTCTCTTTCTCTCTTCCTCTCACTCACGCCATTTTTCCCAACACACGTATTCGTCTCACTCATTAAATCATACTTGTCCAAAAATTGGACAAATCTTGAAGTGCCCTTTTTTTCATAACGTGTTCGCGCGTCAGCTTTCCCAAGCCTCATGGCTTGGGAAAGCTGACGCGCGAACACGCTACATCCGCTGACTCGCCGTAATCTGGCAGGTTAGCGACTGGCACGGTTAATCCGGTGCTTAGTGTTCGGACGTCGATTTCCCTTGACCTTTATATTTGTATTCGCGGCTGGCTGCCAATCGCCGTAACCGGGCGGAGGTGGGCCAGACGTAGCGAGTCGGCGGTGCCGTAATTTGGCACGCACTAGACTCGCTCAGCGTACCCAAATTTTATTTCATATCAGTCTGTACCTGTGCGTTAGACGAATACGTATCCCGATACATTCGCTCGACAAATAAAAAACCCTCGTCCGTCCAAAATCGGACGTATAAACAGGGTATTTTCCGAGGAATTCGGAAGGTTTGCCGCACGAACACGCCACACGCGCCGACCCGCCGTAATTCGGTAGGTCAGCGACTGGCACGGTCACACCGGTGCTTAGTGTTCGGGCGTCGGCTTCCGTTATTCTCAACGTTTGTTCTCGCGGCTGGCCGCCAATCGCCGTAACCGGGCGGAGGTGGAGCCAGACGTAGTGAGTCGACGGTGCCGTAACCTGGCACGTCTTGCACTCACTCAGCGGTTCAAATAATTATAAATTCTATAGATGTATATTTATATTTCAAAGCGAATGTATCCCTCATAAATTAATCCAGTCCTCGTAGTCTCCGACCGCTCCCAAAAACATCGGCATCCCCGGCCCATCGCATTCGCACGAGCACCGGGTACCCGTCAGGGCAACGACAGGTCGGGTCGAGCTGGAACATCTTTGCGATTCCTGGACAAATTCGGTCACACGGTCGAGTAGTTTTGACCCGCTACGCACCGCCGCTCTTTCTCACCAAGGTAAGCACAATTTCACGCTACTTTCTTATTTGCTTACCTGTCGCTCATGCGTCAAATTATACACCAACGACTTTACCAAGCGCCTATCCCAAGTGGGCACATTCCCGCTTAAACGTGGCGCTTTTCTTCTCCGTCGGTAACTTACCGTCATATAAGTCATATGACTTAATTCATTATAATCCGTACGTTCGTGGCACACTTCCCATTCGTAAATTCAAATCCTGAAAGGTAAATTAAAAGACGATTAATTATCGATTAAAAATGGGCCCCACGACGTAACACCAGGTTACGGCACCGTCGACTCACTACGTCTGGCTCCACCTCCGCCCGGTTCCGGCGATTGGCGGCCTGCCGCGAGAACAAATGTTGAGAATAACGGAAGCCGACGCCCGAACACTAAGCACCGGTGTGACCGTGCCAGTCGCTGACCTACCGAATTACGGCGGGTCGGCGCGTGTGGCGTGTTCGTGCGGCAAACCTTCCGAATTCCTCGGAAAATACCCTGTTTATCCGTCCGATTTTGGACGGACGAGGGTTTTTTATTTGTCGAGCGAATGTATCGGGAAACGTATTCGTCTAACGCACAGGTAGAGACTGATATGAAATAAAATTTGGTACGCTGAGCGAGTCTAGTGCGTGCCAAGATACGGCACCGCCGACTCGCTACGTCTGGCCCACCTCCGCCCGGTTACGGCGATTGGCAGCCAGCCGCGAATACAAATATAAAGGTCAAGGGAAATCGACGTCCGAACACTAAGCACCGGATTAACCGTGCCAGTCGCTAACCTGCCAGATTACGGCGAGCCAGCGGATGTAGTGTTACGTCCTAGCACTCTCGCCCTCCAAATATTCATATCTGGTACGAATTGTATTAATTATTAAGATTTTTTCCTCGCGCTAAACGCGCTCATTTATGTTTTTCTTGGGGTACATGTTAATCAGAAACCCCGTTATATAAAATATTCGTGAATATATCTTTAAATTGAGCATGGGTATATCTACCCGTATACTTTAGGGACAAACAGTTCCCATAATAACATTACCGCTAAGCTTACCTGTAACTGCAGGGACGAGCACATGGGTGCTCGGATTAACTTTACAATTAGCCTCGTATACGCGTACATATCTGTTTGCCTGTACACTTCTGGGACACGCACATGGGTCCCCGGAGTACCATATCGAAATGTCTCATATATACATACATATACACGTACCTGCATGCTTCAGGGACATATACGAGAGTCCCTGGAGTACCTCCTATAATAATTCCGCATGTCTATTTCCATGCACACTTTAGGGACATAAGTCCTCGAAAAGACTTTAACGAATATATATATATATACATACTCCAGGACCTCAGAGTCCTCATGTACCATTCGTATACTCTTATGCATACTTCGAAGGCATTAGTCCTCGGAATAACCATAGTGAATATCTATACATGTATATATATATATACATATACGTACTCCATACGCTTCAGGGACATATAGCCGAGTCCCGGAGCAATATTTCATACGTATTTACTTTCATGCATACTTCGGGGACATAAGTCCTCAAAGTGACACTCACCAATATACATATATATATACTCGGGACATCCAAGAGAGTCTCCGGAGTACAAATATTAATATTAATACTTATACTTACATGTATACTACGGGGACATACACGAGTCCCCGAACTAGTATCCAACATATATATGTATATTCGTGTTGACCATAATACAATGGTCCTAGAAATAAGAAATATTGTCATATCTATATTATGTATATATTGGGGACGCGAGAGTCCTCGAATAACCCGCGAAACTGTTCCCAAGCGGTCAACTTCATCGCGAGTTTTCTCACAAACCTCTTCGGAGCTTGGTCACCACGGAGTCAGCACATCCTGCCGATAACGAAAAATATTCATTTCATTGCCCATGTACAACTCGAGAAAAATAACGTTATCAGTGCTAATATTCGGTTACATGGGGACCGAGCTCGAGAGCGAGGGTAATGACGCCAAGCCCTTTGTCTCAGAGACAAAGAGGGCGGGGATACATATTGCGCTCCGGGAGCTGGCCAGTCAGTTCCGTCCGGTCTCTCCAACAGCGCGCATCGCAGAGTCGACGCCCTGAAAACCGGTACACCTATTTTATTCTTTTTTATATTCTTTTCGAGTTTACCCCGGTCTCTTCGTCAGTGTAACTATAAGTCTCTGTAAAACCGGCATTAATTGTTTAAATCATAATAAAAGTAAACGGAAACATAACACGTCAAACACTGCAACGAATAAATTAACGAAACTTATATTATTTTCTTTATTGAATGTAACTACGCTTATTTACGTGTAAAATACATACTCGTTTATATAACATTCGATTTCTTCGCGCTATTAAAATCACGCAAAATACGGCGACCGCGCAAAAGTGTAACATTTTCCGAGCAAATAATTAAAATATATTTGGCTCTCGTTCGTGCGTGTAAACACGCAACGAAGCAATCATCGTAGTGCATTTCTTTCTCTCTTTCTCTCTTCCTCTCACTCACGCCATTTTTCCCAACACACGTATTCGTCTCACTCATAAAATCATACTTGTCCAAAATTGGACCAATCTTGAAGTGCCTTTTTATGAGGCTTGGGAAAGCTGACGCACGATCACGCTACATCCGCTGACTCGCCGTAATCTGGCAGGTTAGAGACTGGCACGGTTAATCCGGTGCTTAGTGTTCGGACGTCGATTTCCCTTGACCTTTATATTTGTATTCGCGGCTGGCTGCCAATCGCCGTAACCGGGCGGAGGTGGGCCAGACGTAGCGAGTCGGCGGTGCCGTAATTTGGCACGCACTAGACTCGCTCAGCGTACCAAATTTTATTTCATATCAGTCTCTACCTGTGCGTTAGACGAATACGTTTCCCGATACATTCGCTCGACAAATAAAAAACCCTCGTCCGTCCAAAATCGGACGTATAAACAGGGTATTTTCCGAGGAATTCGGAAGGTTTGCCGCACGAACACGCCACACGCGCCGACCCGCCGTAATTCGGTAGGTCAGCGACTGGCACGGTCACACCGGTGCTTAGTGTTCGGGCGTCGGCTTCCGTTATTCTCAACATTTGTTCTCGCGGCTGGCCGCCAATCGCCGTAACCGGGCGGAGGTGGAGCCAAACGTAGTGAGTCGACGGTGCCGTAACCTGGCACGTTTCTCACTCACTCAGCGGTTCAAATAATTATAAATTCTATACATGTATATTTATATTTCAAAGCGAATGTATCCCTCATAAATTAATCCAGTCCTCGTAGTCTCCGACCGCTCCCAAAAACATCGGCATCCCCGGCCCATCGCATTCGCACAAGCACCCGGTACCCGTCAGGGCAACGACAGGTCGGGTCGAGCTGGATCATCTTTGCGATTCCTGGACAAATTCGGTCACACGGTCGAGTAGTTTTGACCCGCTACGCACCGCCGCTCTTTCTCACCAAGGTAAGCACAATTTCACGCTACTTTCTTATTTGCTTACCTGTCGCTCATGCGTCAAATTATACACCAACGACTTTACCAAGCGCCTATCCCAAGTGGGCACATTCCCGCTTAAACGTGGCGCTTTTCTTCTCTGACGGTAACTTACCGTCATATAAGTCATATGACTTAATTCATTATAATCCGTACGTTCGTGGCACACTTCCCATTCGTAAATTCAAATCCTGAAAGGTAAATTAAAAGACGATTAATTATCGATTAAAAATGGGCCCCACGACGTAACACCAGGTTACGGCACCGTCGACTCACTACGTCTGGCTCCACCTCCGCCCGGTTACGGCGATTGGCGGCCTGCCGCGAGAACAAATGTTGAGAATAACGGAAGCCGACGCCCGAACACTAAGCACCGGTGTGACCGTGCCAGTCGCTGACCTACCGAATTACGGCGGGTCGGCGCGTGTGGCGTGTTCGTGCGGCAAACCTTCCGAATTCCTCGGAAAATACCCTGTTTATCCGTCCGATTTTGGACGGACGAGGGTTTTTTATTTGTCGAGCGAATGTATCGGGAAACGTATTCGTCTAACGCACAGGTAGAGACTGATATGAAATAAAATTTGGTACGCTGAGCGAGTCTAGTGCGTGCCAAGATACGGCACCGCCGACTCGCTACGTCTGGCCCACCTCCGCTCGGTTACGGCGATTGGCAGCCAGCCGCGAATACAAATATAAAGGTCAAGGGAAATCGACGTCCGAACACTAAGCACCGGATTAACCGTGCCAGTCGCTAACCTGCCAGATTACGGCGAGCCAGCGGATGTAGTGTTACGTCCTAGCACTCTCGCCCTCCAAATATTCATATCTGGTACGAATTGTATTAATTATTAAGATTTTTTCCTCGCGCTAAACGCGCTCATTTATGTTTTTCTTGGGGTACATGTTAATCAGAACGACCCATATATGGTCGATTTCACTCAGAAACCCCGTTATATAAAATATTCGTGAATATATCTTTAAATTGAGCATGGGTATATCTACCCGTATACTTTAGGGACAAACAGTTCCCATAATAACATTACCGCTAAGCTTACCTGTAACTGCAGGGACGAGCACATGGGTGCTCGGATTAACTTTACAATTAGCCTCGTATACGCGTACATATCTGTTTGCCTGTACACTTCTGGGACACGCACATGGGTCCCCGGAGTACCATATCGAAATGTCTCATATATACATACATATACACGTACCTGCATGCTTCAGGGACATATACGAGAGTCCCTGGAGTACCTCCTATAATAATTCCGCATGTCTATTTCCATGCACACTTTAGGGACATAAGTCCTCGAAAAGACTTTAACGAATATATATATATATACATACTCCAGGACCTCAGAGTCCTCATGTACCATTCGTATACTCTTATGCATACTCCGAAGGCATTAGTCCTCGGAATAACCATAGTGAATATCTATACATGTATATATATATATACATATACGTACTCCATACGCTTCAGGGACATATAGCCGAGTCCCGGAGCAATATTTCATACGTATTTACTTTCATGCATACTTCGGGGACATAAGTCCTCAAAGTGACACTCACCAATATACATATATATATACTCGGGACATCCAAGAGAGTCTCCGGAGTACAAATATTAATATTAATACTTATACTTACATGTATACTACGGGGACATTCACGAGTCCCCGAACTAGTATCCAACATATACATGTATATTCGTGTTGACCATAATACAATGGTCCTAGAAATAAGAAATATTGTCATATCTATATTATGTATATATTGGGGACGCGAGAGTCCTCGAATAACCCGCGAAACTGTTCCCAAGCGGTCAACTTCATCGCGAGTTTTCTCACAAACCTCTTCGGAGCTTGGTCACCACGGAGTCAGCACATCCTGCCGATAACGAAAAATATTCATTTCATTGCCCATGTACACCTCGAGAAAAATAACGTTATCAGTGCTAATATTCGGTTACATGGGGACCGAGCTCGAGAGCGAGGGTAATGACGCCAAGCCCTTTGTCTCAGAGACAAAGAGGGCGAGGATACATATTGCGCTCCGGGAGCTGGCCAGTCAGTTCCGTCCGGTCTCTCCAACAGCGCGCATCGCAGAGTCGACGCCCTGAAAACCGGTACACCTATTTTATTATTTTTTATATTCTTTTCGAGTTTACCCCGGTCTCTTCGTCAGTGTAACTATAAGTCTCTGTAAAACCGGCATTAATTGTTTAAATCATAATAAAAGTAAACGGAAACATAACACGTCAACCACTGCAACGAATAAATTAACGAAACTTATATTATTTTCTTTATTGAATGTAACTACGCTTATTTACGTGTAAAATACATACTCGTTTATATAACATTCGATTTCTTCGCGCTATTAAAATCACGCAAAATACGGCGACCGCGCAAAAGTGTAACATTTTCCGAGCAAATAATTAAAATATATTTGGCTCTCGTTCGTGCGTGTAAACACGCAACGAAGCAATCATCGTAGTGCATTTCTTTCTCTCTTTCTCTCTTCCTCTCACTCACGCCATTTTTCCCAACACACGTATTCGTCTCACTCATAAAATCATACTTGTCCAAAATTGGACCAATCTTGAAGTGCCTTTTTATGAGGCTTGGGAAAGCTGACGCACGATCACGCTACATCCGCTGACTCACCGTAACCTGGCAGGTTAGAGACTGGCACGGTTAATCCGGTGCTTAGTGTTCGGACGTCGATTTCCCTTGACCTTTATATTTGTATTCGCGGCTGGCTGCCAATCGCCGTAACCGGGCGGAGGTGGGCCAGACGTAGCGAGTCGGCGGTGCCGTAATTTGGCACGCACTAGACTCGCTCAGCGTACCAAATTTTATTTCATATCAGTCTCTACCTGTGCGTTAGACGAATACGTTTCCCGATACATTCGCTCGACAAATAAAAAACCCTCGTCCGTCCAAAATCGGACGTATAAACAGGGTATTTTCCGAGGAATTCGGAAGGTTTGCCGCACGAACACGCCACACGCGCCGACCCGCCGTAATTCGGTAGGTCAGCGACTGGCACGGTCACACCGGTGCTTAGTGTTCGGGCGTCGGCTTCCGTTATTCTCAACATTTGTTCTCGCGGCTGGCCGCCAATCGCCGTAACCGGGCGGAGGTGGAGCCAAACGTAGTGAGTCGACGGTGCCGTAACCTGGCACGTTTCTCACTCACTCAGCGGTTCAAATAATTATAAATTCTATACATGTATATTTATATTTCAAAGCGAATGTATCCCTCATAAATTAATCCAGTCCTCGTAGTCTCCGACCGCTCCCAAAAACATCGGCATCCCCGGCCCATCGCATTCGCACAAGCACCCGGTACCCGTCAGGGCAACGACAGGTCGGGTCGAGCTGGATCATCTTTGCGATTCCTGGACAAATTCGGTCACACGGTCGAGTAGTTTTGACCCGCTACGCACCGCCGCTCTTTCTCACCAAGGTAAGCACAATTTCACGCTACTTTCTTATTTGCTTACCTGTCGCTCATGCGTCAAATTATACACCAACGACTTTACCAAGCGCCTATCCCAAGTGGGCACATTCCCGCTTAAACGTGGCGCTTTTCTTCTCTGACGGTAACTTACCGTCATATAAGTCATATGACTTAATTCATTATAATCCGTACGTTCGTGGCACACTTCCCATTCGTAAATTCAAATCCTGAAAGGTAAATTAAAAGACGATTAATTATCGATTAAAAATGGGCCCCACGACGTAACACCAGGTTACGGCACCGTCGACTCACTACGTCTGGCTCCACCTCCGCCCGGTTACGGCGATTGGCGGCCTGCCGCGAGAACAAATGTTGAGAATAACGGAAGCCGACGCCCGAACACTAAGCACCGGTGTGACCGTGCCAGTCGCTGACCTACCGAATTACGGCGGGTCGGCGCGTGTGGCGTGTTCGTGCGGCAAACCTTCCGAATTCCTCGGAAAATACCCTGTTTATCCGTCCGATTTTGGACGGACGAGGGTTTTTTATTTGTCGAGCGAATGTATCGGGAAACGTATTCGTCTAACGCACAGGTAGAGACTGATATGAAATAAAATTTGGTACGCTGAGCGAGTCTAGTGCGTGCCAAGATACGGCACCGCCGACTCGCTACGTCTGGCCCACCTCCGCTCGGTTACGGCGATTGGCAGCCAGCCGCGAATACAAATATAAAGGTCAAGGGAAATCGACGTCCGAACACTAAGCACCGGATTAACCGTGCCAGTCGCTAACCTGCCAGATTACGGCGAGCCAGCGGATGTAGTGTTACGTCCTAGCACTCTCGCCCTCCAAATATTCATATCTGGTACGAATTGTATTAATTATTAAGATTTTTTCCTCGCGCTAAACGCGCTCATTTATGTTTTTCTTGGGGTACATGTTAATCAGAACGACCCATATATGGTCGATTTCACTCAGAAACCCCGTTATATAAAATATTCGTGAATATATCTTTAAATTGAGCATGGGTATATCTACCCGTATACTTTAGGGACAAACAGTTCCCATAATAACATTACCGCTAAGCTTACCTGTAACTGCAGGGACGAGCACATGGGTGCTCGGATTAACTTTACAATTAGCCTCGTATACGCGTACATATCTGTTTGCCTGTACACTTCTGGGACACGCACATGGGTCCCCGGAGTACCATATCGAAATGTCTCATATATACATACATATACACGTACCTGCATGCTTCAGGGACATATAC
Organism: Ophion ellenae; assembly: GCA_963210295.1. Taxonomy (NCBI): domain Eukaryota; kingdom Metazoa; phylum Arthropoda; class Insecta; order Hymenoptera; family Ichneumonidae; genus Ophion; species Ophion ellenae. The sequence continues at coordinate 14,395,415 of OY723397.1, read as the reverse complement.
GAGAGTCCCTGGAGTACCTCCTATAATAATTCCGCATGTCTATTTCCATGCACACTTTAGGGACATAAGTCCTCGAAATGACTTTAACGAATATATATATATATACATACTCCAGGACCTCAGAGTCCTCATATACCATTCGTATACTCTTATGCATGCTTCGAAGGCTTTAGTCCTCGGAATAACCATAGTGAATATCTATACATGTATATATATATATATACATATACGTACTCCATACGCTTCAGGGACATATAGCCGAGTCCCGGAGCAATATTTCATACATATCTACTTCCATGCATACTTCGGGGACATAAGTCCTCAAAGTGACACTCACCAATATACATATATATACACTCGGGACATCCAAGAGAGTCTCCGGAGTACAAATAATAATATTAATACCTATACTTACATGTATATTACGGGGACATTCACGAGTCCCCGAACTAGTATCCAACATATATATGTATATTCGTGTCGACCATAATACAATGGTCCTAGAAATAAGAAATATTGTCATATCTATATTATGTATATATTGGGGACGCGAGAGTCCTCGAATAACCCGCGAAACTGTTCCCAAGCGATCAGCTTCATCGCGAGTTTTCTCACAGACCTCCTCGGAGCTTGGTCACCACGTAGTCAGCACATCCTGCCGATAACGAAAAATATTCATTTCATTGCCCATGTACAACTCGAGAAAAATAACGTTATCAGTGCTAATATTCGGTTACATGGGGACCGAGCTCGAGAGCGAGGGTAATGACGCCAAGCCCTTTGTCTCAGAGACAAAGAGGGCGAGGATACATATTGCGCTCCGGGAGCTGGCCAGTCAGTTCCGTCCGGTCTCTCCAACAGCGCGCATCGCAGAGTCGACGCTCTGAAAACCGGTACACCTATTTTATTCTTTTTTATATTCTTTTCGAGTTTACCCCGGTCTCTTCGTCAGTGTAACTATAAGTCTCTGTAAAACCGGCATTAATTGTTTAAATCATAATAAAAAATAAAAGGAAACAACACATCAAACACTGCAACGGATAAATTAACGAAACTTATATTATTTTCTTTATCGAATGTAACTACGTTTATTTACGTGTAAAATACACAATCTTTTATATAACATTCGATTCCTTCGCGCTATTAAAATCACGCAAAATACGGCGACCGCGCAAAAGTGTAACATTTTCCGAGCAAATAATTAAAATATATTTGGCTCTCGTTCGTGCGTGTAAACACGCAACGAACAAATCATCGTAGTGCATTTCTTTCTCTCTTTCTCTCTTCCTCTCACTCACGCCATTTTTCCCAACACACGTATTCGTCTCACTCATTAAATCATACTTGTCCAAAAATTGGACAAATCTTGAAGTGCCCTTTTTTATGAGGCTTGGGAAAGCTGACGCGCGAACACGCTACATCCGCTGACTCGCCGTAATCTGGCAGGTTAGCGACTGGCACGGTTAATCCGGTGCTTAGTGTTCGGACGTCGATTTCCCTTGACCTTTATATTTGTATTCGCGGCTGGCTGCCAATCGCCGTAACCGGGCGGAGGTGGGCCAGACGTAGCGAGTCGGCGGTGCCGTAATTTGGCACGCACTAGACTCGCTCAGCGTACCCAAATTTTATTTCATATCAGTCTGTACCTGTGAGTTAGACGAATACGTATCCCGATACATTCGCTCGACAAATAAAAAACCCTCGTCCGTCCAAAATCGGACGTATAAACAGGGTATTTTCCGAGGAATTCGGAAGGTTTGCCGCACGAACACGCCACACGCGCCGACCCGCCGTAATTCGGTAGGTCAGCGACTGGCACGGTCACACCGGTGCTTAGTGTTCGGGCGTCGGCTTCCGTTATTCTCAACGTTTGTTCTCGCGGCTGGCCGCCAATCGCCGTAACCGGGCGGAGGTGGAGCCAGACGTAGTGAGTCGACGGTGCCGTAACCTGGCACGTCTTGCACTCACTCAGCGGTTCAAATAATTATAAATTCTATAGATGTATATTTATATTTCAAAGCGAATGTATCCCTCATAAATTAATCCAGTCCTCGTAGTCTCCGACCGCTCCCAAAAACATCGGCATCCCCGGCCCATCGCATTCGCACGAGCACCGGGTACCCGTCAGGGCAACGACAGGTCGGGTCGAGCTGGAACATCTTTGCGATTCGTGGACAAATTCGGTCACACGGTCGAGTAGTTTTGACCCGCTACGCACCGCCGCTCTTTCTCACCAAGGTAAGCACAATTTCACGCTACTTTCTTATTTGCTTACCTGTCGCTCATGCGTCAAATTATACACCAACGACTTTACCAAGCGCCTATCCCAAGTGGGCACATTCCCGCTTAAACGTGGCGCTTTTCTTCTCCGTCGGTAACTTACCGTCATATAAGTCATATGACTTCATTCATTATAATCCGTACGTTCGTGGCACACTTCCCATTCGTAAATTCAAATCCTGAAAGGTAAATTAAAAGACGATTAATTATCGATCAAAAATGGGCCCCACGACGTAACAATATATCTAATATGTATAGACGCTCGGACAAATAAATTGAAAAAAAATCCTCATTCTTTTTTTTTGCAGGTGTTTGCATTACTTCTCATCAGAGGATACATTGAAATCGCACGAGATTGATTGTGGAGCGATCAATGATTGTGCCATCCGACTCCCAAACGAAGCGAACAAATGGCTCCAATTCACGAACTTCAACCGGAAAGAGCGACATCCATTTATCGTGTATGCTGATTTGGAGTGCGTCTTAGCGAGGACTAGTGAGGAGACCGCGACAACGTATCATCAACGGCACGAAGTATTCAGTATTGGGTACTATGTATGCTGTTCATACGACGAATCGCTTTCTTCGTATCACTCAAGTCGCAGTACCGACCCCATAAAGTGGTTCGTAGAAGAGCTTAAAAATCTTGCACTGCGCATAAAAGAAATTTTTTGTGACAATGTGCCAATGGTCCATCTAACACCGGGCGAATGGGCAAGTTTTCGAAACGCTACTCAATGTCATATCTGTAAGAAAGCATTTGCACAAGGTGATATACGCGTTCGTGATCATTGCCACCTGACGGGGCGCTATAGAGGCCCTGCCCATTCTAATTGCAACTTGAATTACAAGCAGTCATTTTTCATTCCAGTGGTTTTCCACAATTTATCAGGTTATGATGCACATTTTATAATCAAGGAAGTAGCCACAGCGTTCGAAGGGAAAATTGATGTACTCCCGATAACGAAAGAGAAGTACATCTCATTCACCAAACACATTCAAATTGTAGATGATTCAAAGCACAACATTCAATTACGCGTCATTGATTCGTACAAATTTCTCAACACGAGTCTTGACAAGTTAGCATCATTTTTGACCGAGGACAAATTCAAAATCTTACGAAGGCAATTCACAGACATATCGAGAGACGAGTTCAACTTGTTGATGCGAAAAGAGGTTTTCCCATACGAATATATAGATAATGTGAATAAGTTGGACGACACTTGCTTACCGCCACGTGACGCATTTTATAGTTCCCTGACAGATGACACGATTTCCGAGAGCGAGTCCGCACATGCTCAGAACGTTTGGGAGCGATTTTCCATTCGAACGCTGGGTGAATACAGCGATTTGTACTTGAAGACAGATGTCTTATGATTGGGAGATATTTTTGAAAACTTTCGGGACACATGTATTGAGAGTTATGGGCTGGATCCCGCGTATTATTACACATTGCCCGGATACACCTGGGATGCAATGTTAAAGCATACGAACGTTAAATTCGAATTACTCACGGACATCGATATGGTTTTATTTGTTGAACGGGGTATACGCGGTGGTCTTAGCCAATGCTCAAACAGGTATGCCCGTGCTAATAATAAATACATGGAGTCGTTTGATCCATCGAAAACATCATCATACTTGATGTATTTTGATGTCAACAATTTATATGGCTGGGCGATGTGTCAACCTTTGCCACATGCAAATTTTCGATGGGTCGTGTTACGTCCTAGCACTCTCGCCCTCCAAATATTCATATCTGGTACGAATTGTATTACTTATTAAGATTTTTTCCTCGCGCTAAACGCGCTCATTTATGTTTTTCTTGGGGTACATGTTAATCAGAACGACCCATATATGGTCGATTTCACTCAGAAACCCCGTTATATAAAATATTCGTGAATATATCTTTAAATTGAGCATGCGTATATCTACCCGTATACTTTAGGGACAAACAGTTCCCATAATAACATTACCGCTAAGCTTACCTGTAACTTCAGGGACGAGCACATGGGTGCTCGGATTAACTATACAATTAGCCTCATATACGCGTACATATCTGTTTGCCTGTACACTTCTGGGACACGCACATGGGTCCCCGGAGTACCATATCGAAATGTCTCATATATACATACATATCCACGTACCTGCATGCTTCAGGGACATATACGAGAGTCCCTGGAGTACCTCCTATAATAATTCCGCATGTCTATTTCCATGCACACTTTAGGGACATAAGTCCTCGAAAAGACTTTAACGAATATATATATATATACATACTCCAGGACCTCAGAGTCCTCATGTACCATTCGTATACTCTTATGCATACTTCGAAGGCATTAGTCCTCGGAATAACCTTAGTGAATATCCATACATGTATATATATATATATATATACATATACGTACTCCATACGCTTCAGGGACATATAGCCGAGTCCCGGAGCAATATTTCATACATATCTACTTCCATGCATACTTCGGGGACATAAGTCCTCAAAGTGACACTCACCAATATACATATATATATACTCGGGACATCCAAGAGAGTCTCCGGAGTACAAATAATAATATTAATACCTATACTTACATGTATATTACGGGGACATTCACGAGTCCCCGAACTAGTATCCAACATATATATGTATATTCGTGTTGACCATAATACAATGGTCCTAGAAATAAGAAATATTGTCATATCTATATTATGTATATATTGGGGACGCGAGAGTCCTCGAATAACCCGCGAAACTGTTCCCAAGCGGTCAGCTTCATCGCGAGTTTTCTCACAGACCTCCTCGGAGCATGGTCACCACGTAGTCAGCACATCCTGCCGATAACGAAAAATACAACTCGAGAAAAATAACGTTATCAGTGCTAATATTCGGTTACATGGGGACCGAGCTCGAGAGCGAGGGTAATGACGCCAAGCCCTTTGTCTCAGAGACAAAGAGGGCGAGGATACATATTGCGGTCCGGGAGCTGGCCAGTCAGTTCCGTCCGGTCTCTCCAACAGCGCGCATCGCAGAGTCGACGCTCTGAAAACCGGTACACCTATTTTATTCTTTTTTATATTCTTTTCGAGTTTACCCCGGTCTCTTCGTCAGTGTAACTATAAGTCTCTGTAAAACCGGCACTAATTGTTTAAATCATAATAAAAAATAAAAGGAAACAACACGTCAAACACTGCAACGAATAAATTAACGAAACTTATATTATTTTCTTTATTGAATGTAACTACGCTTATTTTCGTGTAAAATACACAATCGTTTATATAACATTCGATTTCTTCGCGCTATTAAAATCACGCAAAATACGGCGACCGCACAAAAGTGTAACATTTTCCGAGCAAATAATTAAAATATATTTGGCTCTCGTTCGTGCGTATAAACACGCAACGAACAAATCATCGTAGTGCATTTCTTTCTCTCTTTCTCTCTTCCTCTCACTCACGCCATTTTTCCCAACACACGTATTCGTTTCACTCATAAAATCATACTTGTCCAAAATTGGACAAATCTTGAAGTGCCTTTTTTATGAGGCTTGGGAAAGCTGACGCACGAACACGCTACATCCGCTGACTCGCCGTAATCTGGCAGGTTAGCGACTGGCACGGTTAATCCGGTGCTTAGTGTTCGGACGTCGATTTCCCTTGACCTTTATATTTGGATTCGCGGCTGGCTGCCAATCGCCGTAACCGGGCGGAGGTGGGCCAGACGTAGCGAGTCGGCGGTGCCGTAATTTGGCACGCACTAGACTCGCTCAGCGTACCCAAATTTTATTTCATATCAGTCTGTACCTGTGCGTTAGACGAATACGTATCCCGATATATTCGCTCGACAAATAAAAGATCCTCGTCCGTCCAAAATCGGACGTATAAACAGGGTATTTTCCGAGGAATTCGGAAGGTTTGCCGCACGAACACGCCACACGCGCCGACCCGCCGTAATTCGGTAGGTCTGTTACGTCCTAGCACTCTCGCCCTCCAAATATTCATATCTGGTACGAATTGTATTAATTATTAAGATTTTTTCCTCGCGCTAAACGCGCTCATTTATGTTTTTCTTGGGGTACATGTTAATCAGAACGACCCATATATGGTCGATTTCACTCAGAAACCCCGTTATATAAAATATTCGTGAATATATCTTTAATCTGAGCATGCGTATATCTACCCGTATACTTTAGGGACAAACAGTTCCCATAATGACATTACCGCTAAGCTCACCTGTAACTTCAGGGACCAGCACATGGGTGCTCGGATTAACTTTACAATTAGCCTCATATACGCGTACATATCTGTTTGCCTGTACACTTCTGGGACACGCACATGGGTCCCCGGAGTACCATATCGAAATGTCTCATATATACATACATATCCACGTACCTGCATGCTTCAGGGACATATACGAGAGTCCCTGGAGTACCTCCTATAATAATTCCGCATGTCTATTTCCATGCACACTTTAGGGACATAAGTCCTCGAAACGACTTTAACGAATATATATATATATACATACTCCAGGACCTCAGAGTCTTCATATACCATTCGTATACTCTTATGCATACTTCCAAGGCATTAGTCCTCGGAATAACCTTAGTGAATATCTATACATGTATATATATATATACATATACGTACTCCATACGCTTCAGGGACATATAGCCGAGTCCCGGAGCAATATTCCATACATATCTACTTCCATGCATACTTCGGGGACATAAGTCCTCAAAGTGACACTCACCAATATACATATATATATACTCGGGACATCCAAGAGAGTCTCCGGAGTACAAATAATAATATTAATACCTATACTTACATGTATATTACGGGGACATTCACGAGTCCCCGAACTAGTATCCAACATATATATGTATATTCGTGTTGACCATAATACAATGGTCCTAGAAATAAGAAATATTGTCATATCTATATTATGTATATATTGGGGACGCGAGAGTCCTCGAATAACCCGCGAAACTGTTCCCAAGCGGTCAGCTTCATCGCGAGTTTTCTCACAGACCTCCTCGGAGCTTGGTCACCACGTAGTCAGCACATCCTGCCGATAACGAAAAATATTCATTTCATTGCCCATGTACAACTCGAGAAAAATAACGTTATCAGTGCTAATATTCGGTTACATGGGGACCGAGCTCGAGAGCGAGGGTAATGACGCCAAGCCCTTTGTCTCAGAGACAAAGAGGGCGAGGATACATATTGCGCTCCGGGAGCTGGCCAGTCAGTTCCGTCCGGTCTCTCCAACAGCGCGCATCGCAGAGTCGACGCTCTGAAAACCGGTACACCTATTTTATTCTTTTTTATATTCTTTTCGAGTTTACCCCGGTCTCTTCGTCAGTGTAACTATAAGTCTCTGTAAAACCGGCATTAATTGTTGAAATCATAATAAAAGTAAAAGGCAACATAACACGTCAAACACTGCAACGAATAAATTAACGAAACTTATATTATTTTCTTTATTGAATGTAACTACGTTTATTTACGTGTAAAATACACAATCTTTTATATAACATTCGATTTCTTCGCGCTATTAAAATCACGCAACATACGGCGACCGCGAAAAAGTGTAACATTTTCCGAGCAAATAATTAAAATATATTTGGCTCTCGTTCGTGCGTGTAAACACGCAACGAACAAATCATCGTAGTGCATTTCTTTCTCTCTTTCTCTCTTCCTCTCACTCACGCCATTTTTCCCAACACACGTATTCGTCTCACTCATTAAATCATACTTGTCCAAAAATTGGACAAATCTTGAAGTGCCCTTTTTTATGAGGCTTGGGAAAGCTGACGCACGAACACGCTACATCCGCTGACTCGCCGTAATCTGGCAGGTTAGCGACTGGCACGGTTAATCCGGTGCTTAGTGTTCGGACGTCGATTTCCCTTGACCTTTATATTTGTATTCGCGGCTGGCTGCCAATCGCCGTAACCGGGCGGAGGAGGGCCAGACGTAGCGAGTCGGCGGTGCCGTAATCTGGCACGCACTAGACTCGCTCAGCGTACCAAATTTTATTTCATATAAATCTGTACCTATGCGTTAGACAAATACGTTTCCCGATACATTCGCTCGACAAATAAAAAACCCTCGTCCGTCCAAAATCGGACGTATAAACAGGGTATTTTCCGAAGAATTCGGAAGGTTTGCCGCACGAACACGCCACACGCGCCGACCCGCCGTAATTCGGTAGGTCAGCGACTGGCACGGTCACACCGGTGCTTAGTGTTCGGGCGTCGGCTTCCGTTATTCTCAACGTTTGTTCTCGCGGCTGGCCGCCAATCGCCGTAACCGGGCGGAGGTGGAGCCAGACGTAGTGAGTCGACGGTGCCGTAACCTGGCACGTCTTGCACTCACTCAGCGGTTCAAATAATTATACATGTATATTTATATTTCAAAGCGAATGTGTCCCTCATAAATTGATCCAGTCCTCGTAGTCTCCGACCGCTCCCAAAAACATCGGCATCCCCGGTCCATCGCATTCGCACGAGCACCGGGTACCCGTCAGGGCAACGACAGGTCGGGTCGAGCTGGAACATCTTTGCGATTCCTGGACAAATTCGGTCACACGGTCGAGTAGTTTTGACCCGCTACGCACCGCCGCTCTTTCTCACCAAGGTAAGCACAATTTCACGCTACTTTCTTATTTGCTTACCTGTCGCTCATGCGTCAAATTATACACCAACGACTTTACCAAGCGCCTATCCCAAGTGGGCACATTCCCGCTTAAACGTGGCGCTTTTCTTCTCCGACGGTAACTTACCGTCATATAAGTCTAATGACTTAATTCATTATTATCCGTACGTTCGTGGCACACTTCCCATTCGTAAATTCAAATCCTAAAAGGTAAATTAAAAGACGATTAATTATCGATTAAAATGGGCCCCACGACGTAACAGAGATATATAAAATTTAAATTGGTGGCAGCGGTGGGATACGCTTAAAGTCTTTGGTGTAAAATTTAAAAAATTTATATAGAAAAAATTCATGTTTACATATCGCAAAGTGTAAAATAAAATAAGAGGTTCAAAATGGCTGAGCATTCTCAAAATTCGAAACGTTTAAGTGAAGAGGAACTCCGCGTATTAGCGGATCAATTAGATCAAAAACGCGAAATACTTCGTGAACAAGAACAAGCGTTATTACAAAGAGAATTAGAAACGCACGAAAAATTAGAAGCCCTGAGTGCGCGTGAATGTGAATTTAGTGATCAAGTGAATAATAGAGATGAACCAATCTCATTCATTTATGACGCCCTCGAGGCTATGCAAAATACCCTTTCGACAATGATAAACGAAGTCGGTCGAATTAATAGGGAAATTGGTTCAATTATAAACAGTGAGGGTCAACGACAAAATGGTCCAGTCCCTCACGTAGAACGAAAAAGTGTTATTAAATTTGGAGGGGATTTCGAGTATCCCCGTAAGAACAAAGGGGTCGATAAGAATAATGATCAATGATACCCCCGCGGAATTTCACGTCGTCGATGATTGGTTCCCAATGGACCAACATGCATTACTTGGTACCGAATTTCTTGCTGAAAATAAAGCTCTCGTAGATTGGAGACACGAACAATTAACTTGGGGAAATCAAAGGATCCCGTTTAAAAGTAAACAAACTATTTCGATTGCAAAACGGTCCAAAACGGTCTGTTATGTCAAAGTAAGTAATCCCAAAATCAAAGAAGGATATATTCCGATGCTCTACTTGGGAGAAGGGATCTTTTTTGGCGAAGCAGTCGTTACGGTCAAGAATGGTATCGCTTATCTTATTGCGCACAATTCAACCGATGATAATTTGTTACTGACTATACCAACGGTAGTAGTCGAAGAATTCAGGTGCAAAGGCACGAAAAAAGGTTCCCTCACTCCGGACGACCAAAAGGCGTTTCAGGAAGAGGATAGGACCCGATGTGAAAATAATTCCCTCACTCCGGACGACCAAAAGGCGTTTCAGGAAGAGGAGAAAAGTTTAATTGTTCCCCACCCGGACGACCAAATGGCGTCTCGGGAAGAGGGTATATTACGGTTTGGAATTGCGCGCAACAAAAAAGTTTTAAAAGTTGAAAAGAAAGATAAAGTAAACGAAATTCGCGACTTACTCCGTCTCAACCATCTAAACGATGAAGAACGGTCAAGCGTGGATAAAATTATAAGCGAGAATTCGGACCTATTTCATTTGCCAGGAAAAGTCCTAGGCTTTACAGATAAAATCGAGCATAAGATAACGACGAACGACGATCAACCAGTTTTTACGAGGCAGTATAGATTTCCGCCCGTTCATAAAGATGAAATTACAAAACAAGTTAAAGAACTAATTGAAGGGGAAGTAATAAAACCGTCAAACTCCCCGTATAGTTCGCCCCTGTGGATCGTTCCGAAAAAGGCGGACTCACAAGGAAATCCAAAGTGGCGCATGGTCATTGATTATAGAAACTTAAACGAAAAGACGATTGGCGATGCTTATCCATTACCTCAAATAACCGAAATTCTCGACCAATTGGGTAATGCGAAATATTTTTCAGTATTCGACCTGGCCAGTGGTTTCCATCAAATTAAAGTACATCCAGATGATTCTCACAAGACAGCATTCGCTACACCATTCGGACACTACGAATTCGACCGAATGCCGTTTGGTTTAAAAAACGCTCCGGCGACATTTCAAAGATTAATGGATCGAGTCTTAACAGGCCTTCAAGGCATCGAGCTGTTTGTTTATTTGGACGACATCGTCATTTATGCAAAGACACTAGTTGAACACGAGAATAAATTCAACAAACTTGCGAAAAAATTAAGGCAAGCCAACTTAAAATTACAACCGGACAAGTGTGAATTTTTAAGACGAGAAGTGGCATATTTGGGTCACATCATAAGTGAGGACGGGGTTAAACCCGATCCCAAAAAATTGGAGGCTCTACAGGGATACCCTAGGCCTGCCACTCCGAAAAAGATAAAACAATTTTTAGGACTTGCAGGTTATTACCGCAGGTTTATCGAAAATTTTTCAGGCATTGCAAAGCCACTCACAAATTTATTAAAAAAGGGATCGACCTTCAAATGGACCGAATCTCACCAAAAAGCCTTTGATACGCTTATCGAGGCGTTATGTAAAGAACCAATTCTTCAATATCCGGATTTCACGAAACCATTCATCATAACAACGGACGCAACCGATCACGCCATTGGCGGAATTTTGAGCCAAGGCGAAATTGGTAAAGATAGACCCGTTAGTTACACCTCTCGAACTCTTGGAAAACACGAAGTTAATTACTCAGTGATCGAGAAGGAATTATTGGCTATCATTTATTGTGTAAATCATTTCAGACCTTATGTCTACGGCCGTGAGTTCTTATTGGTAACGGATCACAAGCGGCTCGTATGGCTTCACTCCGTAAAAGACCCGGCCAATCGGCTTGTGCATTGGCGCCTTAGCCTTGCTAATTATACTTATAAAATTGTATACAAACCAGGAAGGGTAAACAGCAATGCTGACGCCCTCTCCCGGAACCCGCCAGTAAAAAATCAGACTGTGCTCATGGTGAAGCATACGCCATGTAAAAGAAAATCCGAATCGCCTATCGTTGGTCCAAGTCGGGCAAAAATCGGTAAACCGACTCCTAGTGAAAACGACGATTCGGACTCGGACGAAAGATTGTTCGATCCACCAGCTGGAAGAAATCCAGCTAAAAAACGAAAACCTGCCTCAAATCCTGATACGGATACGGAGGAAATCCCCGATCCGTCGGACGGCAACCAAAGGAAAATTCCACCTGAAAAAAGGAAAAAGTTGGCCGGCTCCGCGGACGAGGACGATTTCCTCGGTTTCCGAAATTTCCCGACAATTTCGCAAACGTCTGGAAAAACGCCTCGTCGTTGGGAAAAAGAAAAAGAAACTCCGAAAACCCGGAACCTGGAAGAACCGCCTTCCCATCCTCAATCCGTCGAACCTGTAAAAGAAACAACCTTGCACACGTCTATTCCAGACGCAAGTCCAAACGACGGAAACGCGGAAAATTTTCAAATACCGCAACTTTTAGAAGATCGAGAAATAGCACCATTTCCTGAGGATTCCGAAACTCCGGAACCGTCAGAACATGGAGAAAACATTGAGAATATCGATGATCTCACCGAAAGCTCAAGCGACTCAGACGACGACTCTGTAAATAGCGACATATTTGATAATGAAAACCCCGAGTATGCATTACCGAGGGAAAACAGTGAAGTCCAAGGTAGACTCACCATACGCGAAACGCGTGATAATTTGTCCATGTTCAAGGACAATCTCGTCGTCTTTGTCACCACTTCCGGGAGACCAATCGATGATGGAGCGAAAGATCTCCAAACTCAAAATTTGTTTCCCAAAATCGAGGAAACCACGTATTTACGACTCAAAGTAATAAACGAAAATTCAAGATGCATATTAGCTATACCATTATTGGCTAATGTACACGAAAATCTTTTGATCGAGGACCTTGAAGAAGCCCTCGACTCCTTGAAAAACTTTGTCCGCGAAACATCTACGAAACAAATTTATGTCGCGAAAACAAACTCAATCGGAAATGTATCATGGAACGAAATTAAAAATCTTTTGATACGATCGCTAGGCAACGACGAAGTTACGTTGACCATTTGTAAACAACTCATTCAATATCCTCCCGAGGAAAATCGTAGCGCAATTATAGGAGAAAACCACGACTCGTTGGTAGGAGGTCATAAGGGAGTAAATAAAACGTACAAACGAATCAGAGAAAATTTCTTTTGGAAAAACATGAAAAGCGAAATTCAAGAGTACATTCAACATTGTAGAGGTTGCCAATTAAAAAAGTTAGTTCGCGTCAAAACTAAGCAACCCATGGTGATCACCGACACCCCACGGGCGGCCTTCGACAAGGTGGCCATGGACGTGGTCGGACCACTTCCTGTTACGAAGATGGGCAACGAGTACGTGCTGACCATCCAGGATCTTCTCACCAAGTACTCGTTGGCAATTCCGCTGAAAAGTGTTACGTCGTGGGGCCCATTTTTAATCGATAATTAATCGTCTTTTAATTTACCTTTCAGGATTTGAATTTACGAATGGGAAGTGTGCCACGAACGTACGGATAATAATGAATTAAGTCATATGACTTATATGACGGTAAGTTACCGTCAGAGAAGAAAAGCGCCACGTTTAAGCGGGAATGTGCCCACTTGGGATAGGCGCTTGGTAAAGTCGTTGGTGTATAATTTGACGCATGAGCGACAGGTAAGCAAATAAGAAAGTAGCGTGAAATTGTGCTTACCTCGGTGAGAAAGAGCGGCGGTGCGTAGCGGGTCAAAACTACTCGACCGTGTGACCGAATTTGTCCAGGAATCGCAAAGATGTTCCAGCTCGACCCGACCTGTCGTTGCCCTGACGGGTACCCGGTGCTCGTGCGAATGCGATGGGCCGGGGATGCCGATGTTTTTGGGAGCGGTCGGAGACTACGAGAACTGGATTAATTTATGAGGGATACATTCGCTTTGAAATATAAATATACATGTATAGAATTTATAATTATTTGAACCGCTGAGTGAGTGCAAGACGTGCCAGGTTACGGCACCGTCGACTCACTACGTCTGGCTCCACCTCCGCCCGGTTACGGCGATTGGCGGCCAGCCGCGAGAACAAACGTTGAGAATAACGGAAGCCGACGCCCGAACACTAAGCACCGGTGTGACCGTGCCAGTCGCTGACCTACCGAATTACGGCGGGTCGGCGCGTGTGGCGTGTTCGTGCGGCAAACCTTCCGAATTCCTCGGAAAATACCCTGTTTATACGTCCGATTTTGGACGGACGAGGGTTTTTTATTTGTCGAGCGAATGTATCGGGAAACGTATTCGTCTAACGCATAGGTACAGACTGATATGAAATAAAATTTGGTACGCTGAGCGAGTCTAGTGCGTGCCAAATTACGGCACCGCCGACTCGCTACGTCTGGCCCACGTCCGCCCGGTTACGGCGATTGGCAGCCAGCCGCGAATACAAATATAAAGGTCAAGGGAAATCGACGTCCGAACACTAAGCACCGGATTAACCGTGCCAGTCGCTAACCTGCCAGATTACGGCGAGTCAGCGGATGTAGCGTGTTCGTGCGTCAGCTTTCCCAAGCCTCATAAAAAAGGCATTTCAAGATTTGTCCAATTTTGGAAAAGTATGATTTTATGAGTGAAACGAATACGTGTGTTGGGAAAAATGGCGTGAGCGAGAGGAAGAGAGAAAGAGAGAAAGAAATGCACTACGATGATTTGTTCGTTGCGTGTTTATACGCACGAACGAGAGCCAAATATATTTTAATTATTTGCTCGGAAAATGTTACACTTTTGCGCGGTCGCCGTATTTTTCGTGATTTTAATAGCGCGAAGAAATCGAATGTTATATAAACGATTGTGTATTTTACACGTAAATAAACATAGTTACATTCAATAAAGAAAATAATATAAGTTTCGTTAATTTATTCGTTGCAGTGTTTGACGTGTTATGTTTCCTTTTACTTTTATTATGATTTAAACAATTAATGCCGGTTTTACAGAGACTTATAGTTACACTGACGAAGAGACCGGGGTAAACTCGAAAAGAATATAAAAAAGAATAAAATAGGTGTACCGGTTTTCAGAGCGTCGACTCTGCGATGCGCGCTGTTGGAGAGACCGGACGGAACTGACTGGCCAGCTCCCGGAGCGCAATATGTATCCCCGCCCTCTTTGTCTCTGAGACAAAGGGCTTGGCGTCATTACCCTCGCTCTCGAGCTCGGTCCCCATGTAACCGAATATTAGCACTGATAACGTTATTTTTCTCGAGTTGTACATGGGCAATGAAATGAATATTTTTCGTTATCGGCAGGATGTGTTGACTACGTGGTGACCAAGCTCCGAGGAGGTCTGTGAGAAAACTCGCGATGAAGCTGACCGCTTGGGAACAGTTTCGCGGGTTATTCGAGGACTCTCGCGTCCCCAATATATACATAATATAGATATGACAATATTTCTTATTTCTAGGACCATTGTATTATGGTCAACACGAATATACATATATATGTTGGATACTAGTTCGGGGACTCGTGAATGTCCCCGAAATATACATGTAAGTATAGGTATTAATATTATTATTTGTACTCCGGAGAGACTCTCATGGATGTCCCGAGTATATATATATATGTATATTGGTGAGTGTCACTTTGAGGACTTATGTCCCCGAAGTATGCATGGAAGTAGATATGTATGAAATATTGCTCCGGGACTCGGCTATATGTCCCTGAAGCGTATGGAGTACGTATATGTATATATATATATATACATGTATAGATATTCACTAAGGTTATTCCGAGGACTAATGCCTTGGAAGTATGCATAAGAGTATACGAATGGTATATGAGGACTCTGAGGTCCTGGAGTATGTATATATATATATATTCGTTAAAGTCATTTCGAGGACTTATGTCCCTAAAGTATGCATGGAAATAGACATGCGGAATTATTATAGGAGGTACTCCAGGGACTCTCGTATATGTCCCTGAAGCATGCAGGTACGTGGATATGTATGTATATATGAGACATTTCGATATGGTACTCCGGGGACCCATGTGCGTGTCCCAGAAGTGTACAGGCAAACAGATATGTACGCGTATATGAGGCTAATTGTAAAGTTAATCCGAGCACCCATGTGCTCATCCCTGAAGTTACAGGTAAGCTTAGGGGTAATGTTATTATGGGAACTGTTTGTCCCTAAAGTATACGGGTAGATATACGCATGCTCAATTTAAAGATATATTCACGAATATTTTATATAACGGGGTTTCTGAGTGAAATCGACCATATATGGGTCGTTCTGGTTAACATGTACCCCAAGAAAAACATAAATGAGCGCGTTTAGCGCGAGGAAAAAATCTTAATAAGTAATACAATTCGTACCAGATATGAATATTTGGAGGGCGAGAGTGCTAGGACGTAACAAAAGAACAACGGCGATCGACATCAGCGAGGCGTTCGTCAAAAACTTCATCGCTCGTTTTGGTGCTCCTCGCGCCCTTCTCACCGACCAGGGGGCGAACTTTCGGAGCAGTTTTATGAAGGCCATCGCGAGGAAATTCAGAATCAAAATGTACCAAACATCAGCCTTCTACCCGCAGTCCAACGGGTCAATCGAACTGGCCCGCCATCCGTCGGGTTATCAACAAATCGAGGAGCAACAGGATACGACTTATGCTGCATACCTGGAGGAGCTCTTCTCTCGAATTTACGAACTCCAACAACTTGCCGCCGAAAATCTGAAGAAATCCAAGGAGAAATCAAAAACGTATTACGATCGGAGGATTAATCCGAAAACATTCAAGGTCGGCGACAAGGTTCTCATGTTGAAGGAACCAAAAAGGGGAAAATTCGGTGACCAATACACCGAACCATGCGAAATTCTGGAAATTTTATCAGGAGGAAACGTGAAGATCCTCTATAAAAATAAACCTCGGGTAGTCCACCCCAATAAATTAAGAGGCACCCGATTATGAACTCCGCGTGTGTGTGAAATGCACCCTTCGTCGAACGGACACATATCGAGTGCAACCCCATGCTGCCCGCCGAATATTGGATCGACGGCACTTGGTATCGTTTCACACCACATCCAGTCGAGGTACCGCCTCCTGGACAACTGCATCCCGCTTCCATGCCTACCTGGGGATACAACCCCATTGGAAATTTGGCATCCAGCGGAATTTATTCTGACCACGAGATCAACCAGCTGAGGGACAGGATAATGTTCCCCGCTGAAAAACCAGCATTACTCAACAACATCGCAAGGGGTTTCGCAGGACACGACATACCCCCGGGAAGCGTTTCCCTCACGACACTGATGGACGAGGACGCTCTCCAACACGTGGCTGATGGAGTAATGCACAAAATCTGGGGTGGTTTCGAAAAATTCGGGATCATCAGTGCGGGACTGTTCGGGGTCCTCGCAATCCTCACCATCATCAAGGCGATCATCGATACTTGCATCCATGGATATACACTCCACACTCTGTACGGATGGAGTTTCACCCTCCTAGGAGCCATCTGGAACTCGGTGACAAGCCTCCTGATTAGCAGAGCTCACCATGCTGAACAACGGTCGTCGAAGATTACCAACGACGAACCTCTAGAGCTGGTGTCCATCAATGACAATCGCGACCATCCGACGACGTCGAGGCGTTTGTCGGGCGTCGATCACGGACTCTTGGAGCGGCTCAACGCCGGTCCTCAGCAAAGCTGAAGCATTGCTTCAGACTTTAAGGGGGGAGGTGTTACGTCCTAGCACTCTCGCCCTCCAAATATTCATATCTGGTACGAATTGTATTACTTATTAAGATTTTTTCCTCGCGCTAAACGCGCTCATTTATGTTTTTCTTGGGGTACATGTTAATCAGAACGACCCATATATGGTCGATTTCACTCAGAAACCCCGTTATATAAAATATTCGTGAATATATCTTAAAATTGAGCATGCGTATATCTACCCGTATACTTTAGGGACAAACAGTTCCCATAATAACATTACCGCTAAGCTTACCTGTAACTTCAGGGACGAGCACATGGGTGCTCGGATTAACTTTACAATTAGCCTCATATACGCGTACATATCTGTCTGCCTGTACACTTCTGGGACACGCACATGGGTCCCCGGAGTACCATATCGAAATGTCTCATATATACATACATATACACGTACCTGCATGCTTCAGGGACATATACGAGAGTCCCTGGAGTACCTCCTATAATAATTCCGCATGTCTATTTCCATGCACACTTTAGGGACATAAGTCCTCGAAATGACTTTAACGAATATATATATATATACATACTCCAGGACCTCAGAGTCCTCATATACCATTCGTATACTCTTATGCATGCTTCGAAGGCTTTAGTCCTCGGAATAACCATAGTGAATATCTATACATGTATATATATATATATACATATACGTACTCCATACGCTTCAGGGACATATAGCCGAGTCCCGGAGCAATATTTCATACATATCTACTTCCATGCATACTTCGGGGACATAAGTCCTCAAAGTGACACTCACCAATATACATATATATACACTCGGGACATCCAAGAGAGTCTCCGGAGTACAAATAATAATATTAATACCTATACTTACATGTATATTACGGGGACATTCACGAGTCCCCGAACTAGTATCCAACATATATATGTATATTCGTGTCGACCATAATACAATGGTCCTAGAAATAAGAAATATTGTCATATCTATATTATGTATATATTGGGGACGCGAGAGTCCTCGAATAACCCGCGAAACTGTTCCCAAGCGATCAGCTTCATCGCGAGTTTTCTCACAGACCTCCTCGGAGCTTGGTCACCACGTAGTCAGCACATCCTGCCGATAACGAAAAATATTCATTTCATTGCCCATGTACAACTCGAGAAAAATAACGTTATCAGTGCTAATATTCGGTTACATGGGGACCGAGCTCGAGAGCGAGGGTAATGACGCCAAGCCCTTTGTCTCAGAGACAAAGAGGGCGAGGATACATATTGCGCTCCGGGAGCTGGCCAGTCAGTTCCGTCCGGTCTCTCCAACAGCGCGCATCGCAGAGTCGACGCTCTGAAAACCGGTACACCTATTTTATTCTTTTTTATATTCTTTTCGAGTTTACCCCGGTCTCTTCGTCAGTGTAACTATAAGTCTCTGTAAAAACGGCATTAATTGTTTAAATCATAATAAAAAATAAAAGGAAACAACACATCAAACACTGCAACGGATAAATTAACGAAACTTATATTATTTTCTTTATCGAATGTAACTACGTTTATTTACGTGTAAAATACACAATCTTTTATATAACATTCGATTCCTTCGCGCTATTAAAATCACGCAAAATACGGCGACCGCGCAAAAGTGTAACATTTTCCGAGCAAATAATTAAAATATATTTGGCTCTCGTTCGTGCGTGTAAACACGCAACGAACAAATCATCGTAGTGCATTTCTTTCTCTCTTTCTCTCTTCCTCTCACTCACGCCATTTTTCCCAACACACGTATTCGTCTCACTCATTAAATCATACTTGTCCAAAAATTGGACAAATCTTGAAGTGCCCTTTTTTATGAGGCTTGGGAAAGCTGACGCGCGAACACGCTACATCCGCTGACTCGCCGTAATCTGGCAGGTTAGCGACTGGCACGGTTAATCCGGTGCTTAGTGTTCGGACGTCGATTTCCCTTGACCTTTATATTTGTATTCGCGGCTGGCTGCCAATCGCCGTAACCGGGCGGAGGTGGGCCAGACGTAGCGAGTCGGCGGTGCCGTAATTTGGCACGCACTAGACTCGCTCAGCGTACCCAAATTTTATTTCATATCAGTCTGTACCTGTGCGTTAGACGAATACGTATCCCGATACATTCGCTCGACAAATAAAAAACCCTCGTCCGTCCAAAATCGGACGTATAAACAGGGTATTTTCCGAGGAATTCGGAAGGTTTGCCGCACGAACACGCCACACGCGCCGACCCGCCGTAATTCGGTAGGTCAGCGACTGGCACGGTCACACCGGTGCTTAGTGTTCGGGCGTCGGCTTCCGTTATTCTCAACGTTTGTTCTCGCGGCTGGCCGCCAATCGCCGTAACCGGGCGGAGGTGGAGCCAGACGTAGTGAGTCGACGGTGCCGTAACCTGGCACGTCTTGCACTCACTCAGCGGTTCAAATAATTATAAATTCTATAGATGTATATTTATATTTCAAAGCGAATGTATCCCTCATAAATTAATCCAGTCCTCGTAGTCTCCGACCGCTCCCAAAAACATCGGCATCCCCGGCCCATCGCATTCGCACGAGCACCGGGTACCCGTCAGGGCAACGACAGGTCGGGTCGAGCTGGAACATCTTTGCGATTCCTGGACAAATTCGGTCACACGGTCGAGTAGTTTTGACCCGCTACGCACCGCCGCTCTTTCTCACCAAGGTAAGCACAATTTCACGCTACTTTCTTATTTGCTTACCTGTCGCTCATGCGTCAAATTATACACCAACGACTTTACCAAGCGCCTATCCCAAGTGGGCACATTCCCGCTTAAACGTGGCGCTTTTCTTCTCCGTCGGTAACTTACCGTCATATAAGTCATATGACTTCATTCATTATAATCCGTACGTTCGTGGCACACTTCCCATTCGTAAATTCAAATCCTGAAAGGTAAATTAAAAGACGATTAATTATCGATCAAAAATGGGCCCCACGACGTAACAATATATCTAATATGTATAGACGCTCGGACAAATAAATTGAAAAAAAATCCTCATTCTTTTTTTTTGCAGGTGTTTGCATTACTTCTCATCAGAGGATACATTGAAATCGCACGAGATTGATTGTGGAGCGATCAATGATTGTGCCATCCGACTCCCAAACGAAGCGAACAAATGGCTCCAATTCACGAACTTCAACCGGAAAGAGCGACATCCATTTATCGTGTATGCTGATTTGGAGTGCGTCTTAGCGAGGACTAGTGAGGAGACCGCGACAACGTATCATCAACGGCACGAAGTATTCAGTATTGGGTACTATGTATGCTGTTCATACGACGAATCGCTTTCTTCGTATCACTCAAGTCGCAGTACCGACCCCATAAAGTGGTTCGTAGAAGAGCTTAAAAATCTTGCACTGCGCATAAAAGAAATTTTTTGTGACAATGTGCCAATGGTCCATCTAACACCGGGCGAATGGGCAAGTTTTCGAAACGCTACTCAATGTCATATCTGTAAGAAAGCATTTGCACAAGGTGATATACGCGTTCGTGATCATTGCCACCTGACGGGGCGCTATAGAGGCCCTGCCCATTCTAATTGCAACTTGAATTACAAGCAGTCATTTTTCATTCCAGTGGTTTTCCACAATTTATCAGGTTATGATGCACATTTTATAATCAAGGAAGTAGCCACAGCGTTCGAAGGGAAAATTGATGTACTCCCGATAACGAAAGAGAAGTACATCTCATTCACCAAACACATTCAAATTGTAGATGATTCAAAGCACAACATTCAATTACGCGTCATTGATTCGTACAAATTTCTCAACACGAGTCTTGACAAGTTAGCATCATTTTTGACCGAGGACAAATTCAAAATCTTACGAAGGCAATTCACAGACATATCGAGAGACGAGTTCAACTTGTTGATGCGAAAAGAGGTTTTCCCATACGAATATATAGATAATGTGAATAAGTTGGACGACACTTGCTTACCGCCACGTGACGCATTTTATAGTTCCCTGACAGATGACACGATTTCCGAGAGCGAGTCCGCACATGCTCAGAACGTTTGGGAGCGATTTTCCATTCGAACGCTGGGTGAATACAGCGATTTGTACTTGAAGACAGATGTCTTATGATTGGGAGATATTTTTGAAAACTTTCGGGACACATGTATTGAGAGTTATGGGCTGGATCCCGCGTATTATTACACATTGCCCGGATACACCTGGGATGCAATGTTAAAGCATACGAACGTTAAATTCGAATTACTCACGGACATCGATATGGTTTTATTTGTTGAACGGGGTATACGCGGTGGTCTTAGCCAATGCTCAAACAGGTATGCCCGTGCTAATAATAAATACATGGAGTCGTTTGATCCATCGAAAACATCATCATACTTGATGTATTTTGATGTCAACAATTTATATGGCTGGGCGATGTGTCAACCTTTGCCACATGCAAATTTTCGATGGGTCGTGTTACGTCCTAGCACTCTCGCCCTCCAAATATTCATATCTGGTACGAATTGTATTACTTATTAAGATTTTTTCCTCGCGCTAAACGCGCTCATTTATGTTTTTCTTGGGGTACATGTTAATCAGAACGACCCATATATGGTCGATTTCACTCAGAAACCCCGTTATATAAAATATTCGTGAATATATCTTTAAATTGAGCATGCGTATATCTACCCGTATACTTTAGGGACAAACAGTTCCCATAATAACATTACCGCTAAGCTTACCTGTAACTTCAGGGACGAGCACATGGGTGCTCGGATTAACTATACAATTAGCCTCATATACGCGTACATATCTGTTTGCCTGTACACTTCTGGGACACGCACATGGGTCCCCGGAGTACCATATCGAAATGTCTCATATATACATACATATCCACGTACCTGCATGCTTCAGGGACATATACGAGAGTCCCTGGAGTACCTCCTATAATAATTCCGCATGTCTATTTCCATGCACACTTTAGGGACATAAGTCCTCGAAAAGACTTTAACGAATATATATATATATACATACTCCAGGACCTCAGAGTCCTCATGTACCATTCGTATACTCTTATGCATACTTCGAAGGCATTAGTCCTCGGAATAACCTTAGTGAATATCCATACATGTATATATATATATATATATACATATACGTACTCCATACGCTTCAGGGACATATAGCCGAGTCCCGGAGCAATATTTCATACATATCTACTTCCATGCATACTTCGGGGACATAAGTCCTCAAAGTGACACTCACCAATATACATATATATATACTCGGGACATCCAAGAGAGTCTCCGGAGTACAAATAATAATATTAATACCTATACTTACATGTATATTACGGGGACATTCACGAGTCCCCGAACTAGTATCCAACATATATATGTATATTCGTGTTGACCATAATACAATGGTCCTAGAAATAAGAAATATTGTCATATCTATATTATGTATATATTGGCGACGCGAGAGTCCTCGAATAACCCGCGAAACTGTTCCCAAGCGGTCAGCTTCATCGCGAGTTTTCTCACAGACCTCCTCGGAGCATGGTCACCACGTAGTCAGCACATCCTGCCGATAACGAAAAATACAACTCGAGAAAAATAACGTTATCAGTGCTAATATTCGGTTACATGGGGACCGAGCTCGAGAGCGAGGGTAATGACGCCAAGCCCTTTGTCTCAGAGACAAAGAGGGCGAGGATACATATTGCGCTCCGGGAGCTGGCCAGTCAGTTCCGTCCGGTCTCTCCAACAGCGCGCATCGCAGAGTCGACGCTCTGAAAACCGGTACACCTATTTTATTCTTTTTTATATTCTTTTCGAGTTTACCCCGGTCTCTTCGTCAGTGTAACTATAAGTCTCTGTAAAACCGGCACTAATTGTTTAAATCATAATAAAAAATAAAAGGAAACAACACGTCAAACACTGCAACGAATAAATTAACGAAACTTATATTATTTTCTTTATTGAATGTAACTACGCTTATTTTCGTGTAAAATACACAATCGTTTATATAACATTCGATTTCTTCGCGCTATTAAAATCACGCAAAATACGGCGACCGCACAAAAGTGTAACATTTTCCGAGCAAATAATTAAAATATATTTGGCTCTCGTTCGTGCGTATAAACACGCAACGAACAAATCATCGTAGTGCATTTCTTTCTCTCTTTCTCTCTTCCTCTCACTCACGCCATTTTTCCCAACACACGTATTCGTTTCACTCATAAAATCATACTTGTCCAAAATTGGACAAATCTTGAAGTGCCTTTTTTATGAGGCTTGGGAAAGCTGACGCACGAACACGCTACATCCGCTGACTCGCCGTAATCTGGCAGGTTAGCGACTGGCACGGTTAATCCGGTGCTTAGTGTTCGGACGTCGATTTCCCTTGACCTTTATATTTGGATTCGCGGCTGGCTGCCAATCGCCGTAACCGGGCGGAGGTGGGCCAGACGTAGCGAGTCGGCGGTGCCGTAATTTGGCACGCACTAGACTCGCTCAGCGTACCCAAATTTTATTTCATATCAGTCTGTACCTGTGCGTTAGACGAATACGTATCCCGATATATTCGCTCGACAAATAAAAGATCCTCGTCCGTCCAAAATCGGACGTATAAACAGGGTATTTTCCGAGGAATTCGGAAGGTTTGCCGCACGAACACGCCACACGCGCCGACCCGCCGTAATTCGGTAGGTCTGTTACGTCCTAGCACTCTCGCCCTCCAAATATTCATATCTGGTACGAATTGTATTAATTATTAAGATTTTTTCCTCGCGCTAAACGCGCTCATTTATGTTTTTCTTGGGGTACATGTTAATCAGAACGACCCATATATGGTCGATTTCACTCAGAAACCCCGTTATATAAAATATTCGTGAATATATCTTTAATCTGAGCATGCGTATATCTACCCGTATACTTTAGGGACAAACAGTTCCCATAATGACATTACCGCTAAGCTCACCTGTAACTTCAGGGACCAGCACATGGGTGCTCGGATTAACTTTACAATTAGCCTCATATACGCGTACATATCTGTTTGCCTGTACACTTCTGGGACACGCACATGGGTCCCCGGAGTACCATATCGAAATGTCTCATATATACATACATATCCACGTACCTGCATGCTTCAGGGACATATACGAGAGTCCCTGGAGTACCTCCTATAATAATTCCGCATGTCTATTTCCATGCACACTTTAGGGACATAAGTCCTCGAAACGACTTTAACGAATATATATATATATACATACTCCAGGACCTCAGAGTCTTCATATACCATTCGTATACTCTTATGCATACTTCCAAGGCATTAGTCCTCGGAATAACCTTAGTGAATATCTATACATGTATATATATATATACATATACGTACTCCATACGCTTCAGGGACATATAGCCGAGTCCCGGAGCAATATTCCATACATATCTACTTCCATGCATACTTCGGGGACATAAGTCCTCAAAGTGACACTCACCAATATACATATATATATACTCGGGACATCCAAGAGAGTCTCCGGAGTACAAATAATAATATTAATACCTATACTTACATGTATATTACGGGGACATTCACGAGTCCCCGAACTAGTATCCAACATATATATGTATATTCGTGTTGACCATAATACAATGGTCCTAGAAATAAGAAATATTGTCATATCTATATTATGTATATATTGGGGACGCGAGAGTCCTCGAATAACCCGCGAAACTGTTCCCAAGCGGTCAGCTTCATCGCGAGTTTTCTCACAGACCTCCTCGGAGCTTGGTCACCACGTAGTCAGCACATCCTGCCGATAACGAAAAATATTCATTTCATTGCCCATGTACAACTCGAGAAAAATAACGTTATCAGTGCTAATATTCGGTTACATGGGGACCGAGCTCGAGAGCGAGGGTAATGACGCCAAGCCCTTTGTCTCAGAGACAAAGAGGGCGAGGATACATATTGCGCTCCGGGAGCTGGCCAGTCAGTTCCGTCCGGTCTCTCCAACAGCGCGCATCGCAGAGTCGACGCTCTGAAAACCGGTACACCTATTTTATTCTTTTTTATATTCTTTTCGAGTTTACCCCGGTCTCTTCGTCAGTGTAACTATAAGTCTCTGTAAAACCGGCATTAATTGTTGAAATCATAATAAAAGTAAAAGGCAACATAACACGTCAAACACTGCAACGAATAAATTAACGAAACTTATATTATTTTCTTTATTGAATGTAACTACGTTTATTTACGTGTAAAATACACAATCTTTTATATAACATTCGATTTCTTCGCGCTATTAAAATCACGCAACATACGGCGACCGCGAAAAAGTGTAACATTTTCCGAGCAAATAATTAAAATATATTTGGCTCTCGTTCGTGCGTGTAAACACGCAACGAACAAATCATCGTAGTGCATTTCTTTCTCTCTTTCTCTCTTCCTCTCACTCACGCCATTTTTCCCAACACACGTATTCGTCTCACTCATTAAATCATACTTGTCCAAAAATTGGACAAATCTTGAAGTGCCCTTTTTTATGAGGCTTGGGAAAGCTGACGCACGAACACGCTACATCCGCTGACTCGCCGTAATCTGGCAGGTTAGCGACTGGCACGGTTAATCCGGTGCTTAGTGTTCGGACGTCGATTTCCCTTGACCTTTATATTTGTATTCGCGGCTGGCTGCCAATCGCCGTAACCGGGCGGAGGAGGGCCAGACGTAGCGAGTCGGCGGTGCCGTAATCTGGCACGCACTAGACTCGCTCAGCGTACCAAATTTTATTTCATATAAATCTGTACCTATGCGTTAGACAAATACGTTTCCCGATACATTCGCTCGACAAATAAAAAACCCTCGTCCGTCCAAAATCGGACGTATAAACAGGGTATTTTCCGAAGAATTCGGAAGGTTTGCCGCACGAACACGCCACACGCGCCGACCCGCCGTAATTCGGTAGGTCAGCGACTGGCACGGTCACACCGGTGCTTAGTGTTCGGGCGTCGGCTTCCGTTATTCTCAACGTTTGTTCTCGCGGCTGGCCGCCAATCGCCGTAACCGGGCGGAGGTGGAGCCAGACGTAGTGAGTCGACGGTGCCGTAACCTGGCACGTCTTGCACTCACTCAGCGGTTCAAATAATTATACATGTATATTTATATTTCAAAGCGAATGTGTCCCTCATAAATTGATCCAGTCCTCGTAGTCTCCGACCGCTCCCAAAAACATCGGCATCCCCGGTCCATCGCATTCGCACGAGCACCGGGTACCCGTCAGGGCAACGACAGGTCGGGTCGAGCTGGAACATCTTTGCGATTCCTGGACAAATTCGGTCACACGGTCGAGTAGTTTTGACCCGCTACGCACCGCCGCTCTTTCTCACCAAGGTAAGCACAATTTCACGCTACTTTCTTATTTGCTTACCTGTCGCTCATGCGTCAAATTATACACCAACGACTTTACCAAGCGCCTATCCCAAGTGGGCACATTCCCGCTTAAACGTGGCGCTTTTCTTCTCCGACGGTAACTTACCGTCATATAAGTCTAATGACTTAATTCATTATTATCCGTACGTTCGTGGCACACTTCCCATTCGTAAATTCAAATCCTAAAAGGTAAATTAAAAGACGATTAATTATCGATTAAAATGGGCCCCACGACGTAACAGAGATATATAAAATTTAAATTGGTGGCAGCGGTGGGATACGCTTAAAGTCTTTGGTGTAAAATTTAAAAAATTTATATAGAAAAAATTCATGTTTACATATCGCAAAGTGTAAAATAAAATAAGAGGTTCAAAATGGCTGAGCATTCTCAAAATTCGAAACGTTTAAGTGAAGAGGAACTCCGCGTATTAGCGGATCAATTAGATCAAAAACGCGAAATACTTCGTGAACAAGAACAAGCGTTATTACAAAGAGAATTAGAAACGCACGAAAAATTAGAAGCCCTGAGTGCGCGTGAATGTGAATTTAGTGATCAAGTGAATAATAGAGATGAACCAATCTCATTCATTTATGACGCCCTCGAGGCTATGCAAAATACCCTTTCGACAATGATAAACGAAGTCGGTCGAATTAATAGGGAAATTGGTTCAATTATAAACAGTGAGGGTCAACGACAAAATGGTCCAGTCCCTCACGTAGAACGAAAAAGTGTTATTAAATTTGGAGGGGATTTCGAGTATCCCCGTAAGAACAAAGGGGTCGATAAGAATAATGATCAATGATACCCCCGCGGAATTTCACGTCGTCGATGATTGGTTCCCAATGGACCAACATGCATTACTTGGTACCGAATTTCTTGCTGAAAATAAAGCTCTCGTAGATTGGAGACACGAACAATTAACTTGGGGAAATCAAAGGATCCCGTTTAAAAGTAAACAAACTATTTCGATTGCAAAACGGTCCAAAACGGTCTGTTATGTCAAAGTAAGTAATCCCAAAATCAAAGAAGGATATATTCCGATGCTCTACTTGGGAGAAGGGATCTTTTTTGGCGAAGCAGTCGTTACGGTCAAGAATGGTATCGCTTATCTTATTGCGCACAATTCAACCGATGATAATTTGTTACTGACTATACCAACGGTAGTAGTCGAAGAATTCAGGTGCAAAGGCACGAAAAAAGGTTCCCTCACTCCGGACGACCAAAAGGCGTTTCAGGAAGAGGATAGGACCCGATGTGAAAATAATTCCCTCACTCCGGACGACCAAAAGGCGTTTCAGGAAGAGGAGAAAAGTTTAATTGTTCCCCACCCGGACGACCAAATGGCGTCTCGGGAAGAGGGTATATTACGGTTTGGAATTGCGCGCAACAAAAAAGTTTTAAAAGTTGAAAAGAAAGATAAAGTAAACGAAATTCGCGACTTACTCCGTCTCAACCATCTAAACGATGAAGAACGGTCAAGCGTGGATAAAATTATAAGCGAGAATTCGGACCTATTTCATTTGCCAGGAAAAGTCCTAGGCTTTACAGATAAAATCGAGCATAAGATAACGACGAACGACGATCAACCAGTTTTTACGAGGCAGTATAGATTTCCGCCCGTTCATAAAGATGAAATTACAAAACAAGTTAAAGAACTAATTGAAGGGGAAGTAATAAAACCGTCAAACTCCCCGTATAGTTCGCCCCTGTGGATCGTTCCGAAAAAGGCGGACTCACAAGGAAATCCAAAGTGGCGCATGGTCATTGATTATAGAAACTTAAACGAAAAGACGATTGGCGATGCTTATCCATTACCTCAAATAACCGAAATTCTCGACCAATTGGGTAATGCGAAATATTTTTCAGTATTCGACCTGGCCAGTGGTTTCCATCAAATTAAAGTACATCCAGATGATTCTCACAAGACAGCATTCGCTACACCATTCGGACACTACGAATTCGACCGAATGCCGTTTGGTTTAAAAAACGCTCCGGCGACATTTCAAAGATTAATGGATCGAGTCTTAACAGGCCTTCAAGGCATCGAGCTGTTTGTTTATTTGGACGACATCGTCATTTATGCAAAGACACTAGTTGAACACGAGAATAAATTCAACAAACTTGCGAAAAAATTAAGGCAAGCCAACTTAAAATTACAACCGGACAAGTGTGAATTTTTAAGACGAGAAGTGGCATATTTGGGTCACATCATAAGTGAGGACGGGGTTAAACCCGATCCCAAAAAATTGGAGGCTCTACAGGGATACCCTAGGCCTGCCACTCCGAAAAAGATAAAACAATTTTTAGGACTTGCAGGTTATTACCGCAGGTTTATCGAAAATTTTTCAGGCATTGCAAAGCCACTCACAAATTTATTAAAAAAGGGATCGACCTTCAAATGGACCGAATCTCACCAAAAAGCCTTTGATACGCTTATCGAGGCGTTATGTAAAGAACCAATTCTTCAATATCCGGATTTCACGAAACCATTCATCATAACAACGGACGCAACCGATCACGCCATTGGCGGAATTTTGAGCCAAGGCGAAATTGGTAAAGATAGACCCGTTAGTTACACCTCTCGAACTCTTGGAAAACACGAAGTTAATTACTCAGTGATCGAGAAGGAATTATTGGCTATCATTTATTGTGTAAATCATTTCAGACCTTATGTCTACGGCCGTGAGTTCTTATTGGTAACGGATCACAAGCGGCTCGTATGGCTTCACTCCGTAAAAGACCCGGCCAATCGGCTTGTGCATTGGCGCCTTAGCCTTGCTAATTATACTTATAAAATTG
Organism: Ophion ellenae; assembly: GCA_963210295.1. Classification (NCBI taxonomy): domain Eukaryota; kingdom Metazoa; phylum Arthropoda; class Insecta; order Hymenoptera; family Ichneumonidae; genus Ophion; species Ophion ellenae. The sequence continues at coordinate 14,365,621 of OY723397.1, read as the reverse complement.
TATACAAACCAGGAAGGGTAAACAGCAATGCTGACGCCCTCTCCCGGAACCCGCCAGTAAAAAATCAGACTGTGCTCATGGTGAAGCATACGCCATGTAAAAGAAAATCCGAATCGCCTATCGTTGGTCCAAGTCGGGCAAAAATCGGTAAACCGACTCCTAGTGAAAACGACGATTCGGACTCGGACGAAAGATTGTTCGATCCACCAGCTGGAAGAAATCCAGCTAAAAAACGAAAACCTGCCTCAAATCCTGATACGGATACGGAGGAAATCCCCGATCCGTCGGACGGCAACCAAAGGAAAATTCCACCTGAAAAAAGGAAAAAGTTGGCCGGCTCCGCGGACGAGGACGATTTCCTCGGTTTCCGAAATTTCCCGACAATTTCGCAAACGTCTGGAAAAACGCCTCGTCGTTGGGAAAAAGAAAAAGAAACTCCGAAAACCCGGAACCTGGAAGAACCGCCTTCCCATCCTCAATCCGTCGAACCTGTAAAAGAAACAACCTTGCACACGTCTATTCCAGACGCAAGTCCAAACGACGGAAACGCGGAAAATTTTCAAATACCGCAACTTTTAGAAGATCGAGAAATAGCACCATTTCCTGAGGATTCCGAAACTCCGGAACCGTCAGAACATGGAGAAAACATTGAGAATATCGATGATCTCACCGAAAGCTCAAGCGACTCAGACGACGACTCTGTAAATAGCGACATATTTGATAATGAAAACCCCGAGTATGCATTACCGAGGGAAAACAGTGAAGTCCAAGGTAGACTCACCATACGCGAAACGCGTGATAATTTGTCCATGTTCAAGGACAATCTCGTCGTCTTTGTCACCACTTCCGGGAGACCAATCGATGATGGAGCGAAAGATCTCCAAACTCAAAATTTGTTTCCCAAAATCGAGGAAACCACGTATTTACGACTCAAAGTAATAAACGAAAATTCAAGATGCATATTAGCTATACCATTATTGGCTAATGTACACGAAAATCTTTTGATCGAGGACCTTGAAGAAGCCCTCGACTCCTTGAAAAACTTTGTCCGCGAAACATCTACGAAACAAATTTATGTCGCGAAAACAAACTCAATCGGAAATGTATCATGGAACGAAATTAAAAATCTTTTGATACGATCGCTAGGCAACGACGAAGTTACGTTGACCATTTGTAAACAACTCATTCAATATCCTCCCGAGGAAAATCGTAGCGCAATTATAGGAGAAAACCACGACTCGTTGGTAGGAGGTCATAAGGGAGTAAATAAAACGTACAAACGAATCAGAGAAAATTTCTTTTGGAAAAACATGAAAAGCGAAATTCAAGAGTACATTCAACATTGTAGAGGTTGCCAATTAAAAAAGTTAGTTCGCGTCAAAACTAAGCAACCCATGGTGATCACCGACACCCCACGGGCGGCCTTCGACAAGGTGGCCATGGACGTGGTCGGACCACTTCCTGTTACGAAGATGGGCAACGAGTACGTGCTGACCATCCAGGATCTTCTCACCAAGTACTCGTTGGCAATTCCGCTGAAAAGTGTTACGTCGTGGGGCCCATTTTTAATCGATAATTAATCGTCTTTTAATTTACCTTTCAGGATTTGAATTTACGAATGGGAAGTGTGCCACGAACGTACGGATAATAATGAATTAAGTCATATGACTTATATGACGGTAAGTTACCGTCAGAGAAGAAAAGCGCCACGTTTAAGCGGGAATGTGCCCACTTGGGATAGGCGCTTGGTAAAGTCGTTGGTGTATAATTTGACGCATGAGCGACAGGTAAGCAAATAAGAAAGTAGCGTGAAATTGTGCTTACCTCGGTGAGAAAGAGCGGCGGTGCGTAGCGGGTCAAAACTACTCGACCGTGTGACCGAATTTGTCCAGGAATCGCAAAGATGTTCCAGCTCGACCCGACCTGTCGTTGCCCTGACGGGTACCCGGTGCTCGTGCGAATGCGATGGGCCGGGGATGCCGATGTTTTTGGGAGCGGTCGGAGACTACGAGAACTGGATTAATTTATGAGGGATACATTCGCTTTGAAATATAAATATACATGTATAGAATTTATAATTATTTGAACCGCTGAGTGAGTGCAAGACGTGCCAGGTTACGGCACCGTCGACTCACTACGTCTGGCTCCACCTCCGCCCGGTTACGGCGATTGGCGGCCAGCCGCGAGAACAAACGTTGAGAATAACGGAAGCCGACGCCCGAACACTAAGCACCGGTGTGACCGTGCCAGTCGCTGACCTACCGAATTACGGCGGGTCGGCGCGTGTGGCGTGTTCGTGCGGCAAACCTTCCGAATTCCTCGGAAAATACCCTGTTTATACGTCCGATTTTGGACGGACGAGGGTTTTTTATTTGTCGAGCGAATGTATCGGGAAACGTATTCGTCTAACGCATAGGTACAGACTGATATGAAATAAAATTTGGTACGCTGAGCGAGTCTAGTGCGTGCCAAATTACGGCACCGCCGACTCGCTACGTCTGGCCCACGTCCGCCCGGTTACGGCGATTGGCAGCCAGCCGCGAATACAAATATAAAGGTCAAGGGAAATCGACGTCCGAACACTAAGCACCGGATTAACCGTGCCAGTCGCTAACCTGCCAGATTACGGCGAGTCAGCGGATGTAGCGTGTTCGTGCGTCAGCTTTCCCAAGCCTCATAAAAAAGGCATTTCAAGATTTGTCCAATTTTGGAAAAGTATGATTTTATGAGTGAAACGAATACGTGTGTTGGGAAAAATGGCGTGAGCGAGAGGAAGAGAGAAAGAGAGAAAGAAATGCACTACGATGATTTGTTCGTTGCGTGTTTATACGCACGAAAGAGAGCCAAATATATTTTAATTATTTGCTCGGAAAATGTTACACTTTTGCGCGGTCGCCGTATTTTTCGTGATTTTAATAGCGCGAAGAAATCGAATGTTATATAAACGATTGTGTATTTTACACGTAAATAAACATAGTTACATTCAATAAAGAAAATAATATAAGTTTCGTTAATTTATTCGTTGCAGTGTTTGACGTGTTATGTTTCCTTTTACTTTTATTATGATTTAAACAATTAATGCCGGTTTTACAGAGACTTATAGTTACACTGACGAAGAGACCGGGGTAAACTCGAAAAGAATATAAAAAAGAATAAAATAGGTGTACCGGTTTTCAGAGCGTCGACTCTGCGATGCGCGCTGTTGGAGAGACCGGACGGAACTGACTGGCCAGCTCCCGGAGCGAAATATGTATCCCCGCCCTCTTTGTCTCTGAGACAAAGGGCTTGGCGTCATTACCCTCGCTCTCGAGCTCGGTCCCCATGTAACCGAATATTAGCACTGATAACGTTATTTTTCTCGAGTTGTACATGGGCAATGAAATGAATATTTTTCGTTATCGGCAGGATGTGTTGACTACGTGGTGACCAAGCTCCGAGGAGGTCTGTGAGAAAACTCGCGATGAAGCTGACCGCTTGGGAACAGTTTCGCGGGTTATTCGAGGACTCTCGCGTCCCCAATATATACATAATATAGATATGACAATATTTCTTATTTCTAGGACCATTGTATTATGGTCAACACGAATATACATATATATGTTGGATACTAGTTCGGGGACTCGTGAATGTCCCCGAAATATACATGTAAGTATAGGTATTAATATTATTATTTGTACTCCGGAGAGACTCTCATGGATGTCCCGAGTATATATATATATGTATATTGGTGAGTGTCACTTTGAGGACTTATGTCCCCGAAGTATGCATGGAAGTAGATATGTATGAAATATTGCTCCGGGACTCGGCTATATGTCCCTGAAGCGTATGGAGTACGTATATGTATATATATATATATACATGTATAGATATTCACTAAGGTTATTCCGAGGACTAATGCCTTGGAAGTATGCATAAGAGTATACGAATGGTATATGAGGACTCTGAGGTCCTGGAGTATGTATATATATATATATTCGTTAAAGTCATTTCGAGGACTTATGTCCCTAAAGTATGCATGGAAATAGACATGCGGAATTATTATAGGAGGTACTCCAGGGACTCTCGTATATGTCCCTGAAGCATGCAGGTACGTGGATATGTATGTATATATGAGACATTTCGATATGGTACTCCGGGGACCCATGTGCGTGTCCCAGAAGTGTACAGGCAAACAGATATGTACGCGTATATGAGGCTAATTGTAAAGTTAATCCGAGCACCCATGTGCTCATCCCTGAAGTTACAGGTAAGCTTAGCGGTAATGTTATTATGGGAACTGTTTGTCCCTAAAGTATACGGGTAGATATACGCATGCTCAATTTAAAGATATATTCACGAATATTTTATATAACGGGGTTTCTGAGTGAAATCGACCATATATGGGTCGTTCTGGTTAACATGTACCCCAAGAAAAACATAAATGAGCGCGTTTAGCGCGAGGAAAAAATCTTAATAAGTAATACAATTCGTACCAGATATGAATATTTGGAGGGCGAGAGTGCTAGGACGTAACAAAAGAACAACGGCGATCGACATCAGCGAGGCGTTCGTCAAAAACTTCATCGCTCGTTTTGGTGCTCCTCGCGCCCTTCTCACCGACCAGGGGGCGAACTTTCGGAGCAGTTTTATGAAGGCCATCGCGAGGAAATTCAGAATCAAAATGTACCAAACATCAGCCTTCTACCCGCAGTCCAACGGGTCAATCGAACTGGCCCGCCATCCGTCGGGTTATCAACAGATCGAGGAGCAACAGGATACGACTTATGCTGCATACCTGGAGGAGCTCTTCTCTCGAATTTACGAACTCCAACAACTTGCCGCCGAAAATCTGAAGAAATCCAAGGAGAAATCAAAAACGTATTACGATCGGAGGATTAATCCGAAAACATTCAAGGTCGGCGACAAGGTTCTCATGTTGAAGGAACCAAAAAGGGGAAAATTCGGTGACCAATACACCGAACCATGCGAAATTCTGGAAATTTTATCAGGAGGAAACGTGAAGATCCTCTATAAAAATAAACCTCGGGTAGTCCACCCCAATAAATTAAGAGGCACCCGATTATGAACTCCGCGTGTGTGTGAAATGCACCCTTCGTCGAACGGACACATATCGAGTGCAACCCCATGCTGCCCGCCGAATATTGGATCGACGGCACTTGGTATCGTTTCACACCACATCCAGTCGAGGTACCGCCTCCTGGACAACTGCATCCCGCTTCCATGCCTACCTGGGGATACAACCCCATTGGAAATTTGGCATCCAGCGGAATTTATTCTGACCACGAGATCAACCAGCTGAGGGACAGGATAATGTTCCCCGCTGAAAAACCAGCATTACTCAACAACATCGCAAGGGGTTTCGCAGGACACGACATACCCCCGGGAAGCGTTTCCCTCACGACACTGATGGACGAGGACGCTCTCCAACACGTGGCTGATGGAGTAATGCACAAAATCTGGGGTGGTTTCGAAAAATTCGGGATCATCAGTGCGGGACTGTTCGGGGTCCTCGCAATCCTCACCATCATCAAGGCGATCATCGATACTTGCATCCATGGATATACACTCCACACTCTGTACGGATGGAGTTTCACCCTCCTAGGAGCCATCTGGAACTCGGTGACAAGCCTCCTGATTAGCAGAGCTCACCATGCTGAACAACGGTCGTCGAAGATTACCAACGACGAACCTCTAGAGCTGGTGTCCATCAATGACAATCGCGACCATCCGACGACGTCGAGGCGTTTGTCGGGCGTCGATCACGGACTCTTGGAGCGGCTCAACGCCGGTCCTCAGCAAAGCTGAAGCATTGCTTCAGACTTTAAGGGGGGAGGTGTTACGTCCTAGCACTCTCGCCCTCCAAATATTCATATCTGGTACGAATTGTATTACTTATTAAGATTTTTTCCTCGCGCTAAACGCGCTCATTTATGTTTTTCTTGGGGTACATGTTAATCAGAACGACCCATATATGGTCGATTTCACTCAGAAACCCCGTTATATAAAATATTCGTGAATATATCTTAAAATTGAGCATGCGTATATCTACCCGTATACTTTAGGGACAAACAGTTCCCATAATAACATTACCGCTAAGCTTACCTGTAACTTCAGGGACGAGCACATGGGTGCTCGGATTAACTTTACAATTAGCCTCATATACGCGTACATATCTGTCTGCCTGTACACTTCTGGGACACGCACATGGGTCCCCGGAGTACCATATCGAAATGTCTCATATATACATACATATACACGTACCTGCATGCTTCAGGGACATATACGAGAGTCCCTGGAGTACCTCCTATAATAATTCCGCATGTCTATTTCCATGCACACTTTAGGGACATAAGTCCTCGAAATGACTTTAACGAATATATATATATATACATACTCCAGGACCTCAGAGTCCTCATATACCATTCGTATACTCTTATGCATGCTTCGAAGGCTTTAGTCCTCGGAATAACCATAGTGAATATCTATACATGTATATATATATATATACATATACGTACTCCATACGCTTCAGGGACATATAGCCGAGTCCCGGAGCAATATTTCATACATATCTACTTCCATGCATACTTCGGGGACATAAGTCCTCAAAGTGACACTCACCAATATACATATATATACACTCGGGACATCCAAGAGAGTCTCCGGAGTACAAATAATAATATTAATACCTATACTTACATGTATATTACGGGGACATTCACGAGTCCCCGAACTAGTATCCAACATATATATGTATATTCGTGTCGACCATAATACAATGGTCCTAGAAATAAGAAATATTGTCATATCTATATTATGTATATATTGGGGACGCGAGAGTCCTCGAATAACCCGCGAAACTGTTCCCAAGCGATCAGCTTCATCGCGAGTTTTCTCACAGACCTCCTCGGAGCTTGGTCACCACGTAGTCAGCACATCCTGCCGATAACGAAAAATATTCATTTCATTGCCCATGTACAACTCGAGAAAAATAACGTTATCAGTGCTAATATTCGGTTACATGGGGACCGAGCTCGAGAGCGAGGGTAATGACGCCAAGCCCTTTGTCTCAGAGACAAAGAGGGCGAGGATACATATTGCGCTCCGGGAGCTGGCCAGTCAGTTCCGTCCGGTCTCTCCAACAGCGCGCATCGCAGAGTCGACGCTCTGAAAACCGGTACACCTATTTTATTCTTTTTTATATTCTTTTCGAGTTTACCCCGGTCTCTTCGTCAGTGTAACTATAAGTCTCTGTAAAACCGGCATTAATTGTTTAAATCATAATAAAAAATAAAAGGAAACAACACATCAAACACTGCAACGGATAAATTAACGAAACTTATATTATTTTCTTTATCGAATGTAACTACGTTTATTTACGTGTAAAATACACAATCTTTTATATAACATTCGATTCCTTCGCGCTATTAAAATCACGCAAAATACGGCGACCGCGCAAAAGTGTGTTACGTCGTGGGGCCCATTTTTAATCGATAATTAATCGTCTTTTAATTTACCTTTCAGGATTTGAATTTACGAATGGGAAGTGTGCCACGAACGTACGGATTATAATGAATTAAGTCATATGACTTATATGACGGTAAGTTACCGTCGGAGAAGAAAAGCGCCACGTTTAAGCGGGAATGTGCCCACTTGGGATAGGCGCTTGGTAAAGTCGTTGGTGTATAATTTGACGCATGAGCGACAGGTAAGCAAATAAGAAAGTAGCGTGAAATTGTGCTTACCTTGGTGAGAAAGAGCGGCGGTGCGTAGCGGGTCAAAACTACTCGACCGTGTGACCGAATTTGTCCAGGAATCGCAAAGATGTTCCAGCTCGACCCGACCTGTCGTTGCCCTGACGGGTACCCGGTGCTCGTGCGAATGCGATGGGCCGGGGATGCCGATGTTTTTGGGAGCGGTCGGAGACTACGAGGACTGGATTAATTTATGAGGGATACATTCGCTTTGAAATATAAATATACATGTATAGAATTTATAATTATTTGAACCGCTGAGTGAGTGCAAGACGTGCCAGGTTACGGCACCGTCGACTCACTACGTCTGGCTCCACCTCCGCCCGGTTACGGCGATTGGCGGCCAGCCGCGAGAACAAACGTTGAGAATAACGGAAGCCGACGCCCGAACACTAAGCACCGGTGTGACCGTGCCAGTCGCTGACCGACCGAATTACGGCGGGTCGGCGCGTGTGGCGTGTTCGTGCGGCAAACCTTCCGAATCCCTCGGAAAATACCCTGTTTATACGTCCGATTTTGGACGGACGAGGGTTTTTTATTTGTCGAGCGAATGTATCGGGAAACGTATTCGTCTAACGCATAGGTACAGATTTATATGAAATAAAATTTGGTACGCTGAGCGAGTCTAGTGCGTGCCAGATTACGGCACCGCCGACTCGCTACGTCTGGCCCACCTCCGCCCGGTTACGGCGATTGGCAGCCAGCCGCGAATACAAATATAAAGGTCAAGGGAAATCGACGTCCGAACACTAAGCACCGGATTAACCGTGCCAGTCGCTAACCTGCCAGATTACGGCGAGTCAGCGGATGTAGCGTGTTCGTGCGTCAGCTTTCCCAAGCCTCATAAAAAAGGGCACTTCAAGATTTGTCCAATTTTTGGACAAGTATGATTTAATGAGTGAGACGAATACGTGTGTTGGGAAAAATGGCGTGAGTGAGAGGAAGAGAGAAAGAGAGAAAGAAATGCACTACGATGATTTGTTCGTTGCGTGTTTACACGCACGAACGAGAGCCAAATATATTTTAATTATTTGCTCGGAAAATGTTACACTTTTTCGCGGTCGCCGTATTTTGCGTGATTCTAATAGCGCGAAGAAATCGAATGTTATATAAAAGATTGTGTATTTTACACGTAAATAAACGTAGTTACATTCAATAAAGAAAATAATATAAGTTTCGTTAATTTATTCGTTGCAGTGTTTGACGTGTTGTGTTTCCTTTTACTTTTATTATGATTTAAACAATTAATGCCGGTTTTACAGAGACTTATAGTTACACTGACGAAGAGACCGGGGTAAACTCGAAAAGAATATAAAAAAGAATAAAATAGGTGTACCGGTTTTCAGAGCGTCGACTCTGCGATGCGCGCTGTTGGAGAGACCGGACGGAACTGGCTGGCCAGCTCCCGGAGCGCAATATGTATCCTCGCCCTCTTTGTCTCTGAGACAAAGGGCTTGGCGTCATTACCCTCGCTCTCGAGCTCGGTCCCCATGTAACCGAATATTAGCACTGATAACGTTATTTTTCTCGAGTTGTACATGGGCAATGAAATGAATATTTTTCGTTATCGGCAGGATGTGCTGACTACGTGGTGACCAAGCTCCGAGGAGGTCTGTGAGAAAACTCGCGATGAAGCTGACCGCTTGGGAACAGTTTCGCGGGTTATTCGAGGACTCTCGCGTCCCCAATATATACATAATATAGATATGACAATATTTCTTATTTCTAGGACCATTGTATTATGGTCAACACGAATATACATATATATGTTGGATACTAGTTCGGGGACTCGTGAATGTCCCCGTAATATACATGTAAGTATAGGTATTAATATTATTATTTGTACTCCGGAGACTCTCTTGGATGTCCCGAGTATATATATATGTATATTGGTGAGTGTCACTTTGAGGACTTATGTCCCCAAAGTATGCATGGAAGTAGATATGTATGAAATATTGCTCCGGGACTCGGCTATATGTCCCTGAAGCGTATGGAGTACGTATATCTATATATATATATATACATGTATAGATATTCACTAAGGTTATTCCGAGGACTAATGCCTTGGAAGTATGCATAAGAGTATACGAATGGTACATGAGGACTCTGAGGTCCTGGAGTATGTATATATATATATATTCGTTAAAGTCTTTTCGAGGACTTATGTCCCTAAAGTGTGCATGGAAATAGACATGCGGAATTATTATAGGAGGTACTCCAGGGACTCCCGTATATGTCCCTGAAGCATGCAGGTACGTGGATATGTATGTATATATGAGACATTTCGATATGGTACTCCGGGGACCCATGTGCGTGTCCCAGAAGTGTACAGGCAAACAGATATGTACGCGTATATGAGGCTAATTGTATAGTTAATCCGAGCACCCATGTGCTCGTCCCTGAAGTTACAGGTAAGCTTAGCGGTAATGTTATTATGGGACCTGTTTGTCCCTAAAGTATACAGGTAGATATACGCATGCTCAATTTAAAGATATATTCACGAATATTTTATATAACGGGGTTTCTGAGTGAAATCGACCATATATGGGTCGTTCTGATTAACATGTACCCCAAGAAAAACATAAATGAGCGCGTCTAGCGCGAGGAAAAAATCTTAATAATTAATACAATTCGTACCAGATATGAATATTTGGAGGGCGAGAGTGCTAGGACGTAACACCTCCCCCCTAAAAGTCTGAAGCAATGCTTCAGCTTTGCTGAGGACCGGCGTTGAGCCGCTCCAAGAGTCCGTGATCGACGCCCGACAAACGCCTCGACGTCGTCGGATGGTCGCGATTGTCATTGATGGACACCAGCTCTAGAGGTTCGTCGATGGTAATCTTCGACGACCGTTGTTCAGCATGGTGAGCTCTGCTAATCAGGAGGCTTGTCACCGAGTTCCAGATGGCTCCTAGGAGGGTGAAACTCCATCCGTACAGAGTGTGGAGTGTATATCCATGGATGCAAGTATCGATGATCGCCTTGATGATGGTGAGGATTGCGAGGACCCCGAACAGTCCCGCACTGATGATCCCGAATTTTTCGAAACCACCCCAGATTTTGTGCATTACTCCATCAGCCACGTGTTGGAGAGCGTCCTCGTCCATCAGTGTCTTGAGGGAAACGCTTCCCGGGGGTATGTCGTGTCCTGCGAAACCCCTTGCGATGTTGTTGAGTAATGCTGGTTTTTCAGCGGGGAACATTATCCTGTCCCTCAGCTGGTTGATCTCGTGGTCAGAATAAATTCCGCTGGATGCCAAATTCCCAATGGGGTTGTATCCCCAGGTAGGCATGGAAGCGGGATGCAGTTGTCCAGGAGGCGGTACCTCGACTGGATGTGGTGTGAAACGATACCAAGTGCCGTCGATCCAATATTCGGCGGCCAGCATGGGGTTGCACTCGATATGTGTCCGTTCGACGAAGGGTGCATTCCACACACACGCGGAGTTCATAATCGGGTGCCTCTTAATTTATTGGGGTGGACTACCCGAGGTTTATTTTTATAGAGGATCTTCACGTTTCCTCCTGATAAAATTTCCAGAATTTCGCATGGTTCGGTGTATTGGTCACCGAATTTTCCCCTTTTTGGTTCCTTCAACATGAGAACCTTGTCGCCGACCTTGAATGTTTTCGGATTAATCCTCCGATCGTAATACGTTTTTGATTTCTCCTTGGATTTCTTCAGATTTTCGGCGGCAAGTTGTTGGAGTTCGTAAATTCGAGAGAAGAGCTCCTCCAGGTATGCAGCATAAGTCGTATCCTGTTGCTCCTCGATTTGTTGATAACCCGACGGATGGCGGGCCAGTTTACCGAAAACTAGCTCGTGAGGGGTGTACCCTGTACCCTCGTGTTGGCTCGTATTATAAGAGAACATCGCTAACTCGATGAGCTCGTCCCAATCATTGTTTTCGTTCACGTACTGTTTCAGATATTCCGCGAGGACATGGTGAGACCTTTCGATTGACCCGTTGGACTGCGGGTAGAAGGCTGATGTTTGGTACATTTTGATTCTGAATTTCCTCGCGATGGCCTTCATAAAACTGCTCCGAAAGTTCGCCCCCTGGTCGGTGAGAAGGGCGCGAGGAGCACCAAAACGAGCGATGAAGTTTTTGACGAACGCCTCGCTGATGTCGATCGCCGTTGTTCTTTTCAGCGGAATTGCCAACGAGTACTTGGTGAGAAGATCCTGGATGGTCAGCACGTACTCGTTGCCCATCTTCGTAACAGGAAGTGGTCCGACCACGTCCATGGCCACCTTGTCGAAGGCCGCCCTTGGGGTGTCGGTGATCACCATGGGTTGCTTAGTTTTGACGCGAACTAACTTTTTTAATTGGCAACCTCTACAATGTTGAATGTACTCTTGAATTTCGCTTTTCATGTTTTTCCAAAAGAAATTTTCTCTGATTCGTTTGTACGTTTTATTCACTCCCTTATGACCTCCTACCAACGAGTCGTGGTTTTCTTCTATAATTGCGACACGATTTTCCTCGGGAGGATATTGAATGAGTTGTTTACAAATGGTCAACGTAACTTCGTCGTTGCCTAGCGATCGTATCAAAAGATTTTTAATTTCGTTCCATGATACATTTCCGATTGAGTTTGTTTTCGCGACATAAATTTGTTTCGTAGATGTTTCGCGGACAAAGTTTTTCAAGGAGTCGAGGGCTTCTTCAAGGTCCTCGATCAAAAGATTTTCGTGTACATTAGCCAATAATGGTATAGCTAATATGCATCTTGAATTTTCGTTTATTACCTTGAGTCGTAAATACGTGGTTTCCTCGATTTTGGGAAACAAATTTTGAGTTTGGAGATCTTTCGCTCCATCATCGATTGGTCTCCCGGAAGTGGTGACAAAGACGACGAGATTGTCCTTGAACATGGACAAATTATCACGCGTTTCGCGTATGGTGAGTCTACCTTGGACTTCACTGTTTTCCCTCGGTAATGCATACTCGGGGTTTTCATTATCAAATATGTCGCTATTTACAGAGTCGTCGTCTGAGTCGCTTGAGCTTTCGGGGAGATCATCGATATTCTCAATGTTTTCTCCATGTTCTGACGGTTCCGGAGTTTCGGAATCCTCAGGAAATGGGGCTATTTCTCGATCTTCTAAAAGTTGCGGTATTTGAAAATTTTCCGCGTTTCCGTCGTTTGGACTTGCGTCTGGAATAGACGTGTGCAAGGTTGTATCTTTTACAGGTTCGACGGATTGAGGATGGGAAGGCGGTTCTTCCAGGTTCCGGGTTTTCGGAGTTTCTTTTTCTTTTTCCCAACGACGAGGCGTTTTGCCAGACGTTTGCGAAATTGTCGGGAAATTTCGGAAACCGAGGAAATCGTCCTCGTCCGCGGAGCCGGCCAACTTTTTCCTTTTTTCAGGTGGATTTTTCCTTTGGTTGCCGTCCGACGGATCGGGGATTTCCTCCGTATCCGTATCAGGATTTGAGGTAGGTTTTCGTTTTTTAGCTGGGTTTCTTCCAGCTGGTGGATCGAACAATCTTTCGTCCGAGTCCGAATCGTCGTTTTCACTAGGAGTCGGTTTGCCGATTTTTGCCCGACTTGGACCAACGATAGGCGATTTGGATTTTCTTTTACATGGCGTATGCTTCACCATGAGCACAGTCTGATTTTTTACTGGCGGGTTCCGGGAGAGGGCGTCAGCATTGCTGTTTACCCTTCCTGGTTTGTATACAATTTTATAAGTATAATTAGCTAGGCTAAGGCGCCAATGCACAAGCCGATTGGCCGGGTCTTTTACGGAGTGAAGCCATACGAGCGGCTTGTGATCCGTTACCAATAAGAACTCACGGCCGTAGACATAAGGTCTGAAATGATTTACACAATAAATGATAGCCAATAATTCCTTCTCGATCACTGAGTAATTAACTTCGTGTTTTCCAAGAGTTCGAGAGGTGTAACTAACGGGTCTATCTTTACCAATTTCGCCTTGGCTCAAAATTCCGCCAATGGCGTGATCGGATGCGTCCGTTGTTATGATGAATGGTTTCGTGAAATCCGGATATTGAAGAATTGGTTCTTTACATAACGCCTCGATAAGCGTATCAAAGGCTTTTTGGTGAGATTCGGTCCATTTGAAGGTCGATCCCTTTTTTAATAAATTTGTGAGTGGCTTTGCAATGCCTGAAAAATTTTCGATAAACCTGCGGTAATAACCTGCAAGTCCTAAAAATTGTTTTATCTTTTTCGGAGTGGTAGGCCTAGGGTATCCCTGTAGAGCCTCCAATTTTTTGGGATCGGGTTTAACCCCGTCCTCACTTATGATGTGACCCAAATATGCCACTTCTCGTCTTAAAAATTCACACTTGTCCGGTTGTAATTTTAAGTTGGCTTGCCTTAATTTTTTCGCAAGTTTGTTGAATTTATTCTCGTGTTCAACTAGTGTCTTTGCATAAATGACGATGTCGTCCAAATAAACAAAAAGCTCGATGCCTTGAAGGCCTGTTAAGACTCGATCCATTAATCTTTGAAATGTCGCCGGAGCGTTTTTTAAACCAAACGGCATTCGGTCGAATTCGTAGTGTCCGAATGGTGTAGCAAATGCTGTCTTGTGAGAATCATCTGGATGTACTTTAATTTGATGGAAACCACTGGCCAGGTCGAATACTGAAAAATATTTCGCATTACCCAATTGGTCGAGAATTTCGGTTATTTGAGGTAATGGATAAGCATCGCCAATCGTCTTTTCGTTTAAGTTTCTATAATCAATGACCATGCGCCACTTTGGATTTCCTTGTGAGTCCGCCTTTTTCGGAACGATCCACAGGGGCGAACTATACGGGGAGTTTGACGGTTTTATTACTTCCCCTTCAATTAGTTCTTTAACTTGTTTTGTAATTTCATCTTTATGAACGGGCGGAAATCTATACTGCCTCGTAAAAACTGGTTGATCGTCGTTCGTCGTTATCTTATGCTCGATTTTATCTGTAAAGCCTAGGACTTTTCCTGGCAAATGAAATAGGTCCGAATTCTCGCTTATAATTTTATCCACGCTTGACCGTTCTTCATCGTTTAGATGGTTGAGACGGAGTAAGTCGCGAATTTCGTTTACTTTATCTTTCTTTTCAACTTTTAAAACTTTTTTGTTGCGCGCAATTTCAAACCGTAATATACCCTCTTCCCGAGACGCCATTTGGTCGTCCGGGTGGGGAACAATTAAATTTTTCTCCTCTTCCTGAAACGCCTTTTGGTCGTCCGGAGTGAGGGAATTATTTTCACATCGGGTCCTATCCTCTTCCTGAAACGCCTTTTGGTCGTCCGGAGTGAGGGAACCCGTTTGAATTTTATCCTCTTCCTGAAACGCCTTTTGGTCGTCCGGAGTGAGGAAATTATTTTCACATTCGGTCCTATCCTCTTCCTGAAACGCCTTTTGGTCGTCCGGAGTGAGGGAACCTTTTTTCGTGCCTTTGCACCTGAATTCTTCGACTACTACCGTTGGTATAGTCAGTAACAAATTATCATCGGTTGAATTGTGCGCAATAAGATAAGCGATACCATTCTTGACCGTAACGACTGCTTCGCCAAAAAAGATCCCTTCTCCCAAGTAGAGCATCGGAATATATCCTTCTTTGATTTTGGGATTACTTACTTTGACATAACAGACCGTTTTGGACCGTTTTGGAATCGAAATAGTTTGTTTACTTTTAAACGGGATCCTTTGATTTCCCCAAGTTAATTGTTCGTGTCTCCAATCTACGAGAGCTTTATTTTCAGCAAGAAATTCGGTACCAAGTAATGCATGTTGGTCCATTGGGAACCAATCATCGACGACGTGAAATTCCGCGGGGGTATCATTGATCATTATTCTTATCGACCCCTTTGTTCTTACGGGGATACTCGAAATCCCCTCCAAATTTAATATATCGTATTTATTTATATACGTATGAGCATTTACGATTTGACTTTTGACGAGATTCACTTCCGAGCCCGAGTCTATTAAAAATTCGTTAAGTCCCGATAAGTTGGGTGAGTCGAGGTCTACGGAAGCTATTTGTTTTGAACGCGTTAATAAGACGTGGACGGTTCGCACGGAGACGCGTCTATTATTTTTACCGGGCGCTCCGTCGATTTCTCGTCCCGCGGGGAGGCCCGTGCCACTGGTCGAGAATTCTCGTTTTTTGGCAATTCGGTTGCCCTATTCCTTTCTTCGTTTTGTTTTTTATAGCAGGACGTCTCGAGGTGGCCCGCCCTGTTGCAATAATTACACATCGACGGGACTCGAGATCCTTGACCGTTCGTGGGCTTTGACCACGTGATTCTACTGTTAGAACTTTGTTTATTTGAATTTCCCGGCTTCTTGTCCGGAAACTTTAACCAGCAATCATCGGACGCGTGATTGCGGTTGCAATGTTTACAAGTCGGTCCTCCTGAAGGGGAGACCGCTTTTATTTGGGCCGACTGATTTTGAGTTCGGCTTTCGAAACGCGTGTCCTTGAAATGAGACCTATCGCGTTCCATATCTTTTTCAACTTTTATTGCCTTTGAATAGGCATCCTCGAGATTATCGAATCCCTCGAGTTTGAGACGGATTCGAAAGTCGGGTGGAAGACCCTTGACGAAACAATCCAGCGTGTCGTTTTCGAAAATATCGTATTGACCGTTTCGGAGAGTTCCGTGATTATCAATTTCGGCTTCAAGAATCGCCGTATGCAAATCTTTGGTTCGACTGATATAGTCGATAATGTGTTCGTTTTTATTTTTTGAAATATTTCCAAGTTCACCACGAAATTCGTTCAAAGTTTTCGCGGAACCAAATAACGTTTTCAACCGCTCACCGAATTGGTGAACGTTTTGGAAGTTATAATCTTCCAGTGCCGTTGCGGCATGACCTTTTAATTTGTTACGGAGGAGCTGAGTGAGGCCCAACTCCTGATGAGGGCGGAACATGTCCCTTGCCCTTTTACAAGCACGAACAAACCGCAGAACCGGTACGTTGTACCCATTGAAGATGGGCACAGATTCAAGTGCATCTTTAAATTTAATGTTCGCGGGTAATTCTTGATCATCGCGAACGTTAACTTCGTTTCGTTGTACGTGAGGGACCGGACCTGATTGTCGTTGACCCTCACCATTTTTAATCGACCCAATTTCCCTACTAATTCGACTGACTTCGTTTATCATTGTCGACAGGGTATTTTGCATAGCCTCGAGGGCGTGATGAGTGGTGGAGATTGGTTCATCTCTATTATTCACTTGATCACTAAATTCACATTCACGCGCGCGCAGGGCTTCTAATTTTTCGTGCGTTTCTAATTCTCTTTTTAATAACGCTTGTTCTTGTTCACGAAGTATTTCGCGTTTTTTATCTAATTGATCCGCTAATACGCGGAGTTCCTCTTCACTTAAACGTTTCGAATTTTGGGAATGCTCAGCCATTTTGAACCTCTTATTTTATTTTACACTTTGCGATATGTAAACATGAATTTTTTCTATATAGATTTTTTAAATTTTACACCAAAGACTTTAAGCGTATCCCACCGCTGCCACCAATTTAATTTTTATATATATCTCTGTTACGTCGTGGGGCCCATTTTTAATCGATAATTAATCGTCTTTTAATTTACCTTTCAGGATTTGAATTTACGAATGGGAAGTGTGCCACGAACGTACGGATTATAATGAATTAAGTCATATGACTTATATGACGGTAAGTTACCGTCGGAGAAGAAAAGCGCCACGTTTAAGCGGGAATGTGCCCACTTGGGATAGGCGCTTGGTAAAGTCGTTGGTGTATAATTTGACGCATGAGCGACAGGTAAGCAAATAAGAAAGTAGCGTGAAATTGTGCTTACCTTGGTGAGAAAGAGCGGCGGTGCGTAGCGGGTCAAAACTACTCGACCGTGTGACCGAATTTGTCCAGGAATCGCAAAGATGTTCCAGCTCGACCCGACCTGTCGTTGCCCTGACGGGTACCCGGTGCTCGTGCGAATGCGATGGGCCGGGGATGCCGATGTTTTTGGGAGCGGTCGGAGACTACGAGGACTGGATTAATTTATGAGGGATACATTCGCTTTGAAATATAAATATACATGTATAGAATTTATAATTATTTGAACCGCTGAGTGAGTGCAAGACGTGCCAGGTTACGGCACCGTCGACTCACTACGTCTGGCTCCACCTCCGCCCGGTTACGGCGATTGGCGGCCAGCCGCGAGAACAAACGTTGAGAATAACGGAAGCCGACGCCCGAACACTAAGCACCGGTGTGACCGTGCCAGTCGCTGACCGACCGAATTACGGCGGGTCGGCGCGTGTGGCGTGTTCGTGCGGCAAACCTTCCGAATCCCTCGGAAAATACCCTGTTTATACGTCCGATTTTGGACGGACGAGGGTTTTTTATTTGTCGAGCGAATGTATCGGGAAACGTATTCGTCTAACGCATAGGTACAGATTTATATGAAATAAAATTTGGTACGCTGAGCGAGTCTAGTGCGTGCCAGATTACGGCACCGCCGACTCGCTACGTCTGGCCCACCTCCGCCCGGTTACGGCGATTGGCAGCCAGCCGCGAATACAAATATAAAGGTCAAGGGAAATCGACGTCCGAACACTAAGCACCGGATTAACCGTGCCAGTCGCTAACCTGCCAGATTACGGCGAGTCAGCGGATGTAGCGTGTTCGTGCGTCAGCTTTCCCAAGCCTCATAAAAAAGGGCACTTCAAGATTTGTCCAATTTTTGGACAAGTATGATTTAATGAGTGAGACGAATACGTGTGTTGGGAAAAATGGCGTGAGTGAGAGGAAGAGAGAAAGAGAGAAAGAAATGCACTACGATGATTTGTTCGTTGCGTGTTTACACGCACGAACGAGAGCCAAATATATTTTAATTATTTGCTCGGAAAATGTTACACTTTTTCGCGGTCGCCGTATTTTGCGTGATTCTAATAGCGCGAAGAAATCGAATGTTATATAAAAGATTGTGTATTTTACACGTAAATAAACGTAGTTACATTCAATAAAGAAAATAATATAAGTTTCGTTAATTTATTCGTTGCAGTGTTTGACGTGTTGTGTTTCCTTTTACTTTTATTATGATTTAAACAATTAATGCCGGTTTTACAGAGACTTATAGTTACACTGACGAAGAGACCGGGGTAAACTCGAAAAGAATATAAAAAAGAATAAAATAGGTGTACCGGTTTTCAGAGCGTCGACTCTGCGATGCGCGCTGTTGGAGAGACCGGACGGAACTGGCTGGCCAGCTCCCGGAGCGCAATATGTATCCTCGCCCTCTTTGTCTCTGAGACAAAGGGCTTGGCGTCATTACCCTCGCTCTCGAGCTCGGTCCCCATGTAACCGAATATTAGCACTGATAACGTTATTTTTCTCGAGTTGTACATGGGCAATGAAATGAATATTTTTCGTTATCGGCAGGATGTGCTGACTACGTGGTGACCAAGCTCCGAGGAGGTCTGTGAGAAAACTCGCGATGAAGCTGACCGCTTGGGAACAGTTTCGCGGGTTATTCGAGGACTCTCGCGTCCCCAATATATACATAATATAGATATGACAATATTTCTTATTTCTAGGACCATTGTATTATGGTCAACACGAATATACATATATATGTTGGATACTAGTTCGGGGACTCGTGAATGTCCCCGTAATATACATGTAAGTATAGGTATTAATATTATTATTTGTACTCCGGAGACTCTCTTGGATGTCCCGAGTATATATATATGTATATTGGTGAGTGTCACTTTGAGGACTTATGTCCCCGAAGTATGCATGGAAGTAGATATGTATGAAATATTGCTCCGGGACTCGGCTATATGTCCCTGAAGCGTATGGAGTACGTATATCTATATATATATATATACATGTATAGATATTCACTAAGGTTATTCCGAGGACTAATGCCTTGGAAGTATGCATAAGCGTATACGAATGGTACATGAGGACTCTGAGGTCCTGGAGTATGTATATATATATATATTCGTTAAAGTCTTTTCGAGGACTTATGTCCCTAAAGTGTGCATGGAAATAGACATGCGGAATTATTATAGGAGGTACTCCAGGGACTCCCGTATATGTCCCTGAAGCATGCAGGTACGTGGATATGTATGTATATATGAGACATTTCGATATGGTACTCCGGGGACCCATGTGCGTGTCCCAGAAGTGTACAGGCAAACAGATATGTACGCGTATATGAGGCTAATTGTATAGTTAATCCGAGCACCCATGTGCTCGTCCCTGAAGTTACAGGTAAGCTTAGCGGTAATGTTATTATGGGACCTGTTTGTCCCTAAAGTATACAGGTAGATATACGCATGCTCAATTTAAAGATATATTCACGAATATTTTATATAACGGGGTTTCTGAGTGAAATCGACCATATATGGGTCGTTCTGATTAACATGTACCCCAAGAAAAACATAAATGAGCGCGTCTAGCGCGAGGAAAAAATCTTAATAATTAATACAATTCGTACCAGATATGAATATTTGGAGGGCGAGAGTGCTAGGACGTAACAAGTATAACATTTTCCGAGCAAATAATTAAAATATATTTGGCTCTCGTTCGTGCGTGTAAACACGCAACGAACAAATCATCGTAGTGCATTTCTTTCTCTCTTTCTCTCTTCCTCTCACTCACGCCATTTTTCCCAACACACGTATTCGTCTCACTCATTAAATCATACTTGTCCAAAAATTGGACAAATCTTGAAGTGCCCTTTTTTATGAGGCTTGGGAAAGCTGACGCGCGAACACGCTACATCCGCTGACTCGCCGTAATCTGGCAGGTTAGCGACTGGCACGGTTAATCCGGTGCTTAGTGTTCGGACGTCGATTTCCCTTGACCTTTATATTTGTATTCGCGGCTGGCTGCCAATCGCCGTAACCGGGCGGAGGTGGGCCAGACGTAGCGAGTCGGCGGTGCCGTAATTTGGCACGCACTAGACTCGCTCAGCGTACCCAAATTTTATTTCATATCAGTCTGTACCTGTGCGTTAGACGAATACGTATCCCGATACATTCGCTCGACAAATAAAAAACCCTCGTCCGTCCAAAATCGGACGTATAAACAGGGTATTTTCCGAGGAATTCGGAAGGTTTGCCGCACGAACACGCCACACGCGCCGACCCGCCGTAATTCGGTAGGTCAGCGACTGGCACGGTCACACCGGTGCTTAGTGTTCGGGCGTCGGCTTCCGTTATTCTCAACGTTTGTTCTCGCGGCTGGCCGCCAATCGCCGTAACCGGGCGGAGGTGGAGCCAGACGTAGTGAGTCGACGGTGCCGTAACCTGGCACGTCTTGCACTCACTCAGCGGTTCAAATAATTATAAATTCTATAGATGTATATTTATATTTCAAAGCGAATGTATCCCTCATAAATTAATCCAGTCCTCGTAGTCTCCGACCGCTCCCAAAAACATCGGCATCCCCGGCCCATCGCATTCGCACGAGCACCGGGTACCCGTCAGGGCAACGACAGGTCGGGTCGAGCTGGAACATCTTTGCGATTCCTGGACAAATTCGGTCACACGGTCGAGTAGTTTTGACCCGCTACGCACCGCCGCTCTTTCTCACCAAGGTAAGCACAATTTCACGCTACTTTCTTATTTGCTTACCTGTCGCTCATGCGTCAAATTATACACCAACGACTTTACCAAGCGCCTATCCCAAGTGGGCACATTCCCGCTTAAACGTGGCGCTTTTCTTCTCCGTCGGTAACTTACCGTCATATAAGTCATATGACTTCATTCATTATAATCCGTACGTTCGTGGCACACTTCCCATTCGTAAATTCAAATCCTGAAAGGTAAATTAAAAGACGATTAATTATCGATCAAAAATGGGCCCCACGACGTAACAATATATCTAATATGTATAGACGCTCGGACAAATAAATTGAAAAAAAATCCTCATTCTTTTTTTTTGCAGGTGTTTGCATTACTTCTCATCAGAGGATACATTGAAATCGCACGAGATTGATTGTGGAGCGATCAATGATTGTGCCATCCGACTCCCAAACGAAGCGAACAAATGGCTCCAATTCACGAACTTCAACCGGAAAGAGCGACATCCATTTATCGTGTATGCTGATTTGGAGTGCGTCTTAGCGAGGACTAGTGAGGAGACCGCGACAACGTATCATCAACGGCACGAAGTATTCAGTATTGGGTACTATGTATGCTGTTCATACGACGAATCGCTTTCTTCGTATCACTCAAGTCGCAGTACCGACCCCATAAAGTGGTTCGTAGAAGAGCTTAAAAATCTTGCACTGCGCATAAAAGAAATTTTTTGTGACAATGTGCCAATGGTCCATCTAACACCGGGCGAATGGGCAAGTTTTCGAAACGCTACTCAATGTCATATCTGTAAGAAAGCATTTGCACAAGGTGATATACGCGTTCGTGATCATTGCCACCTGACGGGGCGCTATAGAGGCCCTGCCCATTCTAATTGCAACTTGAATTACAAGCAGTCATTTTTCATTCCAGTGGTTTTCCACAATTTATCAGGTTATGATGCACATTTTATAATCAAGGAAGTAGCCACAGCGTTCGAAGGGAAAATTGATGTACTCCCGATAACGAAAGAGAAGTACATCTCATTCACCAAACACATTCAAATTGTAGATGATTCAAAGCACAACATTCAATTACGCGTCATTGATTCGTACAAATTTCTCAACACGAGTCTTGACAAGTTAGCATCATTTTTGACCGAGGACAAATTCAAAATCTTACGAAGGCAATTCACAGACATATCGAGAGACGAGTTCAACTTGTTGATGCGAAAAGAGGTTTTCCCATACGAATATATAGATAATGTGAATAAGTTGGACGACACTTGCTTACCGCCACGTGACGCATTTTATAGTTCCCTGACAGATGACACGATTTCCGAGAGCGAGTCCGCACATGCTCAGAACGTTTGGGAGCGATTTTCCATTCGAACGCTGGGTGAATACAGCGATTTGTACTTGAAGACAGATGTCTTATGATTGGGAGATATTTTTGAAAACTTTCGGGACACATGTATTGAGAGTTATGGGCTGGATCCCGCGTATTATTACACATTGCCCGGATACACCTGGGATGCAATGTTAAAGCATACGAACGTTAAATTCGAATTACTCACGGACATCGATATGGTTTTATTTGTTGAACGGGGTATACGCGGTGGTCTTAGCCAATGCTCAAACAGGTATGCCCGTGCTAATAATAAATACATGGAGTCGTTTGATCCATCGAAAACATCATCATACTTGATGTATTTTGATGTCAACAATTTATATGGCTGGGCGATGTGTCAACCTTTGCCACATGCAAATTTTCGATGGGTCGTGTTACGTCCTAGCACTCTCGCCCTCCAAATATTCATATCTGGTACGAATTGTATTACTTATTAAGATTTTTTCCTCGCGCTAAACGCGCTCATTTATGTTTTTCTTGGGGTACATGTTAATCAGAACGACCCATATATGGTCGATTTCACTCAGAAACCCCGTTATATAAAATATTCGTGAATATATCTTTAAATTGAGCATGCGTATATCTACCCGTATACTTTAGGGACAAACAGTTCCCATAATAACATTACCGCTAAGCTTACCTGTAACTTCAGGGACGAGCACATGGGTGCTCGGATTAACTATACAATTAGCCTCATATACGCGTACATATCTGTTTGCCTGTACACTTCTGGGACACGCACATGGGTCCCCGGAGTACCATATCGAAATGTCTCATATATACATACATATCCACGTACCTGCATGCTTCAGGGACATATACGAGAGTCCCTGGAGTACCTCCTATAATAATTCCGCATGTCTATTTCCATGCACACTTTAGGGACATAAGTCCTCGAAAAGACTTTAACGAATATATATATATATACATACTCCAGGACCTCAGAGTCCTCATGTACCATTCGTATACTCTTATGCATACTTCGAAGGCATTAGTCCTCGGAATAACCTTAGTGAATATCCATACATGTATATATATATATATATATACATATACGTACTCCATACGCTTCAGGGACATATAGCCGAGTCCCGGAGCAATATTTCATACATATCTACTTCCATGCATACTTCGGGGACATAAGTCCTCAAAGTGACACTCACCAATATACATATATATATACTCGGGACATCCAAGAGAGTCTCCGGAGTACAAATAATAATATTAATACCTATACTTACATGTATATTACGGGGACATTCACGAGTCCCCGAACTAGTATCCAACATATATATGTATATTCGTGTTGACCATAATACAATGGTCCTAGAAATAAGAAATATTGTCATATCTATATTATGTATATATTGGCGACGCGAGAGTCCTCGAATAACCCGCGAAACTGTTCCCAAGCGGTCAGCTTCATCGCGAGTTTTCTCACAGACCTCCTCGGAGCTTGGTCACCACGTAGTCAGCACATCCTGCCGATAACGAAAAATACAACTCGAGAAAAATAACGTTATCAGTGCTAATATTCGGTTACATGGGGACCGAGCTCGAGAGCGAGGGTAATGACGCCAAGCCCTTTGTCTCAGAGACAAAGAGGGCGAGGATACATATTGCGCTCCGGGAGCTGGCCAGTCAGTTCCGTCCGGTCTCTCCAACAGCGCGCATCGCAGAGTCGACGCTCTGAAAACCGGTACACCTATTTTATTCTTTTTTATATTCTTTTCGAGTTTACCCCGGTCTCTTCGTCAGTGTAACTATAAGTCTCTGTAAAACCGGCACTAATTGTTTAAATCATAATAAAAAATAAAAGGAAACAACACGTCAAACACTGCAACGAATAAATTAACGAAACTTATATTATTTTCTTTATTGAATGTAACTACGCTTATTTTCGTGTAAAATACACAATCGTTTATATAACATTCGATTTCTTCGCGCTATTAAAATCACGCAAAATACGGCGACCGCACAAAAGTGTAACATTTTCCGAGCAAATAATTAAAATATATTTGGCTCTCGTTCGTGCGTATAAACACGCAACGAACAAATCATCGTAGTGCATTTCTTTCTCTCTTTCTCTCTTCCTCTCACTCACGCCATTTTTCCCAACACACGTATTCGTTTCACTCATAAAATCATACTTGTCCAAAATTGGACAAATCTTGAAGTGCCTTTTTTATGAGGCTTGGGAAAGCTGACGCACGAACACGCTACATCCGCTGACTCGCCGTAATCTGGCAGGTTAGCGACTGGCACGGTTAATCCGGTGCTTAGTGTTCGGACGTCGATTTCCCTTGACCTTTATATTTGTATTCGCGGCTGGCTGCCAATCGCCGTAACCGGGCGGAGGTGGGCCAGACGTAGCGAGTCGGCGGTGCCGTAATTTGGCACGCACTAGACTCGCTCAGCGTACCCAAATTTTATTTCATATCAGTCTGTACCTGTGCGTTAGACGAATACGTATCCCGATATATTCGCTCGACAAATAAAAGATCCTCGTCCGTTCAAAATCGGACGTATAAACAGGGTATTTTCCGAGGAATTCGGAAGGTTTGCCGCACGAACACGCCACACGCGCCGACCCGCCGTAATTCGGTAGGTCAGCGACTGGCACGGTCACACCGGTGCTTAGTGTTCGGGCGTCGGCTTCCGTTATTCTCAACGTTTGTTCTCGCGGCTGGCCGCCAATCGCCGTAACCGGGCGGAGGTGGAGCCAGACGTAGTGAGTCGACGGTGCCGTAACCTGGCACGTCTTGCACTCACTCAGCGGTTCAAATAATTATACATGTATATTTATATTTCAAAGCGAATGTATCCCTCATAAATTGATCCAGTCCTCGTAGTCTCTGACCGCTCCCAAAAACATCGGCATCCCCGGTCCATCGCATTCGCACGAGCACCGGGTACCCGTCAGGGCAACGACAGGTCGGGTCGAGCTGGAACATCTTTGCGATTCCTGGACAAATTCGGTCACACGGTCGAGTAGTTTTGACCCGCTACGCACCGCCGCTCTTTCTCACCGAGGTAAGCACAATTTCACGCTACTTTCTTATTTGCTTACCTGTCGCTCATGCGTCAAATTATACACCAACGACTTTACCAAGCGCCTATCCCAAGTGGGCACATTCCCGCTTAAACGTGGCGCTTTTCTTCTCCGACGGTAACTTACCGTCATATAAGTCTAATGACTTAATTCATTATTATCCGTACGTTCGTGGCACACTTCCCATTCGTAAATTCAAATCCTAAAAGGTAAATTAAAAGACGATTAATTATCGATTAAAATGGGCCCCACGACGTAACAGGTCAGCGACTGGCACGGTCACACCGGTGCTTAGTGTTCGGGCGTCGGCTTCCGTTATTCTCAACGTTTGTTCTCGCGGCTGGCCGCCAATCGCCGTAACCGGGCGGAGGTGGAGCCAGACGTAGTGAGTCGACGGTGCCGTAACCTGGCACGTCTTGCACTCACTCAGCGGTTCAAATAATTATAAATTCTATACATGTATATTTATATTTCATAGCGAATGTATCCCTCATAAATTAATCCAGTCCTCGTAGTCTCCGACCGCTCCCAAAAACATCGGCATCCCCGGCCCATCGCATTCGCACGAGCACCGGGTACCCGTCAGGGCAACGACAGGTCGGGTCGAGCTGGAACATCTTTGCGATTCCTGGACAAATTCGGTCACACGGTCGAGTAGTTTTGACCCGCTACGCACCGCCGCTCTTTCTCACCAAGGTAAGCACAATTTCACGCTACTTTCTTATTTGCTTACCTGTCGCTCATGCGTCAAATTATACACCAACGACTTTACCAAGCGCCTATCCCAAGTGGGCACATTCCCGCTTAAACGTGGCGCTTTTCTTCTCCGACGGTAACTTACCGTCATATAAGTCATATGACTTAATTCATTATTATCCGTACGTTCGTGGCACACTTCCCATTCGTAAATTCAAATCCTAAAAAGGTAAATTAAAAGACGATTAATTATCGTTTAAAAATGGGCCCCACGACGTAACAGCCACCTTGTCGAAGGCCGCCCGTGGGGTGTCGGTGATCACCATGGGTTGCTTAGTTTTGACGCGAACTAACTTTTTTAATTGGCAACCTCTACAATGTTGAATGTACTCTCGAATTTCGCTTTTCATGTTTTTCCAAAAGAAATTTTCTCTGATTCGTTTGTACGTTTTATTTACTCCCTTATGACCTCCTACCAACGAGTCGTGGTTTTCTTCTATAATTGCGATACGATTTTCCTCAGGAGGATATTGAATGAGTTGTTTACAAATGGTCAACGTAACTTCGTCGTTGCCTAGCGATCGTATCAAAAGATTTTTAATTTCGTTCCATGATACATTTCCGATTGAGTTTGTTTTCGCGACATAAATTTGTTTCGTAGATGTTTCGCGGACAAAGTTTTTCAAGGAGTCGAGGGCTTCTTCAAGGTCCTTGATCAAAAGATTTTCGTGTACATTAGCCAATAATGGTATAGCTAATATGCATCTTGAATTTTCGTTTATTACGTTGAGTCGTAAATACGTGGTTTCCTCGATTTTGGGAAACAAATTTTGAGTTTGGAGATCTTTCGCTCCATCATCGATTGGTCTCCCGGAAGTGGTGACAAAGACGACGAGATTGTCCTTGAACATGGACAAATTATCACGCGTTTCGCGTATGGTGAGTCTACCTTGGACTTCACTGTTTTCCCTCGGTAATGCATACTCGGGGTTTTCATTATCAAATATGTCGCTATTTACAGAGTCGTCGTCTGAGTCGCTTGAGCTTTCGGTGAGATCATCGATATTCTCAATGTTTTCTCCATGTTCTGACGGTTCCGGAGTTTCGGAATCCTCAGGAAATGGGGCTATTTCTCGACCTTCTAAAAGTTGCGGTATTTGAAAATTTTCCGCGTTTCCGTCGTTTGGATTTGCGTCTGGAATAGACGTGTGCAAGGTTGTTTCTTTTACAGGTTCGACGGATTGAGGATGGGAAGGCGGTTCTTCCAGGTTCCGGGTTTTCGGAGTTTCTTTTTCTTTTTCCCAACGACGAGGCGTTTTGCCAGACGTTTGCGAAATTGTCGGGAAATTTCGGAAACCGAGGAAATCGTCCTCGTCCACGGAGCCGGCCAACTTTTTCCTTTTTTCAGGTGGATTTTTCCTTTGGTTGCCGTCCGACGGATCGGGGATTTCCTCCGTATCCGTATCAGGATTCAGGTAGGTTTTCGTTTTTTAGCTGGATTTCTTCCAGCTGGTGGATCGAACAATCTTTCGTCCGAGTCCGAATCGTCGTTTTCACTAGGAGTCGGTTTACCGATTTTTGCCCGACTTGGACAAACGATAGGCGATTCGGATTTTCTTTTACATGGCGTATGCTTCACCATGAGCACAGTCTGATTTTTTACTGGCGGGTTCCGGGAGAGGGCGTCAGCATTGCTGTTTACCCTTCCTGGTTTGTATACAATTTTATAAGTATAATTAGCAAGGCTAAGGCGCCAATGCACAAGCCGATTGGCCGGGTCTTTTACGGAGTGAAGCCATACGAGCGGCTTGTGATCCGTTACCAATAAGAACTCACGGCCGTAGACATAAGGTCTGAAATGATTTACACAATAAATGACAGCCAATAATTCCTTCTCGATCACTGAGTAATTAACTTCGTGTTTTCCAAGAGTTCGAGAGGTGTAACTAACGGGTCTATCTTTACCAATTTCGCCTTGGCTCAAAATTCCGCCAATGGCGTGATCGGATGCGTCCGTTGTTATGATGAATGGTTTCGTGAAATCCGGATATTGAAGAATTGGTTCTTTACATAACGCCTCGATAAGCGTATCAAAGGCTTTTTGGTGAGATTCGGTCCATTTGAAGGTCGATCCCTTTTTTAATAAATTTGTGAGTGGCTTTGCAATGCCTGAAAAATTTTCGATAAACCTGCGGTAATAACCTGCAAGTCCTAAAAATTGTTTTATCTTTTTCGGAGTGGCAGGCCTAGGGTATCCCTGTAGAGCCTCCAATTTTTTGGGATCGGGTTTAACCCCGTCCTCACTTATGATGTGACCCAAATATGCCACTTCTCGTCTTAAAAATTCACACTTGTCCGGTTGTAATTTTAAGTTGGCTTGCCTTAATTTTTTCGCAAGTTTGTTGAATTTATTATCGTGTTCAACTAGTGTCTTTGCATAAATGACGATGTCGTCCAAATAAACAAAAAGCTCGATGCCTTGAAGGCCTGTTAAGACTCGATCCATTAATCTTTGAAATGTCGCCGGAGCGTTTTTTAAACCAAACGGCATTCGGTCGAATTCGTAGTGTCCGAATGGTGTAGCGAATGGTGTCTTGTGAGAATCATCTGGATGTACTTTAATTTGATGGAAACCACTGGCCAAGTCGAATACTGAAAAATATTTCGCATTACCCAATTGGTCGAGAATTTCGGTTATTTGAGGTAATGGATAAGCATCGCCAATCGTCTTTTCGTTTAAGTTTCTATAATCAATGACCATGCGCCACTTTGGATTTCCTTGTGAGTCCGCCTTTTTCGGAACGATCCACAGGGGCGAACTATACGGGGAGTTTGACGGTTTTATTACTTCCCCCTCAATTAGTTCTTTAACTTGTTTTGTAATTTCATCTTTATGAACGGGCGGAAATCTATACTGCCTCGTAAATACTGGTTGATCGTCGTTCGTCGTTATCTTATGCTCGATTTTATCTGTAAAGCCTAGGACTTTTCCTGGCAAATGAAATAGGTCCGAATTCTCGCTTATAATTTTATCCACGCTTGACCGTTCTTCATCGTTTAGATGGTTGAGACGGAGTAAGTCGCGAATTTCGTTTACTTTATCTTTCTTTTCAACTTTTAAAACTTTTTTGTTGCGCGCAATTTCAAACCGTAATATACCCTCTTCCCCAGACGCCATTTGGTCGTCCGGGTGGGGAACAATTAAACTTTTCTCCTCTTCCTGAAACGCCTTTTGGTCGTCCGGAGTGAGGGAATTATTTTCACATCGGGTCCTATCCTCTTCCTGAAACGCCTTTTGGTCGTCCGGAGTGAGGGAACCCTTTTGATTTTTATCCTCTTACTGAAACGCCATTTGGTCGTCCGGAGTGAGGGAATTATTTTCACATTCGGTCCTATCCTCTTCCTGAAACGCCTTTTGGTCGTCCGGAGTGAGGGAACCTCGTTTCGTGCCTTTGCACCTGAATTCTTCGACTACTACCGTTGGTATAGTCAGTAACAAATTATCATCGGTTGAATTGTGCGCAATAAGATAATCGATACCATTCTTGACCGTAACGACTGCTTCGCCAAAAAAGATCCCTTCTCCCAAGTAGAGCATCGGAATATATCCTTCTT
Source organism: Ophion ellenae (assembly GCA_963210295.1). NCBI lineage: Eukaryota > Metazoa > Arthropoda > Insecta > Hymenoptera > Ichneumonidae > Ophion > Ophion ellenae. Next base: position 14,335,558 of record OY723397.1, on the reverse strand, counting down.
TGATTTTGGGATTACTTACTTTGACATAACAGACCGTTTTGGACCGTTTTGGAATCGAAATAGTTTGTTTACTTTTAAACGGGATCCTTTGATTTCCCCAAGTTAATTGTTCGTGTCTCCAATCTACGAGAGCTTTATTTTCAGCAAGAAATTCGGTACCAAGTAATGCATGTTGGTCCATTGGGAACCAATCATCGACGACGTGAAATTCCGCGGGAGTATCATTGATCATTATTCTTATCGACCCCTTTGTTCTTACGGGGATACTCGAGATCCCCTCCAAATTTAATATATCGTATTTATTTATATACGTATGAGCATTTACGATTTGACTTTTGACGAGATTCACTTCCGAGCCCGAGTCTATTAAAAATTCGTTAAGTCCCGATAAGTTGGGTGAGTCGAGGTCTACGGAAGCTATTTGTTTTGAACGCGTTAATAAGACGTGGACGGTTCGCACGGAGACGCGTCTATTATTTTTTACCGGGCGCTCCGTCGATTTCTCGTCCCGCGGGGAGGCCCGTGCCACTGGTCGAGAATTCTCGTTTTTTGGCAATTCGGTTGCCCTATTCCTTTCTTCGTTTTGTTTTTTATAGCAGGACGTCTCGAGGTGGCCCGCCCTGTTGCAATAATTACACATCGACGGGACTCGAGATCCTTGACCGTTCGTGGGCTTTGACCACGTGATTCTACTGTTAGAACTTTGTTTATTTGAATTTCCCGGCTTCTTGTCCGGAAACTTTAACCAGCAATCATCGGACGCGTGATTGCGGTTGCAATGTTTACAAGTCGGTCCTCCTGAAGGGGAGACCGCTTTTATTTGGGCCGACTGATTTTGAGTTCGGCTTTCGAAACGCGTGTCCTTGAAATCAGACCTATCGCGTTCCATATCTTTTTCAACTTTTATTGCCTTTGAATAGGCATCCTCGAGATTATCGAATCCCTCGAGTTTGAGACGGATTCGAAAGTCGGGTGGAAGACCCTTGACGAAACAATCCAGCGTGTCGTTTTCGAAAATATCGTATTGACCGTTTCGGAGAGTTCCGTGATTATCAATTTCGGCTTCAAGAATCGCCGTATGCAAATCTTTGGTTCGACTGATATAGTCGATAATGTGTTCGTTTTTGTTTTTTGAAATATTTCCAAGTTCACCACGAAATTCGTTCAAAGTTTTCGCGGAACCAAATAACGTTTTCAACCGCTCACCGAATTGGTGAACGTTTTGGAAGTTATAATCTTCCAGTGCCGTTGCGGCATGACCTTTTAATTTGTTACGGAGGAGCTGAGTGAGGCCCAACTCCTGATGAGGGCGGAACATGTCCCTTGCCCTTTTACAAGCACGAACAAACCGCAGAACCGGTACGTTGTACCCATTGAAGATGGGCACAGATTCAAGTGCATCTTTAAATTTAATGTTCGCGGGTAATTCTTGCTCATCGCGAACGTTAACTTCGTTTCGTTGTACGTGAGGGACCGGACCTGATTGTCGTTGACCCTCACCATTTTTAATCGACCCAATTTCCCTACTAATTCGACTGACTTCGTTTATCATTGTCGACAGGGTATTTTGCATAGCCTCGAGGGCGTGATGAGTGGTTGAGATTGGTTCATCTCTATTATTCACTTGATCACTAAATTCACATTCATGCGCACGCAGGGCTTCTAATTTTTCGTGCGTTTCTAATTCTCTTTGTAATAACGCTTGTTCTTGTTCACGAAGTATCAAGAACTTCCGGATATCAAGATCCGCTAATACGCGGAGTTCCTCTTCACTTAAACGTTTCGAATTTTGGGAATGCTCAGCCATTTGGAACCCCTTATTTTATTTTACACTTTGCGATATGTAAAAATGAATTTTTTCTATATAGATTTTTTTTAATTTTACACCAAAGACTTTAAGCGTATCCCACCGCTGCCACCAATTTAAATTTTATATATATATATATCTGTTACGTCGTGGGGCCCATTTTTGATCGATAATTAATCGTCTTTTAATTAACCTTTCAGGATTTGAATTTACGAATGGGAAGTGTGCCACGAACGTACGGATTATAATGAATGAAGTCATATGACTTATATGACGGTAAGTTACCGTCGGAGAAGAAAAGCGCCACGTTTAAGCGGGAATGTGCCCACTTGGGATAGGCGCTTGGTAAAGTCGTTGGTGTATAATTTGACGCATGAGCGACAGGTAAGCAAATAAGAAAGTAGCGTGAAATTGTGCTTACCTTGGTGAGAAAGAGCGGCGGTGCGTAGCGGGTCAAAACTACTCGACCGTGTGACCGAATTTGTCCAGGAATCGCAAAGATGTTCCAGCTCGACCCGACCTGTCGTTGCCCTGACGGGTACCCGGTGCTCGTGCGAATGCGATGGACCGGGGATGCCGATGTTTTTGGGAGCGGTCGGAGACTACGAGGACTGGATCAATTTATGAGGGATACATTCGCTATGAAATATAAATATACATGTATAATTATTTGAACCGCTGAGTGAGTGCAAGACGTGCCAGGTTACGGCACCGTCGACTCACTACGTCTGGCTCCACCTCCGCCCGGTTACGGCGATTGGCGGCCAGCCGCGAGAACAAACGTTGAGAATAACGGTGTTACGTCGTGGGGCCCATTTTTAATCGATAATTAATCGTCTTTTAATTTACCTTTCAGGATTTGAATTTACGAATGGGAAGTGTGCCACGAACGTACGGATTATAATGAATTAAGTCATATGACTTATATGACGGTAAGTTACCGTCGGAGAAGAAAAGCGCCACGTTTAAGCGGGAATGTGCCCACTTGGGATAGGCGCTTGGTAAAGTCGTTGGTGTATAATTTGACGCATGAGCGACAGGTAAGCAAATAAGAAAGTAGCGTGAAATTGTGCTTACCTTGGTGAGAAAGAGCGGCGGTGCGTAGCGGGTCAAAACTACTCGACCGTGTGACCGAATTTGTCCAGGAATCGCAAAGATGTTCCAGCTCGACCCGACCTGTCGTTGCCCTGACGGGTACCCGGTGCTCGTGCGAATGCGATGGGCCGGGGATGCCGATGTTTTTGGGAGCGGTCGGAGACTACGAGGACTGGATTAATTTATGAGGGATACATTCGCTTTGAAATATAAATATACATGTATAGAATTTATAATTATTTGAACCGCTGAGTGAGTGCAAGACGTGCCAGGTTACGGCACCGTCGACTCACTACGTCTGGCTCCACCTCCGCCCGGTTACGGCGATTGGCGGCCAGCCGCGAGAACAAACGTTGAGAATAACGGAAGCCGACGCCCGAACACTAAGCACCGGTGTGACCGTGCCAGTCGCTGACCGACCGAATTACGGCGGGTCGGCGCGTGTGGCGTGTTCGTGCGGCAAACCTTCCGAATCCCTCGGAAAATACCCTGTTTATACGTCCGATTTTGGACGGACGAGGGTTTTTTATTTGTCGAGCGAATGTATCGGGAAACGTATTCGTCTAACGCATAGGTACAGATTTATATGAAATAAAATTTGGTACGCTGAGCGAGTCTAGTGCGTGCCAGATTACGGCACCGCCGACTCGCTACGTCTGGCCCACCTCCGCCCGGTTACGGCGATTGGCAGCCAGCCGCGAATACAAATATAAAGGTCAAGGGAAATCGACGTCCGAACACTAAGCACCGGATTAACCGTGCCAGTCGCTAACCTGCCAGATTACGGCGAGTCAGCGGATGTAGCGTGTTCGTGCGTCAGCTTTCCCAAGCCTCATAAAAAAGGGCACTTCAAGATTTGTCCAATTTTTGGACAAGTATGATTTAATGAGTGAGACGAATACGTGTGTTGGGAAAAATGGCGTGAGTGAGAGGAAGAGAGAAAGAGAGAAAGAAATGCACTACGATGATTTGTTCGTTGCGTGTTTACACGCACGAACGAGAGCCAAATATATTTTAATTATTTGCTCGGAAAATGTTACACTTTTTCGCGGTCGCCGTATTTTGCGTGATTCTAATAGCGCGAAGAAATCGAAAGTTATATAAAAGATTGTGTATTTTACACGTAAATAAACGTAGTTACATTCAATAAAGAAAATAATATAAGTTTCGTTAATTTATTCGTTGCAGTGTTTGACGTGTTGTGTTTCCTTTTACTTTTATTATGATTTAAACAATTAATGCCGGTTTTACAGAGACTTATAGTTACACTGACGAAGAGACCGGGGTAAACTCGAAAAGAATATAAAAAAGAATAAAATAGGTGTACCGGTTTTCAGAGCGTCGACTCTGCGATGCGCGCTGTTGGAGAGACCGGACGGAACTGGCTGGCCAGCTCCCGGAGCGCAATATGTATCCTCGCCCTCTTTGTCTCTGAGACAAAGGGCTTGGCGTCATTACCCTCGCTCTCGAGCTCGGTCCCCATGTAACCGAATATTAGCACTGATAACGTTATTTTTCTCGAGTTGTACATGGGCAATGAAATGAATATTTTTCGTTATCGGCAGGATGTGCTGACTACGTGGTGACCAAGCTCCGAGGAGGTCTGTGAGAAAACTCGCGATGAAGCTGACCGCTTGGGAACAGTTTCGCGGGTTATTCGAGGACTCTCGCGTCCCCAATATATACATAATATAGATATGACAATATTTCTTATTTCTAGGACCATTGTATTATGGTCAACACGAATATACATATATATGTTGGATACTAGTTCGGGGACTCGTGAATGTCCCCGTAATATACATGTAAGTATAGGTATTAATATTATTATTTGTACTCCGGAGACTCTCTTGGATGTCCCGAGTATATATATATGTATATTGGTGAGTGTCACTTTGAGGACTTATGTCCCCGAAGTATGCATGGAAGTAGATATGTATGAAATATTGCTCCGGGACTCGGCTATATGTCCCTGAAGCGTATGGAGTACGTATATCTATATATATATATATACATGTATAGATATTCACTAAGGTTATTCCGAGGACTAATGCCTTGGAAGTATGCATAAGAGTATACGAATGGTACATGAGGACTCTGAGGTCCTGGAGTATGTATATATATATATATTCGTTAAAGTCTTTTCGAGGACTTATGTCCCTAAAGTGTGCATGGAAATAGACATGCGGAATTATTATAGGAGGTACTCCAGGGACTCCCGTATATGTCCCTGAAGCATGCAGGTACGTGGATATGTATGTATATATGAGACATTTCGATATGGTACTCCGGGGACCCATGTGCGTGTCCCAGAAGTGTACAGGCAAACAGATATGTACGCGTATATGAGGCTAATTGTATAGTTAATCCGAGCACCCATGTGCTCGTCCCTGAAGTTACAGGTAAGCTTAGCGGTAATGTTATTATGGGACCTGTTTGTCCCTAAAGTATACAGGTAGATATACGCATGCTCAATTTAAAGATATATTCACGAATATTTTATATAACGGGGTTTCTGAGTGAAATCGACCATATATGGGTCGTTCTGATTAACATGTACCCCAAGAAAAACATAAATGAGCGCGTCTAGCGCGAGGAAAAAATCTTAATAATTAATACAATTCGTACCAGATATGAATATTTGGAGGGCGAGAGTGCTAGGACGTAACACCTCCCCCCTAAAAGTCTGAAGCAATGCTTCAGCTTTGCTGAGGACCGGCGTTGAGCCGCTCCAAGAGTCCGTGATCGACGCCCGACAAACGCCTCGACGTCGTCGGATGGTCGCGATTGTCATTGATGGACACCAGCTCTAGAGGTTCGTCGATGGTAATCTTCGACGACCGTTGTTCAGCATGGTGAGCTCTGCTAATCAGGAGGCTTGTCACCGAGTTCCAGATGGCTCCTAGGAGGGTGAAACTCCATCCGTACAGAGTGTGGAGTGTATATCCATGGATGCAAGTATCGATGATCGCCTTGATGATGGTGAGGATTGCGAGGACCCCGAACAGTCCCGCACTGATGATCCCGAATTTTTCGAAACCACCCCAGATTTTGTGCATTACTCCATCAGCCACGTGTTGGAGAGCGTCCTCGTCCATCAGTGTCTTGAGGGAAACGCTTCCCGGGGGTATGTCGTGTCCTGCGAAACCCCTTGCGATGTTGTTGAGTAATGCTGGTTTTTCAGCGGGGAACATTATCCTGTCCCTCAGCTGGTTGATCTCGTGGTCAGAATAAATTCCGCTGGATGCCAAATTCCCAATGGGGTTGTATCCCCAGGTAGGCATGGAAGCGGGATGCAGTTGTCCAGGAGGCGGTACCTCGACTGGATGTGGTGTGAAACGATACCAAGTGCCGTCGATCCAATATTCGGCGGCCAGCATGGGGTTGCACTCGATATGTGTCCGTTCGACGAAGGGTGCATTCCACACACACGCGGAGTTCATAATCGGGTGCCTCTTAATTTATTGGGGTGGACTACCCGAGGTTTATTTTTATAGAGGATCTTCACGTTTCCTCCTGATAAAATTTCCAGAATTTCGCATGGTTCGGTGTATTGGTCACCGAATTTTCCCCTTTTTGGTTCCTTCAACATGAGAACCTTGTCGCCGACCTTGAATGTTTTCGGATTAATCCTCCGATCGTAATACGTTTTTGATTTCTCCTTGGATTTCTTCAGATTTTCGGCGGCAAGTTGTTGGAGTTCGTAAATTCGAGAGAAGAGCTCCTCCAGGTATGCAGCATAAGTCGTATCCTGTTGCTCCTCGATTTGTTGATAACCCGACGGATGGCGGGCCAGTTTACCGAAAACTAGCTCGTGAGGGGTGTACCCTGTACCCTCGTGTTGGCTCGTATTATAAGAGAACATCGCTAACTCGATGAGCTCGTCCCAATCATTGTTTTCGTTCACGTACTGTTTCAGATATTCCGCGAGGACATGGTGAGACCTTTCGATTGACCCGTTGGACTGCGGGTAGAAGGCTGATGTTTGGTACATTTTGATTCTGAATTTCCTCGCGATGGCCTTCATAAAACTGCTCCGAAAGTTCGCCCCCTGGTCGGTGAGAAGGGCGCGAGGAGCACCAAAACGAGCGATGAAGTTTTTGACGAACGCCTCGCTGATGTCGATCGCCGTTGTTCTTTTCAGCGGAATTGCCAACGAGTACTTGGTGAGAAGATCCTGGATGGTCAGCACGTACTCGTTGCCCATCTTCGTAACAGGAAGTGGTCCGACCACGTCCATGGCCACCTTGTCGAAGGCCGCCCTTGGGGTGTCGGTGATCACCATGGGTTGCTTAGTTTTGACGCGAACTAACTTTTTTAATTGGCAACCTCTACAATGTTGAATGTACTCTTGAATTTCGCTTTTCATGTTTTTCCAAAAGAAATTTTCTCTGATTCGTTTGTACGTTTTATTCACTCCCTTATGACCTCCTACCAACGAGTCGTGGTTTTCTTCTATAATTGCGACACGATTTTCCTCGGGAGGATATTGAATGAGTTGTTTACAAATGGTCAACGTAACTTCGTCGTTGCCTAGCGATCGTATCAAAAGATTTTTAATTTCGTTCCATGATACATTTCCGATTGAGTTTGTTTTCGCGACATAAATTTGTTTCGTAGATGTTTCGCGGACAAAGTTTTTCAAGGAGTCGAGGGCTTCTTCAAGGTCCTCGATCAAAAGATTTTCGTGTACATTAGCCAATAATGGTATAGCTAATATGCATCTTGAATTTTCGTTTATTACCTTGAGTCGTAAATACGTGGTTTCCTCGATTTTGGGAAACAAATTTTGAGTTTGGAGATCTTTCGCTCCATCATCGATTGGTCTCCCGGAAGTGGTGACAAAGACGACGAGATTGTCCTTGAACATGGACAAATTATCACGCGTTTCGCGTATGGTGAGTCTACCTTGGACTTCACTGTTTTCCCTCGGTAATGCATACTCGGGGTTTTCATTATCAAATATGTCGCTATTTACAGAGTCGTCGTCTGAGTCGCTTGAGCTTTCGGGGAGATCATCGATATTCTCAATGTTTTCTCCATGTTCTGACGGTTCCGGAGTTTCGGAATCCTCAGGAAATGGGGCTATTTCTCGATCTTCTAAAAGTTGCGGTATTTGAAAATTTTCCGCGTTTCCGTCGTTTGGACTTGCGTCTGGAATAGACGTGTGCAAGGTTGTATCTTTTACAGGTTCGACGGATTGAGGATGGGAAGGCGGTTCTTCCAGGTTCCGGGTTTTCGGAGTTTCTTTTTCTTTTTCCCAACGACGAGGCGTTTTGCCAGACGTTTGCGAAATTGTCGGGAAATTTCGGAAACCGAGGAAATCGTCCTCGTCCGCGGAGCCGGCCAACTTTTTCCTTTTTTCAGGTGGATTTTTCCTTTGGTTGCCGTCCGACGGATCGGGGATTTCCTCCGTATCCGTATCAGGATTTGAGGTAGGTTTTCGTTTTTTAGCTGGGTTTCTTCCAGCTGGTGGATCGAACAATCTTTCGTCCGAGTCCGAATCGTCGTTTTCACTAGGAGTCGGTTTGCCGATTTTTGCCCGACTTGGACCAACGATAGGCGATTTGGATTTTCTTTTACATGGCGTATGCTTCACCATGAGCACAGTCTGATTTTTTACTGGCGGGTTCCGGGAGAGGGCGTCAGCATTGCTGTTTACCCTTCCTGGTTTGTATACAATTTTATAAGTATAATTAGCTAGGCTAAGGCGCCAATGCACAAGCCGATTGGCCGGGTCTTTTACGGAGTGAAGCCATACGAGCGGCTTGTGATCCGTTACCAATAAGAACTCACGGCCGTAGACATAAGGTCTGAAATGATTTACACAATAAATGATAGCCAATAATTCCTTCTCGATCACTGAGTAATTAACTTCGTGTTTTCCAAGAGTTCGAGAGGTGTAACTAACGGGTCTATCTTTACCAATTTCGCCTTGGCTCAAAATTCCGCCAATGGCGTGATCGGATGCGTCCGTTGTTATGATGAATGGTTTCGTGAAATCCGGATATTGAAGAATTGGTTCTTTACATAACGCCTCGATAAGCGTATCAAAGGCTTTTTGGTGAGATTCGGTCCATTTGAAGGTCGATCCCTTTTTTAATAAATTTGTGAGTGGCTTTGCAATGCCTGAAAAATTTTCGATAAACCTGCGGTAATAACCTGCAAGTCCTAAAAATTGTTTTATCTTTTTCGGAGTGGTAGGCCTAGGGTATCCCTGTAGAGCCTCCAATTTTTTGGGATCGGGTTTAACCCCGTCCTCACTTATGATGTGACCCAAATATGCCACTTCTCGTCTTAAAAATTCACACTTGTCCGGTTGTAATTTTAAGTTGGCTTGCCTTAATTTTTTCGCAAGTTTGTTGAATTTATTCTCGTGTTCAACTAGTGTCTTTGCATAAATGACGATGTCGTCCAAATAAACAAAAAGCTCGATGCCTTGAAGGCCTGTTAAGACTCGATCCATTAATCTTTGAAATGTCGCCGGAGCGTTTTTTAAACCAAACGGCATTCGGTCGAATTCGTAGTGTCCGAATGGTGTAGCAAATGCTGTCTTGTGAGAATCATCTGGATGTACTTTAATTTGATGGAAACCACTGGCCAGGTCGAATACTGAAAAATATTTCGCATTACCCAATTGGTCGAGAATTTCGGTTATTTGAGGTAATGGATAAGCATCGCCAATCGTCTTTTCGTTTAAGTTTCTATAATCAATGACCATGCGCCACTTTGGATTTCCTTGTGAGTCCGCCTTTTTCGGAACGATCCACAGGGGCGAACTATACGGGGAGTTTGACGGTTTTATTACTTCCCCTTCAATTAGTTCTTTAACTTGTTTTGTAATTTCATCTTTATGAACGGGCGGAAATCTATACTGCCTCGTAAAAACTGGTTGATCGTCGTTCGTCGTTATCTTATGCTCGATTTTATCTGTAAAGCCTAGGACTTTTCCTGGCAAATGAAATAGGTCCGAATTCTCGCTTATAATTTTATCCACGCTTGACCGTTCTTCATCGTTTAGATGGTTGAGACGGAGTAAGTCGCGAATTTCGTTTACTTTATCTTTCTTTTCAACTTTTAAAACTTTTTTGTTGCGCGCAATTTCAAACCGTAATATACCCTCTTCCCGAGACGCCATTTGGTCGTCCGGGTGGGGAACAATTAAATTTTTCTCCTCTTCCTGAAACGCCTTTTGGTCGTCCGGAGTGAGGGAATTATTTTCACATCGGGTCCTATCCTCTTCCTGAAACGCCTTTTGGTCGTCCGGAGTGAGGGAACCCGTTTGAATTTTATCCTCTTCCTGAAACGCCTTTTGGTCGTCCGGAGTGAGGAAATTATTTTCACATTCGGTCCTATCCTCTTCCTGAAACGCCTTTTGGTCGTCCGGAGTGAGGGAACCTTTTTTCGTGCCTTTGCACCTGAATTCTTCGACTACTACCGTTGGTATAGTCAGTAACAAATTATCATCGGTTGAATTGTGCGCAATAAGATAAGCGATACCATTCTTGACCGTAACGACTGCTTCGCCAAAAAAGATCCCTTCTCCCAAGTAGAGCATCGGAATATATCCTTCTTTGATTTTGGGATTACTTACTTTGACATAACAGACCGTTTTGGACCGTTTTGGAATCGAAATAGTTTGTTTACTTTTAAACGGGATCCTTTGATTTCCCCAAGTTAATTGTTCGTGTCTCCAATCTACGAGAGCTTTATTTTCAGCAAGAAATTCGGTACCAAGTAATGCATGTTGGTCCATTGGGAACCAATCATCGACGACGTGAAATTCCGCGGGGGTATCATTGATCATTATTCTTATCGACCCCTTTGTTCTTACGGGGATACTCGAAATCCCCTCCAAATTTAATATATCGTATTTATTTATATACGTATGAGCATTTACGATTTGACTTTTGACGAGATTCACTTCCGAGCCCGAGTCTATTAAAAATTCGTTAAGTCCCGATAAGTTGGGTGAGTCGAGGTCTACGGAAGCTATTTGTTTTGAACGCGTTAATAAGACGTGGACGGTTCGCACGGAGACGCGTCTATTATTTTTACCGGGCGCTCCGTCGATTTCTCGTCCCGCGGGGAGGCCCGTGCCACTGGTCGAGAATTCTCGTTTTTTGGCAATTCGGTTGCCCTATTCCTTTCTTCGTTTTGTTTTTTATAGCAGGACGTCTCGAGGTGGCCCGCCCTGTTGCAATAATTACACATCGACGGGACTCGAGATCCTTGACCGTTCGTGGGCTTTGACCACGTGATTCTACTGTTAGAACTTTGTTTATTTGAATTTCCCGGCTTCTTGTCCGGAAACTTTAACCAGCAATCATCGGACGCGTGATTGCGGTTGCAATGTTTACAAGTCGGTCCTCCTGAAGGGGAGACCGCTTTTATTTGGGCCGACTGATTTTGAGTTCGGCTTTCGAAACGCGTGTCCTTGAAATGAGACCTATCGCGTTCCATATCTTTTTCAACTTTTATTGCCTTTGAATAGGCATCCTCGAGATTATCGAATCCCTCGAGTTTGAGACGGATTCGAAAGTCGGGTGGAAGACCCTTGACGAAACAATCCAGCGTGTCGTTTTCGAAAATATCGTATTGACCGTTTCGGAGAGTTCCGTGATTATCAATTTCGGCTTCAAGAATCGCCGTATGCAAATCTTTGGTTCGACTGATATAGTCGATAATGTGTTCGTTTTTATTTTTTGAAATATTTCCAAGTTCACCACGAAATTCGTTCAAAGTTTTCGCGGAACCAAATAACGTTTTCAACCGCTCACCGAATTGGTGAACGTTTTGGAAGTTATAATCTTCCAGTGCCGTTGCGGCATGACCTTTTAATTTGTTACGGAGGAGCTGAGTGAGGCCCAACTCCTGATGAGGGCGGAACATGTCCCTTGCCCTTTTACAAGCACGAACAAACCGCAGAACCGGTACGTTGTACCCATTGAAGATGGGCACAGATTCAAGTGCATCTTTAAATTTAATGTTCGCGGGTAATTCTTGATCATCGCGAACGTTAACTTCGTTTCGTTGTACGTGAGGGACCGGACCTGATTGTCGTTGACCCTCACCATTTTTAATCGACCCAATTTCCCTACTAATTCGACTGACTTCGTTTATCATTGTCGACAGGGTATTTTGCATAGCCTCGAGGGCGTGATGAGTGGTGGAGATTGGTTCATCTCTATTATTCACTTGATCACTAAATTCACATTCACGCGCGCGCAGGGCTTCTAATTTTTCGTGCGTTTCTAATTCTCTTTTTAATAACGCTTGTTCTTGTTCACGAAGTATTTCGCGTTTTTTATCTAATTGATCCGCTAATACGCGGAGTTCCTCTTCACTTAAACGTTTCGAATTTTGGGAATGCTCAGCCATTTTGAACCTCTTATTTTATTTTACACTTTGCGATATGTAAACATGAATTTTTTCTATATAGATTTTTTAAATTTTACACCAAAGACTTTAAGCGTATCCCACCGCTGCCACCAATTTAATTTTTATATATATCTCTGTTACGTCGTGGGGCCCATTTTTGATCGATAATTAATCGTCTTTTAATTTACCTTTCAGGATTTGAATTTACGAATGGGAAGTGTGCCACGAACGTACGGATTATAATGAATTAAGTCATATGACTTATATGACGGTAAGTTACCGTCGGAGAAGAAAAGCGCCACGTTTAAGCGGGAATGTGCCCACTTGGGATAGGCGCTTGGTAAAGTCGTTGGTGTATAATTTGACGCATGAGCGACAGGTAAGCAAATAAGAAAGTAGCGTGAAATTGTGCTTACCTTGGTGAGAAAGAGCGGCGGTGCGTAGCGGGTCAAAACTACTCGACCGTGTGACCGAATTTGTCCAGGAATCGCAAAGATGTTCCAGATCGACCCGACCTGTCGTTGCCCTGACGGGTACCCGGTGCTCGTGCGAATGCGATGGGCCGGGGATGCCGATGTTTTTGGGAGCGGTCGGAGACTACGAGGACTGGATTAATTTATGAGGGATACATTCGCTTTGAAATATAAATATACATGTATAGAATTTATAATTATTTGAACCGCTGAGTGAGTGCAAGACGTGCCAGGTTACGGCACCGTCGACTCACTACGTCTGGCTCCACCTCCGCCCGGTTACGGCGATTGGCGGCCAGCCGCGAGAACAAACGTTGAGAATAACGGAAGCCGACGCCCGAACACTAAGCACCGGTGTGACCGTGCCAGTCGCTGACCGACCGAATTACGGCGGGTCGGCGCGTGTGGCGTGTTCGTGCGGCAAACCTTCCGAATCCCTCGGAAAATACCCTGTTTATACGTCCGATTTTGGACGGACGAGGGTTTTTTATTTGTCGAGCGAATGTATCGGGAAACGTATTCGTCTAACGCATAGGTACAGATTTATATGAAATAAAATTTGGTACGCTGAGCGAGTCTAGTGCGTGCCAGATTACGGCACCGCCGACTCGCTACGTCTGGCCCACCTCCGCCCGGTTACGGCGATTGGCAGCCAGCCGCGAATACAAATATAAAGGTCAAGGGAAATCGACGTCCGAACACTAAGCACCGGATTAACCGTGCCAGTCGCTAACCTGCCAGATTACGGCGAGTCAGCGGATGTAGCGTGTTCGTGCGTCAGCTTTCCCAAGCCTCATAAAAAAGGGCACTTCAAGATTTGTCCAATTTTTGGACAAGTATGATTTAATGAGTGAGACGAATACGTGTGTTGGGAAAAATGGCGTGAGTGAGAGGAAGAGAGAAAGAGAGAAAGAAATGCACTACGATGATTTGTTCGTTGCGTGTTTACACGCACGAACGAGAGCCAAATATATTTTAATTATTTGCTCGGAAAATGTTACACTTTTTCGCGGTCGCCGTATTTTGCGTGATTCTAATAGCGCGAAGAAATCGAATGTTATATAAAAGATTGTGTATTTTACACGTAAATAAACGTAGTTACATTCAATAAAGAAAATAATATAAGTTTCGTTAATTTATTCGTTGCAGTGTTTGACGTGTTGTGTTTCCTTTTACTTTTATTATGATTTAAACAATTAATGCCGGTTTTACAGAGACTTATAGTTACACTGACGAAGAGACCGGGGTAAACTCGAAAAGAATATAAAAAAGAATAAAATAGGTGTACCGGTTTTCAGAGCGTCGACTCTGCGATGCGCGCTGTTGGAGAGACCGGACGGAACTGGCTGGCCAGCTCCCGGAGCGCAATATGTATCCTCGCCCTCTTTGTCTCTGAGACAAAGGGCTTGGCGTCATTACCCTCGCTCTCGAGCTCGGTCCCCATGTAACCGAATATTAGCACTGATAACGTTATTTTTCTCGAGTTGTACATGGGCAATGAAATGAATATTTTTCGTTATCGGCAGGATGTGCTGACTACGTGGTGACCAAGCTCCGAGGAGGTCTGTGAGAAAACTCGCGATGAAGCTGACCGCTTGGGAACAGTTTCGCGGGTTATTCGAGGACTCTCGCGTCCCCAATATATACATAATATAGATATGACAATATTTCTTATTTCTAGGACCATTGTATTATGGTCAACACGAATATACATATATATGTTGGATACTAGTTCGGGGACTCGTGAATGTCCCCGTAATATACATGTAAGTATAGGTATTAATATTATTATTTGTACTCCGGAGACTCTCTTGGATGTCCCGAGTATATATATATGTATATTGGTGAGTGTCACTTTGAGGACTTATGTCCCCGAAGTATGCATGGAAGTAGATAGGTATGAAATATTGCTCCGGGACTCGGCTATATGTCCCTGAAGCGTATGGAGTACGTATATCTATATATATATATATACATGTATAGATATTCACTAAGGTTATTCCGAGGACTAATGCCTTGGAAGTATGCATAAGAGTATACGAATGGTACATGAGGACTCTGAGGTCCTGGAGTATGTATATATATATATATTCGTTAAAGTCTTTTCGAGGACTTATGTCCCTAAAGTGTGCATGGAAATAGACATGCGGAATTATTATAGGAGGTACTCCAGGGACTCCCGTATATGTCCCTGAAGCATGCAGGTACGTGGATATGTATGTATATATGAGACATTTCGATATGGTACTCCGGGGACCCATGTGCGTGTCCCAGAAGTGTACAGGCAAACAGATATGTACGCGTATATGAGGCTAATTGTATAGTTAATCCGAGCACCCATGTGCTCGTCCCTGAAGTTACAGGTAAGCTTAGCGGTAATGTTATTATGGGACCTGTTTGTCCCTAAAGTATACAGGTAGATATACGCATGCTCAATTTAAAGATATATTCACGAATATTTTATATAACGGGGTTTCTGAGTGAAATCGACCATATATGGGTCGTTCTGATTAACATGTACCCCAAGAAAAACATAAATGAGCGCGTCTAGCGCGAGGAAAAAATCTTAATAATTAATACAATTCGTACCAGATATGAATATTTGGAGGGCGAGAGTGCTAGGACGTAACAACGGAAGCCGACGCCCGAACACTAAGCACCGGTGTGACCGTGCCAGTCGCTGACCTACCGAATTACGGCGGGTCGGCGCGTGTGGCGTGTTCGTGCGGCAAACCTTCCGAATTCTTCGGAAAATACCCTGTTTATACGTCCGATTTTGGACGGACGAGGGTTTTTTATTTGTCGAGCGAATGTATCGGGAAACGTATTTGTCTAACGCATAGGTACAGATTTATATGAAATAAAATTTGGTACGCTGAGCGAGTCTAGTGCGTGCCAGATTACGGCACCGCCGACTCGCTACGTCTGGCCCTCCTCCGCCCGGTTACGGCGATTGGCAGCCAGCCGCGAATACAAATATAAAGGTCAAGGGAAATCGACGTCCGAACACTAAGCACCGGATTAACCGTGCCAGTCGCTAACCTGCCAGATTACGGCGAGTCAGCGGATGTAGCGTGTTCGTGCGTCAGCTTTCCCAAGCCTCATAAAAAAGGGCACTTCAAGATTTGTCCAATTTTTGGACAAGTATGATTTAATGAGTGAGACGAATACGTGTGTTGGGAAAAATGGCGTGAGTGAGAGGAAGAGAGAAAGAGAGAAAGAAATGCACTACGATGATTTGTTCGTTGCGTGTTTACACGCACGAACGAGAGCCAAATATATTTTAATTATTTGCTCGGAAAATGTTACACTTTTTCGCGGTCGCCGTATGTTGCGTGATTTTAATAGCGCGAAGAAATCGAATGTTATATTTATATAACATTCGATTTCTTCGCGCTATCTTTTAAGATTGTGTATTTTACACGTAAATAAACGTAGTTACATTCAATAAAGAAAATAATATAAGTTTCGTTAATTTATTCGTTGCAGTGTTTGACGTGTTATGTTGCCTTTTACTTTTATTATGATTTCAACAATTAATGCCGGTTTTACAGAGACTTATAGTTACACTGACGAAGAGACCGGGGTAAACTCGAAAAGAATATAAAAAAGAATAAAATAGGTGTACCGGTTTTCAGAGCGTCGACTCTGCGATGCGCGCTGTTGGAGAGACCGGACGGAACTGACTGGCCAGCTCCCGGAGCGCAATATGTATCCTCGCCCTCTTTGTCTCTGAGACAAAGGGCTTGGCGTCATTACCCTCGCTCTCGAGCTCGGTCCCCATGTAACCGAATATTAGCACTGATAACGTTATTTTTCTCGAGTTGTACATGGGCAATGAAATGAATATTTTTCGTTATCGGCAGGATGTGCTGACTACGTGGTGACCAAGCTCCGAGGAGGTCTGTGAGAAAACTCGCGATGAAGCTGACCGCTTGGGAACAGTTTCGCGGGTTATTCGAG
Organism: Ophion ellenae; assembly: GCA_963210295.1. Lineage (NCBI taxonomy): Eukaryota > Metazoa > Arthropoda > Insecta > Hymenoptera > Ichneumonidae > Ophion > Ophion ellenae. The sequence continues at coordinate 14,318,839 of OY723397.1, read as the reverse complement.
GACTCTCGCGTCCCCAATATATACATAATATAGATATGACAATATTTCTTATTTCTAGGACCATTGTATTATGGTCAACACGAATATACATATATATGTTGGATACTAGTTCGGGGACTCGTGAATGTCCCCGTAATATACATGTAAGTATAGGTATTAATATTATTATTTGTACTCCGGAGACTCTCTTGGATGTCCCGAGTATATATATATGTATATTGGTGAGTGTCACTTTGAGGACTTATGTCCCCGAAGTATGCATGGAAGTAGATATGTATGAAATATTGCTCCGGGACTCGGCTATATGTCCCTGAAGCGTATCGAGTACGTATATGTATATATATATATATACATGTATAGATATTCACTAAGGTTATTCCGAGGACTAATGCCTTGGAAGTATGCATAAGAGTATACGAATGGTATATGAGGACTCTGAGGTCCTGGAGTATGTATATATATATATATTCGTTAAAGTCGTTTCGAGGACTTATGTCCCTAAAGTGTGCATGGAAATAGACATGCGGAATTATTATAGGAGGTACTCCAGGGACTCTCGTATATGTCCCTGAAGCATGCAGGTACGTGGATATGTATGTATATATGAGACATTTCGATATGGTAATCCGGGGACCCATGTGCGTGTCCCAGAAGTGTACAGGCAAACAGATATGTACGCGTATATGAGGCTAATTGTATAGTTAATCCGAGCACCCATGTGCTCGTCCCTGAAGTTACAGGTAAGCTTAGCGGTAATGTTATTATGGGAACTGTTTGTCCCTAAAGTATACGGGTAGATATACGCATGCTCAATTTTAAGATATATTCACGAATATTTTATATGACGGGGTTTCTGAGTGAAATCGACCATATATGGGTCGTTCTGATTAACATGTACCCCAAGAAAAACATAAATGAGCGCGTTTAGCGCGAGGAAAAAATCTTAATAATTAATACAATTCGTACCAGATATGAATATTTGGAGGGCGAGAGTGCTAGGACGTAACAACGGCGATTGGCAGCCAGCCGCGAATACAAATATAAAGGTCAAGGGAAATCGACGTCCGAACACTAAGCACCGGATTAACCGTGCCAGTCGCTAACCTGCCAGATTACGGCGAGTCAGCGGATGTAGCGTGTTCGCGCGTCAGCTTTCCCAAGCCTCATAAAAAAGGGCACTTCAAGATTTGTCCAATTTTTGGACAAGTATGATTTAATGAGTGAGACGAATACGTGTGTTGGGAAAAATGGCGTGAGTGAGAGGAAGAGAGAAAGAAATGCACTACGATGATTTGTTCGTTGCGTGTTTACACGCACGAACGAGAGCCAAATATATTTTAATTATTTGCTCGGAAAATGTTACACTTTTGCGCGGTTGCCGTATTTTGCGTGATTTTAATAGCGCGAAGGAATCGAATGTTATATAAAAGATTGTGTATTTTACACGTAAATAAACGTAGTTACATTCGATAAAGAAAATAATATAAGTTTCGTTAATTTATCCGTTGCAGTGTTTGATGTGTTGTTTCCTTTTATTTTTTATTATGATTTAAACAATTAATGCCGGTTTTACAGAGACTTATAGTTACACTGACGAAGAGACCGTGGTAAACTCGAAAAGAATATAAAAAAGAATAAAATAGGTGTACCGGTTTTCAGAGCGTCGACTCTGCGATGCGCGCTGTTGGAGAGACCGGACGGAACTGACTGGCGAGCTCCCGGAGCGCAATATGTATCCTCGCCCTCTTTGTCTCTGAGACAAAGGGCTTGGCGTCATTACCCTCGCTCTCGAGCTCGGTCCCCATGTAACCGAATATTAGCACTGATAACGTTATTTTTCTCGAGTTGTACATGGGCAATGAAATGAATATTTTTCGTTATCGGCAGGATGTGCTGACTACGTGGTGACCAAGCTCCGAGGAGGTCTGTGAGAAAACTCGCGATGAAGCTGATCGCTTGGGAACAGTTTCGCGGGTTATTCGAGGACTCTCGCGTCCCCAATATATACATAATATAGATATGACAATATTTCTTATTTCTAGGACCATTGTATTATGGTCGACACGAATATACATATATATGTTGGATACTAGTTCGGGGACTCGTGAATGTCCCCGTAATATACATGTAAGTATAGGTATTAATATTATTATTTGTACTCCGGAGACTCTCTTGGATGTCCCGAGTATATATATATGTATATTGGTGAGTGTCACTTTGAGGACTTATGTCCCCGAAGTATGCATGGAAGTAGATATGTATGAAATATTGCTCCGGGACTCGGCTATATGTCCCTGAAGCGTATGGAGTACGTATATGTATATATATATATATATACATGTATAGATATTCACTAAGGTTATTCCGAGGACTAATGCCTTCGAAGTATGCATAAGAGTATACGAATGGTACATGAGGACTCTGAGGTCCTGGAGTATGTATATATATATATATTCGTTAAAGTCTTTTCGAGGACTTATGTCCCTAAAGTGTGCATGGAAATAGACATGTGGAATTATTATAGGAGGTACTCCAGGGACTCTCGTATATGTCCCTGAAGCATGCAGGTACGGCATGCATGCAATAGCATGCATGCAGGTAATTTTTTGTGCGCATTCGTCGAGATTACAATCTTTTCGTAGTTTTTCAAATCGTCCGGTGTGAGAGTTTCAACATTAGGCACTTTTTTAAACAACAGCTCCGTTAATCCAACAGTTTTCGCATAACTCGCATCTCCCACACGAATATGTTCAGAGTCGAAAATTATCGGAGAATTGCCAATCATTAATTTGTTGTTAGCGAGATTTCGTACACCATATAATACATCCAAGGTTGCCTTTCTATTTGTTTGTAGTAGCAGGAGATATTCGCTGATCAGCTCATCGACATTTTGCGAGTCATCATCATCCTCATATATCAATTTAAACGAATCTTGTGTTTCACTCTTCAAGGAATCATGTGCCGCATTTTGATGTTTCACACTATTTAACACATCTCCTTCTTCAACATCATCACCCACTTCTTCATCCTTAATTTCCTCCTTGACCACCTCACCGTTTTTATACGCCACCAATTTTTCCAATGGCCCCACTATAGGCTTAAAGACATCCTGCATTCTCTGCTGATCGTTATCTTTCCCAATTTTCATCATTCGATGCTTTCGTCTGATTGCATCGCTCGCCTTGGCAATTTCACGCAACACATCCTTTTCACGCAACAATTGTTCGCTTTTCATGTTGTCACTACCACGGCATGCGCAATACTGTCTCTTCAACTACCAGCGATGAGTCATTTATCAATAGTGAGAAAATAATCAAAACCTTGTCTATATCGACCTCCGTTAATATCGCTATCCTTGTCAATCGTGATAAATGCATACTTGTCAGAATTCCAGCATTTCACGCACATGTTTTTAAAGCACGTATAAGTCATATCCGTATTAACATGGTCATTGTAGACGTGCTTGAGATTCATATCGTCCTGCTTGAAAAGCACCACGAAATTTGCATTATCCCTCACGAGATGTTTGGGAATACGAGTGTACGTTTGACAAAGATAAAAACTATCAACAATCTCATGTCGTCCCATGGAAAAGAAGGCCCGAACATTATCCTGTTTTTCGCATGCTATGTCATCAAAGATGAATATAGAGTTGGATCGTGCATCACTTGGTGCTATTGTTACGTCGTGGGGCCCATTTTTAATCGATAATTAATCGTCTTTTAATTTACCTTTCAGGATTTGAATTTACGAATGGGAAGTGTGCCACGAACGTACGGATAATAATGAATCAAGTCATTAGACTTATATGACGGTAAGTTACCGTCGGAGAAGAAAAGCGCCACGTTTAAGCGGGAATGTGCCCACTTGGGATAGGCGCTTGGTAAAGTCGTTGGTGTATAATTTGACGCATGAGCGACAGGTAAGCAAATAAGAAAGTAGCGTGAAATTGTGCTTACCTTGGTGAGAAAGAGCGGCGGTGCGTAGCGGGTCAAAACTACTCGACCGTGTGACCGAATTTGTCCAGGAATCGCAAAGATGTTCCAGCTCGACCCGACCTGTCGTTGCCCTGACGGGTACCCGGTGCTCGTGCGAATGCGATGGGCCGGGGATGCCGATGTTTTTGGGAGCGGTCGGAGACTACGAGGACTGGATTAATTTATGAGGGATACATTCGCTTTGAAATATAAATATACATGTATAGAATTTATAATTATTTGAACCGCTGAGTGAGTGCAAGACGTGCCAGGTTACGGCACCGTCGACTCACTACGTCTGGCTCCACCTCCGCCCGGTTACGGCGATTGGCGGCCAGCCGCGAGAACAAACGTTGAGAATAACGGAAGCCGACGCCCGAACACTAAGCACCGGTGTGACCGTGCCAGTCGCTGACCTACCGAATTACGGCGGGTCGGCGCGTGTGGCGTGTTCGTGCGGCAAACCTTCCGAATTCCTCGGAAAATCCCCTGTTTATACGTCCGATTTTGGACGGGCGAGGGTTTTTTATTTGTCGAGCGAATGTATCGGGATACGTATTCGTCTAACGCACAGGTACAGACTGATATGAAATAAAATTTGGTACGCTGAGCGAGTCTAGTGCGTGCCAGATTACGGCACCGCCGACTCGCTACGTCTGGCCCACCTCCGCCCGGTTACGGCGATTGGCAGCCAGCCGCGAATACAAATATAAAGGTCAAGGGAAATCGACGTCCGAACACTAAGCACCGGATTAACCGTGCCAGTCGCTAACCTGCCAGATTACGGCGAGTCAGCGGATGTAGCGTGTTCGTGCGTCAGCTTTCCCAAGCCTCATAAAAAAGGGCACTTCAAGATTTGTCCAATTTTTGGACAAGTATGATTTAATGAGTGAGACGAATACGTGTGTTGGGAAAAATGGCGTGAGTGAGAGGAAGAGAGAAAGAGAGAAAGAAATGCACTACGATGATTTGTTCGTTGCGTGTTTACACGCACGAACGAGAGCCAAATATATTTTAATTATTTGCTCGGAAAATGTTACACTTTTGCGCGGTCGCCGTATTTTGCGTGATTTTAATAGCGCGAAGAAATCGAATGTTATATAAACGATTGTGTATTTTACACGTAAATAAGCGTAGTTACATTCAATAAAGAAAATAATATAAGTTTCGTTAATTTATTCGTTGCAGTGTTTGACGTGTTGTGTTTCCTTTTACTTTTATTATGATTTAAACAATTAATGCCGGTTTTACAGAGACTTATAGTTACACTGACGAAGAGACCGGGGTAAACTCGAAAAGAATATAAAAAAGAATAAAATAGGTGTACCGGTTTTCAGAGCGTCGACTCTGCGATGCGCGCTGTTGGAGAGACCGGACGGAACTGGCTGGCCAGCTCCCGGAGCGCAATATGTATCCTCGCCCTCTTTGTCTCTGAGACAAAGGGCTTGGCGTCATTACCCTCGCTCTCGAGCTCGGTCCCCATGTAACCGAATATTAGCACTGATAACGTTATTTTTCTCGAGTTGTACATGGGCAATGAAATGAATATTTTTCGTTATCGGCAGGATGTGCTGACTACGTGGTGACCGAGCTCCGAGGAGGTCTGTGAGAAAACTCGCGATGAAGCTGACCGCTTGGGAACAGTTTCGCGGGTTATTCGAGGACTCTCGCGTCCCCAATATATACATAATATAGATATGACAATATTTCTTATTTCTAGGACCATTGTATTATGGTCAACACGAATATACATATATATGTTGGATACTAGTTCGGGGACTCGTGAATGTCCCCGTAATATACATGTAAGTATAGGTATTAATATTATTATTTGTACTCCGGAGACGCTCTTGGATGTCCCGAGTATATATATATATGTATATTGGTGAGTGTCACTTTGAGGACTTATGTCCCCGAAGTATGCATGGAAGTAGATATGTATGAAATATTGCTCCGGGACTCGGCTATATGTCCCTGAAGCGTATGGAGTACGTATATCTATATATATATATATACATGTATAGATATTCACTAAGGTTATTCCGAGGACTAATGCCTTGGAAGTATGCATAAGAGTATACGAATGGTACATGAGGACTCTGAGGTCCTGGAGTATGTATATATATATATATTCGTTAAAGTCTTTTCGAGGACTTATGTCCCTAAACTGTGCATGGAAATAGACATGCGGAATTATTATAGGAGGTACTCCAGGGACTCTCGTATATGTCCCTGAAGCATGCAGGTACGTGGATATGTATGTATATATGAGACATTTCGATATGGTACTCCGGGGACCCATGTGCGTGTCCCAGAAGTGTACAGGCAAACAGATATGTACGCGTATATGAGGCTAATTGTAAAGTTAATCCGAGCACCCATGTGCTCGTCCCTGAAGTTACAGGTAAGCTTAGCGGTAATGTTATTATGGGAACTGTTTGTCCCTAAAATATACGGGTAGATATACGCATGCTCAATTTAAAGATATATTCACGAATATTTTATATAACGGGGTTTCTGAGTGAAATTGACCATATATGGGTCGTTCTGATTAACATGTACCCCAAGAAAAACATAAATGAGCGCGTTTAGCGCGAGGAAAAAATCTTAATAATTAATACAATTCGTACCAGATATGAATATTTGGAGGGCGAGAGTGCTAGGACGTAACACCTCCCCCCTAAAAGTCTGAAGCAATGCTTCAGCTTTGCTGAGGACCGGCGTTGAGCCGCTCCAAGAGTCCGTGATCGACGCCCGACAAACGCCTCGACGTCGTCGGATGGTCGCGATTGTCATTGATGGACACCAGCTCTAGAGGTTCGTCGTTGGTAATCTTCGACGACCGTTGTTCAGCATGGTGAGCTCTGCTAATCAGGAGGCTTGTCACCGAGTTCCAGATGGCTCCTAGGAGGGTGAAACTCCATCCGTACAGAGTGTGGAGTGTATATCCATGGATGCAAGTATCGATGATCGCCTTGATGATGGTGAGGATTGCGAGGACCCCGAACAGTCCCGCACTGATGATCCCGAATTTTTCGAAACCACCCCAGATTTTGTGCATTACTCCATCAGCCACGTGTTGGAGAGCGTCCTCGTCCATCAGTGTCTTGAGGGAAACGCTTCCCGGGGGTATGTCGTGTCCTGCGAAACCCCTTGCGATGTTGTTGAGTAATGCTGGTTTTTCAGCGGGGAACATTATCCTGTCCCTCAGCTGGTTGATCTCGTGGTCAGAATAAATTCCGCTGGATGCCAAATTTCCAATGGGGTTGTATCCCCAGGTAGGCATGGAAGCGGGATGCAGTTGTCCAGGAGGCGGTACCTCGACTGGATGTGGTGTGAAACGATACCAAGTGCCGTCGATCCAATATTCGGCGGCCAGCATGGGGTTGCACTCGATATGTGTCCGTTCGACGAAGGGTGCATTCCACACACACGCGGAGTTCATAATCGGGTGCCTCTTAATTTATTGGGGTGGACTACCCGAGGTTTATTTTTATAGAGGATCTTCACGTTTCCTCCTGATAAAATTTCCAGAATTTCGCATGGTTCGGTGTATTGGTCACCGAATTTTCCCCTTTTTGGTTCCTTCAACATGAGAACCTTGTCGCCGACCTTGAATGTTTTCGGATTAATCCTCCGATCGTAATACGTTTTTGATTTCTCCTTGGATTTCTTCAGATTTTCGGCGGCAAGTTGTTGGAGTTCGTAAATTCGAGAGAAGAGCTCCTCCAGGTATGCAGCATAAGTCGTATCCTGTTGCTCCTCGATTTGTTGATAACCCGACGGATGGCGGGCCAGTTTACCGAAAACTAGCTCGTGAGGGGTGTACCCTGTACCCTCGTGTTGGCTCGTATTATAAGAGAACATCGCTAACTCGATGAGCTCGTCCCAATCATTGTTTTCGTTCACGTACTGTTTCAGATATTCCGCGAGGACATGGTGAGACCTTTCGATTGACCCGTTGGACTGCGGGTAGAAGGCTGATGTTTGGTACATTTTGATTCTGAATTTCCTCGCGATGGCCTTCATAAAACTGCTCCGAAAGTTCGCCCCCTGGTCGGTGAGAAGGGCGCGAGGAGCACCAAAACGAGCGATGAAGTTTTTGACGAACGCCTCGCTGATGTCGATCGCCGTTGTTCTTTTCAGCGGAATTGCCAACGAGTACTTGGTGAGAAGATCCTGGATGGTCAGCACGTACTCGTTGCCCATCTTCGTAACAGGAAGTGGTCCGACCACGTCCATGGCCACCTTGTCGAAGGCCGCCCGTGGGGTGTCGGTGATCACCATGGGTTGCTTAGTTTTGACGCGAACTAACTTTTTTAATTGGCAACCTCTACAATGTTGAATGTACTCTTGAATTTCGCTTTTCATGTTTTTCCAAAAGAAATTTTCTCTGATTCGTTTGTACGTTTTATTTACTCCCTTATGACCTCCTACCAACGAGTCGTGGTTTTCTTCTATAATTGCGACACGATTTTCCTCGGGAGGATATTGAATGAGTTGTTTACAAATGGTCAACGTAACTTCGTCGTTGCCTAGCGATCGTATCAAAAGATTTTTAATTTCGTTCCATGATACATTTCCGATTGAGTTTGTTTTCGCGACATAAATTTGTTTCGTAGATGTTTCGCGGACAAAGTTTTTCAAGGAGTCGAGGGCTTCTTCAAGGTCCTCGATCAAAAGATTTTCGTGTACATTAGCCAATAATGGTATAGCTAATATGCATCTTGAATTTTCGTTTATTACCTTGAGTCGTAAATACGTGGTTTCCTCGATTTTGGGAAACAAATTTTGAGTTTGGAGATCTTTCGCTCCATCATCGATTGGTCTCCCGGAAGTGGTGACAAAGACGACGAGATTGTCCTTGAACATGGACAAATTATCACGCGTTTCGCGTATGGTGAGTCTACCTTGGACTTCACTGTTTTCCCTCGGTAATGCATACTCGGGGTTTTCATTATCAAATATGTCGCTATTTACAGAGTCGTCGTCTGAGTCGCTTGAGCTTTCGGTGAGATCATCGATATTCTCAATGTTTTCTCCATGTTCTGACGGTTCCGGAGTTTCGGAATCCTCAGGAAATGGGGCTATTTCTCGATCTTCTAAAAGTTGCGGTATTTGAAAATTTTCCGCGTTTCCGTCGTTTGGACTTGCGTCTGGAATAGACGTGTGCAAGGTTGTATCTTTTACAGGTTCGACGGATTGAGGATGGGAAGGCGGTTCTTCCAGGTTCCGGGTTATCGGAGTTTCTTTTTCTTTTTCCCAACGACGAGGCGTTTTGCCAGACGTTTGCGAAATTGTCGGGAAATTTCGGAAACCGAGGAAATCGTCCTCGTCCGCGGATCCGGCCAACTTTTTCCTTTTTTCAGGCGGATTTTTCCTTTGGTTGCCGTCCGACGGATCGGGGATTTCCTCCGTATCCGTATCAGGATTTGAGGTAGGTTTTCGTTTTTTAGCTGGGTTTCTTCCAGCTGGTGGATCGAACAATCTTTCGTCCGAGTCCGAATCGTCGTTTTCACTAGGAGTCGGTTTACCGATTTTTGCCCGACTTGGACCAACGATAGGCGATTCGGATTTTCTTTTACATGGCGTATGCTTCACCATGAGCACAGTCTGATTTTTTACTGGCGGGTTCCGGGAGAGGGCGTCAGCATTGCTGTTTACCCTTCCTGGTTTGTATAATTAGCAAGGCTAAGGCGCCAATGCACAAGCCGATTGGCCGGGTCTTTTACGGAGTGAAGCCATACGAGCGGCTTGTGATCCGTTACCAATAAGAACTCACGGCCGTAGACATAAGGTCTGAAATGATTTACACAATAAATGATAGCCAATAATTCCTTCTCGATCACTGAGTAATTAACCTCGTGTTTTCCAAGAGTTCGAGAGGTGTAACTAACGGGTCTATCTTTACCAATTTCGCCTTGGCTCAAAATTCCGCCAATGGCGTGATCGGATGCGTCCGTTGTTATGATGAATGGTTTCGTGAAATCCGGATATTGAAGAATTGGTTCTTTACATAACGCCTCGATAAGCGTATCAAAGGCTTTTTGGTGAGATTCGGTCCATTTGAAGGTCGATCCCTTTTTAAATAAATTTGTGAGTGGCTTTGCAATGCCTGAAAAATTTTCGATAAACCTGCGGTAATAACCTGCAAGTCCTAAAAATTGTTTTATCTTTTTCGGAGTGGTAGGCCTAGGGTATCCCTGTAGAGCCTCCAATTTTTTGGGATCGGGTTTAACCCCGTCCTCACTTATGATGTGACCCAAATATGCCACTTCTCGTCTTAAAAATTCACACTTGTCCGGTTGTAATTTTAAGTTGGCTTGCCTTAATTTTTTCGCAAGTTTGTTGAATTTATTATCGTGTTCAACTAGTGTCTTTGCATAAATGACGATGTCGTCCAAATAAACAAACAGCTCGATGCCTTGAAGGCCTGTTAAGACTCGATCCATTAATCTTTGAAATGTCGCCGGAGCGTTTTTTAAACCAAACGGCATTCGGTCGAATTCGTAGTGTCCGAATGGTGTAGCAAATGCTGTCTTGTGAGAATCATCTGGATGTACTTTAATTTGATGGAAACCACTGGCCAGGTCGAATACTGAAAAATATTTCGCATTACCCAATTGGTCGAGAATTTCGGTTATTTGAGGTAATGGATAAGCATCGCCAATCGTCTTTTCGTTTAAGTTTCTATAATCAATGACCATGCGCCACTTTGGATTTCCTTGTGAGTCCGCCTTTTTCGGAACGATCCACAGGGGCGAACTATACGGGGAGTTTGACGGTTTTATTACTTCCCCCTCAATTAGTTCTTTAACTTGTTTTGTAATTTCATCTTTATGAACGGGCGGAAATCTATACTGCCTCGTAAATACTGGTTGATCGTCGTTCGTCGTTATCTTATGCTCGATTTTATCTGTAAAGCCTAGGACTTTTCCTGGCAAATGAAATAGGTCCGAATTCTCGCTTATAATTTTATCCACGCTTGACCGTTCTTCATCGTTTAGATGGTTGAGACGGAGTAAGTCGCGAATTTCGTTTACTTTATCTTTCTTTTCAACTTTTAAAACTTTTTTGTTGCGCGCAATTTCAAACCGTAATATACCCTCTTCCCGAGACGCCATTTGGTCGTCCGGGTGGGGAACAATTAAACTTTTCTCCTCTTCCTGAAACGCCTTTTGGTCGTCCGGAGTGAGGGAATTATTTTCACATCGGGTCCTATCCTCTTCCTGAAACGCCTTTTGGTCGTCCGGAGTGAGGGAACCCTTTTGATTTTTATCCTCTTCCTGAAACGCCTTTTGGTCGTCCGGAGTGAGGAAATTATTTTCACATTCGGTCCTATCCTCTTCCTGAAACGCCTTTTGGTCGTCCGGAGTGAGGGAACCTTTTTTCGTGCCTTTGCACCTGAATTCTTCGACTACTACCGTTGGTATAGTCAGTAACAAATTATCATCGGTTGAATTGTGCGCAATAAGATAAGCGATACCATTCTTGACCGTAACGACTGCTTCGCCAAAAAAGATCCCTTCTCCCAAGTAGAGCATCGGAATATATCCTTCTTTGATTTTGGGATTACTTACTTTGACATAACAGACCGTTTTGGACCGTTTTGGAATCGAAATAGTTTGTTTACTTTTAAACGGGATGGTTTGATTTCCCCAAGTTAATTGTTCGTGTCTCCAATCTACGAGAGCTTTATTTTCAGCAAGAAATTCGGTACCAAGTAATGCATGTTGTTCCATTGGGAACCAATCATCGACGACGTGAAATTCCGCGGGAGTATCATTAATCATTATTCTTATCGACCCCTTTGTTCTTACGGGGATACTCGAAATCCCCTCCAAATTTAATAACACTTTTTCGTTCTACGTGAGGGACTGGACCATTTTGTCGTTGACCCTCACCGTTTATAATTGAACCAATTTCCCTATTAATTCGACCGACTTCGTTTATCATTGTCGAAAGGGTATTTTGCATAGCCTCGAGGGCGTCATGAATGAATGAGATTGGTTCATCTCTATTATTCACTTGATCACTAAATTCACATTCACGCGCACGCAGGGCTTCTAATTTTTCGTGCGTTTCTAATTCTCTTTTTAATAACGCTTGTTCTTGTTCACGAAGTATTTCGCGTTTTTTATCTAATTGATCCGCTAATACGCGGAGTTCCTCTTCACTTAAACGTTTCGAATTTTGGGAATGCTCAGCCATTTTGAACCTCTTATTTTATTTTACACTTTGCGATATGTAAACATGAATTTTTTTCTATATAGATTTTTTAAATTTTACACCAAAGACTTTAAGCGCATCCCACCGCTGCCACCAAATTAATTTTTATATATATCTCTGTTACGTCGTGGGGCCCATTTTTAATCGATAATTAATCGTCTTTTAATTTACCTTTCAGGATTTGAATTTACGAATGGGAAGTGTGCCACGAACGTACGGATAATAATGAATCAAGTCATTAGACTTATATGACGGTAAGTTACCGTCGGAGAAGAAAAGCGCCACGTTTAAGCGGGAATGTGCCCACTTGGGATAGGCGCTTGGTAAAGTCGTTGGTGTATAATTTGACGCATGAGCGACAGGTAAGCAAATAAGAAAGTAGCGTGAAATTGTGCTTACCTTGGTGAGAAAGAGCGGCGGTGCGTAGCGGGTCAAAACTACTCGACCGTGTGACCGAATTTGTCCAGGAATCGCAAAGATGTTCCAGCTCGACCCGACCTGTCGTTGCCCTGACGGGTACCCGGTGCTCGTGCGAATGCGATGGGCCGGGGATGCCGATGTTTTTGGGAGCGGTCGGAGACTACGAGGACTGGATTAATTTATGAGGGATACATTCGCTTTGAAATATAAATATACATGTATAGAATTTATAATTATTTGAACCGCTGAGTGAGTGCAAGACGTGCCAGGTTACGGCACCGTCGACTCACTACGTCTGGCTCCACCTCCGCCCGGTTACGGCGATTGGCGGCCAGCCGCGAGAACAAATGTTGAGAATAACGGAAGCCGACGCCCGAACACTAAGCACCGGTGTGACCGTGCCAGTCGCTGACCTACCGAATTACGGCGGGTCGGCGCGTGTGGCGTGTTCGTGCGGCAAACCTTCCGAATTCCTCGGAAAATACCCTGTTTATACGTCCGATTTTGGACGGACGAGGGTTTTTTATTTGTCGAGCGAATGTATCGGGATACGTATTCGTCTAACGCACAGGTACAGACTGATATGAAATAAAATTTGGGTACGCTGAGCGAGTCTAGTGCGTGCCAAATTACGGCACCGCCGACTCGCTACGTCTGGCCCACCTCCGCCCGGTTACGGCGATTGGCAGCCAGCCGCGAATACAAATATAAAGGTCAAGGGAAATCGACGTCCGAACACTAAGCACCGGATTAACCGTGCCAGTCGCTAACCTGCCAGATTACGGCGAGTCAGCGGATGTAGCGTGTTCGTGCGTCAGCTTTCCCAAGCCTCATAAAAAAGGCACTTCAAGATTTGTCCAATTTTGGACAAGTATGATTTTATGAGTGAAACGAATACGTGTGTTGGGAAAAATGGCGTGAGTGAGAGGAAGAGAGAAAGAGAGACAGAAATGCACTACGATGATTTGTTCGTTGCGTGTTTATACGCACGAACGAGAGCCAAATATATTTTAATTATTTGCTCGGAAAATGTTACACTTTTGCGCGGTCGCCGTATTTTGCGTGATTTTAATAGCGCGAAGAAATCGAATGTTATATAAAAGATTGTGTATTTTACACGTAAATAAACATAGTTACATTCAATAAAGAAAATAATATAAGTTTCGTTAATTTATTCGTTGCAGTGTTTGACGTATTATGTTTCCTTTTACTTTTACTATGATTTAAACAATTAATGCCGGTTTTACAGAGACTTATAGTTACACTGACGAAGAGACCGGGGTAAACTCGAAAAGAATATAAAAAAGAATAAAATAGGTGTACCGGTTTTCAGAGCGTCGACTCTGCGATGCGCGCTGTTGGAGAGACCGGACGGAACTGGCTGGCCAGCTCCCGGAGCGCAATATGTATCCTCGCCCTCTTTGTCTCTGAGACAAAGGGCTTGGCGTCATTACCCTCGCTCTCGAGCTCGGTCCCCATGTAACCGAATATTAGCACTGATAACGTTATTTTTCTCGAGTTGTACATGGGCAATGAAATGAATATTTTTCGTTATCGGCAGGATGTGCTGACTACGTGGTGACCAAGCTCCGAGGAGGTCTGTGAGAAAACTCGCGATGAAGCTGACCGCTTGGGAACAGTTTCGCGGGTTATTCGAGGACTCTCGCGTCCCCAATATATACATAATATAGATATGACAATATTTCTTATTTCTAGGACCATTGTATTATGGTCAACACGAATATACATATATATGTTGGATACTAGTTCGGGGACTCGTGAATGTCCCCGTAATATACATGTAAGTATAGGTATTAATATTATTATTTGTACTCCGGAGACTCTCTTGGATGTCCCGAGTATATATATATATGTATATTGGTGAGTGTCACTTTGAGGACTTATGTCCCCGAAGTATGCATGGAAGTAGATATGTATGAAATATTGCTCCGGGACTCGGCTATATGTCCCTGAAGCGTATGGAGTACGTATATCTATATATATATATATACATGTATAGATATTCACTAAGGTTATTCCGAGGACTAATGCCTTGGAAGTATGCATAAGAGTATACGAATGGTACATGAGGACTCTGAGGTCCTGGAGTATGTATATATATATATATTCGTTAAAGTCTTTTCGAGGACTTATGTCCCTAAACTGTGCATGGAAATAGACATGCGGAATTATTATAGGAGGTACTCCAGGGACTCTCGTATATGTCCCTGAAGCATGCAGGTACGTGGATATGTATGTATATATGAGACATTTCGATATGGTACTCCGGGGACCCATGTGCGTGTCCCAGAAGTGTACAGGCAAACAGATATGTACGCGTATATGAGGCTAATTGTAAAGTTAATCCGAGCACCCATGTGCTCGTCCCTGAAGTTACAGGTAAGCTTAGCGGTAATGTTATTATGGGAACTGTTTGTCCCTAAAATATACGGGTAGATATACGCATGCTCAATTTAAAGATATATTCACGAATATTTTATATAACGGGGTTTCTGAGTGAAATTGACCATATATGGGTCGTTCTGATTAACATGTACCCCAAGAAAAACATAAATGAGCGCGTTTAGCGCGAGGAAAAAATCTTAATAATTAATACAATTCGTACCAGATATGAATATTTGGAGGGCGAGAGTGCTAGGACGTAACACTATCACGTGTTCATGCGCCTCGAATGGATGATATTCAACTCCGCTCACAGGTTCGAGTAATTGTTCGAGCAACTTATACTTTGGCTGCTTGAGCGATTTGGAATACAAGTAAATATTCTCAAATCTCAAACCATTCGGATGGATGATGAGAGTGAGCAAAGCGTTGGTTTTCCCACAATTGGATGGACCGCAAAACAGTGCACGTATGCTATCCGGCAATAAATTCCCATGGCGTTTCTTTTTCCCTCCACGGTCATCGACAAACTCGTCGAAATTTATCACGGGAAGTCCGCCTCCGATAGTTTGCTTCCTGAACGTCATCTCACACACGACTAACGGCGAAATCATATAAATAGGCTTCTTATAGGGATTATCCGTCAGTCGCGTATTGTCTTTAGACATGATTGTGCATAGGAAGAGTGGTAAAGGTTTGGTCAACCGCCTATTCAACAAACTCCCCGTTGAACTACATTTGCCTGGATATCAGTATTGTGGACCAGGCACAAAGTTGGCCAAGCGCCTTGCTCGTGGCGATCCGGGCATTAATCCATTGGATACGGCTTGCAAACAACACGATATTGCGTATTCGAAAAATCCGAATAATCTTGAGGCGAGACATTTGGCGGATAAAGTGTTGGCTGAACAGGCTAGGCAACGTGTTACCGCGCGAGACGCTAGTATCGGTGAAAAAGCCAGTGCTTGGGGTGTGGCAAATATTATGAAGACAAAGAGAAAATTTGGCATGGGAATGAAGGCCCGCAAGGGTGGCGTTTGTTTGAAAAAGATAATTGGCGCTGCAAAGAAGACAATGATTCAAAGTAATGATCCGCATAAGATTATTAAATCAGCTTTAAAGGGTGCTCGTGCAGCTGTAAAGTTGCAAGGTGGTAAAGTGCGCACACCTCGGGTTCTACCTGTACCCCATAAAATTGGTGGTTTATTGCCCTTCCTCGTGCCCATTTTTGCTGGTCTTAGCGCTGCGGGTGCTTTGTCGGGTGGTGCGGCTAGTATAGCTAAAGCCGTCAATGCTGCTCAAGCAGCTAAACGTGAATTGGATGAAAGTAAGCGTCATAATCGGACAATTGAAGCAATTGCATTAGGTCGGGGTCTACATCTGAAACCATATAAGCAAGGATTGGGCCTTCATATCAAGCCAAAAAACTAGAAGTTACGCTACCTCACCGACCCCTCACCGACCGCGACCTACTTAAATATGCAAAAATCCTAAAGATTCCACATTTTCGCGGAGTTTACATGCGCGACACATTGCCTGCGAGCGGACCTCTCAAATGTGAAGCAGCAATTGTAAATTTGGATGAAAATGTCGGTCCTGGCACGCATTGGGTCGCTTACAAAAAGACCGGATCGAAAGTCATGTACTTTGATAGTTTCGGCAATCTTCCACCACCATCCGAGCTCATGAGATATTTCGGTGTCGGTAGCGTAAATTATAATTATAAGGGATATCAGGAATATGATACGATTGAATGTGGACATTTGTGTCTCAAGTTTCTTTGTCGGCAGCTGCAGCACAAAGACAAATATACACTATATATAGGAGGGAAATGACGTGGAGAATTCAGTTGTTAATTTACCAGCATCATGGACGAAAGTTTAACATTGACCATATCTGGCTCATCGTCCATACTCGAGGCGCAGTACTTTCCTCCCATCGAACTCTCGCCACACAAAAATTATACCCTCGGTCTCGTGGAATTGTTAACCTTCAACTCTATTCCCAATATCGACGTTGACCACGATAAACTTTACGTGGGAGATGAGGTGTTGACGATACCTACGGGCAGTTATGAAATAGAGGATATTGAGACGTTTGTACAAGCAGAGCTCGCGCGTAAAAACATCAGCATCAGCATTAAACCCAACAATAACACGCTACGCAGTGAGATCGAGTGTGATCGTGATGTCAATTTTGAGCCAAAAGATTCTATTGGTCATCTACTAGGCTTCACCGCACGCAAATTGGAAGCCAATAAAAGACACGAATCCGATCTTCCAGTAGCCATTCTCAAAGTGAACGCCCCACGCGTTGAGTGCAACATTACCGCTGGCGCCTATACCAACGGACAAAAAGTACACACAATTCACGAATTTTTTCCATCTGTGCCACCGGGCTATAAGATCATTGAAGTTCCCTCCCACGTAATTTATCTGCCAATCACGAGCCGAACGATTGACACTATGCAGCTTCGCATAGTGGATCAAGACGGTGATTTGGTAAATTTCCGCGGTGAAGTAATCACCATACGCCTGCATATAAAGTCGTTATGGGCATTGTTTTCAACAGATCTTCCAATAACAATAAACGGTCATGGATAAAAACAATCAGTCGTCGGCCAGCGCCCAAAGTGCTAACACCTCAAAACGTGCTACTCTTGAAGAGTTTGGGTCTCAAAGTGCGTGGCGAAAGCGTGTAAAAAATTATTTAGTCTGTGCTCTGTGCATCTGTTGCGTAAAATGGAAGAAGAAATTGTAAACATTCAGACACCCGTGGTCTTTGATGAATCCATCATCCATTGTGAGATTCACGCTCATCAGCCATATGCATCTTCAACCTTCAATAACAGCGATGAAATCCGTATTGCCATCCAACATCAAGACCTCTCTATCCTGCCAAGCAAGAGTTCGCTACACATATGTGGAAAATTATCCAAGCGTGATGGGGCGCCAACCACTGCTACAAGTCTCGTCAACAATGCCATTTGTCATTTGTTTGAGGAAGTGCGATATGAGCTGAATGCCATAGAAATCGATCGTAATAAGAATGTCGGCATTACGAGTGTAATTAAGGGATATTCATCTCTCTCACCGGCCAAAAGTTCTATGCTCGAGAACACTGGATGGCTCGATGTCGAAGAGACCAAGCAGATTGTAGATGTATCGGGAAACTTTGATGTGTGCATTCCGCTCAGCATGCTCCTCGGATTTGCCGAAGATTATCGGAAAATTGTCGTAAATGCCAAGCACGAGTTGATTCTCACGAGATCAAAGACTGACGACAATGCCATTGTACAAACAGCGCCTGAAGACTACAAACTCATATTGCATAAAATAGAATGGCTCGTGCCGTATGTGACAGCCTCGGATCAGCGAAAAATTCAACTGTTAAAGTTTCTCGCCAAAGACGCACCAATCTCCATGAGTTTCCGAACATGGGAACTGTATGAATATCCATTGCTGCCTGCCACCTCCAAGCACGTGTGGTCTGTGAAAACTTCGAATCAGCTGGAAAAGCCACGATATGTCATACTCGCGTTGCAGACGGATCGGAAAAATAAGAAACAACACAATGCGAGCCACTTTGATCATTGTAACCTGAGCGACGTCAAGCTATACCTCAACTCGCAATGTTATCCATATGGAAATTTAAATTTGAACATTGATAAAAATCAATATGCTCTTCTCTACGAGATGTATGCAAACTTTCAGCCGACCTATTACAACAAAGAGGCTGAACCATGGCTGAGTAGGATGGAATTTTTAGAAAAAGCCCCCCTCGTTGTCATTGACTGCTCAAAACAAAACGATTCGCTCAAGTCCGGTCCTGTTGATGTGCGCCTTGAGTTTGAATTGAAAAACAATATTCCATCGCAAACTTCAGCGTACTGCATGATCCTCCATGATCGTATTGTCGAGTACAATCCAATCAGTGGTGGGGTTAAAAAATTGGTATAAAATCATGCCAATGATCCGCGCCCACTTCAGTCATCATGGAGCTTATCGTCGACGTGCAAGGGTTCAAGAGACCCGTCAACGAATTTGTCCTAAAGGAGATGTCCATCGTCAAACTCCATGAGAAGAACGCTGAACCGCTGACATTCTTCTCCGATGCACCATTCGCCTGGGACGCTTTACCGGCCAAGTACAAAATGACAAACAAGTAGCTGGAACGCAATTATCATGGAATACGATGGGAACACAGTGGCATACCATACGAGGCAGCTAGAACGACAATTCGAGGAATCTTGGAAGGAGCTCCTACGATCTATGCCAAGGGATTCGAGAAGTGCTCATGGCTATCGAGATTCACGGATTCAGCAACAAACGTCATCGATCTGGAGACTCTGGTGTTACGTCGTGGGGCCCATTTTTAATCGATAATTAATTGTCTTTTAATTTACCTTTCAGGATTTGAATTTACGAATGGGAAGTGTGCCACGAACGTACGGATAATAATGAATTAAGTCATATGACTTATATGACGGTAAGTTACCGTCAGAGAAGAAAAGCGCCACGTTTAAGCGGGAATGTGCCCACTTGGGATAGGCGCTTGGTAAAGTCGTTGGTGTATAATTTGACGCATGAGCGACAGGTAAGCAAATAAGAAAGTAGCGTGAAATTGTGCTTACCTTGGTGAGAAAGAGCGGCGGTGCGTAGCGGGTCAAAACTACTCGACCGTGTGACCGAATTTGTCCAGGAATCGCAAAGATGTTCCAGCTCGACCCGACCTGTCGTTGCCCTGACGGGTACCCGGTGCTCGTGCGAATGCGATGGGCCGGGGATGCCGATGTTTTTGGGAGCGGTCGGAGACTACGAGGACTGGATTAATTTATGAGGGATACATTCGCTTTGAAATATAAATATACATGTATAGAATTTATAATTATTTGAACCGCTGAGTGAGTGCAAGACGTGCCAGGTTACGGCACCGTCGACTCACTACGTCTGGCTCCACCTCCGCCCGGTTACGGCGATTGGCGGCCAGCCGCGAGAACAAATGTTGAGAATAACGGAAGCCGACGCCCGAACACTAAGCACCGGTGTGACCGTGCCAGTCGCTGACCTACCGAATTACGGCGGGTCGGCGCGTGTGGCGTGTTCGTGCGGCAAACCTTCCGAATTCCTCGGAAAATACCCTGTTTATACGTCCGATTTTGGACGGACGAGGGTTTTTTATTTGTCGAGCGAATGTATCGGGATACGTATTCGTCTAACGCACAGGTACAGACTGATATGAAATAAAATTTGGGTACGCTGAGCGAGTCTAGTGCGTGCCAAATTACGGCACCGCCGACTCGCTACGTCTGGCCCACCTCCGCCCGGTTACGGCGATTGGCAGCCAGCCGCGAATACAAATATAAAGGTCAAGGGAAATCGACGTCCGAACACTAAGCACCGGATTAACCGTGCCAGTCGCTAACCTGCCAGATTACGGCGAGTCAGCGGATGTAGCGTGTTCGTGCGTCAGCTTTCCCAAGCCTCATAAAAAAGGCACTTCAAGATTTGTCCAATTTTGGACAAGTATGATTTTATGAGTGAAACGAATACGTGTGTTGGGAAAAATGGCGTGAGTGAGAGGAAGAGAGAAAGAGAGACAGAAATGCACTACGATGATTTGTTCGTTGCGTGTTTATACGCACGAACGAGAGCCAAATATATTTTAATTATTTGCTCGGAAAATGTTACACTTTTGCGCGGTCGCCGTATTTTGCGTGATTTTAATAGCGCGAAGAAATCGAATGTTATATAAAAGATTGTGTATTTTACACGTAAATAAACATAGTTACATTCAATAAAGAAAATAATATAAGTTTCGTTAATTTATTCGTTGCAGTGTTTGACGTATTATGTTTCCTTTTACTTTTACTATGATTTAAACAATTAATGCCGGTTTTACAGAGACTTATAGTTACACTGACGAAGAGACCGGGGTAAACTCGAAAAGAATATAAAAAAGAATAAAATAGGTGTACCGGTTTTCAGAGCGTCGACTCTGCGATGCGCGCTGTTGGAGAGACCGGACGGAACTGACTGGCCATCTCCCGGAGCGCAATATGTATCCTCGCCCTCTTTGTCTCTGAGACAAAGGGCTTGGCGTCATTACCCTCGCTCTCGAGCTCGGTCCCCATGTAACCGAATATTAGCACTGATAACGTTATTTTTCTCGAGTTGTACATGGGCAATGAAATGAATATTTTTCGTTATCGGCAGGATGTGCTGACTACGTGGTGACCAAGCTCCGAGGAGGTCTGTCAGAAAACTCGCGATGAAGCTGACCGCTTGGGAACAGTTTCGCGGGTTATTCGAGGACTCTCGCGTCCCCAATATATACATAATATAGATATGACAATATTTCTTATTTCTAGGACCATTGTATTATGGTCAACACGAATATACATATATATGTTGGATACTAGTTCGGGGACTCGTGAATGTCCCCGAAATATACATGTAAGTATAAGTATTAATATTAATATTTGTACTCCGGAGACTCTCTTGGATGTCCCGGGTATATATATATGTATATTGGTGAGTGTCACTTTGAGGACTTATGTCCCCGAAGTATGCATAGAAGTAGATATGTATGAAATATTGCTCCGGGACACGGCTATATGTCCCTGAAGCGTATGGAGTACGTATATGTATATATATATATATATACATGTATAGATATTCACTAAGGTTATTCCGAGGACTAATGCCTTGGAAGTATGCATAAGAGTATACGAATGGTATATGAGGACTCTGAGGTCCTGGAGTATGTATATATATATATATTCGTTAAAGTCGTTTCGAGGACTTATGTCCCTAAAGTGTGCATGGAAATAGACATGCGGAATTATTATAGGAGGTACTCCAGGGACTCTCGTATATGTCCCTGAAGCATGCAGGTACGTGGATATGTATGTATATATGAGACATTTCGATATGGTACTCCGGGGACCCATGTGCGTGTCCCAGAAGTGTACAGGCAAACAGATATGTACGCGTATATGAGGCTAATTGTAAAGTTAATCCGAGCACCCATGTGCTCGTCCCTGAAGTTACAGGTAAGCTTAGCGGTAATGTTATTATGGGAACTGTTTGTCCCTAAAGTATACGGGTAGATATACGCATGCTCAATTTAAAGATATATTCACGAATATTTTATATAACGGGATTTCTGAGTGAAATCGACCATATATGGGTCGTTCTGATTAACATGTACCCCAAGAAAAACATAAATGAGCGCGTTTAGCGCGAGGAAAAAATCTTAATAATTAATACAATTCGTACCAGATATGAATATTTGGAGGGCGAGAGTGCTAGGACGTAACACTGGACTGTCCATCGCTGCAGAAGTTGCCGAAAATCGCAAACGTTAAATGTCCGCATCATTCCTTCAATACAAAATACAATTGCGCCAAAGCGAATGTAAAGTCGTTGAAAAGCTGGCTCTCTGTGTACGAAGCGTTGTGTGAGCGAGGGATTTTTTTTAAATGAATAAAAACATTTTGAACAAATATCGTTCTCCATTTATTTCCTATATCTGCGGCGAATACAGTTTGACGACAATTTTTTTTTTTTTTTTTTTTTACATTATATTCGATGAAGAACTTTTTTCGTACATTTTTACATAGCACCAAGCGTTGAAGACTCTACGATGATGACTGTGATGCAAACAGTCGTTGCACTCTACGATGGTGACGATGCCAGCTGCCGCTGAACTCGTTGTTTCTACCGGGCCTTCACGAGCGTTCTTTTCCACCATACTCAGACTCGAGCGTCGAAAACTCTACGATGGTGATGACTGTGATGCAAACAGTCGTTGCACTCTATGATGGTGATCATGCTGGCTGCTGATGAACTTGTTCTTTCCACCGGGCCTTCACAAGCGTTCTTTTCCACCATACTCAGACTCGATGGAATTCGACGCTGTTGTATTTTCCACCAATGTACTTCATGTAGAGTTGACCATTGCGCGCCAGTTGCAGCATACTCTCGAACATTTTCAGATCTTGATCGAAGGCCTTTACCAGCCGCGCTGGCAAGAAGACGGCAAACTCATTTGCAACGTCCACGATGTAGCGTTTTCCAAACTTGGTCTGTACAGCTCTCATGTCCGTGATTTGATGATCCGAATGGACGTGGAGTTCTGACAGCTTCTTCGTTGGGAGGAATTCCGCCATCAGGCTGACTTTGTTGATATTTGAGAGATCCATTTACACTCTTTTTCAAAGTTCTTCTCGGAGAAGTTGATGGTGCGGTGGAATAGTACAGTCTGAGCTTGGTCCACGAAATCATAAGCTCCCTCGTAACCCCTCCACTCAGATTTTAAAAACTTCTCCCCACTTATCCAATCATAGGCATGTGTAACAGGTTCAAACACGTTCGAAGAACCCCGCACGTAGAGAATTTCCCCCCTCGCAACACTTTTCGCAGTCCCGACAGTGGGGTGGAGGACCATCAATGTAATCCTTCATCTGTGGTGTATTATAATGCTCCATGCATGGAAGATACGATATTACTTCACTATCGTTCCGATAATGCTCCGGCAAACGATCCCACAGTAAACCAATAAAGTTACCCCAATACTTTAGGAGCAAGACCTTTGGAACCTGTTCGAGCTCGTTTTTGGTCAAGTCCAGGGGGTGCTTGGCCGGATGCACTGCGTACATACTCGTACATGTGAACATCTTGACGTAATCTTGTGGAATGAAACCTCGACGGGTTGAAACTTGTTTCGGAATAACGCTGCAGCTGCATGCAATAAATAAATCATTTTATGGGCTTTGAAGGGTAACCCTTCATATGGGAACTATCGTTATCTCACTCTCGAAAATTTTCCTAGCCATAAATGGAAGTTTCCCACACACACACACACACACACACACACACACATGCACACATTTGTCTAAGTTGTTTTTTTTTTATATATATAAACTCCTGTGAATAGTCTAGACAAAAATGCTCCGCTTACATCTATAATGTTGATAATAAATTATCGGATTTTATGGGTTTTCAAGGACCCGCGACTCTATGATGCCCCCTCCCCCACAGAGTCGACAGCGGCTTCCCCCTCTCGCCCGCGGGTCCAGCTATCGCCGGAAAGACATCGTCACCAAAAACTAGCCTCCCCACTCTCTAACACCCCTCCCCTTTCCCTCCGCCGGAACCCCGCACTCGGCTGCCGCATGCAGGATCCCCCCCCCTCCGCCATGCATACCCCGGCTTCCTCGCGCTCGACTCCCCCGCCCCGCTCCCCCCTGAGATCCCGGAGTTAGAACCAGCCTATTACAACTACTAACATGAAAGTTCAGATCCAGGAGTATATCCAACATTGCCGAAATTGTCAACTCAAAAAATTGGTTCGCGTAAAGACCAAACAACCAATGATACTCACCGATACGCCTGGGGCCGCGTTCGATAAGATCGCCATGGACATAGTGGGACCCCTCCCTTTGACGAAGACTGGTAATCAGTATATATTATCTCTCCAAGATCTTCTTACGAAATATTCGTTGGCTATTCCGTTGAGCCGAACATCATCGGTGGACATCAGCACCGCATTCGTGAAAAATTTCATCTCACGATTCGGCGCTCCGCGTGCCCTCCTCACCGATCAAGGATCCAACTTCTGCAGCAGTCTCATGAAGGCTGTGGCGAAAAAATTCAAAATCAAGGCCTACCAGACAACAGCTTTCCATCCCCAAAGCAATGGATCAATCGAACGTTCTCATCACGTACTCATGGAATATCTGAAACAATATGTTAATGAAAATTCCGACTGGGACGAGTATTTAGACCTGGCCATGTTTTCATATAACACGAGTCGTCACGAAGGTACCGGGTATACCCCCCACGAACTCGTATTTGGCAGGTTAGCTCGTCAACCTTCGGCCCACCACCAAATCGAAGAATCACAGGATCCTTCTTACGCCGATTACCTCATCGACCTGTTTGACCGCATCGACGGCCTGTAAACAATGGCGGCCGAAAATCTGAAACATGCAAAAGAAAAATCGAAAGAGCATTACGATCGCAACATCAATCCAAGGTTCTTCAAGGTTGGCGATCGCGTGTTAATGTTAAAAGAACCCCAAAAAGGAAAATTCGGAGATCAATATTCCGAGCCATGCGAAATAATCGAAATATTATCAGGGGGTAACGTTAAAATCCTTTACCAAGGCAAACCTCGCATCGTACATACGAACAAATTGAGGGCCACCCGTCTGTAACCAAAACTTCCGTTATTGGTTACAGAATGGAGCCGAAGACAACAGTCATCTTTGCTCTCCTCATGCGCACCGCCGTCTGCCTCATCGGGTATGACTGCGGCGCCCCTACGCTCAACGTCACCACTGTTTCTCTCACCGACATCGGAACCTGCGACATACCCATGGTCGATCCAACCCCGATACCTGTGAGAATCCAATTGCTGCAGCTCTCGGAATTTTCTACGACCGAGGTCGTTCAGTGCAAGGTCGAAATCGACAGGACCTTGTACAACTGCGGCATGAATTCGCATAATTCAATAGTACAAAATGGTCGTCAAATTTATCTTCACGAATTAGACGACAAAACTTGCCGCAAGGTCCACGAAACGGGAATCATCCAGCTTGGATTTTCCGCTATTATCACCGGACTAAAAAGAAATAGTACAACATCAAGGAGTCTTACGCTTGCCGGAAGTCTCACGAACGACGGAAGTTGCACCGGCTCTCAATACAGCGACCCTTTTGGCACTTGGAGCAACGTAGTGGTCCAGGCTTCCGCTAAAATCACCATCTCCAACTACGAGGCATCGGTCAACATGGCGACCAACCGCGTCATCCTCCAGAGCTCGACCCAATGTCAACTGTCCGAAGGTCAATGCACGGACGTCGAAGGGAACCAAGCTTTTTGGAAAACGGAACCTGTGGACACGTGCCTCTTCAACAGATACGACGTTCTTTACGATGGCATGGCAACAAAACTCCGTACTATCGAAAATTCCGTCCAGACGCCTGATGTGTATACGTTAACTACTCAAGAAACCACGTTTGCTCTAGCCGTCAGGAATGAAAAGCCTGTCTGCGGCTATACTCTCATCCGAACGGAACATCCGAAACTATTCATTCTCGAGACTCGCGACGGCCAAACATTTGCTTCACGTCGCAGGGTCCTCGTCAGTAATCTGGACATATTTTCCTACGTGAATTCGAAATTTATTTATGTGGAAAAACATATCAAAACTCAAATAAAGGCACTGTATAAGGACGTACTAACGCAACGATGCAATTTGGAACAACAAGTACTCCGCAACGCTCTGGCAACCGCATCGATATTGCCGGAAAAATTCGCTCGAGCCGTCACCAGAAGTCCAGGGTACATGGCCGTCATCGCCGGCGAAGTAGCCCACATCATCAAGTGCGTCCCCGTGGAATGCACCCTTCGCAGGACCGAGGAATGCTACCTCGAGCTACCTGTAACTCACCGCAACCAGTCGTATTTCCTTTCGACAATTTCACGCACACTCATTAAGGCCGGAACTCACATCGAGTGCAACCCCCTTTTTCCGGCGCAATATCTTAATGACGGGGCATGGTATCGCTTCGCCCCGCATCCAATCGAAGTTCCACCACCGCAAGTATTACGACCAATGACCACCCCTACCTGGGGCTATACACCAGTGGGAAATCTCGCAACAAGTGGAATTTATACGAACGAAGAAATGGAGCAATTGCGAGACCGAATCATGTTTCCTGCCGAAAGACCAGCGCTATTGAATAATTTGGCTCGTGGATCAGCTGGATACACCATCCCTCCAGGAGCCGTGTCCCTCAAAAACTTGTTGGACGAAAGCACCTTGGAGCACATCGCAACCAACGCTTTCAACAACCTTTGGAACGGTTTCGAGAAATTTGGAATTGTCAGCGCAGCCTTTCTCAGCATTATGGCCATTTACTCAGATATAAAATCAGCCATCGATACCATCATCCATGGGTACACCCTGCATTCATTATACGGATGCAGCTTCGCGTTGTTTGGGGCCATCTGGAATTCCATCACGAATCTTCTCGTCACCAGGGCCCACCGAAAGAATCAAAGGGATGAAGGACTAAACTCCGAACCGTCCCCTAGGGAATTGGTTCCCCCGGACAACGAACCGGAACCCAAACTATCTACGTCTACTAGGAGATTGTCGGGCATCGACGCCGTCCTGCTTGAGCGCCTTTGCGCCGTTCCTCAGCCATCCAGTAGGGTGTCTTCGGCTTAAAGGGAGGAGGTGTTACGTCCTGGCGATCTCGCCCTCCATTCTCCATTTACATATGCATATATACATATACCCATCTCGTCCTTATTCTATACGAATACACACACACATATATATATATATATATATATACGTATATACGTATACATACATATATATACACATACGCATATATACGATACCTATAGATATATATAGATTGCTATACATACATATATACAAATTTATAATCCAATACAAGAATATTTTTTTTTCTCGGTACCTCTAACTCATATTGTGACGAGCGCATTTATTTTTCATCATTTCTGATTTTGTCTGTGCACATACGACTTTCCCCAGTATTTACCTACTTCCGCTGAACGCGCCTAGCTAGCGCGCCGAGCTCAACGCTCGCGCGCACTCGCTTTCTATCCTTGTCCCTCTTCAGCGCCCGCGCGCACTCACTCACTATCCTCGTCTTTCCTTAACGCTCGCGCGCACCCGCGCGCCGTCGCTCCGTCTCTCTCTAGCGCTCCGCTAGGAGACCAACGTACTCTTCCTGCTCGCCTGATACTTCGCGCGCTCAATCGAATCTTCCTCATCTTCCATCCTTCTCCTTCGGGTTGTCCGCGTACCTCCTTCATGCTCATGCAACCCGTATCACAAAAACCTTCTTCCTTAAGCGCGAATCTCGTTTTCCGCGGATCCGCGATATAATTCGTGGCCCACGAATCACGACTATTAACCCGCTCATTCCTATTTTACATACTCGCGAAAAACCGCGAGATTGCGTAATCGGCGGACTCGCGATATACTCGCGACCCCGCGACTCGTCTCGTATATAGAGTCGGTCTCTCTCTTACTCTCACCCGGCCTATCCCTCTCTCTCCTACCCACAGCTACTATGGCAAATAGACGCTACGTGACTTTTTCCCAAATTAGTTTATTGCCCCTCGAGTCGAGCGAACGCTTCCCTTCGAGACATTTTCCAGAAAACACTTGAATTGCTTTATTGCCTCTTGGAACGAGCGAGCGTTCTTTTTACAGTATAAGTCTTTTCTCGTACGCTTCCCCATTTTCAAGTACATAATAGAAGACATTATCCAGATTTTTCCCGAACTTTCCCAGCGCATGTATATCTCTTTCTCTCTCGCACTTGCCGCGTCTCTCTCGGACGCGCCGCCACGTGTTGCACGTAGGCTTCTACGAAACAATAATTTAAACACTATCACATCATGCCGAATCCTAAGAACTAATTAAGAGATAAACAAATCGCTATCACTCCATACCTTATAGACTAAACATCCGCTCCAACGCCAATATCACGTATCGCCTCTTTGTCTCCTTTGTTTCCAACGCTGTATCATTATTATTATTTCCACGTGCAGAATATTCTAGAACAATTTCAGACACGCCCTAATTAATAAGGAAATTATCCAAATAATAATTAACGCCGTCACGATGCGACTTACAATATTATTAATAATTATAATAAATGTACCACGCGAAAAACGAACGTTATATTAATCCTTTAGTTAAGCGATAATCGTCATAATTCAGTATTACCAGTATAACAAATATGTCACGCGCTACCAACATAGCTAAAAACAAATAGCCATTATGAACATTTATATTATTTACGTACATACGAATAAAAGTATTATTCCTCGACGAAAACCAAATATTAAATACAATTACTTTCGCATAAATAATAGTGCGCTCTATTTTATTAATTAAAAATTACACATTTATAATTAATTATATACAATTCGTATATTTCGCATTTTAATTATTGTTCTCTCATTCAACCGCCGTATTTTTACATCGAATCTGTTTCGCACGCAAAAAGGATAAATTGTTACGTCCTAGCACTCTCGCCCTCCAAATATTCATATCTGGTACGAATTGTATTAATTATTAAGATTTTTTCCTCGCGCTAAACGCGCTCATTTATGTTTTTCTTGGGGTACATGTTAATCAGAACGACCCATATATGGTCGATTTCACTCAGAAATCCCGTTATATAAAATATTCGTGAATATATCTTTAAATTGAGCATGCGTATATCTACCCGTATACTTTAGGGACAAACAGTTCCCATAATAACATTACCGCTAAGCTTACCTGTAACTTCAGGGACGAGCACATGGGTGCTCGGATTAACTTTACAATTAGCCTCATATACGCGTACATATCTGTTTGCCTGTACACTTCTGGGACACGCACATGGGTCCCCGGAGTACCATATCGAAATGTCTCATATATACATACATACATATCCACGTGGATACGTGGATATATACATACATACATACATATATACATACATAGATATCCACGTACATACATATCCACGTGGATACATACATATCCACGTACCTGCATGCTTCAGGGACATATACGAGAGTCCCTGGAGTACCTCCTATAATAATTCCGCATGTCTATTTCCATGCACACTTTAGGGACATAAGTCCTCGAAACGACTTTAACGAATATATATATATATACATACTCCAGGACCTCAGAGTCCTCATATACCATTCGTATACTCTTATGCATACTTCCAAGGCATTAGTCCTCGGAATAACCTTAGTGAATATCTATACATGTATATATATATATATATACATATACGTACTCCATACGCTTCAGGGACATATAGCCGTGTCCCGGAGCAATATTTCATACATATCTACTTCTATGCATACTTCGGGGACATAAGTCCTCAAAGTGACACTCACCAATATACATATATATATACCCGGGACATCCAAGAGAGTCTCCGGAGTACAAATATTAATATTAATACTTATACTTACATGTATATTTCGGGGACATTCACGAGTCCCCGAACTAGTATCCAACATATATATGTATATTCGTGTTGACCATAATACAATGGTCCTAGAAATAAGAAATATTGTCATATCTATATTATGTATATATTGGGGACGCGAGAGTCCTCGAATAACCCGCGAAACTGTTCCCAAGCGGTCAGCTTCATCGCGAGTTTTCTCACAGACCTCCTCGGAGCTTGGTCACCACGTAGTCAGCACATCCTGCCGATAACGAAAAATATTCATTTCATTGCCCATGTACAACTCGAGAAAAATAACGTTATCAGGGCTAATATTCGGTTACATGGGGACCGAGCTCGAGAGCGAGGGTAATGACGCCAAGCCCTTTGTCTCAGAGACAAAGAGGGCGAGGATACATATTGCGCTCCGGGAGCTGGCCAGTCAGTTCCGTCCGGTCTCTCCAACAGCGCGCATCGCAGAGTCGACGCTCTGAAAACCGGTACACCTATTTTATTCTTTTTTATATTCTTTTCGAGTTTACCCCGGTCTCTTCGTCAGTGTAACTATAAGTCTCTGTAAAACCGGCATTAATTGTTTAAATCATAATAAAAGTAAAAGGAAACATAACACGTCAAACACTGCAACGAATAAATTAACGAAACTTATATTATTTTCTTTATTGAATGTAACTATGTTTATTTACGTGTAAAATACACAATCTTTTATATAACATTCGATTTCTTCGCGCTATTAAAATCACGCAAAATACGGCGACCGCGCAAAAGTGTAACATTTTCCGAGCAAATAATTAAAATATATTTGGCTCTCGTTCGTGCGTATAAACACGCAACGAACAAATCATCGTAGTGCATTTCTTTCTCTCTTTCTCTCTTCCTCTCACTCACGCCATTTTTCCCAACACACGTATTCGTTTCACTCATAAAATCATACTTGTCCAAAATTGGACAAATCTTGAAGTGCCTTTTTTATGAGGCTTGGGAAAGCTGACGCACGAACACGCTACATCCGCTGACTCGCCGTAATCTGGCAGGTTAGCGACTGGCACGGTTAATCCGGTGCTTAGTGTTCGGACGTCGATTTCCCTTGACCTTTATATTTGTATTCGCGGCTGGCTGCCAATCGCCGTAACCGGGCGGAGGTGGGCCAGACGTAGCGAGTCGGCGGTGCCGTAATTTGGCACGCACTAGACTCGCTCAGCGTACCCAAATTTTATTTCATATCAGTCTGTACCTGTGCGTTAGACGAATACGTATCCCGATACATTCGCTCGACAAATAAAAAACCCTCGTCCGTCCAAAATCGGACGTATAAACAGGGTATTTTCCGAGGAATTCGGAAGGTTTGCCGCACGAACACGCCACACGCGCCGACCCGCCGTAATTCGGTAGGTCAGCGACTGGCACGGTCACACCGGTGCTTAGTGTTCGGGCGTCGGCTTCCGTTATTCTCAACGTTTGTTCTCGCGGCTGGCCGCCAATCGCCGTAACCGGGCGGAGGTGGAGCCAGACGTAGTGAGTCGACGGTGCCGTAACCTGGCACGTCTTGCACTCACTCAGCGGTTCAAATAATTATAAATTCTATACATGTATATTTATATTTCAAAGCGAATGTATCCCTCATAAATTAATCCAGTCCTCGTAGTCTCCGACCGCTCCCAAAACATCGGCATCCCCGGCCCATCGCATTCGCACGAGCACCGGGTACCCGTCAGGGCAACGACAGGTCGGGTCGAGCTGGAACATCTTTGCGATTCCTGGACAAATTCGGTCACACGGTCGAGTAGTTTTGACCCGCTACGCACCGCCGCTCTTTCTCACCAAGGTAAGCACAATTTCACGCTACTTTCTTATTTGCTTACCTGTCGCTCATGCGTCAAATTATACACCAACGACTTTACCAAGCGCCTATCCCAAGTGGGCACATTCCCGCTTAAACGTGGCGCTTTTCTTCTCCGACGGTAACTTACCGTCATATAAGTCATATGACTTAATTCATTATTATCCGTACGTTCGTGGCACACTTCCCATTCGTAAATTCAAATCCTGAAAGGTAAATTAAAAGACGATTAATTATCGATTAAAAA
This sequence comes from Ophion ellenae, assembly GCA_963210295.1. Lineage (NCBI taxonomy): Eukaryota > Metazoa > Arthropoda > Insecta > Hymenoptera > Ichneumonidae > Ophion > Ophion ellenae. The sequence continues at coordinate 14,286,689 of OY723397.1, read as the reverse complement.
TGGGCCCCACGACGTAACAAAATAACAACAATTGGAACTTATATTTCTTTATTTAAAAACAGATATTATTATAACAAATTGTGAGACTAACGATAAATTAAAAACATTAACTTATCGTCAGTCCAACCGACATAATTATTTGTTGTAACATTTAAATTAAATAATTGATTTATCGTCGAATTCCCCGTTTAACGCCATAAGAGCAAGCGAGAAGGAACATCAGCGTCGGCGTCCCCTCTCCGCGGCGCATGCGCACCGCGCCGTTCCACCGCCGCACCAATAAAAAGCCGAGCCCTCCGCTGCTCGACAGTTCTCCGGTCTCTCCACCAGTCAGTTGCGCTTCTCCGCTCGCCGCGTTCGTGTCGGACCCGCTCGCTGGAAAATCGGAATAATTCCTTATTATTTTTTACATTATTTTAATATCTCCTTTGTCATCATAACTCCAAGTCTGAGTCTGATTTTCTTGCGTCGAAATCCCATCGAAGAGTTTTATGTAATTATACTTATTTTTCAAGTTTGTAACAATATATATATATACGTGTACATCGTAGAGTCAGTGAAAGTTATTTCGCGACCCTTATCCCTCATCGAACATATTCGCTCAACGTGTTTCGTGTCGTTAGCTTATTCAGTCATCTCTCACGAACTTATTTGAGTCAACGTTCTCTCACCCTCGTTCCTTGGCATTTCAGTTAATCGAATATATTTTATCTCGCAATTCGGCATATCACGTATAAAAATCAACCGCCCGTTAATTAAATTAACCCTTCGCCCATCCTCCCTCCATTTACCGAAGAATCGTCGGTTGTGCTCTTACTACTGCACGCCGTCAACTCTTACCTCGCTTAAAACTTCGAGACTGAATCTACCGGTTGTGCTCTTACTACTGCACGTCGATTGGTTCGTGTCTCGAACCCCTGCTGCATGATAATCTTGCTCATTCTCCCCGTCACCAATTAACGGTCAAATGATTTTTCCCAATAAATATTTATCTGTATTTATTCAAATCCATAAATGCCAAGAAGACGAGGTGGTACCAAGTTTAATCTTCGCCGCGCAAACGCAATAGCCGCGCAAAAGCCGCGACCGGCATCTCGTGGAAATAATTCATCCGTGTTCAAGCAAATTCTTCGTAACGCTGCAAAAGTACATTCGGTGAAAATTGGACCGGAAATTGTGTCAAACGGTCCGTTCTGTGGAAAGGTCTTCCTTATCGACCCCCGTGGGTACATCCGCGTAGTGACTCGATCGACCGGCAGCGTCGTTTCAGACGCATATACCGCCGTTGTATCATCGGACATCGAGATCGTCACCATCGACTAATTTTCCCCCGTCGCCAACGTCGTTTCCTTTCGTTCCACGAGTTCGTCACCGCGGTCGGCCAACAAGAAACCGTCCTTACCTACAACAAGTCAGCACATCGATGGGTGGATGCTCGCCGAAGAATAAGAAACTTACTACCTCACCATCCATCGCTGAAATCGTCGTTCACCTAGAGATCGCCATTACCGACGGCAGGACCTCTCTCCGGGCACCAGACCATCCGTCGATAAACCCGCTACGCACCGCCGCTCGTAGGGTAAGTCGCATGCTCACGTTACCACTCACTATTTTCTTTACCGACTGCCCTATCCCCGCGAGTGATTCTTAGTTACCGATCAAACTGTGGCTCGATCCTCATCCCTGTTGGGCACATTCCCGACTAAAGGCAGGATCTCAAGGCTGGCGTCCGTTCTCTAAAAACAAACAAAAAATTGCATTAATTAAACAATCAACGTAAATCTCGTAACTGAAATCGCGTATTTCTCTTGCAAAGGAATTTGTTTTTTTTTATCCAAAATAAATTTCCGGACGTAACACGACTCACTACGTCTGGCTTCACCTCCGCCCGGTTACGGCGATTGGGGGCCAGCCGCGAGAACAAACGTTGAGAATAACGGAAGCCGACGCCCGAACACTAAGCACCGGTATGACCGTGCCAGTCGCTGACCTACCGAATTACGGCGGGTCGGCGCGTGTGGCGTGTTCGTGCGGCAAACCTTCCGAATTCCTCGGAAAATACCCTGTTTATACGTCCGATTTTGGACGGACGAGGGTTTTTTATTTGTCGAGCGAATGTATCGGGAAACGTATTCGTCTAACGCACAGGTAGAGACTGATATGAAATTAAATTTGGTACGCTGAGCGAGTCTAGTGCGTGCCAAATTACGGCACCGCCGACTCGCTACGTCTGGCCCACCTCCGCCCGGTTACGGCGATTGGCAGCCAGCCGCGAATACAAATATAAAGGTCAAGGGAAATCGACGTCCGAACACTAAGCACCGGATTAACCGTGCCAGTCGCTAACCTGCCAGATTACGGCGAGTCAGCGGATGTAGTGTTACGTCCTAGCACTCTCGCCCTCCAAATATTCATATCTGGTACGAATTGTATTAATTATTAAGATTTTTTCCTCGCGCTAAACGCGCTCATTTATGTTTTCTTGGGGTACATGTTAATCAGAACGACCCATATATGGTCGATTTCACTCAGAAACCCCGTTATATAAAATATTCGTGAATATATTTTTAAATTGAGCATGCGTATATCTACCCGTATACTTTAGAGACAAACAGTTCCCATAATAACATTACCGCTAAGCTTACCTGTAACTTCAGGGACGAGCACATGGGTGCTCGGATTAACTTTACAATTAGCCTCATATACGCGTACATATCTGTTTGCCTGTACACTTCTGGGACACGCACATGGGTCCCCGGAGTACCATATCGAAATGTCTCATATATACATACATATCCACGTACCTGCATGCTTCAGGGACATATACGAGAGTCCCTGGAGTACCTCCTATAATAATTCCGCATGTCTATTTCCATGCACACTTTAGGGACATAAGTCCTCGAAACGACTTTAACGAATATATATATATATACATACTCCAGGACCTCAGAGTCCTCATATACCATTCGTATACTCTTATGCATTCGTATACTCTTATGCATTCGTATACTCTTATGTCCTCGGAATAACCTTAGTGAATATCTATACATGTATATATATATATATACATATACGTACTCCATACGCTTCAGGGACATATAGCCGTGTCCCGGAGCAATATTTCATACATATCTACTTCTATGCATACTTCGGGGACATAAGTCCTCAAAGTGACACTCACCAATATACATATATATATACCCGGGACATCCAAGAGAGTCTCCGGAGTACACATATTAATATTAATACTTATACTTACATGTATATTTCGGGGACATTCACGAGTCCCCGAACTAGTATCCAACATATATATGTATATTCGTGTTGACCATAATACAATGGTCCTAGAAATAAGAAATATTGTCATATCTATATTATGTATATATTGGGGACGCGAGAGTCCTCGAATAACCCGCGAAACTGTTCCCAAGCGGTCAGCTTCATCGCGAGTTTTCTCACAGACCTCCTCGGAGCTTGGTCACCACGTAGTCAGCACATCCTGCCGATAACGAAAAATATTCATTTCATTGCCCATGTACAACTCGAGAAAAATAACGTTATCAGGGCTAATATTCGGTTACATGGGGACCGAGCTCGAGAGCGAGGGTAATGACGCCAAGCCCTTTGTCTCAGAGACAAAGAGGGCGAGGATACATATTGCGCTCCGGGAGCTGGCCAGTCAGTTCCGTCCGGTCTCTCCAACAGCGCGCATCGCAGAGTCGACGCTCTGAAAACCGGTACACCTATTTTATTCTTTTTTATATTCTTTTCGAGTTTACCCCGGTCTCTTCGTCAGTGTAACTATAAGTCTCTGTAAAACCGGCATTAATTGTTTAAATCATAATAAAAGTAAAAGGAAACATAACACGTCAAACACTGCAACGAATAAATTAACGAAACTTATATTATTTTCTTTATTGAATGTAACTATGTTTATTTACGTGTAAAATACACAATCTTTTATATAACATTCGATTTCTTCGCGCTATTAAAATCACGCAAAATACGGCGACCGCGCAAAAGTGTAACATTTTCCGAGCAAATAATTAAAATATATTTGGCTCTCGTTCGTGCGTATAAACACGCAACGAACAAATCATCGTAGTGCATTTCTTTCTCTCTTTCTCTCTTCCTCTCACTCACGCCATTTTTCCCAACACACGTATTCGTTTCACTCATAAAATCATACTTGTCCAAAATTGGACAAATCTTGAAGTGCCTTTTTTATGAGGCTTGGGAAAGCTGACGCACGAACACGCTACATCCGCTGACTCGCCGTAATCTGGCAGGTTAGCGACTGGCACGGTTAATCCGGTGCTTAGTGTTCGGACGTCGATTTCCCTTGACCTTTATATTTGTATTCGCGGCTGGCTGCCAATCGCCGTAACCGGGCGGAGGTGGGCCAGACGTAGCGAGTCGGCGGTGCCGTAATTTGGCACGCACTAGACTCGCTCAGCGTACCCAAATTTTATTTCATATCAGTCTGTACCTGTGCGTTAGACGAATACGTATCCCGATACATTCGCTCGACAAATAAAAAACCCTCGTCCGTCCAAAATCGGACGTATAAACAGGGTATTTTCCGAGGAATTCGGAAGGTTTGCCGCACGAACACGCCACACGCGCCGACCCGCCGTAATTCGGTAGGTCAGCGACTGGCACGGTCACACCGGTGCTTAGTGTTCGGGCGTCGGCTTCCGTTATTCTCAACGTTTGTTCTCGCGGCTGGCCGCCAATCGCCGTAACCGGGCGGAGGTGGAGCCAGACGTAGTGAGTCGACGGTGCCGTAACCTGGCACGTCTTGCACTCACTCAGCGGTTCAAATAATTATAAATTCTATACATGTATATTTATATTTCAAAGCGAATGTATCCCTCATAAATTAATCCAGTCCTCGTAGTCTCCGACCGCTCCCAAAACATCGGCATCCCCGGCCCATCGCATTCGCACGAGCACCGGGTACCCGTCAGGGCAACGACAGGTCGGGTCGAGCTGGAACATCTTTGCGATTCCTGGACAAATTCGGTCACACGGTCGAGTAGTTTTGACCCGCTACGCACCGCCGCTCTTTCTCACCAAGGTAAGCACAATTTCACGCTACTTTCTTATTTGCTTACCTGTCGCTCATGCGTCAAATTATACACCAACGACTTTACCAAGCGCCTATCCCAAGTGGGCACATTCCCGCTTAAACGTGGCGCTTTTCTTCTCCGACGGTAACTTACCGTCATATAAGTCATATGACTTAATTCATTATTATCCGTACGTTCGTGGCACACTTCCCATTCGTAAATTCAAATCCTGAAAGGTAAATTAAAAGACGATTAATTATCGATTAAAAATGGGCCCCACGACGTAACAAAATAACAACAATTGGAACTTATATTTCTTTATTTAAAAACAGATATTATTATAACAAATTGTGAGACTAACGATAAATTAAAAACATTAACTTATCGTCATTCCAACCGACATAATTATTTGTTGTAACATTTAAATTAAATAATTGATTTATCGTCGAATTCCCCGTTTAACGCCATAAGAGCAAGCGAGAAGGAACATCAGCGTCGGCGTCCCCTCTCCGCGGCGCATGCGCACCGCGCCGTTCCACCGCCGCACCAATAAAAAGCCGAGCCCTCCGCTGCTCGACAGTTCTCCGGTCTCTCCACCAGTCAGTTGCGCTTCTCCGCTCGCCGCGTTCGTGTCGGACCCGCTCGCTGGAAAATCGGAATAATTCCTTATTATTTTTTACATTATTTTAATATCTCCTTTGTCATCATAACTCCAAGTCTGAGTCTGATTTTCTTGCGTCGAAATCCCATCGAAGAGTTTTATGTAATTATACTTATTTTTCAAGTTTGTAACAATATATATATATACGTGTACATCGTAGAGTCAGTGAAAGTTATTTCGCGACCCTTATCCCTCATCGAACATATTCGCTCAACGTGTTTCGTGTCGTTAGCTTATTCAGTCATCTCTCACGAACTTATTTGAGTCAACGTTCTCTCACCCTCGTTCCTTGGCATTTCAGTTAATCGAATATATTTTATCTCGCAATTCGGCATATCACGTATAAAAATCAACCGCCCGTTAATTAAATTAACCCTTCGCCCATCCTCCCTCCATTTACCGAAGAATCGTCGGTTGTGCTCTTACTACTGCACGCCGTCAACTCTTACCTCGCTTAAAACTTCGAGACTGAATCTACCGGTTGTGCTCTTACTACTGCACGTCGATTGGTTCGTGTCTCGAACCCCTGCTGCATGATAATCTTGCTCATTCTCCCCGTCACCAATTAACGGTCAAATGATTTTTCCCAATAAATATTTATCTGTATTTATTCAAATCCATAAATGCCAAGAAGACGAGGTGGTACCAAGTTTAATCTTCGCCGCGCAAACGCAATAGCCGCGCAAAAGCCGCGACCGGCATCTCGTGGAAATAATTCATCCGTGTTCAAGCAAATTCTTCGTAACGCTGCAAAAGTACATTCGGTGAAAATTGGACCGGAAATTGTGTCAAACGGTCCGTTCTGTGGAAAGGTCTTCCTTATCGACCCCCGTGGGTACATCCGCGTAGTGACTCGATCGACCGGCAGCGTCGTTTCAGACGCATATACCGCCGTTGTATCATCGGACATCGAGATCGTCACCATCGACTAATTTTCCCCCGTCGCCAACGTCGTTTCCTTTCGTTCCACGAGTTCGTCACCGCGGTCGGCCAACAAGAAACCGTCCTTACCTACAACAAGTCAGCACATCGATGGGTGGATGCTCGCCGAAGAATAAGAAACTTACTACCTCACCATCCATCGCTGAAATCGTCGTTCACCTAGAGATCGCCATTACCGACGGCAGGACCTCTCTCCGGGCACCAGACCATCCGTCGATAAACCCGCTACGCACCGCCGCTCGTAGGGTAAGTCGCATGCTCACGTTACCACTCACTATTTTCTTTACCGACTGCCCTATCCCCGCGAGTGATTCTTAGTTACCGATCAAACTGTGGCTCGATCCTCATCCCTGTTGGGCACATTCCCGACTAAAGGCAGGATCTCAAGGCTGGCGTCCGTTCTCTAAAAACAAACAAAAAATTGCATTAATTAAACAATCAACGTAAATCTCGTAACTGAAATCGCGTATTTCTCTTGCAAAGGAATTTGTTTTTTTTTATCCAAAATAAATTTCCGGACGTAACACGACTCACTACGTCTGGCTTCACCTCCGCCCGGTTACGGCGATTGGGGGCCAGCCGCGAGAACAAACGTTGAGAATAACGGAAGCCGACGCCCGAACACTAAGCACCGGTATGACCGTGCCAGTCGCTGACCTACCGAATTACGGCGGGTCGGCGCGTGTGGCGTGTTCGTGCGGCAAACCTTCCGAATTCCTCGGAAAATACCCTGTTTATACGTCCGATTTTGGACGGACGAGGGTTTTTTATTTGTCGAGCGAATGTATCGGGAAACGTATTCGTCTAACGCACAGGTAGAGACTGATATGAAATTAAATTTGGTACGCTGAGCGAGTCTAGTGCGTGCCAAATTACGGCACCGCCGACTCGCTACGTCTGGCCCACCTCCGCCCGGTTACGGCGATTGGCAGCCAGCCGCGAATACAAATATAAAGGTCAAGGGAAATCGACGTCCGAACACTAAGCACCGGATTAACCGTGCCAGTCGCTAACCTGCCAGATTACGGCGAGTCAGCGGATGTAGTGTTACGTCCTAGCACTCTCGCCCTCCAAATATTCATATCTGGTACGAATTGTATTAATTATTAAGATTTTTTCCTCGCGCTAAACGCGCTCATTTATGTTTTCTTGGGGTACATGTTAATCAGAACGACCCATATATGGTCGATTTCACTCAGAAACCCCGTTATATAAAATATTCGTGAATATATTTTTAAATTGAGCATGCGTATATCTACCCGTATACTTTAGAGACAAACAGTTCCCATAATAACATTACCGCTAAGCTTACCTGTAACTTCAGGGACGAGCACATGGGTGCTCGGATTAACTTTACAATTAGCCTCATATACGCGTACATATCTGTTTGCCTGTACACTTCTGGGACACGCACATGGGTCCCCGGAGTACCATATCGAAATGTCTCATATATACATACATATCCACGTACCTGCATGCTTCAGGGACATATACGAGAGTCCCTGGAGTACCTCCTATAATAATTCCGCATGTCTATTTCCATGCACACTTTAGGGACATAAGTCCTCGAAACGACTTTAACGAATATATATATATATACATACTCCAGGACCTCAGAGTCCTCATATACCATTCGTATACTCTTATGCATTCGTATACTCTTATGCATTCGTATACTCTTATGTCCTCGGAATAACCTTAGTGAATATCTATACATGTATATATATATATATATACATATACGTACTCCATACGCTTCAGGGACATATAGCCGTGTCCCGGAGCAATATTTCATACATATCTACTTCTATGCATACTTCGGGGACATAAGTCCTCAAAGTGACACTCACCAATATACATATATATATACCCGGGACATCCAAGAGAGTCTCCGGAGTACAAATATTAATATTAATACTTATACTTACATGTATATTTCGGGGACATTCACGAGTCCCCGAACTAGTATCCAACATATATATGTATATTCGTGTTGACCATAATACAATGGTCCTAGAAATAAGAAATATTGTCATATCTATATTATGTATATATTGGGGACGCGAGAGTCCTCGAATAACCCGCGAAACTGTTCCCAAGCGGTCAGCTTCATCGCGAGTTTTCTCACAGACCTCCTCGGAGCTTGGTCACCACGTAGTCAGCACATCCTGCCGATAACGAAAAATATTCATTTCATTGCCCATGTACAACTCGAGAAAAATAACGTTATCAGTGCTAATATTCGGTTACATGGGGACCGAGCTCGAGAGCGAGGGTAATGACGCCAAGCCCTTTGTCTCAGAGACAAAGAGGGCGAGGATACATATTGCGCTCCGGGAGCTGGCCAGTCAGTTCCGTCCGGTCTCTCCAACAGCGCGCATCGCAGAGTCGACGCTCTGAAAACCGGTACACCTATTTTATTCTTTTTTATATTCTTTTCGAGTTTACCCCGGTCTCTTCGTCAGTGTAACTATAAGTCTCTGTAAAACCGGCATTAATTGTTTAAATCATAATAAAAAATAAAAGGAAACAACACGTCAAACACTGCAACGAATAAATTAACGAAACTTATATTATTTTCTTTATTGAATGTAACTACGCTTATTTTCGTGTAAAATACACAATCGTTTATATAACATTCGATTTCTTCGCGCTATTAAAATCACGCAAAATACGGCGACCGCGCAAAAGTGTAACATTTTCCGAGCAAATAATTAAAATATATTTGGCTCTCGTTCGTGCGTATAAACACGCAACGAACAAATCATCGTAGTGCATTTCTTTCTCTCTTTCTCTCTTCCTCTCACTCACGCCATTTTTCCCAACACACGTATTCGTTTCACTCATAAAATCATACTTGTCCAAAATTGGACAAATCTTGAAGTGCCTTTTTTATGAGGCTTGGGAAAGCTGACGCACGAACACGCTACATCCGCTGACTCGCCGTAATCTGGCAGGTTAGCGACTGGCACGGTTAATCCGGTGCTTAGTGTTCGGACGTCGATTTCCCTTGACCTTTATATTTGTATTCGCGGCTGGCTGCCAATCGCCGTAACCGGGCGGAGGTGGGCCAGACGTAGCGAGTCGGCGGTGCCGTAATTTGGCACGCACTAGACTCGCTCAGCGTACCCAAATTTTATTTCATATCAGTCTGTACCTGTGCGTTAGACGAATACGTATCCCGATACATTCGCTCGACAAATAAAAAACCCTCGTCCGTCCAAAATCGGACGTATAAACAGGGTATTTTCCGAGGAATTCGGAAGGTTTGCCGCACGAACACGCCACACGCGCCGACCCGCCGTAATTCGGTAGGTCAGCGACTGGCACGGTCACACCGGTGCTTAGTGTTCGGGCGTCGGCTTCCGTTATTCTCAACGTTTGTTCTCGCGGCTGGCCGCCAATCGCCGTAACCGGGCGGAGGTGGAGCCAGACGTAGTGAGTCGACGGTGCCGTAACCTGGCACGTCTTGCACTCACTCAGCGGTTCAAATAATTATAAATTCTATACATGTATATTTATATTTCAAAGCGAATGTATCCCTCATAAATTAATCCAGTCCTCGTAGTCTCCGACCGCTCCCAAAAACATCGGCATCCCCGGCCCATCGCATTCGCACGAGCACCGGGTACCCGTCAGGGCAACGACAGGTCGGGTCGAGCTGGAACATCTTTGCGATTCCTGGACAAATTCGGTCACACGGTCGAGTAGTTTTGACCCGCTACGCACCGCCGCTCTTTCTCACCAAGGTAAGCACAATTTCACGCTACTTTCTTATTTGCTTACCTGTCGCTCATGCGTCAAATTATACACCAACGACTTTACCAAGCGCCTATCCCAAGTGGGCACATTCCCGCTTAAACGTGGCGCTTTTCTTCTCTGACGGTAACTTACCGTCATATAAGTCATATGACTTAATTCATTATTATCCGTACGTTCGTGGCACACTTCCCATTCGTAAATTCAAATCCTGAAAGGTAAATTAAAAGACGATTAATTATCGATTAAAAATGGGCCCCACGACGTAACAGATATATATAAAAATTAATTTGGTGGCAGCGGTGGGATACGCTTAAAGTCTTTGGTGTAAAATTTAAAAAATCTACATAGAAAAAATTCATGTTTACATATCGCAAAGTGTAAAATAAAATAAGAGGTTCAAAATGGCTGAGCATTCCCAAAATTCGAAACGTTTAAGTGAAGAGGAACTCCGCGTATTAGCGGATCAATTAGATAAAAAACGCGAAATACTTCGTGAACAATAACAAGCGTTATTAAAAAGAGAATTAGAAACGCACGAAAAATTAGAAGCCCTGCGTGCGCGTGAATGTGAATTTAGTGATCAAGTGAATAATAGAGATGAACCAATCTCAACCACTCATCACGCCCTCGAGGCTATGCAAAATACCCTGTCGACAATGATAAACGAAGTCAGTCGAATTAGTAGGGAAATTGGGTCGATTAAAAATGGTGAGGGTCAACGACAATCAGGTCCGGTCCCTCACGTACAACGAAACGAAGTTAACGTTCGCGATGATCAAGAATTACCCGCGAACATTAAATTTAAAGATGCACTTGAATCTGTGCCCATCTTCAATGGGTATAACGTACCGGTTCTGCGGTTTGTTCGTGCTTGTAAAAGGGCAAGGGATATGTTCCGCCCTCATCAAGAGTTGGGCCTCACTCAGCTCCTTCGTAACAAATTAAAAGGTCATGCCGCAACGGCACTGGAAGATTATAACTTCCAAAACGTTCACCAATTCGGTGAGCGGTTGAAAACGTTATTTGGTTCCGCGAAAACTTTGAACGAATTTCGTGGTGAACTTGGAAATATTTCAAAAAACAAAAACGAACACATTATCGACTATATCAGTCGAACCAAAGATTTGCATACGGCGATTCTTGAAGCCGAAATTGATAATCACGGAACTCTCCGAAACGGTCAATACGATATTTTCGAAAACGACACGCTGGATTGTTTCGTCAAAGGTCTTCCACCCGACTTTCGAATCCGTCTCAAACTCGAGGGATTCGATAATCTCAAGGATGCCTATTCAAAGGCAATAAAAGTTGAAAAAGATATGGAACGCGATAGGTCTCATTTCAAGGACACGCGTTTCGAAAGCCGAACTCAAAATCAGTCGGCCCAAATAAAAGCGGTCTCCCCTTCAGGAGGACCGACTTGTAAACATTGCAACCGCAATCACGCGTCCGATGATTGCTGGTTAAAGTTTCCGGACAAGAAGCCGGGAAATTCAAATAAACAAAGTTCTAACAGTAGAATCACGTGGTCAAAGCCCACGAACGGTCAAGGATCTCGAGTCCCGTCGATGTGTAATTATTGCAACAGGGCGGGCCACCTCGAGACGTCCTGCTATAAAAAACAAAACGAAGAAAGGAATAGGGCAACCGAATTGCCAAAAAACGAGAATTCTCGACCAGTGGCACGGGCCTCCCCGCGGGACGAGAAATCGACGGAGCGCCCGGTAAAAATAATAGACGCGTCTCCGTGCGAACCGTCCACGTCTTATTAACGCGTTCAAAACAAATAGCTTCCGTAGACCTCGACTCACCCAACTTATCGGGACTTAACGAATTTTTAATAGACTCGGGCTCGGAAGTGAATCTCGTCAAAAGTCAAATTGTAAATGCTCATACGTATATAAATAAATACGATATATTAAATTTGGAGGGGATCTCGAGTATCCCCGTAAGAACAAAGGGGTCGATAAGAATAATGATCAATGATACTCCCGCGGAATTTCACGTCGCCGATGATTGGTTCCCAATGGACCAACATGCATTACTTGGTACCGAATTTCTTGCTGAAAATAAAGCTCTCGTAGATTCGAGACACGAACAATTAACTTGGGGAAATCAAAGGATCCCGTTTAAAAGTAAACAAACTATTTCGATTCCAAAACGGTCCAAAACGGTCTGTTATGTCAAAGTAAGTAATCCCAAAATCAAAGAAGGATATATTCCGATGCTCTACTTGGGAGAAGGGATCTTTTTTGGCGAAGCAGTCGTTACGGTCAAGAATGGTATCGCTTATCTTATTGCGCACAATTCAACCGATGATAATTTGTTACTGACTATACCAACGGTAGTAGTCGAAGAATTCAGGTGCAAAGGCACGAAAAAAGGTTCCCTCACTCCGGACGACCAAAAGGCGTTTCAGGAAGAGGATAGGACCGAATGTGAAAATAATTTCCTCACTCCGGACGACCAAAAGGCGTTTCAGGAAGAGGATAAAAATCAAAAGGGTTCCCTCACTCCGGACGACCAAAAGGCGTTTCAGGAAGAGGATAGGACCCGATGTGAAAATAATTCCCTCACTCCGGACGACCAAAAGGCGTTTCAGGAAGAGGAGAAAAGTTTAATTGTTCCCCACCCGGACGACCAAATGGCGTCTCGGGAAGAGGGTATATTACGGTTTGAAATTGCGCGCAACAAAAAAAGTTTTAAAAGTTGAAAAGAAAGATAAAGTAAACGAAATTCGCGACTTACTCCGTCTCAACCATCTAAACGATGAAGAACGGTCAAGCGTGGATAAAATTATAAGCGAGAATTCGGACCTATTTCATTTGCCAGGAAAAGTCCTAGGCTTTACAGATAAAATCGAGCATAAGATAACGACGAACGACGATCAACCAGTATTTACGAGGCAGTATAGATTTCCGCCCGTTCATAAAGATGAAATTACAAAACAAGTTAAAGAACTAATTGAGGGGGAAGTAATAAAACCGTCAAACTCCCCGTATAGTTCGCCCCTGTGGATCGTTCCGAAAAAGGCGGACTCACAAGGAAATCCAAAGTGGCGCATGGTCATTGATTATAGAAACTTAAACGAAAAGACGATTGGCGATGCTTATCCATTACCTCAAATAACCGAAATTCTCGACCAATTGGGTAATGCGAAATATTTTTCAGTATTCGACCTGGCCAGTGGTTTCCATCAAATTAAAGTACATCCAGATGATTCTCACAAGACAGCATTCGCTACACCATTCGGACACTACGAATTCGACCGAATGCCGTTTGGTTTAAAAAACGCTCCGGCGACATTTCAAAGATTAATGGATCGAGTCTTAACAGGCCTTCAAGGCATCGAGCTTTTTGTTTATTTGGACGACATCGTCATTTATGCAAAGACACTAGTTGAACACGATAATAAATTCAACAAACTTGCGAAAAAATTAAGGCAAGCCAACTTAAAATTACAACCGGACAAGTGTGAATTTTTAAGACGAGAAGTGGCATATTTGGGTCACATCATAAGTGAGGACGGGGTTAAACCCGATCCCAAAAAATTGGAGGCTCTACAGGGATACCCTAGGCCTGCCACTCCGAAAAAGATAAAACAATTTTTAGGACTTGCAGGTTATTACCGCAGGTTTATCGAAAATTTTTCAGGCATTGCAAAGCCACTCACAAATTTATTAAAAAAGGGATCGACCTTCAAATGGACCGAATCTCACCAAAAAGCCTTTGATACGCTTATCGAGGCGTTATGTAAAGAACCAATTCTTCAATATCCGGATTTCACGAAACCATTCATCATAACAACGGACGCATCCGATCACGCCATTGGCGGAATTTTGAGCCAAGGCGAAATTGGTAAAGATAGACCCGTTAGTTACACCTCTCGAACTCTTGGAAAACACGAAGTTAATTACTCAGTGATCGAGAAGGAATTATTGGCTATCATTTATTGTGTAAATCATTTCAGACCTTATGTCTACGGCCGTGAGTTCTTATTGGTAACGGATCACAAGCCGCTCGTATGGCTTCACTCCGTAAAAGACCCGGCCAATCGGCTTGTGCATTGGCGCCTTAGCCTTGCTAATTATACTTATAAAATTGTATACAAACCAGGAAGGGTAAACAGCAATGCTGACGCTCTCTCCCGGAACCCGCCAGTAAAAAAATCAGACTGTGCTCATGGTGAAGCATACGCCATGTAAAAGAAAATCCGAATCGCCTATCGTTGGTCCAAGTCGGGCAAAAATCGGTAAACCGACTCCTAGTGAAAACGACGATTCGGACTCGGACGAAAGATTGTTCGATCCACCAGCTGGAAGAAACCCAGCTAAAAAACGAAAACCTACCTCAAATCCTGATACGGATACGGAGGAAATCCCCGATCCGTCGGACGGCAACCAAAGGAAAATTCCACCTGAAAAAAGGAAAAAGTTGGCCGGCTCCGCGGACGAGGACGATTTCCTCGGTTTCCGAAATTTCCCGACAATTTCGCAAACGTCTGGAAAAACGCCTCGTCGTTGGGAAAAAGAAAAAGAAACTCCGAAAACCCGGAACCTGGAAGAACCGCCTTCCCATCCTCAATCCGTCGAACCTGTAAAAGAAACAACCTTGCACACGTCTATTCCAGACGCAAGTCCAAACGACGGAAACGCGGAAAATTTTCAAATACCGCAACTTTTAGAAGATCGAGAAATAGCCCCATTTCCTGAGGATTCCGAAACTCCGGAACCGTCAGAACATGGAGAAAACATTGAGAATATCGATGATCTCACCGAAAGCTCAAGCGACTCAGACGACGACTCTGTAAATAGCGACATAGTTGATAATGAAAACCCCGAGTATGCATTACCGAGGGAAAACAGTGAAGTCCAATGTAGACTCACCATACGCGAAACGCGTGATAATTTGTCCATGTTCAAGGACAATCTCGTCGTCTTTGTCACCACTTCCGGGAGACCAATCGATGATGGAGCGAAAGATCTCCAAACTCAAAATTTGTTTCCCAAAATCGAGGAAACCACGTATTTACGACTCAAAGTAATAAACGAAAATTCAAGATGCATATTAGCTATACCATTATTGGCTAATGTACACGAAAATCTTTTGATCGAGGACCTTGAAGAAGCCCTCGACTCCTTGAAAAACTTTGTCCGCGAAACATCTACGAAACAAATTTATGTCGCGAAAACAAACTCAATCGGAAATGTATCATGGAACGAAATTAAAAATCTTTTGATACGATCGCTAGGCAACGACGAAGTTACGTTGACTATCTGTAAATAACATCGCAAGGTGGCCATAGACGTGGTTCCTGTTCCGAAGATGGGAACCAGTCCAAGACAACCACCCGGGGTTGGCGCCCAAAATGCCCTCTGGCACCGCAATCAAGAAGACGACTATCGACATCAGCGAAGCGTTCTTCGTTACAGGATGACGTGGAAAATTTACCTTGCCATCCTGTTTTGCATCCGCCCGACTGCCGGCCTTGTCGGATACGATTGTGGCGGACCATCTCTAAACGTATCGACCATCTCTTTGGGCAACATCGGCGAATGTGACATCCCTTTGGTCGATCCGATACCGACACCAGTGAAGATTCAACTCCTGCAACTTTCGGAGTTCTCATCAACTGGTGTAGTCCAATGTAAGGTCGAAATCGACCGGACGATTTACTACTGTGGGATGAGTTCCCACAACTCCATTGTACATAATGGACGTCAAATTTACCTGCACGAAGTCGATGAACGATCGTGCCGAAAAATTCACGAAACAGGGCTACTGCAAGTAGGCCTGACAGCAATAATTTCCGGGATCCGGAAAAACAGCACCACAACTCGGGGCGTGACCCTAGCCGGATCTGTCGGTAACCAGGGGAAATGCTCCGGTACACAATATAACGATCCTTTTGGCGCTTGGGACAACGTGGTCGTCCAAGCCTCAGTGAGGATAACTCTCACCAGTTACGAAGCAACGGTCAACTTGGCGACCAATAAAATAATCCTTCGGTCAGGAACCCATTGCCAATTATCGGATGGTACCTGCTTCGATATCGAAGGTAACGCCGTATTCTGGAAAACTGAACCAGCAGACACCTGCGCGTTTAACAGGTACGACGTATTATTCGAGGGTACAGCTACCAAATTGAGGACCTTCGACAACTCGCACCAAATACCGGATGTCTACACGCTCTCTACCCAGGATACTACCTTCGCACTGGCTGCTAAATCCGAAAAACATGTTTGCGGCTATACACTCGTGCGAACGGAGCATCCAAAATTGTACGTCCTCGAAAATCAAAATCATGAATCTTTCGCTACGCGGAAAAGGGTGCTTGTTAGTAACCTCGACATATTCGCGTACGTGAACTCGAAGTTTATTTACGTCGAAAAGCATATTAAGGCGCAAATAAAAACACTTTACAAGGACATTCTCACACAACGATGCAATCTTGAAAAACAAATGCTACAAAACGCTCTCTCAACGGCTTCCATTCTCCCCGGAAAATTCGCCCGGGCCGTCATGAAAGCCCCGGGATATATGGCCGTCATCGCAGGAGAGGTAGCACACATTGTCAAGTGCACACCCGTGGAATGCACCCTTCGTCGAACGGACGAATGTTACAACGAACTTCCCGTAACGTTCCGGAACCAATCGTTCTTCCTGTCCACAATCTCAAGGACACTTATCCGGACGGGAACACATATCGAGTGCAACCCCATGCTGCCCGCCGAATATTGGATCGACGGCACTTGGTATCGTTTCACACCACATCCAGTCGAGGTACCGCCTCCTGGACAACTGCATCCCGCTTCCATGCCTACCTGGGGATACAACCCCATTGGAAATTTGGCATCCAGCGGAATTTATTCTGACCACGAGATCAACCAGCTGAGGGACAGGATAATGTTCCCCGCTGAAGAACCAGCATTACTCAACAACATCGCAAGGGGTTTCGCAGGACACGACATACCCCCGGGAAGCGTTTCCCTCAAGACACTGATGGACGAGGACGCTCTCCAACACGTGGCTGATGGAGTAATGCACAAAATCTGGGGTGGTTTCGAAAAATTCGGGATCATCAGTGCGGGACTGTTCGGGGTCCTCGCAATCCTCACCATCATCAAGGCGATCATCGATACTTGCATCCATGGATATACACTCCACACTCTGTACGGATGGAGTTTCACCCTCCTAGGAGCCATCTGGAACTCGGTGACAAGCCTCCTGATTAGCAGAGCTCACCATGCTGAACAACGGTCGTCGAAGATTACAAACGACGAACCTCTAGAGCTGGTGTCCATCAATGACAATCGCGACCATCCGACGACGTCGAGGCGTTTGTCGGGCGTCGATCACGGACTCTTGGAGCGGCTCAACGCCGGTCCTCAGCAAAGCTGAAGCATTGCTTCAGACTTTTAGGGGGGAGGTGTTACGTCCTAGCACTCTCGCCCTCCAAATATTCATATCTGGTACGAATTGTATTAATTATTAAGATTTTTTCCTCGCGCTAAACGCGCTCATTTATGTTTTCTTGGGGTACATGTTAATCAGAACGACCCATATATGGTCGATTTCACTCAGAAACCCCGTTATATAAAATATTCGTGAATATATCTTTAAATTGAGCATGCGTATATCTACCCGTATACTTTAGGGACAAACAGTTCCCATAATAACATTACCGCTAAGCTTACCTGTAACTTCAGGGACGAGCACATGGGTGCTCGGATTAACTTTACAATTAGCCTCATATACGCGTACATATCTGTTTGCCTGTACACTTCTGGGACACGCACATGGGTCCCCGGAGTACCATATCGAAATGTCTCATATATACATAAATATCCACGTACCTGCATGCTTCAGGGACATATACGAGAGTCCCTGGAGTACCTCCTATAATAATTCCGCATGTCTATTTCCATGCACACTTTAGGGACATAAGTCCTCGAAACGACTTTAACGAATATATATATATATACATACTCCAGGACCTCAGAGTCCTCATATACCATTCGTATACTCTTATGCATACTTCCATGCATACTTCCAAGTCCTCGGAATAACCTTAGTGAATATCTATACATGTATATATATATATATATACATATACGTACTCCATACGCTTCAGGGACATATAGCCGTGTCCCGGAGCAATATTTCATACATATCTACTTCTATGCATACTTCGGGGACATAAGTCCTCAAAGTGACACTCACCAATATACATATATATATACCCGGGACATCCAAGAGAGTCTCTGGAGTACAAATATTAATATTAATACTTATACTTACATGTATATTTCGGGGACATTCACGAGTCCCCGAACTAGTATCCAACATATATATGTATATTCGTGTTGACCATAATACAATGGTCCTAGAAATAAGAAATATTGTCATATCTATATTATGTATATATTGGGGACGCAAGAGTCCTCGAATAACCCGCGAAACTGTTCCCAAGCGGTCAGCTTCATCGCGAGTTTTCTCACAGACCTCCTCGGAGCTTGGTCACCACGTAGTCAGCACATCCTGCCGATAACGAAAAATATTCATTTCATTGCCCATGTACAACTCGAGAAAAATAACGTTATCAGTGCTAATATTCGGTTACATGGGGACCGAGCTCGAGAGCGAGGGTAATGACGCCAAGCCCTTTGTCTCAGAGACAAAGAGGGCGAGGATACATATTGCGCTCCGGGAGCTGGCCAGTCAGTTCCGTCCGGTCTCTCCAACAGCGCGCATCGCAGAGTCGACGCTCTGAAAACCGGTACACCTATTTTATTCTTTTTTATATTCTTTTCGAGTTTACCCCGGTCTCTTCGTCAGTGTAACTATAAGTCTCTGTAAAACCGGCATTAATTGTTTAAATCATAATAAAAAATAAAAGGAAACAACACGTCAAACACTGCAACGAATAAATTAACGAAACTTATATTATTTTCTTTATTGAATGTAACTACGCTTATTTTCGTGTAAAATACACAATCGTTTATATAACATTCGATTTCTTCGCGCTATTAAAATCACGCAAAATACGGCGACCGCGCAAAAGTGTAACATTTTCCGAGCAAATAATTAAAATATATTTGGCTCTCGTTCGTGCGTATAAACACGCAACGAACAAATCATCGTAGTGCATTTCTTTCTCTCTTTCTCTCTTCCTCTCACTCACGCCATTTTTCCCAACACACGTATTCGTTTCACTCATAAAATCATACTTGTCCAAAATTGGACAAATCTTGAAGTGCCTTTTTTATGAGGCTTGGGAAAGCTGACGCACGAACACGCTACATCCGCTGACTCGCCGTAATCTGGCAGGTTAGCGACTGGCACGGTTAATCCGGTGCTTAGTGTTCGGACGTCGATTTCCCTTGACCTTTATATTTGTATTCGCGGCTGGCTGCCAATCGCCGTAACCGGGCGGAGGTGGGCCAGACGTAGCGAGTCGGCGGTGCCGTAATTTGGCACGCACTAGACTCGCTCAGCGTACCCAAATTTTATTTCATATCAGTCTGTACCTGTGCGTTAGACGAATACGTATCCCGATACATTCGCTCGACAAATAAAAAACCCTCGTCCGTCCAAAATCGGACGTATAAACAGGGTATTTTCCGAGGAATTCGGAAGGTTTGCCGCACGAACACGCCACACGCGCCGACCCGCCGTAATTCGGTAGGTCAGCGACTGGCACGGTCACACCGGTGCTTAGTGTTCGGGCGTCGGCTTCCGTTATTCTCAACGTTTGTTCTCGCGGCTGGCCGCCAATCGCCGTAACCGGGCGGAGGTGGAGCCAGACGTAGTGAGTCGACGGTGCCGTAACCTGGCACGTCTTGCACTCACTCAGCGGTTCAAATAATTATAAATTCTATACATGTATATTTATATTTCAAAGCGAATGTATCCCTCATAAATTAATCCAGTCCTCGTAGTCTCCGACCGCTCCCAAAACATCGGCATCCCCGGCCCATCGCATTCGCACGAGCACCGGGTACCCGTCAGGGCAACGACAGGTCGGGTCGAGCTGGAACATCTTTGCGATTCCTGGACAAATTCGGTCACACGGTCGAGTAGTTTTGACCCGCTACGCACCGCCGCTCTTTCTCACCAAGGTAAGCACAATTTCACGCTACTTTCTTATTTGCTTACCTGTCGCTCATGCGTCAAATTATACACCAACGACTTTACCAAGCGCCTATCCCAAGTGGGCACATTCCCGCTTAAACGTGGCGCTTTTCTTCTCTGACGGTAACTTACCGTCATATAAGTCATATGACTTAATTCATTATTATCCGTACGTTCGTGGCACACTTCCCATTCGTAAATTCAAATCCTGAAAGGTAAATTAAAAGACGATTAATTATCGATTAAAAATGGGCCCCACGACGTAACAGATATATATAAAAATTAAATTGGTGGCAGCGGTGGGATACGCTTAAAGTCTTTGGTGTAAAATTTAAAAAATCTATATAGAAAAAATTCATGTTTACATATCGCAAAGTGTAAAATAAAATAAGAGGTTCAAAATGGCTGAGCATTCCCAAAATTCGAAACGTTTAAGTGAAGAGGAACTCCGCGTATTAGCGGATCAATTAGATAAAAAACGCGAAATACTTCGTGAACAAGAACAAGCGTTATTAAAAAGAGAATTAGAAACGCACGAAAAATTAGAAGCCCTGCGTGCGCGTGAATGTGAATTTAGTGATCAAGTGAATAATAGAGATGAACCAATCTCAACCACTCATCACGCCCTCGAGGCTATGCAAAATACCCTGTCGACAATGATAAACGAAGTCAGTCGAATTAGTAGGGAAATTGGGTCGATTAAAAATGGTGAGGATCAACGACAATCAGGTCCGGTCCCTCTCGTACACCAAAACGAAGTTAACGTTCGCGATGATCAAGTATTACCCGCGAACATTAAATTTAAAGATGCACTTGAATCTGTGCCCATCTTCAATGGGTACAACGTACCGGTTCTGCGGTTTGTTCGTGCTTGTAAAAGGGCAAGGGACATGTTCCGCCCTCATCAGGAGTTGGGCCTCACTCAGCTCCTCCGTAACAAATTAAAAGGTCATGCCGCAACGGCACTGGAAGATTATAACTTCCAAAACGTTCACCAATTCGGTGAGCGGTTGAAAACGTTATTTGGTTCCGCGAAAACTTTGAACGAATTTCGTGGTGAACTTGGAAATATTTCAAAAAACAAAAACGAACACATTATCGACTATATCAGTCGAACCAAAGATTTGCATACGGCGATTCTTGAAGCCGAAATTGATAATCACGGAACTCTCCGAAACGGTCAATACGATATTTTCGAAAACGACACGCTGGATTGTTTCGTCAAGGGTCTTCCACCCGACTTTCGAATCCGTCTCAAACTCGAGGGATTCGATAATCTCGAGGATGCCTATTCAAAGGCAATAAAAGTTGAAAAAGATATGGAACGCGATAGGTCTCATTTCAAGGACACGCGTTTCGAAAGCCGAACTCAAAATCAGTCGGCCCAAATAAAAGCGGTCTCCCCTTCAGGAGGACCGACTTGTAAACATTGCAACCGCAATCACGCGTCCGATGATTGCTGGTTAAAGTTTCCGGACAAGAAGCCGGGAAATTCAAATAAACAAAGTTCTAACAGTAGAATCACGTGGTCAAAGCCCACGAACGGTCAAGGATCTCGAGTCCCGTCGATGTGTAATTATTGCAACAGGGCGGGCCACCTCGAGACGTCCTGCTATAAAAAACAAAACGAAGAAAGGAATAGGGCAACCGAATTGCCAAAAAACGAGAATTCTCGACCAGTGGCACGGGCCTCCCCGCGGGACGAGAAATCGACGGAGCGCCCGGTAAAAATAATAGACGCGTCTCCGTGCGAACCGTCCACGTCTTATTAACGCGTTCAAAACAAATAGCTTCCGTAGACCTCGACTCACCCAACTTATCGGGACTTAACGAATTTTTAATAGACTCGGGCTCGGAAGTGAATCTCGTCAAAAGTCAAATTGTAAATGCTCATACGTATATAAATAAATACGATATATTAAATTTGGAGGGGATCTCGAGTATCCCCGTAAGAACAAAGGGGTCGATAAGAATAATGATCAATGATACTCCCGCGGAATTTCACGTCGTCGATGATTGGTTCCCAATGGACCAACATGCATTACTTGGTACCGAATTTCTTGCTGAAAATAAAGCTCTCGTAGATTGGAGACACGAACAATTAACTTGGGGAAATCAAAGGATCCCGTTTAAAAGTAAACAAACTATTTCGATTCCAAAACGGTCCAAAACGGTCTGTTATGTCAAAGTAAGTAATCCCAAAATCAAAGAAGGATATATTCCGATGCTCTACTTGGGAGAAGGGATCTTTTTTGGCGAAGCAGTCGTTACGGTCAAGAATGGTATCGCTTATCTTATTGCGCACAATTCAACCGATGATAATTTGTTACTGACTATACCAACGGTAGTAGTCGAAGAATTCAGGTGCAAAGGCACGAAAAAAGGTTCGCTCACTCCGGACGACCAAAAGGCGTTTCAGGAAGAGGATAGGACCGAATGTGAAAATAATTTCCTCACTCCGGACGACCAAAAGGCGTTTCAGGAAGAGGATAAAAATCAAAATGGTTCCCTCGCTCCGGACGACCAAAAGGCGTTTCAGGAAGAGGATAGGACCCGATGTGAAAATAATTCCCTCACTCCGGACGACCAAAAGGCGTTTCAGGAAGAGGAGAAAAGTTTAATTGTTCCCCACCCGGACGACCAAATGGCGTCTCGGGAAGAGGGTATATTACGGTTTGAAATTGCGCGCAACAAAAAAGTTTTAAAAGTTGAAAAGAAAGATAAAGTAAACGAAATTCGCGACTTACTCCGTCTCAACCATCTAAACGATGAAGAACGGTCAAGCGTGGATAAAATTATAAGCGAGAATTCGGACCTATTTCATTTGCCAGGAAAAGTCCTAGGCTTTACAGATAAAATCGAGCATAAGATAACGACGAACGACGATCATCCAGTATTTACGAGGCAGTATAGATTTCCGCCCGTTCATAAAGATGAAATTACAAAACAAGTTAAAGAACTAATTGTGGGGGAAGTAATAAAACCGTCAAACTCCCCGTATAGTTCGCCCCTGTGGATCGTTCCGAAAAAGGCGGACTCACAAGGAAATCCAAAGTGGCGCATGGTCATTGATTATAGAAACTTAAACGAAAAGACGATTGGCGATGCTTATCCATTACCTCAAATAACCGAAATTCTCGACCAATTGGGTAATGCGAAATATTTTTCAGTATTCGACCTGGCCAGTGGTTTCCATCAAATTAAAGTACATCCAGATGATTCTCACAAGACAGCATTCGCTACACCATTCGGACACTACGAATTCGACCGGATGCCGTTTGGTTTAAAAAACGCTCCGGCGACATTTCAAAGATTAATGGATCGAGTCTTAACAGGCCTTCAAGGCATCGAGCTTTTTGTTTATTTGGACGACATCGTCATTTATGCAAAGACACTAGTTGAACACGAGAATAAATTCAACAAACTTGCGAAAAAATTAAGGCAAGCCAACTTAAAATTACAACCGGACAAGTGTGAATTTTTAAGACGAGAAGTGGCATATTTGGGTCACATCATAAGTGAGGACGGGGTTAAACCCGATCCCAAAAAATTGGAGGCTCTACAGGGATACCCTAGGCCTACCACTCCGAAAAAGATAAAACAATTTTTAGGACTTGCAGGTTATTACCGCAGGTTTATCGAAAATTTTTCAGGCATTGCAAAGCCACTCACAAATTTATTAAAAAAGGGATCGACCTTCAAATGGACCGAATCTCACCAAAAAGCCTTTGATACGCTTATCGAGGCGTTATGTAAAGAACCAATTCTTCAATATCCGGATTTCACGAAACCATTCATCATAACAACGGACGCATCCGATCACGCCATTGGCGGAATTTTGAGCCAAGGCGAAATTGGTAAAGATAGACCCGTTAGTTACACCTCTCGAACTCTTGGAAAACACGAAGTTAATTACTCAGTGATCGAGAAGGAATTATTGGCTATCATTTATTGTGTAAATCATTTCAGACCTTATGTCTACGGCCGTGAGTTCTTATTGGTAACGGATCACAAGCCGCTCGTATGGCTTCACTCCGTAAAAGACCCGGCCAATCGGCTTGTGCATTGGCGCCTTAGCCTTGCTAATTATACTTATAAAATTGTATACAAACCAGGAAGGGTAAACAGCAATGCTGACGCCCTCTCCCGGAACCCGCCAGTAAAAAATCAGACTGTGCTCATGGTGAAGCATACGCCATGTAAAAGAAAATCCGAATCGCCTATCGTTGGTCCAAGTCGGGCAAAAATCGGTAAACCGACTCCTAGTGAAAACGACGATTCGGACTCGGACAAAAGATTGTTCGATCCACCAGCTGGAAGAAATCCAGCTAAAAAACGAAAACCTACCTCAAATCCTGATACGGATACGGAGGAAATCCCCGATCCGTCGGACGGCAACCAAAGGAAAAATCCACCTGAAAAAAGGAAAAAGTTGGCCGGCTCCGCGGACGAGGACGATTTCCTCGGTTTCCGAAATTTCCCGACAATTTCGCAAACGTCTGGAAAAACGCCTCGTCGTTGGGAAAAAGAAAAAGAAACTCCGAAAACCCGGAACCTGGAAGAACCGCCTTCCCATCCTCAATCCGTCGAACCTGTAAAAGAAACAACCTTGCACACGTCTATTCCAGACGCAAGTCCAAACGACGGAAACGCGGAAAATTTTCAAATACCGCAACTTTAAGAAGATCGAGAAATAGCCCCATTTCCTGAGGATTCCGAAACTCCGGAACCGTCAGAACATGGAGAAAACATTGAGAATGTCGATGATCTCACCGAAAGCTCAAGCGACTCAGACGACGACTCTGTAAATAGCGACATATTTGATAATGAAAACCCCGAGTATGCATTACCGAGGGAAAACAGTGAAGTCCAAGGTAGACTCACCATACGCGAAACACGTGATAATTTGTCCATGTTCAAGGACAATCTCGTCGTCTTTGTCACCACTTCCGGGAGACCAATCGATGATGAAGCGAAAGATCTCCAAACTCAAAATTTGTTTCCCAAAATCGAGGAAACCACGTATTTACGACTCAAGGTAATAAACGAAAATTCAAGATGCATATTAGCTATACCATTATTGGCTAATGTACACGAAAATCTTTTGATCGAGGACCTTGAAGAAGCCCTCGACTCCTTGAAAAACTTTGTCCGCGAAACATCTACGAAACAAATTTATGTCGCGAAAACAAACTCAATCGGAAATGTATCATGGAACGAAATTAAAAATCTTTTGATACGATCGCTAGGCAACGACGAAGTTACGTTGACCATTTGTAAACAACTCATTCAATATCCTCCCGAGGAAAATCGTATCGCAATTATAGAAGAAAACCACGACTCGTTGGTAGGAGGTCATAAGGGAGTAAATAAAACGTACAAACGAATCAGAGAAAATTTCTTTTGGAAAAACATGAAAAGCGAAATTCAAGAGTACATTCAACATTGTAGAGGTTGCCAATTAAAAAAGTTTGTTCGCGTCAAAACTAAGCAACCCATGGTGATCACCGACACCCCACGGGCGGCCTTCGACAAGGTGGCCATGGACGTGGTCGGACCACTTCCTGTTACGAAGATGGGCAACGAATACGTGCTGACCATCCAGGATCTTCTCACCAAGTACTCGTTGGCAATTCCGCTGAAACGAACAACGGCGATCGACATCAGCGAGGCGTTCGTCAAAAACTTCATCGCTCGTTTTGGTGCTCCTCGCGCCCTTCTCACCGACCAGGGGGCGAACTTTCGGAGCAGTTTTATGAAGGCCATCGCGAGGAAATTCAGAATCAAAATGTACCAAACATCAGCCTTCTACCCGCAGTCCAACGGGTCAATCGAAAGGTGTCACCATGTCCTCGCGGAATATCTGAAACAGTACGTGAACGAAAACAATGATTGGGACGAGCTCATCGAGTTAGCGATGTTCTCTTATAATACGAGCCAACACGAGGGTACAGGGTACACCCCTCACGAGCTAGTTTTCGGTAAACTGGCCCGCCATCCGTCGGGTTATCAACAAATCGAAGAGCAACAGGATACGACTTATGCAGCATACCTGGAGGAGCTCTTCTCTCGAATTTACGAACTCCAACAACTTGCCGCCGAAAATCTGAAGAAATCCAAGGAGAAGTCAAAAACGTATTACGATCGGAGGATTAATCCGAAAACATTCAAGGTCGGCGACAAGGTTCTCATGTTGAAGGAACCAAAAAGGGGAAACTTCGGTGACCAATACACCGAACCATGCGAAATTCTGGAAATTTTATCAGGAGGAAACGTGAAGATCCTCTATAAAAATAAACCTCGGGTAGTCCACCCCAATAAATTAAGAGGCACCCGATTATGACCTCCGCGTGTGTGTGAAATGCACCCTTCGTCGAACGGACACATATCGAGTGCAACCCCATGCTGCCCGCCGAATATTGGATCGACGGCACTTGGTATCGTTTCACACCACATCCAGTCGAGGTACCGCATCCTGGACAACTGCATCCCGCTTCCATGCCTACCTGGGGATACAACCCCATTGGAAATTTGGCATCCAGCGGAATTTATTCTGACCACGAGATCAACCAGCTGAGGGACAGGATAATGTTCCCCGCTGAAAAACCAGCATTACTCAACAACATCGCAAGGGGTTTCGCAGGACACGACATACCCCCGGGAAGCGTTTCCCTCAAGACACTGATGGACGAGGACGCTCTCCAACACGTGGCTGATGGAGTAATGCACAAAATCTGGGGTGGTTTCGAAAAATTCGGGATCATCAGTGCGGGACTGTTCGGGGTCCTCGCAATCCTCACCATCATCAAGGCGATCATCGATACTTGCATCCATGGATATACACTCCACACTCTGTACGGATGGAGTTTCACCCTCCTAGGAGCCATCTGGAACTCGGTGACAAGCCTCCTGATTAGCAGAGCTCACCATGCTGAACAACGGTCGTCGAAGATTACCAACGACGAACCTCTAGAGCTGGTGTCCATCAATGACAATCGCGACCATCCGACGACGTCGAGGCGTTTGTCGGGCGTCGATCACGGACTCTTGGAGCGGCTCAACGCCGGTCCTCAGCAAAGCTGAAGCATTGCTTCAGACTTTTAGGGGGGAGGTGTTACGTCCTAGCACTCTCGCCCTCCAAATATTCATATCTGGTACGAATTGTATTAATTATTAAGATTTTTTCCTCGCACTAAACGCGCTCATTTATGTTTTTCTTGGGGTACATGTTAATCAGAACGACCCATATATGGTCGATTTCACTCAGAAACCCCGTTATATAAAATATTCGTGAATATATCTTTAAATTGAGCATGCGTATATCTACCCGTATACTTTAGGGACAAACAGTTTCCATAATAACATTACCGCTAAGCTTACCTGTAACTTCAGGGACGAGCACATGGGTGCTCGGATTAACTTTACAATTAGCCTCATATACGCGTACATATCTGTTTGCCTGTACACTTCTGGGACACGCACATGGGTCCCCGGAGTACCATATCGAAATGTCTCATATATACATACATATCCACGTACCTGCATGCTTCAGGGACATATACGAGAGTCCCTGGAGTACCTCCTATAATAATTCCGCATGTCTATTTCCATGCACACTTTAGGGACATAAGTCCTCGAAATGACTTTAACGAATATATATATATATATATACATACTCCAGGACCTCAGAGTCCTCATATACCATTCGTATACTCTTATGCATACTTCCAAGGCATTAGTCCTCGGAATAACCTTAGTGAATATCTATACATGTATATATATATATATACATATACGTACTCCATACGCTTCAGGGACATATAGCCGAGTCCCGGAGCAATATTTCATACATATCTACTTCCATGCATACTTCGGGGACATAAGTCCTCAAAGTGACACTCACCAATATACATATATATATACTCGGGACATCCAAGAGAGTCTCCGGAGTACAAATAATAATATTAATACCTATACTTACATGTATATTACGGGGACATTCACGAGTCCCCGAACTAGTATCCAACATATATATGAATATTCGTGTTGACCATAATACAATGGTCCTAGAAATAAGAAATATTGTCATATCTATATTATGTATATATTGGGGACGCGAGAGTCCTCGAATAACCCGCGAAACTGTTCCCAAGCGATCAGCTTCATCGCGAGTTTTCTCACAGACCTCCTCGGAGCTCGGTCACCACGTAGTCAGCACATCCTGCCGATAACGAAAAATATTCATTTCATTGCCCATGTACAACTCGAGAAAAATAACGTTATCAGTGCTAATATTCGGTTACATGGGGACCGAGCTCGAGAGCGAGGGTAATGACGCCAAGCCCTTTGTCTCAGAGACAAAGAGGGCGAGGATACATATTGCGCTCCGGGAGCTGGCCAGTCAGTTCCGTCCGGTCTCTCCAACAGCGCGCATCGCAGAGTCGACGCTCTGAAAACCGGTACACCTATTTTATTCTTTTTTATATTCTTTTCGAGTTTACCCCGGTCTCTGCGTCAGTGTAACTATAAGTCTCTGTAAAACCGGCATTAATTGTTTAAATCATAATAAAAAATAAAAGGAAACAACACGTCAAACACTGCAACGAATAAATTAACGAAACTTATATTATTTTCTTTATTGAATGTAACTACGCTTATTTTCGTGTAAAATACACAATCGTTTATATAACATTCGATTTCTTCGCGCTATTAAAATCACGCAAAATACGGCGACCGCGCAAAAGTGTAACATTTTCCGAGCAAATAATTAAAATATATTTGGCTCTCGTTCGTGCGTATAAACACGCAACGAACAAATCATCGTAGTGCATTTCTTTCTCTCTTTCTCTCTTCCTCTCACTCACGCCATTTTTCCCAACACACGTATTCGTTTCACTCATAAAATCATACTTGTCCAAAATTGGACAAATCTTGAAGTGCCTTTTTTATGAGGCTTGGGAAAGCTGACGCACGAACACGCTACATCCGCTGACTCGCCGTAATCTGGCAGGTTAGCGACTGGCACGGTTAATCCGGTGCTTAGTGTTCGGACGTCGATTTCCCTTGACCTTTATATTTGTATTCGCGGCTGGCTGCCAATCGCCGTAACCGGGCGGAGGTGGGCCAGACGTAGCGAGTCGGCGGTGCCGTAATTTGGCACGCACTAGACTCGCTCAGCGTACCCAAATTTTATTTCATATCAGTCTGTACCTGTGCGTTAGACGAATACGTATCCCGATACATTCGCTCGACAAATAAAAAACCCTCGTCCGTCCAAAATCGGACGTATAAACAGGGTATTTTCCGAGGAATTCGGAAGGTTTGCCGCACGAACACGCCACACGCGCCGACCCGCCGTAATTCGGTAGGTCAGCGACTGGCACGGTCACACCGGTGCTTAGTGTTCGGGCGTCGGCTTCCGTTATTCTCAACGTTTGTTCTCGCGGCTGGCCGCCAATCGCCGTAACCGGGCGGAGGTGGAGCCAGACGTAGTGAGTCGACGGTGCCGTAACCTGGCACGTCTTGCACTCACTCAGCGGTTCAAATAATTATAAATTCTATACATGTATATTTATATTTCAAAGCGAATGTATCCCTCATAAATTAATCCAGTCCTCGTAGTCTCCGACCGCTCCCAAAAACATCGGCATCCCCGGCCCATCGCATTCGCACGAGCACCGGGTACCCGTCAGGGCAACGACAGGTCGGGTCGAGCTGGAACATCTTTGCGATTCCTGGACAAATTCGGTCACACGGTCGAGTAGTTTTGACCCGCTACGCACCGCCGCTCTTTCTCACCAAGGTAAGCACAATTTCACGCTACTTTCTTATTTGCTTACCTGTCGCTCATGCGTCAAATTATACACCAACGACTTTACCAAGCGCCTATCCCAAGTGGGCACATTCCCGCTTAAACGTGGCGCTTTTCTTCTCCGACGGTAACTTACCGTCATATAAGTCATATGACTTAATTCATTATTATCCGTACGTTCGTGGCACACTTCCCATTCGTAAATTCAAATCCTGAAAGGTAAATTAAAAGACGATTAATTATCGATTAAAAATGGGCCCCACGACGTAACAGGTCCATAGGACGATCCGAAGGAGGGAGAGGTGTTCCCAAACCACTTTCACTTTCAGGGAGTTGTTCTACGTTATCAAGATCGACAAGTACCGTAGGTTGTGTTTTCTTTTCGCCTTTTGCTTGTTCATTCTTGTTAAAACCCAAAAATGGTTCATTGTTTTCGATAGGTGACTGTACTCGTTTAGGTGCTTCTGGTAGTTTATTTTTTCCAAAACCCAAAAATGGTTTGTCATCTGAAGTTGAGTGAAGTCGTTTACGAGCAGTACTCAATTGGCTTTTTCCTTTTTTGTCCCCTTTTTGTTTTCTTTTTACCGGGGAAAAGATTCTTTCGTCGTCTGAACTTGTGTTTTTATTTGGTGAGTGCGTCACCGAGAGTACTGTTTTCGATTCGATAGGGGGATTCCGGGATAAGGCGTCAGCGTTGCTGTTAGCCCTGCCAGGTTTGTAAATGATTTTATATGTATAGTTCGCGAGACTTAAACGCCAATGTACCAAACGGTTAGCCGGATCCTTCACGGAGTGAAGCCAGACTAGGGGCTTGTGATCCGTGACCAGCACAAACTGTTGTCCGTAAACGTATGGACGAAAGTGATTGACGCTATAAATGATTGCAAGAAGTTCCTTTTCGATGGTAGAATAGTTTTGTTCATGTTTGTTCAAAGTACGTGAAGCGTAACTTATAGGGCGGTCTTTTCCGAATTCCCCTTGACTAAGGACACCGCCAACGGCAATGTCAGAAGCGTCCGTAGTTATTATAAATGGTTTTGAAAAATCCGGATACTGCAATACCGGTTCTTTACATAGGGCATTGCGAAGGGTAGTGAACGCTTGTTCTTGTGTATCGGTCCACTTAAAGGGAGTTCCCTTTTTCAAAAGGTGAGTAAGAGGCTTCGCGATGCCCGAAAAATTATCGATGAAACGTCGATAGTACCCCGCAAGACCCAAAAATTGTTTGATTTTATTTTGTGTTGTTGGTTTAGGGTACTTTTGCAAAGATTCTAATTTTTTCGGGTCAGGTTTTAGCCCATTTTCGCTTATAATGTGCCCTAAGTAGGCCACTTCATGTTTTAGGAACTCGCACTTATCGGGCTGGAGTTTAAGATTAGCTTGTCTCAACCTTTTTGCAAGTTTGTTAAATTTCTTTTCGTGTTCGCTGAGACTTTGGGCATAGATAACGATGTCGTCCAAATATACAAATAACTCGTTCCCTTGTAGTCCGGTAAGTACTTGGTCCATAAGACGTTGAAAGGTCGCCGGCGCGTTTTTTAATCCGAAGGGCATTCGGCTAAACTGATAGTGACCAAATGGAGTCGCGAATGCGGTTTTGTGTGCGTCCTCAGGGTGGACTCGGATTTGGTGGAAACCGCTAGCGAGATCAAAAACGGAAAAGTATTTGGCGTTACCCAACTGATCGAGGATTTCAGTAATTTGGGGTAGCGGGTAGGCATCCCCTATTGTTTTTTCATTTAAATTGCGATAGTCGATGACCATACGCCAACGTTTGTTGCCCTGGGAGTCCTCCTTTTTTGGGACAATCCAGACGGGCGAACTATAAGGGGAAGTGGACGGCTCTATTATTTCCCCAGAAATCAATTCACTCACTTGTTTTGTTATTTCCTCCTTATGAACGGGGGGAAAGCGATATTGACGGGTGAAAACCGGCTGGTCGTCCGTCGTAATGATTCGATGGTTAATAGCGCTGGTAAATCCGAGAGGCTTTCCCGGGATATGAAACAAGTCGACATTTTCTTTAACGAGGGAGGACACATTTTCGCGTTCCTCTCCATTCAAATGCTCTAACCGGAGCAGTGACAAGACGTTTTTTATTTCGTTTTCTTTTTCGATTTTAAGAACCCGTTTCGTTGGGGCCATAAATGCGTCTTCAAATTTTATTTGTTCCTTCCGAAATTCGGGAAACGGACAAGAAATTAATGACTCCTCCTCAACCCCCTTGAACTCCTTATGATCACCTGAGGGTGCGAAGGATAACTCCATATCGGTACTGGATTTGAGACTGACCTCTTGAATGGTTACTGTGGGAATGTACCAGGCCAAGTCATCCTCCGTGGAATTATGCGCCATTAATTGAGCAATACCATTCTTTACCGCAACGAGTGCTTCGCCTACGAATATTCCATCTCCAAAGTGGAGCCTTGGAATGTAACCCTCCTTTACCTCGGGGTTTCGTACTTTGGCAAAGCATACACATTTCGAGCGTTTAGGAATGGAAATTGTCTCCTTTGAAATGAAAGGGATCACGTGATCCTTATAACACAACTGTAAATTTTTCCAGTCGACGAGGGCCTCATTTTTGGCCAAAAACTCATTGCCAATAAGGGCATTTTGTTCAATAGGGAACCAGTCGTGTACGACGTGGAATTCCGCAAGTGTATCATTGATATTTAAGTAGACTGATCCCAAAGTTTGCACTGGGGCGTTGGAGATGCCCTTGAGGTTCAAAATATTTTCACTTTTAATGTTTGCGTTAACTACATGATTTTTTACGAGGTTAACGTCCGATCCAGAGTCAATCAAAAATTCGGTTAGTCCTGAGAGTTGAGGGCAATCCAGGTAATCCGACGGAGCAGTATCGTGTTGAGTTAGGCGGACCCTGACGGTTCGCACGGCAATGCATCTATGGTTCTTACAGGGCGCTCCTGGTGAATTTCGTCCCGAGGAGAGGCCCTGACCACGGGGCGAGAGCCCGAGTTTTTTGGATCGGGTTGGGCTCTATTACGTTCATCATTTTGTTTTTTATAGCACATAGGCTCCGAGTGTCCCGGTTTTTGGCAATATGCACAAGGAGGGTGCGGTCTGCTATCGCGCTGGTTGTTTGGTTGGGACGCGTTATTATTGTCGTTTTTCGGCTTAAATTGAGGGCCTTGAGCAGGCCTCTTTTCAGGAAATTTTTGCCAGCAATTCTCTGAAGGATGATTGCGGCCACAATGAGAACTGGCTGTTCTCTCGGACGGAGAGAGAGTTTTTACCTGTGCGATACTTGGTTTGTTATCGGGCCGGAATTGTGAACGATCGCGGCTCATTTCTTTTTCAACTTTTATGGCTTTACTGTAGGCGTCCTCTAGGTCCAGGAAGCCTTCAAGTTTTAATCTCATTCGAAAATCGGGGGGAAGCCCCTTAATAAAACAATCCAATGTGTCATTGTCCAATGTGTTGTATTGATCTGAACGAATTAAACCGTGATTATCGAGTTCGGCCTCTTTGATGGCCATGTGCAAATCTTTTACACGACTGATGTAATCGATTATGTGTTCGGACTTGAGTTTGGTAATATTACCGAGTTCGCCACGAAACTCATTGAGTGTTTTCGCAGATCCAAAAAGAGTTTTTAATCGATCAGCAAAATCAGAAACGTTGTTAAACGTATAATCTTCTAATGCAGTGGCGGCGTGCCCTTTTAGTTTGTTCCTGAGAAGTTGCGTCAGGTTAGATTCGAGATTGGGTGTGAACATATCCCTAGCCCGTTTGCAAGACCTAATGAAACGTAGCACCGGAATATTGTACCCGTTAAAAATTGGCACAGACTCTAATGCGTCTTTAAATTTCAAATTTTGGTTACGCGGAACCTGGTTCGAATGATTTTCATCGAAGTAGATGTTCGGTTCCGGACGTATTGAATTTGGAGGAGGCGGGCAATTTTGACCGTTCCTCTCATTTCTAATTTCGGTGATTTCAGTACGAAGGTTTCCCATCTGGGAGACCAGTGTGGACAGGACCCCTTGGAGGGCCGAAAGTTGTTCGGTAGGTAAATTTGTAGATTCGGGAGAGGAAGCCATCTCCCGTTGACGTGCCTCGAGGGCATCGAGTTTTTCTTGAGTTTCTTGATCTTTTTCCATAAGGGATTTTTCTTGTTCGCGTAGAAGTTCTTGTTTTTTGTCCAATTGTTCGGTTAGAATATGAAGTTCTTCTTCGTTTAGTTGGCGAGATTTGGATCTGGTCGCCATTTAAAAAAAAAATACTTATTTGTTAAAAAAATTTAATGTTTCGTTATTATTTTATTATCACATAAACCAAAAATAAAAGAGAAAAAGATTTAATTTTTGTTTAAAACGTTTACTATTATTTTTCCCTAAGAGGAATGATTCAAGTATTTAATAGGTTTTGAAATTATTTGGAGGTTGCTAGAGAGGGAACAAAATTTTTTAAATGAACATATAAATATATATGTAACAATAAAACGATATGTAAAGATAAAAATATTTTTGTTTTTATTTCAAAATTAATTTGATATTCAAAAATATTATTTCAACTTGTTCAATTGATTGTAAAATTTTATTGTTACAGAAAAAGCCTTTAATTTACCGATGTGACTTAGTGGTATCCCACGGCTGCCACCAAAAATTTTCAATCCTGTTACGTCCTGAATTGGGTAAGTAATAAAAGAGAGAGAATGGGAAGACAATGATTTTATTTTAATTCGATTTTATTCTTTACAGGTACACGGACACGAGGAGAAGTCACGTGCTGAGTTGGGTGAGTAGTAAAAGAAGAAAATGAGGAAAGAGAATCTAATTAATTTTAACTTTACTTTTCTTTCAGGAACGCGGATCAAGAGGAAAAAGGGCCCTACCTTTGGTCGGGAATGCGCCCGACGGGGACGAGGACCAGGTCACAATCGGTAATTGGTAAGTATTCTTATAAAATGTAGAAAATGCAAAATTAGGGTAAGAGAGTAGAAAAGATAGTAGCGTGAAATAATCTAACTTACCCTTACGAGCGGCGGTGCGTAGCGGGTAGAGGAAGAGGACGCTGCTGTATCTGAAGGGAACGTCCGTGATCGGTGTGAACTATCTCGAACCGAATGGAGATTTCGGGGACAGCAAGTTCCACAGCAGGCCTCTTAGAAGACGATGTACACGCGCCCATAGGGATGGAACCTAGTTGTGTGCGGACTCAATGACAGATGGAGACTCCGCAACAGGTGAGTCCGTGACGTAAGAACTGATTTCAGGTTCGACGACAATAGAGCAGGATACGACGTCGAATGAAATAACCGGAAATGTTGCTTCGTGTTCAGGTGATGCTGCGATCGTGGATGTGTCTGAATCACCGACAGGTGACGGCGGAGATACGCGACGGATTGAACGATCGTCCAAGATATACACTCGCGAATGGAGGAGAGTATTTGAAATAATGCGCAACCTTGCGCTAAGTGGCAATTGATTGAACCTTTGTTCTAGAGTTCTATTATCACCGCGGGAATGTCGATCCGATGTTCCGCCTCGGCTAGACTGAGCGCGGCGTCGTTGAAATTGAGCACCAGCACGTCTTCTTGGCATTAGAGAAAAAGTAAGTTAACTAATAAATTCAAAATAATTTGTTTCAGGTATTGGCCCAGTTTCCAAATTGTGGCACGGGTGCTTGGCCTCTAGGCAGCACACTCGCAACACTGAAAGGGGTATGAATTCGTGCAAATGTAGTAGCACTGAATCCAAATTTATTCGAGGAATGAGATTGCACGGTAGATCGGGGTGATCGTGCTTGGCCACTAGGCAGCACGAAAGATCACCTAATCACCGGAAAAGGATGGGGACGTTTCGTGCTCAGCTAAGGAGCACTAAAACACAAGGAAAAAAGTAGTAGAGAAACTTTGGATAAACTGGCACAATTCCTTTGACAAGTATTTCTTGAATAAACTTGTAATTCTGAATAGAAAAAATGCCGAAGAAAACGATGAGTGACACTTTTGATTAAATCAAGGAATTCAGGATTAACACAATAAATTAACACGAGACGATGATCACTTTTGGAGATTATCGATATATTGTTACAACTTTAAAAATGAATTAAATCGTAGAGGATAGATTGGATATAATGAAAATGAACGTACGAAATGAATATTCGTATAAAAATCAAAAAGGGTATAACTGTTACCCAAAAAGAATCAAAGATTCAAAAGTTACAAGAGCCGATTTTCCAGCGTGCAGGTCCGACGAACGGAGAAGCGCGACTGACTGGTGGAGAGACCGGAGAACTGTCGAAGGAGAGGTACCCCTTCTTTTATATACTCCTCGAGTGGAGTCGGCGGCCATCTTGGTGGGGCCAGCATCCAGCGTCGGGGAAGTGAGCGCTGTTGTGACGTAGGCATCCTTCCTTCTCCCTTACTCTTATGGGACGGTATGGAGTACCGTCGTCTTTCTCTTTTCTTCTTACAGGATCAAATGGA
Organism: Ophion ellenae; assembly: GCA_963210295.1. NCBI lineage: Eukaryota > Metazoa > Arthropoda > Insecta > Hymenoptera > Ichneumonidae > Ophion > Ophion ellenae. Next base: position 14,249,850 of record OY723397.1, on the reverse strand, counting down.
GCTCTTGATAAATTAATTCTTATTAATTTACCATGAGCTTTACAATTTATTACATTAGTCCATATTGTTCGTATTCGTGTGTGCGATTTAATATCAAATGTTTCATAATTTCGGAACTTGTCCAGATTGTTTAATGTATGATTTTTGTTATACAAGTCTTGTAAATAATGAATAAAATTTGATTGTTACATTCTGTTTATTTCCTTACATAACAGGTAAGTATTTTGTATAGGATTTATTAGTTGTTATAATGTTATAAAACTTAAAGAAAATATCGAGGTGTTACGTCCTAGCACTCTCGCCCTCCAAATATTCATATCTGGTACGAATTGTATTAATTATTAAGATTTTTTCCTCGCGCTAAACGCGCTCATTTATGTTTTTCTTGGGGTACATGTTAATCAGAACGACCCATATATGGTCGATTTCACTCAGAAACCCCGTTATATAAAATATTCGTGAATATATCTTTAAATTGAGCATGCGTATATCTACCCGTATACTTTAGGGACAAAGAGTTCCCATAATAACATTACCGCTAAGCTTACCTGTAACTTCAGGGACGAGCACATGGGTGCTCGGATTAACTTTACAATTAGCCTCATATACGCGTACATATCTGTTTGCCTGTACACTTCTGGGACACGCACATGGGTCCCCGGAGTACCATATCGAAATGTCTCATATATACATACATATCCACGTACCTGCATGCTTCAGGGACATATACGAGAGTCCCTGGAGTACCTCCTATAATAATTCCGCATGTCTATTTCCATGCACACTTTAGGGACATAAGTCCTCGAAAAGACTTTAACGAATATATATATATATACATACTCCAGGACCTCAGAGTCCTCATGTACCATTCGTATACTCTTATGCATACTTCGAAGGCATTAGTCCTCGGAATAACCTTAGTGAATATCCATACATGTATATATATATATATACATATACGTACTCCATACGCTTCAGGGACATATAGCCGAGTCCCGGAGCAATATTTCATACATATCTACTTCCATGCATACTTCGGGGACATAAGTCCTCAAAGTGACACTCACCAATATACATATATATATACTCGGGACATCCAAGAGAGTCTCCGGAGTACAAATAATAATATTAATACCTATACTTACATGTATATTACGGGGACATTCACGAGTCCCCGAACTAGTATCCAACATATATATGTATATTCGTGTTGACCATAATACAATGGTCCTAGAAATAAGAAATATTGTCATATCTATATTATGTATATATTGGGGACGCGAGAGTCCTCGAATAACCCGCGAAACTGTTCCCAAGCGGTCAGCTTCATCGCGAGTTTTCTCACAGACCTCCTCGGAGCTTGGTCACCACGTAGTCAGCACATCCTGCCGATAACGAAAAATACAACTCGAGAAAAATAACGTTATCAGTGCTAATATTCGGTTACATGGGGACCGAGCTCGAGAGCGAGGGTAATGACGCCAAGCCCTTTGTCTCAGAGACAAAGAGGGCGAGGATACATATTGCGCTCCGGGAGCTGGCCAGTCAGTTCCGTCCGGTCTCTCCAACAGCGCGCATCGCAGAGTCGACGCTCTGAAAACCGGTACACCTATTTTATTCTTTTTTATATTCTTTTCGAGTTTACCCCGGTCTCTGCGTCAGTGTAACTATAAGTCTCTGTAAAACCGAAATTAATTGTTTAAATCATAATAAAAAATAAAAGGAAACAACACGTCAAACACTGCAACGAATAAATTAACGAAACTTATATTATTTTCTTTATTGAATGTAACTACGCTTATTTTCGTGTAAAATACACAATCGTTTATATAACATTCGATTTCTTCGCGCTATTAAAATCACGCAAAATACGGCGACCGCGCAAAAGTGTAACATTTTCCGAGCAAATAATTAAAATATATTTGGCTCTCGTTCGTGCGTATAAACACGCAACGAACAAATCATCGTAGTGCATTTCTTTCTCTCTTTCTCTCTTCCTCTCACTCACGCCATTTTTCCCAACACACGTATTCGTTTCACTCATAAAATCATACTTGTCCAAAATTGGACAAATCTTGAAGTGCCTTTTTTATGAGGCTTGGGAAAGCTGACGCACGAACACGCTACATCCGCTGACTCGCCGTAATCTGGCAGGTTAGCGACTGGCACGGTTAATCCGGTGCTTAGTGTTCGGACGTCGATTTCCCTTGACCTTTATATTTGTATTCGCGGCTGGCTGCCAATCGCCGTAACCGGGCGGAGGTGGGCCAGACGTAGCGAGTCGGCGGTGCCGTAATTTGGCACGCTCTAGACTCGCTCAGCGTACCCAAATTTTATTTCATATCAGTCTGTACCTGTGCGTTAGACGAATACGTATCCCGATATATTCGCTCGACAAATAAAAAATCCTCGTCCGTCCAAAATCGGACGTATAAACAGGGTATTTTCCGAGGAATTCGGAAGGTTTGCCGCACGAACACGCCACACGCGCCGACCCGCCGTAATTCGGTAGGTCAGCGACTGGCACGGTCACACCGGTGCTTAGTGTTCGGGCGTCGGCTTCCGTTATTCTCAACGTTTGTTCTCGCGGCTGGCCGCCAATCGCCGTAACCGGGCGGAGGTGGAGCCAGACGTAGTGAGTCGACGGTGCCGTAACCTGGCACGTCTTGCACTCACTCAGCGGTTCAAATAATTATAAATTCTATACATGTATATTTATATTTCATAGCGAATGTATCCCTCATAAATTAATCCAGTCCTCGTAGTCTCCGACCGCTCCCAAAAACATCGGCATCCCCGGCCCATCGCATTCGCACGAGCACCGGGTACCCGTCAGGGCAACGACAGGTCGGGTCGAGCTGGAACATCTTTGCGATTCCTGGACAAATTCGGTCACACGGTCGAGTAGTTTTGACCCGCTACGCACCGCCGCTCTTTCTCACCAAGGTAAGCACAATTTCACGCTACTTTCTTATTTGCTTACCTGTCGCTCATGCGTCAAATTATACACCAACGACTTTACCAAGCGCCTATCCCAAGTGGGCACATTCCCGCTTAAACGTGGCGCTTTTCTTCTCCGACGGTAACTTACCGTCATATAAGTCATATGACTTAATTCATTATTATCCGTACGTTCGTGGCACACTTCCCATTCGTAAATTCAAATCCTGAAAGGTAAATTAAAAGACGATTAATTATCGATTAAAAATGGGCCCCACGACGTAACAGAGGTATATATTGTTACGTCCTAGCACTCTCGCCCTCCAAATATTCATATCTGGTACGAATTGTATTAATTATTAAGATTTTTTCCTCGCGCTAGACGCGCTCATTTATGTTTTTCTTGGGGTACATGTTAATCAGAACGACCCATATATGGTCGATTTCACTCAGAAACCCCGTTATATAAAATATTCGTGAATATATCTTTAAATTGAGCATGCGTATATCTACCTGTATACTTTAGGGACAAACAGGTCCCATAATAACATTACCGCTAAGCTTACCTGTAACTTCAGGGACGAGCACATGGGTGCTCGGATTAACTATACAATTAGCCTCATATACGCGTACATATCTGTTTGCCTGTACACTTCTGGGACACGCACATGGGTCCCCGGAGTACCATATCGAAATGTCTCATATATACATACATATCCACGTACCTGCATGCTTCAGGGACATATACGAGAGTCCCTGGAGTACCTCCTATAATAATTCCGCACGTCTATTTCCATGCACACTTTAGGGACATAAGTCCTCGAAAAGACTTTAACGAATATATATATATATATACATACTCCAGGACCTCAGAGTCCTCATGTACCATTCGTATACTCTTATGCATACTTCCAAGGCATTAGTCCTCGGAATAACCTTAGTGAATATCTATACATGTATATATATATATATACATATACGTACTCCATACGCTTCAGGGACATATAGCCGAGTCCCGGAGCAATATTTCATACATATCTACTTCCATGCATACTTCGGGGACATAAGTCCTCAAAGTGACACTCACCAATATACATATATATATACTCGGGACATCCAAGAGAGTCTCCGGAGTACAAATAATAATATTAATACCTATACTTACATGTATATTACGGGGACATTCACGAGTCCCCGAACTAGTATCCAACATATATATGTATATTCGTGTTGACAATAATACAATGGTCCTAGAAATAAGAAATATTGTCATATCTATATTATGTATATATTGGGGACGCGAGAGTCCTCGAATAACCCGCGAAACTGTTCCCAAGCGGTCAGCTTCATCGCGAGTTTTCTCACAGACCTCCTCGGAGCTTGGTCACCACGTAGTCAGCACATCCTGCCGATAACGAAAAATATTCATTTCATTGCCCATGTACAACTCGAGAAAAATAACGTTATCAGTGCTAATATTCGGTTACATGGGGACCGAGCTCGAGAGCGAGGGTAATGACGCCAAGCCCTTTGTCTCAGAGACAAAGAGGGCGAGGATACATATTGCGCTCCGGGAGCTGGCCAGCCAGTTCCGTCCGGTCTCTCCAACAGCGCGCATCGCAGAGTCGACGCTCTGAAAACCGGTACACTTATTTTATTCTATTTTATATTCTTTTCGAGTTTACCCCGGTCTCTTCGTCAGTGTAACTATAAGTCTCTGTAAAACCGGCATTAATTGTTTAAATCATAATAAAAAATAAAAGGAAACAACACGTCAAACACTGCAACGAATAAATTAACGAAACTTATATTATTTTCTTTATTGAATGTAACTACGTTTATTTACGTGTAAAATACACAATCTTTTATATAACATTCGATTTCTTCGCGCTATTAAAATCACGCAAAATACGGCGACCGCGCAAAAGTGTAACATTTTCCGAGCAAATAATTAAAATATATTTGGCTCTCGTTCCTGCGTGTAAACACGCAACGAACAAATCATCGTAGTGCATTTCTTTCTCTCTTTCTCTCTTCCTCTCACTCACGCCATTTTTCCCAACACACGTATTCGTTTCACTCATAAAATCATACTTGTCCAAGATTGGACAAATCTTGAAGTGCCTTTTTTATGAGGCTTGGGAAAGCTGACGCACGAACACGCTACATCCGCTGACTCGCCGTAATCTGGCAGGTTAGCGACTGGCACGGTTAATCCGGTGCTTAGTGTTCGGACGTCGATTTCCCTTGACCTTTATATTTGTATTCGCGGCTGGCTGCCAATCGCCGTAACCGGGCGGAGGTGGGCCAGACGTAGCGAGTCGGCGGTGCCGTAATCTGGCACGCACTAGACTCGCTCAGCGTACCAAATTTTATTTCATATAAATCTGTACCTATGCGTTAGACGAATACGTTTCCCGATACATTCGCTCGACAAATAAAAAACCCTCGTCCGTCCAAAATCGGACGTATAAACAGGGTATTTTCCGAGGAATTCGGAAGGTTTGCCGCACGAACACGCCACACGCGCCGACCCGCCGTAATTCGGTAGGTCAGCGACTGGCACGGTCACACCGGTGCTTAGTGTTCGGGCGTCGGCTTCCGTTATTCTCAACGTTTGTTCTCGCGGCTGGCCGCCAATCGCCGTAACCGGGCGGAGGTGGAGCCAGACGTAGTGAGTCGACGGTGCCGTAACCTGGCACGTCTTGCACTCACTCAGCGGTTCAAATAATTATAAATTCTATACATGTATATTTATATTTCAAAGCGAATGTATCCCTCATAAATTAATCCAGTCCTCGTAGTCTCCGACCGCTCCCAAAAACATCGGCATCCCCGGCCCATCGCATTCGCACGAGCACCGGGTACCCGTCAGGGCAACGACAGGTCGGGTCGAGCTGGAACATCTTTGCGATTCCTGGACAAATTCGGTCACACGGTCGAGTAGTTTTGACCCGCTACGCACCGCCGCTCTTTCTCACCAAGGTAAGCACAATTTCACGCTACTTTCTTATTTGCCTACCTGTCGCTCATGCGTCAAATTATACACCAACGACTTTACCAAGCGCCTATCCCAAGTGGGCACATTCCCGCTTAAACGTGGCGCTTTTCTTCTCTGACGGTAACTTACCGTCATATAAGTCATATGACTTAATTCATTATTATCCGTACGTTCGTGGCACACTTCCCATTTGTAAATTCAAATCCTAAAAGGTAAATTAAAAGACGATTAATTATCGATAAAAATGGGCCCCACGACGTAACAGAGATATATATAAAAATTAAATTGGTGGCAGCGGTGGGATACGCTTAAAGTCTTTGGTGTAAAATTTAAAAAATCTATATAGAAAAAATTCATGTTTACATATCGCAAAGTGTAAAATAAAATAAGAGGTTCAAAATGGCTGAGCATTCCCAAAATTCGAAACGTTTAAGTGAAGAGGAACTCCGCGTATTAGCGGATCAATTAGATAAAAAACGCGAAATACTTCGTGAACAAGAACAAGCGTTATTACAAAGAGAATTAGAAACGCACGAAAAATTAGAAGCCCTGCGCGCGCGTGAATGTGAATTTAGTGATCAAGTGAATAATAGAGATGAACCAATCTCAACCACTCATCACGCCCTCGAGGCTATGCAAAATACCCTGTCGACAATGATAAACGAAGTCAGTCGAATTAGTAGGGAAATTGGTTCGATTAAAAATGGTGAGGGTCAACGACAATCAGGTCCGGTCCCTCACGTACAACGAAACGAAGTTAACGTTCGCGATGATCAAGAATTACCCGCGAACATTAAATTTAAAGATGCACTTGAATCTGTGCCCATCTTCAATGGGTACAACGTACCGGTTCTGCGGTTTGTTCGTGCTTGTAAAAGGGCAAGAGACATGTTCCGCCCTCATCAGGAGTTGGGCCTCACTCAGCTCCTCCGTAACAAATTAAAAGGTCATGCCGCAACGGCACTGGAAGATTATAACTTCCAAAACGTTCACCAATTCGGTGAGCGGTTGAAAACGTTATTTGGTTCCGCGAAAACTTTGAACGAATTTCGTGGTGAACTTGGAAATATTTCAAAAAATAAAAACGAACACATTATCGACTATATCAGTCGAACCAAAGATTTGCATACGGCGATTCTTGAAGCCGAAATTGATAATCACGGAACTCTCCGAAACGGTCAATACGATATTTTCGAAAACGACACGCTGGATTGTTTCGTCAAGGGTCTTCCACCCGACTTTCGAATCCGTCTCAAACTCGAGGGATTCGATAATCTCGAGGATGCCTATTCAAAGGCAATAAAAGTTGAAAAAGATATGGAACGCGATAGGTCTCATTTCAAGGACACGCGTTTCGAAAGCCGAACTCAAAATCAGTCGGCCCAAATAAAAGCGGTCTCCCCTTCAGGAGGACCGACTTGTAAACATTGCAACCGCAATCACGCGTCCGATGATTGCTGGTTAAAGTTTCCGGACAAGAAGCCGGGAAATTCAAATAAACAAAGTTCTAACAGTAGAATCACGTGGTCAAAGCCCACGAACGGTCAAGGATCTCGAGTCCCGTCGATGTGTAATTATTGCAACAGGGCGGGCCACCTCGAGACGTCCTGCTATAAAAAACAAAACGAAGAAAGGAATAGGGCAACCGAATTGCCAAAAAACGAGAATTCTCGACCAGTGGCACGGGCCTCCCCGCGGGACGAGAAATCGACGGAGCGCCCGGTAAAAATAATAGACGCGTCTCCGTGCGAACCGTCCACGTCTTATTAACGCGTTCAAAACAAATAGCTTCCGTAGACCTCGACTCACCCAACTTATCGGGACTTAACGAATTTTTAATAGACTCGGGCTCGGAAGTGAATCTCGTCAAAAGTCAAATCGTAAATGCTCATACGTATATAAATAAATACGATATATTAAATTTGGAGGGGATTTCGAGTATCCCCGTAAGAACAAAGGGGTCGATAAGAATAATGATTAATGATACTCCCGCGGAATTTCACGTCGTCGATGATTGGTTCCCAATGGAACAACATGCATTACTTGGTACCGAATTTCTTGCTGAAAATAAAGCTCTCGTAGATTGGAGACACGAACAATTAACTTGGGGAAATCAAAGGATCCCGTTTAAAAGTAAACAAACTATTTCGATTCCAAAACGGTCCAAAACGGTCTGTTATGTCAAAGTAAGTAATCCCAAAATCAAAGAAGGATATATTCCGATGCTCTACTTGGGAGAAGGGATCTTTTTTGGCGAAGCAGTCGTTACGGTCAAGAATGGTATCGCTTATCTTATTGCGCACAATTCAACCGATGATAATTTGTTACTGACTATACCAACGGTAGTAGTCGAAGAATTCAGGTGCAAAGGCACGAAAAAAGGTTCCCTCACTCCGGACGACCAAAAGGCGTTTCAGGAAGAGGATAGGACCGAATGTGAAAATAATTTCCTCACTCCGGACGACCAAAAGGCGTTTCAGGAAGAGGATAGGACCCGATGTGAAAATAATTCCCTCACTCCGGACGACCAAAAGGCGTTTCAGGAAGAGGAGAAAAGTTTAATTGTTCCCCACCCGGACGACCAAATGGCGTCTCGGGAAGAGGGTATATTACGGTTTGAAATTGCGCGCAACAAAAAAGTTTTAAAAGTTGAAAAGAAAGATAAAGTAAACGAAATTCGCGACTTACTCCGTCTCAACCATCTAAACGATGAAGAACGGTCAAGCGTGGATAAAATTATAAGCGAGAATTCGGACCTATTTCATTTGCCAGGAAAAGTCCTAGGCTTTACAGATAAAATCGAGCATAAGATAACGACGAACGACGATCAACCAGTATTTACGAGGCAGTATAGATTTCCGCCCGTTCATAAAGATGAAATTACAAAACAAGTTAAAGAACTAATTGAGGGGGAAGTAATAAAACCGTCAAACTCCCCGTATAGTTCGCCCCTGTGGATCGTTCCGAAAAAGGCGGACTCACAAGGAAATCCAAAGTGGCGCATGGTCATTGATTATAGAAACTTAAACGAAAAGACGATTGGCGATGCTTATCCATTACCTCAAATAACCGAAATTCTCGACCAATTGGGTAATGCGAAATATTTTTCAGTATTCGACCTGGCCAGTGGTTTCCATCAAATTAAAGTACATCCAGATGATTCTCACAAGACAGCATTTGCTACACCATTCGGACACTACGAATTCGACCGAATGCCGTTTGGTTTAAAAAACGCTCCGGCGACATTTCAAAGATTAATGGATCGAGTCTTAACAGGCCTTCAAGGCATCGAGCTGTTTGTTTATTTGGACGACATCGTCATTTATGCAAAGACACTAGTTGAACACGATAATAAATTCAACAAACTTGCGAAAAAATTAAGGCAAGCCAACTTAAAATTACAACCGGACAAGTGTGAATTTTTAAGACGAGAAGTGGCATATTTGGGTCACATCATAAGTGAGGACGGGGTTAAACCCGATCCCAAAAAATTGGAGGCTCTACAGGGATACCCTAGGCCTACCACTCCGAAAAAGATAAAACAATTTTTAGGACTTGCAGGTTATTACCGCAGGTTTATCGAAAATTTTTCAGGCATTGCAAAGCCACTCACAAATTTATTAAAAAAGGGATCGACCTTCAAATGGACCGAATCTCACCAAAAAGCCTTTGATACGCTTATCGAGGCGTTATGTAAAGAACCAATTCTTCAATATCCGGATTTCACGAAACCATTCATCATAACAACGGACGCATCCGATCACGCCATTGGCGGAATTTTGAGCCAAGGCGAAATTGGTAAAGATAGACCCGTTAGTTACACCTCTCGAACTCTTGGAAAACACGAAGTTAATTACTCAGTGATCGAGAAGGAATTATTGGCTATCATTTATTGTGTAAATCATTTCAGACCTTATGTCTACGGCCGTGAGTTCTTATTGGTAACGGATCACAAGCCGCTCGTATGGCTTCACTCCGTAAAAGACCCGGGCAATCGGCTTGTGCATTGGCGCCTTAGCCTTGCTAATTATACTTATAAAATTGTATACAAACCAGGAAGGGTAAACAGCAATGCTGACGCCCTCTCCCGGAACCCGCCAGTAAAAAATCAGACTGTGCTCATGGTGAAGCATACGCCATGTAAAAGAAAATCCGAATCGCCTATCGTTGGTCCAAGTCGGGCAAAAATCGGCAAACCGACTCCTAGTGAAAACGACGATTCGGACTCGGACGAAAGATTGTTCGATCCACCAGCTGGAAGAAACCCAGCTAAAAAACGAAAACCTACCTCAAATCCTGATACGGATACGGAGGAAATCCCCGATCCGTCGGACGGCAACCAAAGGAAAAATCCACCTGAAAAAAGGAAAAAGTTGGCCGGCTCCGCGGACGAGGACGATTTCCTCGGTTTCCGAAATTTCCCGACAATTTCGCAAACGTCTGGCAAAACGCCTCGTCGTTGGGAAAAAGAAAAAGAAACTCCGAAAACCCGGAACCTGGAAGAACCGCCTTCCCATCCTCAATCCGTCGAACCTGTAAAAGATACAACCTTGCACACGTCTATTCCAGACGCAAGTCCAAACGACGGAAACGCGGAAAATTTTCAAATACCGCAACTTTTAGAAGATCGAGAAATAGCCCCATTTCCTGAGGATTCCGAAACTCCGGAACCGTCAGAACATGGAGAAAACATTGAGAATATCGATGATCTCACCGAAAGCTCAAGCGACTCAGACGACGACTCTGTAAATAGCGACATATTTGATAATGAAAACCCCGAGTATGCATTACCGAGGGAAAACAGTGAAGTCCAAGGTAGACTCACCATACGCGAAACGCGTGATAATTTGTCCATGTTCAAGGACAATCTCGTCGTCTTTGTCACCACTTCCGGGAGACCAATCGATGATGGAGCGAAAGATCTCCAAACTCAAAATTTGTTTCCCAAAATCGAGGAAACCACGTATTTACGACTCAAGGTAATAAACGAAAATTCAAGATACATATTAGCTATACCATTATTGGCTAATGTACACGAAAATCTTTTGATCGAGGACCTTGAAGAAGCCCTCGACTCCTTGAAAAACTTTGTCCGCGAAACATCTACGAAACAAATTTATGTCGCGAAAACAAACTCAATCGGAAATGTATCATGGAACGAAATTAAAAATCTTTTGATACGATCGCTAGGCAACGACGAAGTTACGTTGACCATTTGTAAACAACTCATTCAATATCCTCCCGAGGAAAATCGTGTCGCAATTATAGAAGAAAACCACGACTCGTTGGTAGGAGGTCATAAGGGAGTAAATAAAACGTACAAACGAATCAGAGAAAATTTCTTTTGGAAAAACATGAAAAGCGAAATTCAAGAGTACATTCAACATTGTAGAGGTTGCCAATTAAAAAAGTTAGTTCGCGTCAAAACTAAGCAACCCATGGTGATCACCGACACCCCACGGGCGGCCTTCGACAAGGTGGCCATGGACGTGGTCGGACCACTTCCTGTTACGAAGATGGGCAACGAGTACGTGCTGACCATCCAGGATCTTCTAACCAAGTACTCGTTGGCAATTCCGCTGAAAAGAACAACGGCGATCGACATCAGCGAGGCGTTCGTCAAAAACTTCATCGCTCGTTTTGGTGCTCCTCGCGCCCTTCTCACCGACCAGGGGGCGAACTTTCGGAGCAGTTTTATGAAGGCCATCGCGAGGAAATTCAGAATCAAAATGTACCAAACATCAGCCTTCTACCCGCAGTCCAACGGGTCAATCGAAAGGTCTCACCATGTCCTCGCGGAATATCTGAAACAGTACGTGAACGAAAACAATGATTGGGACGAGCTCATCGAGTTAGCGATGTTCTCTTATAATACGAGCCAACACGAGGGTACAGGGTACACCCCTCACGAGCTAGTTTTCGGTAAACTGGCCCGCCATCCGTCGGGTTATCAACAAATCGAGGAGCAACAGGATACGACTTATGCTGCATACCTGGAGGAGCTCTTCTCTCGAATTTACGAACTCCAACAACTTGCCGCCGAAAATCTGAAGAAATCCAAGGAGAAATCAAAAACGTATTACGATCGGAGGATTAATCCGAAAACATTCAAGGTCGGCGACAAGGTTCTCATGTTGAAGGAACCAAAAAGGGGAAAATTCGGTGACCAATACACCGAACCATGCGAAATTCTGGAAATTTTATCAGGAGGAAACGTGAAGATCCTCTATAAAAATAAACCTCGGGTAGTCCACCCCAATAAATTAAGAGGCACCCGATTATGAACTCCGCGTGTGTGTGGAATGCACCCTTCGTCGAACGGACACATATCGAGTGCAACCCCATGCTGGCCGCCGAATATTGGATCGACGGCACTTGGTATCGTTTCACACCACATCCAGTCGAGGTACCGCCTCCTGGACAACTGCATCCCGCTTCCATGCCTACCTGGGGATACAACCCCATTGGAAATTTGGCATCCAGCGGAATTTATTCTGACCACGAGATCAACCAGCTGAGGGACAGGATAATGTTCCCCGCTGAAAAACCAGCATTACTCAACAACATCGCAAGGGGTTTCGCAGGACACGACATACCCCCGGGAAGCGTTTCCCTCAAGACACTGATGGACGAGGACGCTCTCCAACACGTGGCTGATGGAGTAATGCACAAAATCTGGGGTGGTTTCGAAAAATTCGGGATCATCAGTGCGGGACTGTTCGGGGTCCTCGCAATCCTCACCATCATCAAGGCGATCATCGATACTTGCATCCATGGATATACACTCCACACTCTGTACGGATGGAGTTTCACCCTCCTAGGAGCCATCTGGAACTCGGTGACAAGCCTCCTGATTAGCAGAGCTCACCATGCTGAACAACGGTCGTCGAAGATTACCAACGACGAACCTCTAGAGCTGGTGTCCATCAATGACAATCGCGACCATCCGACGACGTCGAGGCGTTTGTCGGGCGTCGATCACGGACTCTTGGAGCGGCTCAACGCCGGTCCTCAGCAAAGCTGAAGCATTGCTTCAGACTTTTAGGGGGGAGGTGTTACGTCCTAGCACTCTCGCCCTCCAAATATTCATATCTGGTACGAATTGTATTAATTATTAAGATTTTTTCCTCGCGCTAGACGCGCTCATTTATGTTTTTCTTGGGGTACATGTTAATCAGAACGACCCATATATGGTCGATTTCACTCAGAAACCCCGTTATATAAAATATTCGTGAATATATCTTTAAATTGAGCATGCGTATATCTACCTGTATACTTTAGGGACAAACAGGTCCCATAATAACATTACCGCTAAGCTTACCTGTAACTTCAGGGACGAGCACATGGGTGCTCGGATTAACTATACAATTAGCCTCATATACGCGTACATATCTGTTTGCCTGTACACTTCTGGGACACGCACATGGGTCCCCGGAGTACCATATCGAAATGTCTCATATATACATACATATCCACGTACCTGCATGCTTCAGGGACATATACGAGAGTCCCTGGAGTACCTCCTATAATAATTCCGCACGTCTATTTCCATGCACACTTTAGGGACATAAGTCCTCGAAAAGACTTTAACGAATATATATATATATATACATACTCCAGGACCTCAGAGTCCTCATGTACCATTCGTATACTCTTATGCATACTTCCAAGGCATTAGTCCTCGGAATAACCTTAGTGAATATCTATACATGTATATATATATATATACATATACGTACTCCATACGCTTCAGGGACATATAGCCGAGTCCCGGAGCAATATTTCATACATATCTACTTCCATGCATACTTCGGGGACATAAGTCCTCAAAGTGACACTCACCAATATACATATATATATACTCGGGACATCCAAGAGAGTCTCCGGAGTACAAATAATAATATTAATACCTATACTTACATGTATATTACGGGGACATTCACGAGTCCCCGAACTAGTATCCAACATATATATGTATATTCGTGTTGACAATAATACAATGGTCCTAGAAATAAGAAATATTGTCATATCTATATTATGTATATATTGGGGACGCGAGAGTCCTCGAATAACCCGCGAAACTGTTCCCAAGCGGTCAGCTTCATCGCGAGTTTTCTCACAGACCTCCTCGGAGCTTGGTCACCACGTAGTCAGCACATCCTGCCGATAACGAAAAATATTCATTTCATTGCCCATGTACAACTCGAGAAAAATAACGTTATCAGTGCTAATATTCGGTTACATGGGGACCGAGCTCGAGAGCGAGGGTAATGACGCCAAGCCCTTTGTCTCAGAGACAAAGAGGGCGAGGATACATATTGCGCTCCGGGAGCTGGCCAGCCAGTTCCGTCCGGTCTCTCCAACAGCGCGCATCGCAGAGTCGACGCTCTGAAAACCGGTACACTTATTTTATTCTATTTTATATTCTTTTCGAGTTTACCCCGGTCTCTTCGTCAGTGTAACTATAAGTCTCTGTAAAACCGGCATTAATTGTTTAAATCATAATAAAAAATAAAAGGAAACAACACGTCAAACACTGCAACGAATAAATTAACGAAACTTATATTATTTTCTTTATTGAATGTAACTACGTTTATTTACGTGTAAAATACACAATCTTTTATATAACATTCGATTTCTTCGCGCTATTAAAATCACGCAAAATACGGCGACCGCGCAAAAGTGTAACATTTTCCGAGCAAATAATTAAAATATATTTGGCTCTCGTTCCTGCGTGTAAACACGCAACGAACAAATCATCGTAGTGCATTTCTTTCTCTCTTTCTCTCTTCCTCTCACTCACGCCATTTTTCCCAACACACGTATTCGTTTCACTCATAAAATCATACTTGTCCAAGATTGGACAAATCTTGAAGTGCCTTTTTTATGAGGCTTGGGAAAGCTGACGCACGAACACGCTACATCCGCTGACTCGCCGTAATCTGGCAGGTTAGCGACTGGCACGGTTAATCCGGTGCTTAGTGTTCGGACGTCGATTTCCCTTGACCTTTATATTTGTATTCGCGGCTGGCTGCCAATCGCCGTAACCGGGCGGAGGTGGGCCAGACGTAGCGAGTCGGCGGTGCCGTAATCTGGCACGCACTAGACTCGCTCAGCGTACCAAATTTTATTTCATATAAATCTGTACCTATGCGTTAGACGAATACGTTTCCCGATACATTCGCTCGACAAATAAAAAACCCTCGTCCGTCCAAAATCGGACGTATAAACAGGGTATTTTCCGAGGAATTCGGAAGGTTTGCCGCACGAACACGCCACACGCGCCGACCCGCCGTAATTCGGTAGGTCAGCGACTGGCACGGTCACACCGGTGCTTAGTGTTCGGGCGTCGGCTTCCGTTATTCTCAACGTTTGTTCTCGCGGCTGGCCGCCAATCGCCGTAACCGGGCGGAGGTGGAGCCAGACGTAGTGAGTCGACGGTGCCGTAACCTGGCACGTCTTGCACTCACTCAGCGGTTCAAATAATTATAAATTCTATACATGTATATTTATATTTCAAAGCGAATGTATCCCTCATAAATTAATCCAGTCCTCGTAGTCTCCGACCGCTCCCAAAAACATCGGCATCCCCGGCCCATCGCATTCGCACGAGCACCGGGTACCCGTCAGGGCAACGACAGGTCGGGTCGAGCTGGAACATCTTTGCGATTCCTGGACAAATTCGGTCACACGGTCGAGTAGTTTTGACCCGCTACGCACCGCCGCTCTTTCTCACCAAGGTAAGCACAATTTCACGCTACTTTCTTATTTGCCTACCTGTCGCTCATGCGTCAAATTATACACCAACGACTTTACCAAGCGCCTATCCCAAGTGGGCACATTCCCGCTTAAACGTGGCGCTTTTCTTCTCTGACGGTAACTTACCGTCATATAAGTCATATGACTTAATTCATTATTATCCGTACGTTCGTGGCACACTTCCCATTTGTAAATTCAAATCCTAAAAGGTAAATTAAAAGACGATTAATTATCGATAAAAATGGGCCCCACGACGTAACAATATATAACTATACTTGTGCGTAAAACATTTTATTAAAATGTCTTATTAAATATCTATTAAAGTTAGCGATGCGCATTAGAATATGTTGCGCAAAGGTTAATAGTTTTATTAACATTGGTAAGTTATTTTTACGTGGTTATTTTGCTATCAAAATCTATTATTAACATTGTACAAGAGTTAATATTGCTCTAAATTCACGATTCAAAATAGAATATAATATTTGAGACTTCAGGGAACATTTATGAAATTTAACAATTACTCTATCTTGGTTAACAAGGGGTTTTGCATTAATAAATTTGGAATAAAGGAATGGTGCGTAGTTGGTTACAGTATCCGCCGGATGTTTAGTCTGGGTAGATAGCGAGGCGGCCCCGAGTTTTATTATCAATGTTTATGATACGTGATTTTTGCGAGATGTAGTTTTGAGATACCAATAATATTGATGGGACGTGATTTCGATGGTGACCGCGCGCCTCGTGGCGACTGTCATGGCGGCTGCACGTGGAGCCAAGTCCAAGTGCAAGTGCACTGAAATGTTGGGGAACTATCATGGCGGGCCCCCCTTAAGGATGCATATACTGGGATGAAAAGGGATGCCTATGGGAGGTGTCATGGCGGCCTACAGGTGAAGCTTGCAAGAGGGTACGCTATAGGTATACGGTAACGCGGGGTATCCGCGGATTTGCAGGTTTTTTGAGTTTTTGGGAGAAAACAATGGCCGCCGGGGCCGCGAGTTGGGTCTACATGAAAGAATATATTTTTAGGGAAATTTTGACACCCGCGGGACCGCGGTACGATTTTTGGTTTTGAGGGAAACGAATTTCGCGGGTCGCGACTAAGAACAGGAGTATCAGGAGAACACGACGTCATAGGAGGTCGAAGCAAATATCTCTTCTTTTCAAAAATCGAAATTAAATAGTTCTAATTGTTTTAAAATTATGGGAAAGGTATAGTTGAAATCGGGATTTTTTCCTCTTCAATATGGCGGATAGACGTACTCATTTTAACCTGATTTTAACTATGTTTTAAGTAACTTTAACATGATTGGTTAGTTATAAAAATATGGTGTTTGGGGCTTATTTACTACTGAATGTGCCGTTTAATATTGGAAAAGTAAAACTTTGAAAAGTTCTACTTTAACCTGGTTTTAAGCGTTTTTAAGGAGATTGGATTATTATTATGATTTCGTTTTTTATTCTTTATTATCCTCCTTTTGCATTAAGTTCGGTGACAAAGTGGTTTTTCCTAATTTTGTGTTTTTATCCTAGCCTTAAGGATTTTAAGGCGGAACAATATATTTTCGTGATGTGATACGTAGGGCTTTATTTGTTCTTAAGTATATGTAGTATTATGTATATAATGCAGAATTGCGTGACTACTATATTAGAGCCATTTAGTGCAAAAAAGTATTGTAAGACATATTGTTTCATGTACAAATAAAGAATTATATTATTTTATACGTTGTCTATTTTATTCTATATACGAAAAAATTTTTTTGGGTAATGGTTGTTAATACATAGGCGTATTCTTATTGGGAGTATCATAGTGTTTAGAGAAAGTATGTGGATAATTGTGTTTATTCCTTATGTTCTAGGGTATTTAATGGAGGGCAAGATCGCCAGGACGTAACACTCCGGTACTTTTAGGAAGGGATACGTTGAAACTATTTGGGTAGAAACTGAGCAAGAGTCCGGTATATGACAGAGCCGTGTCAGAAATATTACACATCGAGGTCGACCCGACATCGTCTAGAGACAAACTTCGTATCGATCCAAACGTTTCACGATCTGACCGCGAGAAATTCGAGAGAATCTTTGAGCAACGCTATGAAAAACCTGAACGGCCACGCAAACCAAAAGTGCAAGGGGAGGCTCATATTATCGTAAAAAGTAACCAGCTAGTCCAATTTGGGCCACGAAGACTCGCATATATCGAGAAAGAAAACATCAGGAAAATATTGGACGGACTACGGGTCAAACGATCAAAGCGGAAAAAGAGATAGCCCAAGCTCAGAATCGTCAAAAGGAAGGATACGATAAAAAACACAAGAAGGCGCACATTTACCGGGCTGGCGATCTGATCTCGATCAAGAATATTGATAACGCTCCCGGTATTTCAAAAAAAATGATTCCGCGATTCAAAGGTCCGTACGAAGTAACCGAGGTCCTTTAAAATGACCGATATAAAATTACCGATGTGGATGGGCTCCAGAATACCCAAAAGCATACGTGGGTATTTGGGAAGCCAACAATATGCGTCCGTGGTTACCCGAGAGTACCTCGCTCAAAAAAAAGGCGGCGTAACCATAAAGGTAGTCTCTCCTCCCAATAATGGCAAGACTGGCGAAAAAAAAGGGGAAAAAGTACTCAACTCATACAGCGGCCTGTTTCATGATGTTACCCTATTTACCCCTGAGTACCGAGAGTTTGAGGACAAACTCAGTCAGGCTGGCCGAGTTGTAGCTACGAGCATCTAAGCCGACCCGATCGATAGCAAGATATCAGTTGCTGTTTTATTTATTATCATTTGTTATGTTTGAGATGTTAGTGTTACGTCGTGGGGCCCATTTTAATCGATAATTAATCGTCTTTTAATTTACCTTTCAGGATTTGAATTTACAAATGGGAAGTGTGCCACGAACGTACGGATAATAATGAATTAGGTCATATGACTTATATAACGGTAAGTTACCGTCAGAGAAGAAAAGCGCCACGTTTAAGCGGGAATGTGCCCACTTGGGATGCCTATCCCAAGTGGGCACATTCCCACTTTTGCCTGCTTGGTAAAGTCGTTGGTGTATAATTTGACGCATGAGCGACAGGTAAGCAAATAAGAAAGTAGCGTGAAATTGTGCTTACCTTGGTGAGAAAGAGCGGCGGTGCGTAGCGGGTCAAAACTACTCGACCGTGTGACCGAATTTGTCCAGGAATCGCAAAGATGTTCCAGCTCGACCCGACCTGTCGTTGCCCTGACGGGTACCCGGTGCTCGTGCGAATGCGATGGGCCGGGGATGCCGATGTTTTTGGGAGCGGTCGGAGACTACGAGGACTGGATTAATTTATGAGGGATACATTCGCTTTGAAATATAAATATACATGTATAGAATTTATAATTATTTGAACCGCTGAGTGAGTGCAAGACGTGCCAGGTTACGGCACCGTCGACTCACTACGTCTGGCTCCACCTCCGCCCGGTTACGGCGATTGGCGGCCAGCCGCGAGAACAAACGTTGAGAATAACGGAAGCCGACGCCCGAACACTAAGCACCGGATTAACCGTGCCAGTCGCTAACCTGCCAGATTACGGCGAGTCAGCGGATGTAGCGTGTTCGTGCGTCAGCTTTCCCAAGCCTCATAAAAAAGGCACTTCAAGATTTGTCCAATTTCGGACAAGTATGATTTTATGAGTGAGACGAATACGTGTGTTGAGAAAAATGGCGTGAGTGAGAGGAAGAGAGAAAGAGAGAAAGAAATGCACTACGATGATTTGTTCGTTGCGTGTTTACACGCACGAACGAGAGCCAAATATATTGTTACGTCCTAGCACTCTCGCCCTCCAAATATTCATATCTGGTACGAACTGTATTAATTATTAAGATTTTTTCCTCGCGCTAAACGCGCTCATTTATGTTTTTCTTGCGGTACATGATAATCAGAACGACCCATATATGGTCGATTTCACTCAGAAACCCCGTTATATAAAATATTCGTGAATATATCTTTAAATTGAGCATGCGTATATCTACCCGTATACTTTAGGGACAAACAGTTCCCATAATAACATTACCGCTAAGCTTACCTGTAACTTCAGGGACGAGCACATGGGTGCTCGGATTAACTTTACAATTAGCCTCATATACGCGTACATATCTGTTTGCCTGTACACTTCTGGGACACGCACATGGGTCCCCGGAGTACCATATCGAAATGTCTCATATATACATACATATACACGTACCTGCATGCTTCAGGGACATATACGAGAGTCCCTGGAGTACCTCCTATAATAATTCCGCATGTCTATTTCCATGCACACTTTAGGGACATAAGTCCTCGAAACGACTTTAACGAATATATATATATATACATACTCCAGGACCTCAGAGTCCTCATATACCATTCGTATACTCTTATGCATACTTCCAAGGCATTAGTCCTCGGAATAACCTTAGTGAATATCTATACATGTATATATATATATATATATATACATATACGTACTCCATACGCTTCAGGGACATATAGCCGAGTCCCGGAGCAATATTTCATACATATCTACTTCCATGCATACTTCGGGGACATAAGTCCTCAAAGTGACACTCACCAATATACATATATATATACTCGGGACATCCAAGAGAGTCTCCGGAGTACAAATAATAATATTAATACCTATACTTACATGTATATTACGGGGACATTCACGAGTCCCCGAACTAGTATCCAACATATATATGTATATTCGTGTTGACCATAATACAATGGTCCTAGAAATAAGAAATATTGTCATATCTATATTATGTATATATTGGGGACGCGAGAGTCCTCGAATAACCCGCGAAACTGTTCCCAAGCGATCAGCTTCATCGCGAGTTTTCTCACAGACCTCCTCGGAGCTTGGTCACCACGTAGTCAGCACATCCTGCCGATAACGAAAAATATTCATTTCATTGCCCATGTACAACTCGAGAAAAATAACGTTATCAGTGCTAATATTCGGTTACATGGGGACCAAGCTCGAGAGCGAGGGTAATGACGCCAAGCCCTTTGTCTCAGAGACAAAGAGGGCGAGGATACATATTGCGCTCCGGGAGCTGGCCAGTCAGTTCCGTCCGGTCTCTCCAACAGCGCGCATCGCAGAGTCGACGATCTGAAAACCGGTACACCTATTTTATTCTTTTTTATATTCTTTTCGAGTTTACCCCGGTCTCTTCGTCAGTGTAACTATAAGTCTCTGTAAAACCGGCATTAATTGTTCAAATCATAATAAAAATAAAAGGAAACAAAACACGTCAAACACTGCAACGATTAAATTAACGAAACTTATATCATTTTCTTTATTGAATGTAACTACGCTTATTTTCGTGTAAAATACACAATCGTTTATATAACATTCGATTTCTTCGCGCTATTAAAATCACGCAAAATACGGCGACCGCGCAAAAGTGTAACATTTTCCGAGCAAATAATTAAAATATATTTGGCTCTCGTTCGTGCGTGTAAACACGCAACGAACAAATCATCGTAGTGCATTTCTTTCTCTCTTTCTCTCTTCCTCTCACTCACGCCATTTTTCCCAACACACGTATTCGTCTCACTCATAAAATCATACTTGCCCAAAATTGGACAAATCTTGAAGTGCCTTTTTTATGAGGCTTGGGAAAGCTGACGCACGAACACGCTACATCCGCTGACTCGCCGTAATCTGGCAGGTTAGCGACTGGCACGGTTAATCCGGTGCTTAGTGTTCGGACGTCGATTTCCCTTGACCTTTATATTTGTATTCGCGGCTGGCTGCCAATCGCCGTAACCGGGCGGAGGTGGGCCAGACGTAGCGAGTCGGCGGTGCCGTAATCTGGCACGCACTAGACTCGTTCAGCGTACCAAATTTTATTTCATATAAATCTGTACCTATGCGTCAGACGAATACGTTTCCCGATACATTCGCTCGACAAATAAAAAACCCTCGTCCGTCCAAAATCGGACGTATAAACAGGGTATTTTCCGAGGAATTCGGAAGGTTTGCCGCACGAACACGCCACACGCGCCGACCCGCCGTAATTCGGTAGGTCAGCGACTGGCACGGTCACACCGGTGCTTAGTGTTCGGGCGTCGGCTTCCGTTATTCTCAACATTTGTTCTCGCGGCTGGCCGCCAATCGCCGTAACCGGGCGGAGGTGGAGCCAGACGTAGTGAGTCGACGGTGCCGTAACCTGGCACGTCTTGCACTCACTCAGCGGTTCAAATAATTATAAATTCTATACATGTATATTTATATTTCAAAGCGAATGTATCCCTCATAAATTAATCCAGTCCTCGTAGTCTCCGACCGCTCCCAAAAACATCGGCATCCCCGGCCCATCGCATTCGCACGAGCACCGGGTACCCGTCAGGGCAACGACAGGTCGGGTCGAGCTGGAACATCTTTGCGATTCCTGGACAAATTCGGTCACACGGTCGAGTAGTTTTGACCCGCTACGCACCGCCGCTCTTTCTCACCAAGGTAAGCACAATTTCACGCTACTTTCTTATTTGCTTACCTGTCGCTCATGCGTCAAATTATACACCAACGACTTTACCAAGCGCCTATCCCAAGTGGGCACATTCCCGCTTAAACGTGGCGCTTTTCTTCTCTGACGGTAACTTACCGTCATATAAGTCATATGACTTAATTCATTATTATCCGTACGTTCGTGGCACACTTCCCATTTGTAAATTCAAATCCTGAAAGGTAAATTAAAAGACGATTAATTATCGATTAAAAATGGGCCCCACGACGTAACAGAGATATATAAAATTTAAATTGGTGGCAGCGGTGGGATACGCTTAGAGTCTTTGGTGTAAAATTTAAAAAATCTATATAGAAAAAATTCATGTTTACATATCGCAAAGTGTAAAATAAAATAAGAGGTTCAAAATGGCTGAGCATTCCCAAAATTCGAAACGTTTAAGTGAAGAGGAACTCCGCGTATTAGCGGATCAATTAGATAAAAAACGCGAAATACTTCGTGAACAAGAACAAGCGTTATTACAAAGAGAATTAGAAACGCACGAAAAATTAGAAGCCCTGCGTGCGCGTGAATGTGAATTTAGTGATCAAGTGAATAATAGAGATGAACCAATCTCATTCATTCATCACGCCCTCGAGGCTATGCAAAATACCCTGTCGACAATGATAAACGAAGTCAGTCGAATTAGTAGGGAAATTGGGCCGATTAAAAATGGTGAGGGTCAACGACAATCAGGTCCGGTCCCTCTCGTACAGCAAAACGAAGTTAACGTTCGCGATGATCAAGAATTACCCGCGAACATTAAATTTAAAGATGCACTTGAATCTGTGCCCATCTTCAATGGGTACAACGTACCGGTTCTCCGGTTTGTTCGTGCTTGTAAAAGGGCAAGGGACATGTTCCGCCCTCATCAGGAGTTGGGCCTCACTCAGCTCCTCCGTAACAAATTAAAAGGTCATGCCGCAACGGCACTGGAAGATTATAACTTCCAAAACGTTCACCAATTCGGTGAGCGGTTGAAAACGTTATTTGGTTCCGCGAAAACTTTGAACGAATTTCGTGGTGAACTTGGAAATATTTCAAAAAACAAAAACGAACATATTATCGACTATATCAGTCGAACCAAAGATTTGCATACGGCGATTCTTGAAGCCGAAATTGATAATCACGGAACTCTCCGAAACGGTCAATACGATATTTTCGAAAACGACACGCTGGATTGTTTCGTCAAGGGTCTTCCACCCGACTTTCGAATCCGTCTCAAACTCGAGGGATTCAATAATCTCGAGGATGCCTATTCAAAGGCAATAAGAGTTGAAAAAGATATGGAACGCGATAGGTCTCATTTCAAGGACACGCGTTTCGAAAGCCGAACTCAAAATCAGTCGGCCCAAATAAAAGCGGTCTCCCCTTCAGGAGGACCGACTTGTAAACATTGCAACCGCAATCACGCGTCCGATGATTGCTGGTTAAAGTTTCCGGACAAGAAGCCGGGAAATTCAAATAAACAAAGTTCTAACAATAGAATCACGTGGTCAAACCCCACGAACGGTCAAGGATCTTGAGTCCCGTCGATGTGTAATTATTGCAACAGGGCGGGCCACCTCGAGACGTCCTGCTATAAAAAACAAAACGAAGAAAGGAATAGGGCAACCGAATTGCCAAAAAACGAGAATTCTCGACCAGTGGCACGGGCCTCCCCGCGGGACGAGAAATCGACGGAGCGCCCGGTAAAAATAATAGACGCGTCTCCGTGCGAACCGTCCACGTCTTATTAACGCGTTCAAAACAAATAGCTTCCGTAGACCTCGACTGTCCCAACTTATCGGGACTTAACGAATTTTTAATAGACTCGGGCTCGGAAGTGAATCTCGTCAAAAGTCAAATCGTAAATGCTCATACGTATATAAATAAATACGATATATTAAATTTGGAGGGGATCTCGAGTATCCCCGTAAGAACAAAGGGGTCGATAAGAATAATGATCAATGATACCCCCGCGGAATTTCACGTCGTCGATGATTGGTTCCCAATGGACCAACATGCATTACTTGGTACCGAATTTCTTGCTGAAAATAAAGCTCTCGTAGATTGGAGACACGAACAATTAACTTGGGGAAATCAAAGGATCCCGTTTAAAAGTAAACAAACTATTTCGATTCCAAAACGGTCCAAAACGGTCTGTTATGTCAAAGTAAGTAATCCCAAAATCAAAGAAGGATATATTCCGATGCTCTACTTGGGAGAAGGGATCTTTTTTGGCGAAGCAGTCGTTACGGTCAAGAATGGTATCGCTTATCTTATTGCGCACAATTCAACCGATGATAATTTGTTACTGACTATACCAACGGTAGTAGTTGAAGAATTCAGGTGCAAAGGCACGAAAAAAGGTTCCCTCACTCCGGACGACCAAAAGGCGTTTCAGGAAGAGGATAGGACCGAACGTGAAAATAATTCCCTCACTCCGGACGACCAAATGGCGTTTCAGGAAGAGGATAAAAATCAAAAGGGTTCCCTCACTCCGGACGACCAAAAGGCGTTTCAGGAAGAGGATAGGACCCGATGTGAAAATAATTCCCTCACTCCGGACGACCAAAAGGCGTTTCAGGAAGAGGAGAAAAGTTTAATTGTTCCCCACCCGGACGACCAAATGGCGTCTCGGGAAGAGGGTATATTACGGTTTGAAATTGCGCGCAACAAAAAAGTTTTAAAAGTTGAAAAGAAAGATAAAGTAAACGAAATTCGCGACTTACTCCGTCTCACCCATCTAAACGATGAAGAACGGTCAAGCGTGGATAAAATTATAAGCGAGAATTCGGACCTATTTCATTTGCCAGGAAAAGTCCTAGGCTTTACAGATAAAATCGAGCATAAGATAACGACGAACGACGATCAACCAGTATTTACGAGGCAGTATAGATTTCCGCCCGTTCATAAAGATGAAATTACAAAACAAGTTAAAGAACTAATTGAAGGGGAAGTAATAAAACCGTCAAACTCCCCGTATAGTTCGCCCCTGTGGATCGTTCCGAAAAAGGCGGACTCACAAGGAAATCCAAAGTGGCGCATGGTCATTGATTATAGAAACTTAAACGAAAAGACGATTGGCGATGCTTATCCATTACCTCAAATAACCGAAATTCTCGACCAATTGGGTAATGCGAAATATTTTTCAGTATTCGACCTGGCCAGTGGTTTTCATCAAATTAAAGTACATCCAGATGATTCTCACAAGACAGCATTTGCTACACCATTCGGACACTACGAATTCGACCGAATGCCGTTTGGTTTAAAAAACGCTCCGGCGACATTTCAGAGATTAATGGATCGAGTCTTAACAGGCCTTCAAGGCATCGAGCTTTTTGTTTATTTGGACGACATCGTCATTTATGCAAAGACACTAGTTGAACACGAGAATAAATTCAACAAACTTGCGAAAAAATTAAGGCAAGCCAACTTAAAATTACAACCGGACAAGTGTGAATTTTTAAGACGAGAAGTGGCATATTTGGGTCACATCATAAGTGAGGACGGGGTTAAACCCGATCCCAAAAAATTGGAGGCTCTACAGGGATACCCTAGGCCTACCACTCCGAAGAAGATAAAACAATTTTTAGGACTTGCAGGTTATTACCGCAGGTTTATCGAAAATTTTTCAGGCATTGCAAAGCCACTCACAAATTTATTAAAAAAGGGATCGACCTTCAAATGGACCGAATCTCACCAAAAAGCCTTTGATACGCTTATCGAGGCGTTATGTAAAGAACCAATTCTTCAATATCCGGATTTCACGAAACCATTCATCATAACAACGGACGCATCCGATCACGCCATTGGCGGAATTTTGAGCCAAGGCGAAATTGGTAAAGATAGACCCGTTAGTTACACCTCTCGAACTCTTGGAAAACACGAAGTTAATTACTCAGTGATCGAGAAGGAATTATTGGCTATCATTTATTGTGTAAATCATTTCAGACCTTATGTCTACGGCCGTGAGTTCTTATTGGTAACGGATCACAAGCCGCTCGTATGGCTTCACTCCGTAAAAGACCCGGCCAATCGGCTTGTGCATTGGCGCCTTAGCCTTGCTAATTATACTTATAAAATTGTATACAAACCAGGAAGGGTAAACAGCAATGCTGACGCCCTCTCCCGGAACCCGCCAGTAAAAAATCAGACTGTGCTCATGGTGAAGCATACGCCATGTAAAAGAAAATCCGAATCGCCTATCGTTGGTCCAAGTCGGGCAAAAATCGGTAAACCGACTCCTAGTGAAAACGACGATTCGGACTCGGACGAAAGATTGTTCGATCCACCAGCTGGAAGAAATCCAGCTAAAAAACGAAAACCTACCTCAAATCCTGATACGGATACGGAGGAAATCCCCGATCCGTCGGACGGCAACCAAAGGAAAAATCCACCTGAAAAAAGGAAAAAGTTGGCCGGCTCCGCGGACGAGGACGATTTCCTCGGTTTCCGAAATTTCCCGACAATTTCGCAAACGTCTGGAAAAACGCCTCGTCGTTGGGAAAAAGAAAAAGAAACTCCGAAAACCCGGAACCTGGAAGAACCGCCTTCCCATCCTCAATCCGTCGAACCTGTAAAAGAAACAACCTTGCACACGTCTATTCCAGACGCAAGTCCAAACGACGGAAACGCGGAAAATTTTCAAATACCGCAACTTTTAGAAGATCGAGAAATAGCCCCATTTCCTGAGGATTCCGAAACTCCGGAACCGTCAGAACATGGAGAAAACATTGAGAATATCGATGATCTCACCGAAAGCTCAAGCGACTCAGACGACGACTCTGTAAATAGCGACATATTTGATAATGAAAACCCCGAGTATGCATTACCGAGGGAAAACAGTGAAGTCCAAGGTAGACTCACCATACGCGAAACGCGTGATAATTTGTCCATGTTCAAGGACAATCTCGTCGTCTTTGTCACCACTTCCGGGAGACCAATCGATGATGGAGCGAAAGATCTCCAAACTCAAAATTTGTTTCCCAAAATCGAGGAAACCACGTATTTACGACTCAAAGTAATAAACGAAAATTCAAGATGCATATTAGCTATACCATTATTGGCTAATGTACACGAAAATCTTTTGATCGAGGACCTTGAAGAAGCCCTCGACTCCTTGAAAAACTTTGTCCGCGAAACACCTACGAAACAAATTTATGTCGCGAAAACAAACTCAATCGGAAATGTATCGTGGAACAAATTTAAAAATCTTTTGATACGATCGCTAGGCAACGACGAAGTTACGTTGACTATCTGTAAATAACATCGCAAGGTGGCCATAGACGTGGTTCCTGTTCCGAAGATGGGAACCAGTCCAAGACAACCACCCGGGGTTGACGCCCAAAATGCCCTCTGGCACCGCAATCAAGAAGACGACTATCGACATCAGCGAAGCGTTCTTGGTTACAGGATGACGTGGAAAATTTACCTTGCCGTCCTGTTTTGCATCCGCCCGACTGCCGGCCTTGTCGGATACGATTGTGGCGGACCATCTCTAAACGTATCGACCATCTCTTTGGGCAACATTGGCGAATGTGACATCCCTTTGGTCGATCCGATACCGACACCAGTGAAGATTCAACTCCTGCAACTTTCAGAGTTCTCATCAACTGGCGTAGTCCAATGTAAGGTCGAAATCGACCGGACGATTTACTACTGTGGGATGAGTTCCCACAACTCCATTGTACATAATGGACGTCAAATTTACCTGCACGAAGTCGATGAACGATCGTGCCGAAAAATTCACGAAACAGGGCTACTGCAAGTAGGCCTGACAGCATTAATTTCCGGAATCCGGAAAAACAGCACCACAACTCGGGGCGTGACCCTAGCCGGATCTGTCGGTAACCAGGGGAAATGCTCCGGTACACAATATAACGATCCTTTTGGCGCTTGGGACAACGTGGTCGTCCAAGCCTCAGTGAGGATAACTCTCACCAGTTACGAAGCAACGGTCAACTTGGCGGCCAATAAAATAATCCTTCGGTCAGGAACCCATTGCCAATTATCGGATGGTACCTGCTTCGATATCGAAGGTAACGCCGTATTCTGGAAAACTGAACCAGCAGACACCTGCGCGTTTAACAGGTACGACGTATTATTCGAGGGTACAGCTACCAAATTAAGGACCTTCGACAACTCGCACCAAATACCGGATGTCTACACGCTCTCTACCCAGGATACTACCTTCGCACTGGCTGCTAAATCCGAAAAACATGTTTGCGGCTATACACTCGTGCGAACGGAGCATCCAAAATTGTACATCCTCGAAAATCAAAATCATGAATCCTTCGCTACGCGGAAAAGGGTGCTTGTTAGTAACCTCGACATATTCGCGTACGTGAACTCAAAGTTTATTTACGTCGAAAAGCATATTAAGGCGCAAATAAAAACACTTTACAAGGACATTCTCACACAACGATGCAATCTTGAAAAACAAATGCTACAAAACGCTCTCTCAACGGCTTCCATTCTCCCCGGAAAATTCGCCCGGGCCGTCATGAAAGCCCCGGGATATATGGCCGTCATCGCAGGAGAGGTAGCACACATTGTCAAGTGCACACCCGTGGAATGCACCCTTCGTCGAACGGACGAATGTTACAACGAACTTCCCGTAACGTTCCGGAACCAATCGTTCTTCCTGTCCACAATCTCAAGGACACTTATCCGGACGGGAACACATATCGAGTGCAACCCCATGCTGCCCGCCGAATATTGGATCGACGGCACTTGGTATCGTTTCACACCACATCCAGTCGAGGTACCGCCTCCTGGACAACTGCATCCCGCTTCCATGCCTACCTGGGGATACAACCCCATTGGAAATTTGGCATCCAGCGGAATTTATTCTGACCACGAGATCAACCAGCTGAGGGACAGGATAATGTTCCCCGCTGAAAAACCAGCATTACTCAACAACATCGCAAGGGGTTTCGCAGGACACGACATACCCCCGGGAAGCGTTTCCCTCAAGACACTGATGGACGAGGACGCTCTCCAACACGTGGCTGATGGAGTAATGCACAAAATCTGGGGTGGTTTCGAAAAATTCGGGATCATCAGTGCGGGACTGTTCGGGGTCCTCGCAATCCTCACCATCATCAAGGCGATCATCGATACTTGCATCCATGGATATACACTCCACACTCTGTACGGATGGAGTTTCACCCTCCTAGGAGCCATCTGGAACTCGGTGACAAGCCTCCTGATTAGCAGAGCTCACCATGCTGAACAACGGTCGTCGAAGATCACCAACGACGAACCTCTAGAGCTGGTGTCCATCAATGACAATCGCGACCATCCGACGACGTCGAGGCGTTTGTCGGGCGTCGATCACGGACTCTTGGAGCGGCTCAACGCCGGTCCTCAGCAAAGCTGAAGCATTGCTTCAGACTTTTAGGGGGGAGGTGTTACGTCCTAGCACTCTCGCCCTCCAAATATTCATATCTGGTACGAACTGTATTAATTATTAAGATTTTTTCCTCGCGCTAAACGCGCTCATTTATGTTTTTCTTGCGGTACATGATAATCAGAACGACCCATATATGGTCGATTTCACTCAGAAACCCCGTTATATAAAATATTCGTGAATATATCTTTAAATTGAGCATGCGTATATCTACCCGTATACTTTAGGGACAAACAGTTCCCATAATAACATTACCGCTAAGCTTACCTGTAACTTCAGGGACGAGCACATGGGTGCTCGGATTAACTTTACAATTAGCCTCATATACGCGTACATATCTGTTTGCCTGTACACTTCTGGGACACGCACATGGGTCCCCGGAGTACCATATCGAAATGTCTCATATATACATACATATACACGTACCTGCATGCTTCAGGGACATATACGAGAGTCCCTGGAGTACCTCCTATAATAATTCCGCATGTCTGATTCCATGCACATTTTAGGGACATAAGTCCTCGAAACGACTTTAACGAATATATATATATATACATACTCCAGGACCTCAGAGTCCTCATATACCATTCGTATACTCTTATGCATACTTCCAAGGCATTAGTCCTCGGAATAACCTTAGTGAATATCTATACATGTATATATATATATATATACATATACGTACTCCATACGCTTCAGGGACATATAGCCGAGTCCCGGAGCAATATTTCATACATATCTACTTCCATGCATACTTCGGGGACATAAGTCCTCAAAGTGACACTCACCAATATACATATATATATACTCGGGACATCCAAGAGAGTCTCCAGAGTACAAATAATAATATTAATACCTATACTTACATGTATATTACGGGGACATTCACGAGTCCCCGAACTAGTATCCAACATATATATGTATATTCGTGTTGACCATAATACAATGGTCCTAGAAATAAGAAATATTGTCATATCTATATTATGTATATATTGGGGACGCGAGAGTCCTCGAATAACCCGCGAAACTGTTCCCAAGCGATCAGCTTCATCGCGAGTTTTCTCACAGACCTCCTCGGAGCTTGGTCACCACGTAGTCAGCACATCCTGCCGATAACGAAAAATATTCATTTCATTGCCCATGTACAACTCGAGAAAAATAACGTTATCAGTGCTAATATTCGGTTACATGGGGACCAAGCTCGAGAGCGAGGGTAATGACGCCAAGCCCTTTGTCTCAGAGACAAAGAGGGCGAGGATACATATTGCGCTCCGGGAGCTGGCCAGTCAGTTCCGTCCGGTCTCTCCAACAGCGCGCATCGCAGAGTCGACGCTCTGAAAACCGGTACACCTATTTTATTCTTTTTTATATTCTTTTCGAGTTTACCCCGGTCTCTTCGTCAGTGTAACTATAAGTCTCTGTAAAACCGGCATTAATTGTTCAAATCATAATAAAAATAAAAGGAAACAAAACACGTCAAACACTGCACCGAATAAATTAACGAAACTTATATTATTTTCTTTATTGAATGTAACTACGCTTATTTTCGTGTAAAATACACAATCGTTTATATAACATTCGATTTCTTCGCGCTATTAAAATCACGCAAAATACGGCGACCGCGCAAAAGTGTAACATTTTCCGAGCAAATAATTAAAATATATTTGGCTCTCGTTCGTGCGTGTAAACACGCAACGAACAAATCATCGTAGTGCATTTCTTTCTCTCTTTCTCTCTTCCTCTCACTCACGCCATTTTTCCCAACACACGTATTCGTCTCACTCATAAAATCATACTTGCCCAAAATTGGACAAATCTTGAAGTGCCTTTTTTATGAGGCTTGGGAAAGCTGACGCACGAACACGCTACATCCGCTGACTCGCCGTAATCTGGCAGGTTAGCGACTGGCACGGTTAATCCGGTGCTTAGTGTTCGGACGTCGATTTCCCTTGACCTTTATATTTGTATTCGCGGCTGGCTGCCAATCGCTGTAACCGGGCGGAGGTGGGCCAGACGTAGCGAGTCGGCGGTGCCGTAATCTGGCACGCACTAGACTCGTTCAGCGTACCAAATTTTATTTCATATAAATCTGTACCTATGCGTCAGATGAATACGTTTCCCGATACATTCGCTCGACAAATAAAAAACCCTCGTCCGTCCAAAATCGGACGTATAAACAGGGTATTTTCCGAGGAATTCGGAAGGTTTGCCGCACGAACACGCCACACGCGCCGACCCGCCGTAATTCGGTAGGTCAGCGACTGGCACGGTCACACCGGTGCTTAGTGTTCGGGCGTCGGCTTCCGTTATTCTCAACATTTGTTCTCGCGGCTGGCCGCCAATCGCCGTAACCGGGCGGAGGTGGAGCCAGACGTAGTGAGTCGACGGTGCCGTAACCTGGCACGTCTTGCACTCACTCAGCGGTTCAAATAATTATAAATTCTATACATGTATATTTATATTTCAAAGCGAATGTATCCCTCATAAATTAATCCAGTCCTCGTAGTCTCCGACCGCTCCCAAAAACATCGGCATCCCCGGCCCATCGCATTCGCACGAGCACCGGGTACCCGTCAGGGCAACGACAGGTCGGGTCGAGCTGGAACATCTTTGCGATTCCTGGACAAATTCGGTCACACGGTCGAGTAGTTTTGACCCGCTACGCACCGCCGCTCTTTCTCACCAAGGTAAGCACATTTTCACGCTACTTTCTTATTTGCTTACCTGTCGCTCATGCGTCAAATTATACACCAACGACTTTACCAAGCGCCTATCCCAAGTGGGCACATTCCCGCTTAAACGTGGCGCTTTTCTTCTCTGACGGTAACTTACCGTCATATAAGTCATATGACTTAATTCATTATTATCCGTACGTTCGTGGCACACTTCCCATTTGTAAATTCAAATCCTGAAAGGTAAATTAAAATACGATTAATTATCGATTAAAAATGGGCCCCACGACGTAACAATATTTTAATTATTTGCTCGGAAAATGTTACACTTTTGCGCGGTCGCCGTATTTCGCGTGATTTTAATAGCGCGAAGAAATCGAATGTTATATAAAAGATTGTGTATTTTACACGTAAATAAGCGTAGTTACATTCAATAAAGAAAATAATATAAGTTTCGTTAATTTATTCGTTGCAGTGTTTGACGTGTTGTTTCCTTTTATTTTTTATTATGATTTAAACAATTAATGCCGGTTTTACAGAGACTTATAGTTACACTGACGAAGAGACCGGGGTAAACTCGAAAAGAATATAAAAAAGAGTAAAATAGGTGTACCGGTTTTCAGAGCGTCGACTCTGCGATGCGCGCTGTTGGAGAGACCGGACGGAACTGACTGGCCAGCTCCCGGAGCGCAATATGTATCCTCGCCCTCTTTGTCTCTGAGACAAAGGGCTTGGCGTCATTACCCCCGCTCTCGAGCTCGGTCCCCATGTAACCGAATATTAGCACTGATAACGTTATTTTTCTCGAGTTGTACATGGGCAATGAAATGAATATTTTTCGTTATCGGCAGGATGTGCTGACTACGTGGTGACCAAGCTCCGAGGAGGTCTGTCAGAAAACTCGCGATGAAGCTGATCGCTTGGGAACAGTTTCGCGGGTTATTCGAGGACTCTCGCGTCCCCAATATATACATAATATAGATATGACAATATTTCTTATTTCTAGGACCATTGTATTATGGTCAACACGAATATGCATATATATGTTGGATACTAGTTCGGGGACTCGTGAATGTCCCCGAAATATACATGTAAGTATAAGTATTAATATTAATATTTGTACTCCGGAGACTCTCTTGGATGTCCCGAGTATATATATATGTATATTGGTGAGTGTCACTTTGAGGACTTATGTCCCCGAAGTATGCATAGAAGTAGATATGTATGAAATATTGCTCCGGGACTCGGCTATATGTCCCTGAAGCGTATGGAGTACGTATATGTATATATATATATATACATGTATAGATATTCACTAAGGTTATTCCGAGGACTAATGCCTTCGAAGTATGCATAAGAGTATACGAATGGTACATGAGGACTCTGAGGTCCTGGAGTATGTATATATATATATATTCGATAAAGTCTTTTCGAGGACTCATGTCCCTAAAGTATGCATGGCAATAGACATGCGGAATTATTATAGGAGGTACTCCAGGGACTCTCGTATATGTCCCTGAAGCATGCAGGTACGTGGATATGTATGTATATATGAGACATTTCGATATGGGGCTCCGGGGACCCATGTGCGTGTCCCAGAAGTGTACAGGCAAACAGATATGTGCGCGTATATGAGGCTAATTGTAAAGTTAATCCGAGCACCCATGTGCTCGTCCCTGAAGTTACAGGTAAGCTTAGCGGTAATGTTATTATGGGAACTGTTTGTCCCTAAAGTATACGGGTAGATATACGCATGCTCAATTTAAAGATATATTCACGAATATTTTATATAACGGGGTTTCTGAGTGAAATTGACCATATATGGGTCGTTCTGATTAACATGTGTTACGTCGTGGGGCCCATTTTTAATCGATAATTAATCGTCTTTTAATTTACCTTTCAGGATTTGAATTTACGAATGGGAAGTGTGCCACGAACGTACGGATAATAATGAATTAAGTCATATGACTTATATGACGGTAAGTTACCGTCGGAGAAGAAAAGCGCCACGTTTAAGCGGGAATGTGCCCACTTGGGATAGGCGCTTGGTAAAGTCGTTGGTGTATAATTTGACGCATGAGCGACAGGTAAGCAAATAAGAAAGTAGCGTGAAATTGTGCTTACCTTGGTGAGAAAGACCGGCGGTGCGTAGCGGGTCAAAACTACTCGACCGTGTGACCGAATTTGTCCAGGAATCGCAAAGATGTTCCAGCTCGACCCGACCTGTCGTTGCCCTGACGGGTACCCGGTGCTCGTGCGAATGCGATGGGCCGGGGATGCCGATGTTTTTGGGAGCGGTCGGAGACTACGAGGACTGGATTAATTTATGAGGGATACATTCGCTATGAAATATAAATATACATGTATAGAATTTATAATTATTTGAACCGCTGAGTGAGTGCAAGACGTGCCAGGTTACGGCACCGTCGACTCACTACGTCTGGCTCCACCTCCGCCCGGTTACGGCGATTGGCGGCCAGCCGCGAGAACAAACGTTGAGAATAACGGAAGCCGACGCCCGAACACTAAGCACCGGTGTGACCGTGCCAGTCGCTGACCTACCGAATTACGGCGGGTCGGCGCGTGTGGCGTGTTCGTGCGGCAAACCTTCCGAATTCCTCGGAAAATACCCTGTTTATACGTCCGATTTTGGACGGACGAGGATTTTTTATTTGTCGAGCGAATATATCGGGATACGTATTCGTCTAACGCACAGGTACAGACTGATATGAAATAAAATTTGGGTACGCTGAGCGAGTCTAGTGCGTGCCAAATTACGGCACCGCCGACTCGCTACGTCTGGCCCACCTCCGCCCGGTTACGGCGATTGGCAGCCAGCCGCGAATACAAATATAAAGGTCAAGGGAAATCGACGTCCGAACACTAAGCACCGGATTAACCGTGCCAGTCGCTAACCTGCCAGATTACGGCGAGTCAGCGGATGTAGCGTGTTCGTGCGTCAGCTTTCCCAAGCCTCATAAAAAAGGCACTTCAAGATTTGTCCAATTTTGGACAAGTATGATTTTATGAGTGAAACGAATACGTGTGTTGGGAAAAATGGCGTGAGTGAGAGGAAGAGAGAAAGAGAGAAAGAAATGCACTACGATGATTTGTTCGTTGCGTGTTTATACGCACGAACGAGAGCCAAATATATTTTAATTATTTGCTCGGAAAATGTTACACTTTTGCGCGGTCGCCGTATTTTGCGTGATTTTAATAGCGCGAAGAAATCGAATGTTATATAAACGATTGTGTATTTTACACGAAAATAAGCGTAGTTACATTCAATAAAGAAAATAATATAAGTTTCGTTAATTTATTCGTTGCAGTGTTTGACGTGTTGTTTCCTTTTATTTTTTATTATGATTTAAACAATTAATGCCGGTTTTACAGAGACTTATAGTTACACTGACGAAGAGACCGGGGTAAACTCGAAAAGAATATAAAAAAGAATAAAATAGGTGTACCGGTTTTCAGAGCGTCGACTCTGCGATGCGCGCTGTTGGAGAGACCGGACGGAACTAACTGGCCAGCTCCCGGAGCGCAATATGTATCCCCGCCCTCTTTGTCTCTGAGACAAAGGGCTTGGCGTCATTACCCTCGCTCTCGAGCTCGGTCCCCATGTAACCGAATATTAGCACTGATAACGTTATTTTTCTCGAGTTGTACATGGGCAATGAAATGAATATTTTTCGTTATCGGCAGGATGTGCTGACTACGTGGTGACCAAGCTCCGAGGAGGTCTGTGAGAAAACTCGCGATGAAGCTGACCGCTTGGGAACAGTTTCGCGGGTTATTCGAGGACTCTCGCGTCCCCAATATATACATAATATAGATATGACAATATTTCTTATTTCTAGGACCATTGTATTATGGTCAACACGAATATACATATATATGTTGGATACTAGTTCGGGGACTCGTGAATGTCCCCGAAATATACATGTAAGTAAAGGTATTAATATTATTATTTGTACTCCGGAGACTCTCATGGATGTCCCGAGTATATATATATATGTATATTGGTGAGTGTCACTTTGAGGACTTATGTCCCCGAAGTATGCATGGAAGTAGATATGTATGAAATATTGCTCCGGGACTCGGCTATATGTCCCTGAAGCGTATGGAGTACGTATATGTATATATATATATATATATATACATGTATAGATATTCACTATGGTTATTCCGAGGACTAATGCCTTCGAAGTATGCATAAGAGTATACGAATGGTATATGAGGACTCTGAGGTCCTGGAGTATGTATATATATATATATTCGTTAAAGTCATTTCGAGGACTTATGTCCCTAAAGTATGCATGGAAATAGACATGCGGAATTATTATAGGAGGTACTCCAGGGACTCTCGTATATGTCCCTGAAGCATGCAGGTACGTGGATATGTATGTATATATGAGACATTTCGATATGGTACTCCGGGGACCCATGTGCGTGTCCCAGAAGTGTACAGGCAAACAGATATGTACGCGTATATGAGGCTAATTGTAAAGTTAATCCGAGCACCCATGTGCTCATCCCTGAAGTTACAGGTAAGCTTAGCGGTAATGTTATTATGGGAACTGTTTGTCCCTAAAGTATACGGGTAGATATACGCATGCTCAATTTAAAGATATATTCACGAATATTTTATATAACGGGGTTTCTGAGTGAAATCGACCATATATGGGTCGTTCTGGTTAACATGTACCCCAAGAAAAACATAAATGAGCGCGTTTAGCGCGAGGAAAAAATCCTAATAAGTAATACAATTCGTACCAGATATGAATATTTGGAGGGCGAGAGTGCTAGGACGTAACACCTCCCCCCTAAAAGTCTGAAGCAATGCTTCAGCTTTGCTGAGGACCGGCGTTGAGCCGCTCCAAGAGTCCGTGATCGACGCCCGACAAACGCCTCGACGTTGTCGGATGGTCGCGATTGTCATTGATGGACACCAGCTCTAGAGGTTCGTCGTTGGTAATCTTCGACGACCGTTGTTCAGCATGGTGAGCTCTGCTAATCAGGAGGCTTGTCACCGAGTTCCAGATGGCTCCTAGGAGGGTGAAACTCCATCCGTACAGAGTGTGGAGTGTATATCCATGGATGCAAGTATCGATGATCGCCTTGATGATGGTGAGGATTGCGAGGACCCCGAACAGTCCCGCACTGATGATCCCGAATTTTTCGAAACCACCCCAGATTTTGTGCATTACTCCATCAGCCACGTGTTGGAGAGCGTCCTCGTCCATCAGTGTCGTGAGGGAAACGCTTCCCGGGGGTATGTCGTGTCCTGCGAAACCCCTTGCGATGTTGTTGAGTAATGCTGGTTTTTCAGCTGGGAACATTATCCTGTCCCTCAGCTGGTTGATCTCGTGGTCAGAATAAATTCCGCTGGATGCCAAATTTCCAATGGGGTTGTATCCCCAGGTAGGCATGGAAGCGGGATGCAGTTGTCCAGGAGGCGGTACCTCGACTGGATGTGGTGTGAAACGATACCAAGTGCCGTCGATCCAATATTCGGCGGCCAGCATGGGGTTGCACTCGATATGTGTCCGTTCGACGAAGGGTGCATTTCACACACACGCTGAGTTCATAATCGGGTGCCTCTTAATTTGTTGGGGTGGACTACCCGAGGTTTATTTTTATAGAGGATCTTCACGTTTCCTCCTGATAAAATTTCCAGAATTTCGCATGGTTCGGTGTATTGGTCACCGAATTTTCCCCTTTTTGGTTCCTTCAACATGAGAACCTTGTCGCCGACCTTGAAGGTTTTCGGATTAATTCTCCGATCGTAATACGTTTTTGATTTCTCCTTGGATCTCTTCAGATTTTCGGCGGCAAGTTGTTGGAGTTCGTAAATTCGAGAGAAGAGCTCCTCCAGGTATGCAGCATAAGTCGTATCCTGTTGCTCCTCGATTTGTTGATAACCCGACGGATGGCGGGCCAGTTTACCGAAAACTAGCTCGTGAGGGGTGTACCCTGTACCCTCGTGTTGGCTCGTATTATAAGAGAACATCGCTAACTCGATGAGCTCGTCCCAATCATTGTTTTCGTTCACGTACTGTTTCAGATATTCCGCGAGGACATGGTGAGACCTTTCGATTGACCCGTTGGACTGCGGGTAGAAGGCTGATGTTTGGTACATTTTGATTCTGAATTTCCTCGCGATGGCCTTCATAAAACTGCTCCGAAAGTTCGCCCCCTGGTCGGTGAGAAGGGCGCGAGGAGCACCAAAACGAGCGATGAAGTTTTTGACGAACGCCTCGCTGATGTCGATCGCCGTTGTTCTTTTCAGCGGAATTGCCAACGAGTACTTGGTGAGAAGATCCTGGATGGTCAGCACGTACTCGTTGCCCATCTTCGTAACAGGAAGTGGTCCGACCACGTCCATGGCCACCTTGTCGAAGGCCGCCCGTGGGGTGTCGGTGATCACCATGGGTTGCTTAGTTTTGACGCGAACTAACTTTTTTAATTGGCAACCTCTACAATGTTGAATGTACTCTTGAATTTCGCTTTTCATGTTTTTCCAAAAGAAATTTTCTCTGATTCGTTTGTACGTTTTATTTACTCCCTTATGACCTCCTACCAACGAGTCCCGGTTTTCTCCTATAATTGCGATACGATTTTCCTCGGGAGGATATTGAATGAGTTGTTTACAAATGGTCAACGTAACTTCGTCGTTGCCTAGCGATCGTATCAAAAGATTTTTAATTTCGTTCCCTGATACATTTCCGATTGAGTTTGTTTTCGCGACATAAATTTGTTTCGTAGATGTTTCGCGGACAAAGTTTTTCAAGGAGTCGAGGGCTTCTTCAAGGTCCTCGATCATAAGATTTTCGTGTACATTAGCCAATAATGGTATAGCTAATATGCATCTTGAATTTTCGTTTATTACCTTGAGTCGTAAATACGTGGTTTCCTCGATTTGGGGAAACAAATTTTGAGTTTGGAGATCTTTCGCTTCATCATCGATTGGTCTCCCGGAAGTGGTGACAAAGACGACGAGATTGTCCTTGAACATGGACAAATTATCACGTGTTTCGCGTATGGTGAGTCTACCTTGGACTTCACTGTTTTCCCTCGGTAATGCATACTCGGGGTTTTCATTATCAAATATGTCGCTATTTACAGAGTCGTCGTCTGAGTCGCTTGAGCTTTCGGTGAGATCATCGACATTCTCAATGTTTTCTCCATGTTCTGACGGTTCCGGAGTTTCGGAATCCTCAGGAAATGGGGCTATTTCTCGATCTTCTAAAAGTTGCGGTATTTGAAAATTTTCCGCGTTTCCGTCGTTTGGACTTGCGTCTGGAATAGACGTGTGCAAGGTTGTTTCTTTTACAGGTTCGACGGATTGAGGATGGGAAGGCGGTTCTTCCAGGTTCCGGGTTTTCGGAGTTTCTTTTTCTTTTTCCCAACGACGAGGCGTTTTTCCAGACGTTTGCGAAATTGTCGGGAAATTTCGGAAACCGAGGAAATCGTCCTCGTCCGCGGAGCCGGCCAACTTTTTCCTTTTTTCAGGTGGATTTTTCCTTTGGTTGCCGTCCGACGGATCGGGGATTTCCTCCGTATCCGTATCAGGATTTGAGGTAGGTTTTCGTTTTTTAGCTGGATTTCTTCCAGCTGGTGGATCGAACAATCTTTCGTCCGAGTCCGAATCGTCGTTTTCACTAGGAGTCGGTTTACCGATTTTTGCCCGACTTGGACCAACGATAGGCGATTCGGATTTTCTTTTACATGGCGTATGCTTCACCATGAGCACAGTCTGATTTTTTACTGGCGGGTTCCGGGAGAGGGCGTCAGCATTGCTGTTCACCCTTCCTGGTTTGTATACAATTTTATAAGTATAATTAGGCGCCAATGCACAAGCCGATTGGCCGGGTCTTTTACGGAGTGAAGCCATACGAGCGGCTTGTGATCCGTTACCAATAAGAACTCACGGCCGTAGACATAAGGTCTGAAATGATTTACACAATAAATGATAGCCAATAATTCCTTCTCGATCACTGAGTAATTAACTTCGTGTTTTCCAAGAGTTCGAGAGGTGTAACTAACGGGTTTATCTTTACCAATTTCGCCTTGGCTCAAAATTCCGCCAATGGCGTGATCGGATGCGTCCGTTGTTATGATGAATGGTTTCGTGAAATCCGGATATTGAAGAATTGGTTCTTTACATAACGCCTCGATAAGCGTATCAAAGGCTTTTTGGTGAGATTCGGTCCATTTGAAGGTCGATCCCTTTTTTAATAAATTTGTGAGTGGCTTTGCAATGCCTGAAAAATTTTCGATAAACCTGCGGTAATAACCTGCAAGTCCTAAAAATTGTTTTATCTTTTTCGGAGTGGTAGGCCTAGGGTATCCCTGTAGAGCCTCCAATTTTTTGGGATCGGGTCCTCACTTATGATGTGACCCAAATATGCCACTTCTCGTCTTAAAAATTCACACTTGTCCGGTTGTAATTTTAAGTTGGCTTGCCTTAATTTTTTCGCAAGTTTGTTGAATTTATTATCGTGTTCAACTAGTGTCTTTGCATAAATGACGATGTCGTCCAAATAAACAAAAAGCTCGATGCCTTGAAGGCCTGTTAAGACTCGATCCATTAATCTTTGAAATGTCGCCGGAGCGTTTTTTAAACCAAACGGCATTCGGTCGAATTCGTAGTGTCCGAATGGTGTAGCGAATGCTGTCTTGTGAGAATCATCTGGATGTACTTTAATTTGATGGAAACCACTGGCCAGGTCGAATACTGAAAAATATTTCGCATTACCCAATTGGTCGAGAATTTCGGTTATTTGAGGTAATGGATAAGCATCGCCAATCGTCTTTTCGTTTAAGTTTCTATAATCAATGACCATGCGCCACTTTGGATTTCCTTGTGAGTCCGCCTTTTTCGGAACGATCCACAGGGGCGAACTATACGGGGAGTTTGACGGTTTTATTACTTCCCCCTCAATTAGTTCTTTAACTTGTTTTGTAATTTCATCTTTATGAACGGGCGGAAATCTATACTGCCTCGTAAATACTGGTTGATCGTCGTTCGTCGTTATCTTATGCTCGATTTTATCTGTAAAGCCTAGGACTTTTCCTGGCAAATGAAATAGGTCCGAATTCTCGCTTATAATTTTATCCACGCTTGACCGTTCTTCATCGTTTAGATGGTTGAGACGGAGTAAGTCGCGAATTTCGTTTACTTTATCTTTCTTTTCAACTTTTAAAACTTTTTTGTTGCGCGCAATTTCAAACCGTAATATACCCTCTTCCCGAGACGCCATTTGGTCGTCCGGGTGGGGAACAATTAAACTTTTCTCCTCTTCCTGAAACGCCTTTTGGTCGTCCGGAGTGAGGGAATTATTTTCACATCGGGTCCTATCCTCTTCCTGAAACGCCTTTTGGTCGTCCGGAGCGAGGGAACCCTTTTGATTTTTATCCTCTTCCTGAAACGCCTTTTGGTCGTCCGGAGTGAGGAAATTATTTTCACATTCGGTCCTATCCTCTTCCTGAAACGCCTTTTGGTCGTCCGGAGTGAGGGAACCTTTTTTCGTGCCTTTGCACCTGAATTCTTCGACTACTACCGTTGGTATAGTCAGTAACAAATTATCATCGGTTGAATTGTGCGCAATAAGATAAGCGATACCATTCTTGACCGTAACGACTGCTTCGCCAAAAAAGATCCCTTCTCCCAAGTAGAGCATCGGAATATATCCTTCTTTGATTTTGGGATTACTTACTTTGACATAACAGACCGTTTTGGACCGTTTTGGAATCGAAATAGTTTGTTTACTTTTAAACGGGATCCTTTGATTTCCCCAAGTTAATTGTTCGTGTCTCCAATCTACGAGAGCTTTATTTTCAGCAAGAAATTCGGTACCAAGTAATGCATGTTGGTCCATTGGGAACCAATCATCGACGACGTGAAATTCCGCGGGAGTATCATTGATCATTATTCTTATCGACCCCTTTGTTCTTACGGGGATACTCGAGATCCCCTCCAAATTTAATATATCGTATTTATTTATATACGTATGAGCATTTACAATTTGACTTTTGACGAGATTCACTTCCGAGCCCGAGTCTATTAAAAATTCGTTAAGTCCCGATAAGTTGGGTGAGTCGAGGTCTACGGAAGCTATTTGTTTTGAACGCGTTAATAAGACGTGGACGGTTCGCACGGAGACGCGTCTATTATTTTTACCGGGCGCTCCGTCGATTTCTCGTCCCGCGGGGAGGCCCGTGCCACTGGTCGAGAATTCTCGTTTTTTGGCAATTCGGTTGCCCTATTCCTTTCTTCGTTTTGTTTTTTATAGCAGGACGTCTCGAGGTGGCCCGCCCTGTTGCAATAATTACACATCGACGGGACTCGAGATCCTTGACCGTTCGTGGGCTTTGACCACGTGATTCTACTGTTAGAACTTTGTTTATTTGAATTTCCCGGCTTCTTGTCCGGAAACTTTAACCAGCAATCATCGGACGCGTGATTGCGGTTGCAATGTTTACAAGTCGGTCCTCCTGAAGGGGAGACCGCTTTTATTTGGGCCGACTGATTTTGAGTTCGGCTTTCGAAACGCGTGTCCTTGAAATGAGACCTATCGCGTTCCATATCTTTTTCAACTTTTATTGCCTTTGAATAGGCATCCTCGAGATTATCGAATCCCTCGAGTTTGAGACGGATTCGAAAGTCGGGTGGAAGACCCTTGACGAAACAATCCAGCGTGTCGTTTTCGAAAATATCGTATTGACCGTTTCGGAGAGTTCCGTGATTATCAATTTCGGCTTCAAGAATCGCCGTATGCAAATCTTTGGTTCGACTGATATAGTCGATAATGTGTTCGTTTTTGTTTTTTGAAATATTTCCAAGTTCACCACGAAATTCGTTCAAAGTTTTCGCGGAACCAAATAACGTTTTTAACCGCTCACCGAATTGGTGAACGTTTTGGAAGTTATAATCTTCCAGTGCCGTTGCGGCATGACCTTTTAATTTGTTACGGAGGAGCTGAGTGAGGCCCAACTCCTGATGAGGGCGGAACATGTCCCTTGCCCTTTTACAAGCACGAACAAACCGCAGAACCGGTACGTTGTACCCATTGAAGATGGGCACAGATTCAAGTGCATCTTTAAATTTAATGTTCGCGGGTAATTCTTGATCATCGCGAACGTTAACTTCGTTTCGTTGTACGTGAGGGACCGGACCTGATTGTCGTTGTCCCTCACCATTTTTAATCGACCCAATTTCCCTACTAATTCGACTGACTTCGTTTACCATTGTCGACAGGGTATTTTGCATAGCCTCGAGGGCGTGATGAGTGGTTGAGATTGGTTCATCTCTATTATTCATTTGATCACTAAATTCACATTCACGCGCACGCAGGGCTTCTAATTTTTCGTGCGTTTCTAATTCTCTTTTTAATAACGCTTGTTCTTGTTCACGAAGTATTTCGCGTTTTTTATCTAATTGATCCGCTAATACGCGGAGTTCCTCTTCACTTAAACGTTTCGAATTTTGGGAATGCTCAGCCATTTTGAACCTCTTATTTTATTTTACACTTTGCGATATGTAAACATGAATTTTTTCTATATAGATTTTTTAAATTTTACACCAAAGACTTTAAGCGTATCCCACCGCTGCCACCAATTTAATTTTTAGATATATCTGTTACGTCGTGGGGCCCATTTTTAATCGATAATTAATCGTCTTTTAATTTACCTTTCAGGATTTGAATTTACGAATGGGAAGTGTGCCACGAACGTACGGATAATAATGAATTAAGTCATATGACTTATATGACGGTAAGTTACCGTCGGAGAAGAAAAGCGCCACGTTTAAGCGGGAATGTGCCCACTTGGGATAGGCGCTTGGTAAAGTCGTTGGTGTATAATTTGACGCATGAGCGACAGGTAAGCAAATAAGAAAGTAGCGTGAAATTGTGCTTACCTTGGTGAGAAAGAGCGGCGGTGCGTAGCGGGTCAAAACTACTCGACCGTGTGACCGAATTTGTCCAGGAATCCCAAAGATGTTCCAGCTCGACCCGACCTGTCGTTGCCCTGACGGGTACCCGGTGCTCGTGCGAATGCGATGGGCCGGGGATGCCGATGTTTTTGGGAGCGGTCGGAGACTACGAGGACTGGATTAATTTATGAGGGATACATTCGCTTTGAAATATAAATATTCATGTATAGA
This sequence comes from Ophion ellenae, assembly GCA_963210295.1. Classification (NCBI taxonomy): domain Eukaryota; kingdom Metazoa; phylum Arthropoda; class Insecta; order Hymenoptera; family Ichneumonidae; genus Ophion; species Ophion ellenae. The sequence goes on along the minus strand of OY723397.1, from coordinate 14,205,383 downwards.
ATTTATAATTATTTGAACCGCTGAGTGAGTGCAAGACGTGCCAGGTTACGGCACCGTCGACTCACTACGTCTGGCTCCACCTCCGCCCGGTTACGGCGATTGGCGGCCAGCCGCGAGAACAAACGTTGAGAATAACGGAAGCCGACGCCCGAACACTAAGCACCGGTGTGACCGTGCCAGTCGCTGACCTACCGAATTACGGCGGGTCGGCGCGTGTGGCGTGTTCGTGCGGCAAACCTTCTGAATTCCTCGGAAAATACCCTGTTTATACGTCCGATTTTGGACGGACGAGGGTTTTTTATTTGTCGAGCGAATGTATCGGGAAACGTATTCGTCTAACGCACAGGTAGAGATTGATATGAAATAAAATTTGGTACGCTGAGCGAGTCTAGTGCGTGCCAAATTACGGCACCGCCGACTCGCTACGGCTGGCCTACCTCCGCCCGGTTACGGCGATTGGCAGCCAGCCGCGAATACAAATATAAAGGTCAAGAGAAATCGACGTCCGAACACTAAGCACCGGATTAACCGTGCCAGTCGCTAACCTGCCAGATTACGGCGAGTCAGCGGATGTAGCGTGTTCGTGCGTCAGCTTTCCCAAGCCTCATAAAAAAGGCACTTCAAGATTTGTCCAATTTCGGACAAGTATGATTTTATGAGTGAGACGAATACGTGTGTTGGGAAAAATGGCGTGAGTGAGAGGGAGAGAGAAAGAGAGAAAGAAATGCACTACGATGATTTGTTCGTTGCGTGTTTACACGCACGAACGAGAGCCAAATATATTTTAATTATTTGCTCGGAAAATGTTACACTTTTGCGCGGTCGCCGTATTTTGCGTGATTTTAATAGCGCGAAGAAATCGAATGTTATATAAAAGATTGTGTATTTTACACGTAAATAAACGTAGTTACATTCGATAAAGAAAATAATATAAGTTTCGTTAATTTATCCGTTGCAGTGTTTGACGTGTTCTGTTTCCTTTTACTTTTATTATGATTTAAACAATTAATGCCGGTTTTACAGAGACTTATAGTTACACTGACGAAGAGACCGGGGTAAACTCGAAAAGAATATAAAAAAGAGTAAAATAGGTGTACTGGTTTTCAGAGCGTCGACTCTGCGATGCGCGCTATTGGAGAGACCGGACGGAACTGACTGGCCAGCTCCCGGAGCGCAATATGTATCCTCGCCCTCTTTGTCTCTGAGACAAAGGGCTTGGCGTCATTACCCTCGCTCTCGAGCTCGGTCCCCATGTAACCGAATATTAGCACTGATAACGTTATTTTTCTCGAGTTGTACATGGGCAATGAAATGAATATTTTTCGTTATCGGCAGGATGTGCTGACTACGTGGTGACCAAGCTCCGAGGAGGTCTGTCAGAAAACTCGCGATGAAGCTGATCGCTTGGGAACAGTTTCGCGGGTTATTCGAGGACTCTCGCGTCCCCAATATATACATAATATAGATATGACAATATTTCTTATTTCTAGGACCATTGTATTATGGTCAACACGAATATACATATATATGTTGGATACTAGTTCGGGGACTCGTGAATGTCCCCGAAATATACATGTAAGTATAAGTATTAATATTAATATTTGTACTCCGGAGACTCTCTTGGATGTCCCGAGTATATATATATGTATATTGGTGAGTGTCACTTTGAGGACTTATGTCCCCGAAGTATGCATAGAAGTAGATATGTATGAAATATTGCTCCGGGACTCGGCTATATGTCCCTGAAGCGTATGGAGTACGTATATGTATATATATATATATACATGTATAGATATTCACTAAGGTTATTCCGAGGACTAATGCCTTCGAAGTATGCATAAGAGTATACGAATGGTACATGAGGACTCTGAGGTCCTGGAGTATGTATATATATATATATTCGATAAAGTCTTTTCGAGGACTCATGTCCCTAAAGTATGCATGGCAATAGACATGCGGAATTATTATAGGAGGTACTCCAGGGACTCTCGTATATGTCCCTGAAGCATGCAGGTACGTGGATATGTATGTATATATGAGACATTTCGATATGGGGCTCCGGGGACCCATGTGCGTGTCCCAGAAGTGTACAGGCAAACAGATATGTGCGCGTATATGAGGCTAATTGTAAAGTTAATCCGAGCACCCATGTGCTCGTCCCTGAAGTTACAGGTAAGCTTAGCGGTAATGTTATTATGGGAACTGTTTGTCCCTAAAGTATACGGGTAGATATACGCATGCTCAATTTAAAGATATATTCACGAATATTTTATATAACGGGGTTTCTGAGTGAAATTGACCATATATGGGTCGTTCTGATTAACATGTACCCCAAGAAAAACATAAATGAGCGCGTTTAGCGCGAGGAAAAAATCTTAATAATTAATACAATTCGTACCAGATATGAATATTTGGAGGGCGAGAGTGCTAGGACGTAACACCTCCCCCCTAAAAGTCTGAAGCAATGCTTCAGCTTTGCTGAGGACCGGCGTTGAGCCGCTCCAAGAGTCCGTGATCGACGCCCGACAAACGCCTCGACGTCGTCGGATGGTCGCGATTGTCATTGATGGACACCAGCTCTAGAGGTTCGTCGTTGGTGATCTTCGACGACCGTTGTTCAGCATGGTGAGCTCTGCTAATCAGGAGGCTTGTCACCGAGTTCCAGATGGCTCCTAGGAGGGTGAAACTCCATCCGTACAGAGTGTGGAGTGTATATCCATGGATGCAAGTATCGATGATCGCCTTGATGATGGTGAGGATTGCGAGGACCCCGAACAGTCCCGCACTGATGATCCCGAATTTTTCGAAACCAGCCCAGATTTTGTGCATTACTCCATCAGCCACGTGTTGGAGAGCGTCCTCGTCCATCAGTGTCGTGAGGGAAACGCTTCCCGGGGGTATGTCGTGTCCTGCGAAACCCCTTGCGATGTTGTTGAGTAATGCTGGTTTTTCAGCGGGGAACATTATCCTGTCCCTCAGCTGGTTGATCTCGTGGTCAGAATAAATTCCGCTGGATGCCAAATTTCCAATGGGGTTGTATCCCCAGGTAGGCATGGAAGCGGGATGCAGTTGTCCAGGCGGCGGTACCTCGACTGGATGTGGTGTGAAACGATACCAAGTGCCGTCGATCCAATATTCGGCGGGCAGCATGGGGTTGCACTCGATATGTGTCCGTTCGACGAAGGGTGCATTTCACACACACGCTGAGTTCATAATCGGGTGCCTCTTAATTTGTTGGGGTGGACTACCCGAGGTTTATTTTTATAGAGGATCTTCACGTTTCCTCCTGATAAAATTTCCAGAATTTCGCATGGTTCGGTGTATTGGTCACCGAATTTTCCCCTTTTTGGTTCCTTCAACATGAGAACATTGTCGCCGACCTTGAAGGTTTTCGGATTAATTCTCCGATCGTCCTGGATGGTCAGCACGTACTCGTTGCCCATCTTCGTAACAGGAAGTGGTCCGACCACGTCCATGGCCACCTTGTCGAAGGCCGCCCGTGGGGTTGTTACGTCCTAGCACTCTCGCCCTCCAAATATTCATATCTGGTACGAATTGTATTACTTATTAAGATTTTTTCCTCGCGCTAAACGCGCTCATTTATGTTTTTCTTGGGGTACATGTTAATCAGAACGACCCATATATGGTCGATTTCACTCAGAAACCCCGTTATATAAAATATTCGTGAATATATCTTAAAATTGAGCATGCGTATATCTACCCGTATACTTTAGGGACAAACAGTTCCCATAATAACATTACCGCTAAGCTTACCTGTAACTTCAGGGACGAGCACATGGGTGCTCGGATTAACTTTACAATTAGCCTCATATACGCGTACATATCTGTTTGCCTGTACACTTCTGGGACACGCACATGGGTCCCCGGAGTACCATATCGAAATGTCTCATATATACATACATATACACGTACCTGCATGCTTCAGGGACATATACGAGAGTCCCTGGAGTACCTCCTATAATAATTCCGCATGTCTATTTCCATGCACACTTTAGGGACATAAGTCCTCGAAATGACTTTAACGAATATATATATATACATACTCCAGGACCTCAGAGTCCTCATATACCATTCGTATACTCTTATGCATGCTTCGAAGGCATTAGTCCTCGGAATAACCATAGTGAATATCTATACATGTATATATATATATATACATATACGTACTCCATACGCTTCAGGGACATATAGCCGAGTCCCGGAGCAATATTTCATACATATCTACTTCCATGCATACTTCGGGGACATAAGTCCTCAAAGTGACACTCACCAATATACATATATATACACTCGGGACATCCAAGAGAGTCTCCGGTGTACAAATAATAATATTAATACCTATACTTACATGTATATTACGGGGACATTCACGAGTCCCCGAACTAGTATCCAACATATATATGTATATTCGTGTCGACCATAATACAATGGTCCTAGAAATAAGAAATATTGTCATATCTATATTATGTATATATTGGGGACGCGGGAGTCCTCGAATAACCCGCGAAACTGTTCCCAAGCGATCAGCTTCATCGTGAGTTTTCTCACAGACCTCCTCGGAGCTTGGTCACCACGTAGTCAGCACATCCTGCCGATAACGAAAAATATTCATTTCATTGCCCATGTACAACTCGAGAAAAATAACGTTATCAGTGCTAATATTCGGTTACATGGGGACCGAGCTCGAGAGCGAGGGTAATGACGCCAAGCCCTTTGTCTCAGAGACAAAGAGGGCGAGGATACATATTGCGCTCCGGGAGCTGGCCAGTCAGTTCCGTCCGGTCTCTCCAACAGCGCGCATCGCAGAGTCGACGCTCTGAAAACCGGTACACCTATTTTATTCTTTTTTATATTCTTTTCGAGTTTACCCCGGTCTCTTCGTCAGTGTAACTATAAGTCTCTGTAAAACCGGCATTAATTGTTGAAATCATAATAAAAGTAAAAGGCAACATAACACGTCAAACACTGCAACGAATAAATTAACGAAACTTATATTATTTTCTTGATTGAATGTAACTACGTTTATTTACGTGTAAAATACACAATCTTTTATATAACATTCGATTTCTTCGCGCTATTAAAATCACGCAAAATACGGCGACCGCGCAAAAGTGTAACATTTTCCGAGCAAATAATTAAAATATATTTGGCTCTCGTTCGTGAGTGTAAACACGCAACGAACAAATCATCGTAGTGCATTTCTTTCTCTCTTTCTCTCTTCCTCTCACTCACGCCATTTTTCCCAACACACGTATTCGTCTCACTCATTAAATCATACTTGTCCAAAAATTGGACAAATCTTGAAGTGCCCTTTTTTATGAGGCTTGGGAAAGCTGACGCACGAACACGCTACATCCGCTGACTCGCCGTAATCTGGCAGGTTAGCGACTGGCACGGTTAATCCGGTGCTTAGTGTTCGGACGTCGATTTCCCTTGACCTTTATATTTGTATTCGCGGCTGGCTGCCAATCGCCGTAACCGGGCGGAGGTGGGCCAGACGTAGCGAGTCGGCGGTGCCGTAATTTGGCACGCACTAGACTCGCTCAGCGTACCCAAATTTTATTTCATATCAGTCTGTACCTGTGCGTTAGACGAATACGTATCCCGATACATTCGCTCGACAAATAAAAAACCCTCGTCCGTCCAAAATCGGACGTATAAACAGGGTATTTTCCGAGGAATTCGGAAGGTTTGCCGCACGAACACGCCACACGCGCCGACCCGCCGTAATTCGGTAGGTCAGCGACTGGCACGGTCACACCGGTGCTTAGTGTTCGGGCGTCGGCTTCCGTTATTCTCAACGTTTGTTCTCGCGGCTGGCCGCCAATCGCCGTAACCGGGCGGAGGTGGGGCCAGACGTAGTGAGTCGACGGTGCCGTAACCTGGCACGTCTTGCACTCACTCAGCGGTTCAAATAATTATAAATTCTATAGATGTATATTTATATTTCAAAGCGAATGTATCCCTCATAAATTAATCCAGTCCTCGTAGTCTCCGACCGCTCCCAAAAACATCGGCGTCCCCGGCCCATCGCATTCGCACGATCACCGGGTACCCGTCAGGGCAACGACAGGTCGGGTCGAGCTGGAACATCTTTGCGATTCCTGGACAAATTCGGTCACACGGTCGAGTAGTTTTGACCCGCTACGCACCGCCGCTCTTTCTCACCAAGGTAAGCACAATTTCACGCTACTTTCTTATTTGCTTACCTGTCGCTCATGCGTCAAATTATACACCAACGACTTTACCAAGCGCCTATCCCAAGTGGGCACATTCCCGCTTAAACGTGGCGCTTTTCTTCTCCGACGGTAACTTACCGTCATATAAGTCATATGACTTCATTCATTATAATCCGTACGTTCGTGGCACACTTCCCATTCGTAAATTCAAATCCTGAAAGGTAAATTAAAAGACGATTAATTATCGATCAAAAATGGGCCCCACGACGTAACAGGGTGTCGGTGATCACCATGGGTTGCTTAGTTTTGACGCGTACTAACTTTTTTAATTGGCAACCTCTACAATGTTGAATGTACTCTTGAATTTCGCTTTTCATGTTTTTCCAAAAGAAATTTTCTCTGATTCGTTTGTACGTTTTATTTACTCCCTTATGACCTCCTACCAACGAGTCGTGGTTTTCTTCTATAATTGCGATACGATTTTCCTCGGGAGGATATTGAATGAGTTGTTTACAAATGGTCAACGTAACTTCGTCGTTGCCTAGCGATCGTATCAAAACATTTTTAATTTCGTTCCATGATACATTTCCGATTGAGTTTGTTTTCGCGACATAAATTTGTTTCGTAGATGTTTCGCGGACAAAGTTTTTCAAGGAGTCGAGGGCTTCTTCGAGGTCCTCGATCAAAAGATTTTCGTGTACATTAGCCAATAATGGTATAGCTAATATGCATCTTGAATTTTCGTTTATTACCTTGAGTCGTAAATACGTGGTTTCCTCGATTTTGGGAAACAAATTTTGAGTTTGGAGACCTTTCGCTCCATCATCGATTGGTCTCCCGGAAGTGGTGACAAAGACGACGAGATTGTCCTTGAACATGGACAAATTATCACGCGTTTCGCGTATGGTGAGTCTACCTTGGACTTCACTGTTTTCCCTCGGTAATGCATACTCGGGGTTTTCATTATCAAATATGTCGCTATTTACAGAGTCGTCGTCTGAGTCGCTTGAGCTTTCGGTGAGATCATCGATATTCTCAATGTTTTCTCCATGTTCTGACGGTTCCGGAGTTTCGGAATCCTCAGGAAATGGGGCTATTTCTCGATCTTCTAAAAGTTGCGGTATTTGAAAATTTTCCGCGTTTCCGTCGTTTGGACTTGCGTCTGGAATAGACGTGTGCAAGGTTGTTTCTTTTACAGGTTCGACGGATTGAGGATGGGAAGGCGGTTCTTCCAGGTTCCGGGTTTCCGGAGTTTCTTTTTCTTTTTCCCAACGACGAGGCGTTTTGCCAGACGTTTGCGAAATTGTCGGGAAATTTCGGAGACCGAGGAAATCGTCCTCGTCCGCGGAGCCGGCCAACTTTTTCCTTTTTTCAGGTGGATTTTTCCTTCGTTTGCCGTCCGACGGATCGGGGATTTCCTCCGTATCCGTATCAGGATTTAAGGTAGGTTTTCGTTTTTTAGCTGGGTTTCTTCCAGCTGGTGCCTCGAACAATCTTTCGTCCGAGTCCGAATCGTCGTTTTCACTAGGAGTCGGTTTACCGATTTTTGCCCGACTTGGACCAACGATAGGCGATTCGGATTTTCTTTTACATGGCGTATGCTTCACCATGAGCACAGTCTGATTTTTTACTGGCGGGTTCCGGGAGAGGGCGTCAGCATTGCTGTTTACCCTTCCTGGTGTGTATACAATTTTATAAGTATAATTAGCAAGGCTAAGGCGCCAATGCACAAGCCGATTGGCCGGGTCTTTTACGGAGTGAAGCCATACGAGCGGCTTGTGATCCGTTACCAAGAAGAACTCACGGCCGTAGACATAAGGTCTGAAATGATTTACACAATAAATGATAGCCAATAATTCCTTCTCGATCACTGAGTAATTAACTTCGTGTTTTCCAAGAGTTCGAGAGGTGTAACTAACGGGTCTATCTTTACCAATTTCGCCTTGGCTCAAAATTCCGCCAATGGCGTGATCGGATGCGTCCGTTGTTATGATGAATGGTTTCGTGAAATCCGGATATTGAAGAATTGGTTCTTTACATAACGCCTCGATAAGCGTATCAAAGGCTTTTTGGTGAGATTCGGTCCATTTGAAGGTCGATCCCTTTTTTAATAAATTTGTGAGTGGCTTTGCAATGCCTGAAAAATTTTCGATAAACCTGCGGTAATAACCTGCAAGTCCTAAAAATTGTTTTATCTTTTTCGGAGTGGTAGGCCTAGGGTATCCCTGTAGAGCCTCCAATTTTTTGGGATCGGGTTTAACCCCGTCCTCACTTATGATGTGACCCAAATATGCCACTTCTCGTCTTAAAAATTCACACTTGTCCGGTTGTAATTTTAAGTTGGCTTGCCTTAATTTTTTCGCAAGTTTGTTGAATTTATTCTCGTGTTCAACTAGTGTCTTTGCATAAATGACGATGTCGTCCAAATAAACAAAAAGCTCGATGCCTTGAAGGCCTGTTAAGACTCGATCCATTAATCTTTGAAATGTCGCCGGAGCGTTTTTTAAACCAAACGGCATTCGGTCGAATTCGTAGTGTCCGAATGGTGTAGCAAATGCTGTCTTGTGAGAATCATCTGGATGTACTTTAATTTGATGGAAACCACTGGCCAGGTCGAATACTGAAAAATATTTCGCATTACCCAATTGGTCGAGAATTTCGCTTATTTGAGGTAATGGATAAGCATCGCCAATCGTCTTTTCGTTTAAGTTTCTATAATCAATGACCATGCGCCACTTTGGATTTCCTTGTGAGTCCGCCTTTTTCGGAACGATCCACAGGGGCGAACTATACGGGGAGTTTGACGGTTTTATTACTTCCCCCTCAATTAGTTCTTTAACTTGTTTTGTAATTTCATCTTTATGAACGGGCGGAAATCTATACTGCCTCGTAAATACTGGTTGATCGTCGTTCGTCGATATCTTATGCTCGATTTTATCTGTAAAGCCTAGGACTTTTCCTGGCAAATGAAATAGGTCCGAATTCTCGCTTATAATTTTATCCACGCTTGACCGTTCTTCATCGTTTAGATGGTTGAGACGGAGTAAGTCGCGAATTTCGTTTACTTTATCTTTCTTTTCAACTTTTAAAACTTTTTTGTTGCGCGCAATTTCAAACCGTAATATACCCTCTTCCCGAGACGCCATTTGGTCGTCCGGGTGGGGAACAATTAAACTTTTCTCCTCTTCCTGAAACGCCTTTTGGTCGTCCGGAGTGAGGGAATTATTTTCACATCGGGTCCTATCCTCTTCCTGAACCGCCTTTTGGTCGTCCGGAGTGAGGGAACCCTTTTGATCTTTATCCTCTTCCTGAAACGCCATTTGGTCGTCCGGAGTGAGGGAATTATTTTCACATTCGGTCCTATCCTCTTCCTGAAACGCCTTTTGGTCGTCCGGAGTGAGGGAACCTCTTTCCGTGCCTTTGCACCTGAATTCTTCGACTACTACCGTTGGTATAGTCAGTAACAAATTATCATCGGTTGAATTGTGCGCAATAAGATAAGCGATACCATTCTTGACCGTAACGACTGCTTCGCCAAAAAAGATCCCTTCTCCCAAGTAGAGCATCGGAATATATCCTTCTTTGATTTTGGGATTACTTACTTTGACATAACAGACCGTTTTGGACCGTTTTGGAATCGAAATAGTTTGTTTACTTTTAAACGGGATCCTTTGATTTCCCCAAGTTAATTGTTCGTGTCTCCAATCTACGAGAGCTTTATTTTCAGCAAGAAATTCGGTACCAAGTAATGCATGTTGGTCCATTGGGAACCAATCATCGACGACGTGAAATTCCGCGGGGGTATCATTGATCATTATTCTTATCGACCCCTTTGTTCTTACGGGGATACTCGAGATCCCCTCCAAATTTAATAACACTTTTTCGTTCTACGTGAGGGACTGGACCATTTTGTCGTTGACCCTCACCGTTTATAATTGAACCAATTTCCCTATTAATTCGACCGACTTCGTTTATCATTGTCGAAAGGGTATTTTGCATAGCCTCGAGGTCGTCATGAATGAATGAGATTGGTTCATCTCTATTATTCACTTGATCACTAAATTCACATTCACGCGCACTCAGGGCTTCTAATTTTTCGTGCGTTTCTAATTCTCTTTTTAATAACGCTTGTTCTTGTTCACGAAGTATTTCGCGTTTTTTATCTAATTGGTCCGCTAATACGCGGAGTTCCTCTTCACTTAAACGTTTCGAATTTTGGGAATGCTCAGCCATTTTGAACCTCTTATTTTATTTTACACTTTGCGATATGTAAACATGAAATTTTTTATATAGATTTTTTTTAATTTTACACCAAAGACTTTAAGCGTATCCCACCGCTGCCACCAAATTACTTTATATATATATATATCTGTTACGTCGTGGGGCCCATTTTTAATCGATAATTAATCGTCTTTTAATTTACCTTTCAGGATTTGAATTTACGAATGGGAAGTGTGCCACGAACGTACGGATAATAATGAATTAAGTCATATGACTTATATGACGGTAAGTTACCGTCAGAGAAGAAAAGCGCCACGTTTAAGCGGGAATGTGCCCACTTGGGATAGGCGCTTGGTAAAGTCGTTGGTGTATAATTTGACGCATGAGCGACAGGTAAGTAAATAAGAAAGTAGCGTGAAATTGTGCTTACCTTGGTGAGAAAGAGCGGCGGTGCGTAGCGGGTCAAAACTACTCGACCGTGTGACCGAATTTGTCCAGGAATCGCAAAGATGTTCCAGCTCGACCCGACCTGTCGTTGCCCTGACGGGTACCCGGTGCTCGTGCGAATGCGATGGGCCGGGGATGCCGATGTTTTTGGGAGCGGTCGGAGACTACGAGGACTGGATTAATTTATGAGGGATACATTCGCTTTGAAATATAAATATTCATGTATAGAATTTATAATTATTTGAACCGCTGAGTGAGTGCAAGACGTGCCAGGTTACGGCACCGTCGACTCACTACGTCTGGCTCCACCTCCGCCCGGTTACGGCGATTGGCGGCCAGCCGCGAGAACAAACGTTGAGAATAACGGAAGCCGACGCCCGAACACTAAGCACCGGTGTGACCGTGCCAGTCGCTGACCTACCGAATTACGGCGGGTCGGCGCGTGTGGCGTGTTCGTGCGGCAAACCTTCCGAATTCCTCGGAAAATACCCTGTTTATACGTCCGATTTTGGACGGACGAGGGTCTTTTATTTGTCGAGCGAATGTATCGGGAAACGTATTCGTCTAACGCATAGGTACAGATTTATATGAAATAAAATTTGGTACGCTGAGCGAGTCTAGTGCGTGCCAGATTACGGCACCGCCGACTCGCTACGTCTGGCCCACCTCCGCCCGGTTACGGCGATTGGCAGCCAGCCGCGAATACAAATATAAAGGTCAAGGGAAATCGACGTCCGAACACTAAGCACCGGATTAACCGTGCCAGTCGCTAACCTGCCAGATTACGGCGAGTCAGCGGATGTAGCGTGTTCGTGCGTCAGCTTTCCCAAGCCTCATAAAAAAGGCACTTCAAGATTTGTCCAATTTCGGACAAGTATGATTTTATGAGTGACACGAATACGTGTGTTGCGATAAATGGCGTGAGTGAGAGGGAGAGAGAAAGAGAGAAAGAAATGCACTACGATGATTTGTTCGTTGCGTGTTTACACGCACGAACGAGAGCCAAATATATTTTAATTATTTGCTCGGAAAATGTTAAACTTTTGCGCGGTCGCCGTATTTCGCGTGATTTTAATAGCGCGAAGAAATCGAATGTTATATAAAAGATTGTGTATTTTACACGTAAATAAACGTAGTTACATTCGATAAAGAAAATAATATAAGTTTCGTTAATTTATCCGTTGCAGTGTTTGACGTGTTCTGTTTCCTTTTACTTTTATTATGATTTAAACAATTAATGCCGGTTTTACAGAGACTTATAGTTACACTGACGAAGAGACCGGGGTAAACTCGAAAAGAATATAAAAAAGAGTAAAATAGGTGTACCGGTTTTCAGAGCGTCGACTCTGCGATGCGCGCTGTTGGAGAGACCGGACGGAACTGACTGGCCAGCTCCCGGAGCACAATATGTATCCTCGACCTCTTTGTCTCTGAGACAAAGGGCTTGGCGTCATTACCCTCGCTCTCGAGCTCGGTCCCCATGTAACCGAATATTAGCACTGATAACGTTATTTTTCTCGAGTTGTACATGGGCAATGAAATGAATATTTTTCGTTATCGGCAGGATGTGCTGACTACGTGGTGACCAAGCTCCGAGGAGGTCTGTCAGAAAACTCGCGATGAAGCTGATCGCTTGGGAACAGTTTCGCGGGTTATTCGAGGACTCTCGCGTCCCCAATATATACATAATATAGATATGACAATATTTCTTATTTCTAGGACCATTGTATTATGGTCAACACGAATATACATATATATGTTGGATACTAGTTCGGGGACTCGTGAATGTCCCCGAAATATACATGTAAGTATAAGTATTAATATTAATATTTGTACTCCGGAGACTCTCTTGGATGTCCCGAGTATATATATATGTATATTGGTGAGTGTCACTTTGAGGACTTATGTCCCCGAAGTATGCATAGAAGTAGATATGTATGAAATATTGCTCCGGGACTCGGCTATATGTCCCTGAAGCGTATGGAGTACGTATATGTATATATATATATATATACATGTATAGATATTCACTGAGGTTATTCCGAGGACTAATGCCTTCGAAGTATGCATAAGAGTATACGAATGGTACATGAGGACTCTGAGGTCCTGGAGTATGTATATATATATATATATATTCGTTAAAGTCTTTTCGAGGACTTATGTCCCTAAACTGTGCATGGAAATAGACATGCGGAATTATTATAGGAGGTACTCCAGGGACTCTCGTATATGTCCCTGAAGCATGCAGGTACGTGGATATGTATGTATATATGAGACATTTCGATATGGTACTCCGGGGACCCATGTGCGTGTCCCAGAAGTGTACAGGCAAACAGATATGTGCGCGTATATGAGGCTAATTGTAAAGTTAATCCGAGCACCCATGTGCTCGTCCCTGAAGTTACAGGTAAGCTTAGCGGTAATGTTATTATGGGAACTGTTTGTCCCTAAAGTATACGGGTAGATATACGCATGCTCAATTTAAAGATATATTCACGAATATTTTATATAACGGGGTTTCTGAGTGAAATTGACCATATATGGGTCGTTCTGATTAACATGTACCCCAAGAAAAACATAAATGAGCGCGTTTAGCGCGAGGAAAAAATCTTAATAATTAATACAATTCGTACCAGATATGAATATTTGGAGGGCGAGGGTGCTAGGACGTAACAATAGCCAATAATTCCTTCTCGATCACTGAGTAATTAACTTCGTGTTTTCCAAGAGTTCGAGAGGTGTAACTAACGGGTCTATCTTTACCAATTTCGCCTTGGCTCAAAATTCCGCCAATGGCGTGATCGGATGCGTCCGTTGTTATGATGAATGGTTTCGTGAAATCAGGATATTGAAGAATTGGTTCTTTACATAACGCCTCGATAAGCGTATCAAAGGCTTTTTGGTGAGATTCGGTCCATTTGAAGGTCGATCCCTTTTTTAATAAATTTGTGAGTGGCTTTGCAATGCCTGAAAAATTTTCGATAAACCTGCGGTAATAACCTGCAAGTCCTAAAAATTGTTTTATATTTTTCGGAGTGGTAGGCCTAGGGTATCCCTGTGGAGCCTCCAATTTTGTTGGGATCGGGTTTAACCCCGTCCTCACTTATGATGTGACCCAAATATGCCACTTCTCGTCTTAAAAATTCACACTTGTCCGGTTGTAATTTTAAGTTGGCTTGCCTTAATTTTTTCGCAAGTTTGTTGAATTCATTCTCGTGTTCAACTAGTGTCTTTGCATACATGACGATGTCGTCCAAATAAACAAACAGCTCGATGCCTTGAAGGCCTGTTAAGACTCGATCCATTAATCTTTGAAATGTCGCCGGAGCGTTTTTTAAACCAAACGGCATTCGGTCGAATTCGTAGTGTCCAAATGCTGTCTTGTGAGAATCATCTGGATGTACTTTAATTTGATGGAAACCACTGGCCAGGTCGAATACTGAAAAATATTTCGCATTACCCAATTGGTCGAGAATTTCGGTTATTTGAGGTAATGGATAAGCATCGCCAATCGTCTTTTCGTTTAAGTTTCTATAATCAATGACCATGCGCCACTTTGGATTTCCTTGTGAGTCCGCCTTTTTCGGAACGATCCACAGGGACGAACTATACGGGGAGTTTGACGGTTTTATTACTTCCCCTTCAATTAGTTCTTTAACTTGTTTTGTAATTTCATCTTTATGAACGGGCGGAAATCTATACTGCCTCGTAAATACTGGTTGATCGTCGTTCGTCGTTATCTTATGCTCGATTTTATCTGTAAAGCCTAGGACTTTTCCAGGCAAATGAAATAGGTCCGAATTCTTGCTTATAATTTTATCCACGCTAGACCGTTCTTCATCGTTTGGGTGGTTGAGACGGAGTAAGTCGCGAATTTCGTTTACTTTATCTTTCTTTTCAACTTTTAAAACTTTTTTGTTGCGCGCAATTTCAAACCGTAATATACCCTCTCCCCGAGACGCCATTTGGTCGTCCGGTGTTACGTCCGGGAATTTATTTTGGATAAAAAAAAAACAAATTCCTTTGCAAGAGAAATACGCGATTTCAGTTACGAGATTTACGTTGATTGTTTAATTAATCCAATTTTTTGTTTGTTTTTAGAGAACGAACGCCAGCCTTGAGATCCTGCGTTTAGTCGGGAATGTGCCCAACAGGGATGAGGATCGAGCCACAGTTTGATCGGTAACTAAGAATCACTCGCGGGGATAGGGCAGTCGGTAAAGAAAATGGTGAGTGGTAACGTGAGCATGCGACTTACCCTACGAGCGGCGGTGCGTAGCGGGTTTATCGACGGATGGTCTGGTACCCGGAGAGAGGTCCTGCCGTCGGTAATGGCGATCTCTAGGTGAACGACGATTTCAGCGATGGATGGTGAGGTCGTAAGTTTCTTATTCTTCGACGAGCATCCACCCATCGATGTGCTGACTTGTTGTAGGTAAGGACGGTTTCTTGTTGGCCGACCGCGGTGACGAACTCGTGGAACGAAAGGAAACGACGTTGGCGACGGGGGAAAATTAGTCGATGGTGACGATCTCGATGTCCGATGATACAACGGCGGTGGATGCGTCTGAAACGACGCTGCCGGTCGATCGAGTCACTACGCGGATGTACCCACGGGGGTCGATAAGGAAGACTTTTCCACAGAACGGAACGTTCGACACAATTTCCGGTCCAATTTTCACCGAATGTACTTTTGCAGCGTTACGAAGAATTTGCTTGAACACGGATGAATTATTTCCACGAGAAGCCGGTCGCGGCTTTTGCGCGGCTATTGCGTTTGCGCGGCGAAGATTAAACTTGGTACCACCTCGTCTTCTTGGCATTTATGGATTTAAATAAATACAGATAAATATTTATTGGGAAAAATCAATTGACCGTTAATTGGTGACGGGGAGAATGAGCAAGATTATCATGCAGCAGGGGTTCGAGACACGAATCAATCGACGTGCAGTAGTAAGAGCACAACCGGTAGATTCAGTCTCGAAGTTTTAAGCGAGGTAAGAGTTGACGGCGTGCAGTAGTAAGAGCACAACCGACGATTCTTCGGTAAATGGAGGGAGGATGGGCGAAGGGTTAATTTAATTAACGGGCGGTTGATTTTTATACGTGATATGCCGAATTGCGAAATGAAATATATTCGATTAACTGAAATGCCAAGGAACGAGGGTGAGAGAACGTTGACTCAAATAAGTTCGTGAGAGATGACTGAATAAGCTAACGACACGAAACACGTTGAGCGAATATGTTCGATGAGGGATAAGGGTCGCGAAATAACTTTCACTGACTCTAAGATGTACACGTATATATATATATTGTTACAAACTTGAAAAATAAGTATAATTACATAAAACTCTTCGATGGGATTTCGACGCAAGAAAATCAGACTCAGACTTGGAGTTATGATGACAAAGGAGATATTAAAAGAATGTAAAAAATAATAAAGAATTATTCCGATTTTCCAGCGAGCAGGTCCGACACGAACGCGGCGAGCGGAGAAGCGCAACTGACTGGTGGAGAGACCGGAGAACTGTCGAGCAGCGGAGGGCTCGGCTTTTTATTGGTGCGGCGGTGGAACGGCGCGGTGCGCATGCGCCGCGGAGAGGGGACGCCGACGCTGATGTTCCTTCTCGCTTGCTCTTATGGCGTTAAACGGGGAATACGACGATAAATCAATTATTTAATTTAAATGTTACAACAAATAATTATGTCGGTTGGACTGACGATAAATTAATGTTTTTAATTTATCGTTAGTCTCACAATTTGTTATAATAATATCTGTTTTTAAATAAAGAAATGTAAGTTCCAATTGTTGTTATTTATCCTTTTTGCGTGCGAAACAGATTCGATGTAAAAATACGGCGGTTGAATGAGAGAACAATAATTAAAATGCGAAATATACGAATTGTATATAATTAGTTATAAATGTGTAATTTTTAATTAATAAAATAGAGCGCACTATTATTTATGCGAAAGTAATTGTATTTAATATTTGGTTTTAGTCGAGGAATAATACTTTTATTCGTATGTACGTAAATAATATAAATGTTCATAATGGCTAATTGTTTTTAGCTATGTTGGTAGCGCGTGACTTATATTTGTTATACTGGTAATACTGAATTATGACGATTATCGCTTAACTAAAGGATTAATATAACGTTCGTTTTTCGCGTGTGTTACGTCCTAGCACTCTCGCCCTCCAAATATTCATATCTGGTCCGAATTGTATTACTTATTAAGATTTTTTCCTCGCGCTAAACGCGCTCATTTATGTTTTTCTTGGGGTACATGTTAATCAGAACGACCCATATATGGTCGATTTCACTCAGAAACCCCGTTATATAAAATATTCGTGAATATATCTTTAAATTGAGCATGCGTATATCTACCCGTATACTTTAGGGACAAACAGTTCCCATAATAACATTACCGCTAAGCTTACCTGTAACTTCAGGGACGAGCACATGGGTGCTCGGATTAACTTTACAATTAGCCTCATATACGCGTACATATCTGTTTGCCTGTACACTTCTGGGACACGCACATGGGTCCCCGGAGTACCATATCGAAATGTCTCTTATATACATACATATCCACGTACCTGCATGCTTCAGGGACATATACGAGAGTCCCTGGAGTACCCCCTATAATAATTCCGCATGGCTATTTCCATGCACACTTTAGGGACATAAGTCCTCGAAAAGACTTTAACGAATATATATATATATACATACTCCAGGACCTCAGAGTCCTCATGTACCATTCGTATACTCTTATGCATACTTCGAAGGCATTAGTCCTCGTAATAACTCTAGTGAATATCTATACATGTATATATATATATATACATATACGTACTCCATACGCTTCAGGGACATATAGCCGAGTCCCGGAGCAATATTTCATACATATCTACTTCCATGCATACTTCGGGGACATAAGTCCCCAAAGTGACACTCACCAATATACATATATATATACTCGGGACATCCAAGAGAGTCTCCGGAGTACAAATATTAATATTAATACTTATACTGACATGTATATTACGGGGACATTCACGAGTCCCCGAACTAGTATCCAACATATATATGTATATTCGTGTTGACCATAATACAATGGTCCTAGAAATAAGAAATATTGTCATATCTATATTATGTATATATTGGGGACGCGAGAGTCCTCGAATAACCCGCGAAACTGTTCCCAAGCGGTCAGCTTCATCGCGAGTTTTCTCACAGACCTCCTCGGAGCTTGGTCACCACGTAGTCAGCACATCCTGCCGATAACGAACAATATTCATTTCATTGCCCATGTACAACTCGAGAAAAATAACGTTATCAGTGCTAATATTCGGTTACATGGGGACCGAGCTCGAGAGCGAGGGTAATGACGCCAAGCCCTTTGTCTCAGAGCCAAAGAGGGCGAGGATACATATTGCGCTCCGGGAGCTGGCCAGTCAGTTCCGTCCGGTCTCTCCAACAGCGCGCATCGCAGAGTCGACGCTCTGAAAACCGGTACACCTATTTTATTCTTTTTTATATTCTTTTCGAGTTTACCCCGGTCTCTTCGTCAGTGTAACTATAAGTCTCTGTAAAACCGGCATTAATGGTTTAAATCATAATAAAAAATAAAAGGAAACAACACGTCAAACACTGCAACGAATAAATTAACGAAACTTATATTATTTTCTTTATTGAATGTAACTACGCTTATTTACGTGTAAAATACACAATCGTTTATATAACATTCGATTTCTTCGCGCTATTAAAATCACGCAAAATACGGCGACCGCGCAAAAGTGTAACATTTTCCGAGCAAATAATTAAAATATATTTGGCTCTCGTTCGTGCGTGTAAACACGCAACGAACAAATCATCGTAGTGCATTTCTTTCTCTCTTTCTCTCTTCCTCTCACTCACGCCATTTTTCCCAACACACGTATTCGTCTCACTCATAAAATCATACTTGTCCAAAATTGGACAAATCTTGAAGTGCCTTTTTTATGAGGCTTGGGAAAGCTGACGCACGAACACGCTACATCCGCTGACTCGCCGTAATCTGGCAGGTTAGCGACTGGCACGGTTAATCCGGTGCTTAGTGTTCGGACGTCGATCTCCCTTGACCTTAATATTTGTATTCGCGGCTGGCTGCCAATCGCCGTAACCGGGCGGAGGTGGGCCAGACGTAGCGAGTCGGCGGTGCCGTAATCTGGCACGCACTAGACTCGCTCAGCGTACCAAATTTTATTTCATATAAATCTGTACCTATGCGTTAGACGAATACGTTTCCCGATACATTCGCTCGACAAATAAAAAACCCTCGTCCGTCCAAAATCGGACGTATAAACAGGGTATTTTCCGAGGAATTCGGAAGGTTTGCCGCACGAACACGCCACACGCGCCGACCCGCCGTAATTCGGTAGGTCAGCGACTGGCACGGTCACACCGGTGCTTAGTGTTCGGGCGTCGGCTTCCGTTATTCTCAACGTTTGTTCTCGCGGCTGGCCGCCAATCGCCGTAACCGGGCGGAGGTGGAGCCAGACGTAGTGAGTCGACGGTGCCGTAACCTGGCACGTCTTGCACTCACTCAGCGGTTCAAATAATTATAAATTCTATACATGTATATTTATATTTTAAAGCGAATGTATCGCTCATAAATTAATCCAGTCCTCGTAGTCTCCGACTGCTCCCAACAACATCGGCATCCCCGGCCCATCGCATTCGCACGAGCACCGGGTACCCGTCTGGGCAACGACAGGTCGGGTCGAGCTGGAACATCTTTGCGATTCCTGGACAAATTCGGTCACACGGTCGAGTAGTTTTGACCCGCTACGCACCGCCGCTCTTTCTCACCAAGGTAAGCACAATTTCACGCTACTTTCTTATTTGCTTACCTGTCGCTCATGCGTCAAATTATACACCAACGACTTTACCAAGCGCCTATCCCAAGTGGGCACATTCCCGCTTAAACGTGGCGCTTTTCTTCTCCGACGGGAACTTACCGTCATATAAGTCATATGACTTAATTCATTATTATCCGTACGTTCGTGGCACACTTCCCATTCGTAAATTCAAATCCTGAAAGGTAAATTAAAAGACGATTAATTATCGATTAAAAATGGGCCCCACGACGTAACACGTGTACATCTTAGAGTCAGTGAAAGTTATTTCGCGACCCTTATCCCTCATCGAACATATTCGCTCAACGTGTTTCGTGTCGTTAACTTATTCAGTCATCTCTCACGAACTTATTTGAGTCAACGTTCTCTCACTCTCGTTCCCTGGCATTTCAGTTAATCGAATATATTTCATTTCGCAATTCTGCATATCACGTATAAAAATCAACCGCCCGTTAATTAAATTAACCCTTCGCCCATCCTCCCTCCATTTACCGAAGAATCGCTGGTTGTGCTCTTTCTACTGCACGCCGTCAATTCTTACCTCGCTTGAAACTTCGAGACTGAATCTACCGGTTGTGCTCTTACTACTGCACGTCGATTAATTCGTGTCTCGAACCCCTGCTGCATGATAATCTTGCTCATTCTCCCCGTCACCAATTAACGGTCAATTGATTTTTCCAATAAATATTTATCTGTATTTATTCAAATCCATAAATGCCAAGAAGACGAGGTGGTACCAAGTTTAATCTTCGCCGCGCAAACGCAATAGCCGCGCAAAAGCCGCGACCGGCATCTCGTGGCAATAACTCATCCGTGTTCAAGCAAATTCTTCGTAACGCTGCAAAAGTACATTCGGTGAAAATCGGACCGGAAATTGTGTCGAACGTTCCGTTTTGTGTAAAGGTCTTCCTTATCGACCCCCGTGGGTACATCCGTGTAGTGACTCGATCGACCGGCAGCGTCGTTTCAGACGCATCCACCGCCGTTGTATCATCGGACATCGAGATTGTCACCATCGACTAATTTTCCCCCGTCGCCAACGTCGCTTCCTTTCGCTCCACGAGTTCGTCACCGCGGTCGGCCAACAAGAAGCCGTCCTTACCTACAACAAGTCAGCCATCGATGGGTGGATGCTCGTCGAAGAATAAGAAACTTACTACCTCACCATCCATCGCTGAAATCGTCGTTCACCTAGAGATCGCCATTACCGACGGCAGGACCTCTCTCCGGGTACCAGACCATCCGTCGATAAACCCGCTACGCACCGCCGCTCGTAGGGTAAGTCGCATGCTCACGTTACCACTCACTATTTTCTTTACCGACTGCCCTATCCCCGCGAGTAATTCTTAGTTACCGATCAAACTGTGGCTCGATCCTCATCCCTGTTGGGCACATTCCCGACTAAAGGCAGGATCTCAAGGCTGGCGTCCGTTCTCTAAAAAACAAACAAAAATTGCATTAATTAAACAATTAACGTAAATTCAATCTCGTAACTAAAATCGCGTATTTCTCTTGCAAAGGAATTTGTTTTTTTATCCAAAATAAATTCCCGGACGTAACAATAGAAGTAACATTTCTGTATTTTCTATTGATTTGAAAGTGGTTTTTTCAATCTTTTCGTCTATAATATTTAACCTTTTCTCCGCTTATTGCGCTTCCGATTTTTCTCGGACCTAGGCTGCACAGGAGATTGATGGCGCTGCGTTGCCCTTCTCCTTTCCGGTATTCCGGCTGGGCGCCCTATTTGCAATATACATCGTGCATTAGATTTTATGTGAACTCATAAAAGAATTGTAATGCAAGAATGCACTGTAACAATTCCGTAGACATGCACGATACTGTCTGCGAGTTTTTCAAGTTCCGTTACTCGCTATCGTATCGTCTTGCCTAGCAATCAGTACGGTTCAATGCAGATACTCAATCATTACCTGTTGGACTCTGGGTCCTCGGTGGAGAATCTCCGCTGGACCTTTGCGGACTATTGTCGCCTACTTCATCGACTGTATCAGTTGAAAACATTTTCAATAAAAGAGATATAATTAATTAATGGGAAGCTTTAATCGACGGACTCGATTTACTTCATCGCATGTTCATAATACTTACCAGAGTTGACCGATACGAGCGCGGCACAACTTAGGAAAGCAACGTCTTCTACATGGCAACATTTGTAAACATAAATTGCGAATTACATAGAGAAAATGAATTCGTTATTTTCAATCGAATATGATAGAAATGACCAATGTTTCCCTGTGGTAGCGATTGTCGTGCGGCCTCCTCGACTGACACCGTATTCTGCTGAATGTCTTCTACACAGCAAAATTATGACAAATCATTTACAATCGATGGAAGGAATTGTGGGGGAATTGGAAACGTGTTATAAATGAGAGTAATGAATCGTAAATGCATTTTAATAGAATTGCATTAAAAATACTAGTAATTCATTGACCGCAATATGCTACAGTTTTTTATCTACATGTAAATCGAGTGATCTACAGATATTGAAATATTACCTAGTCGATTTACGACGTCGTCGTCGAATTCATTGGAGGAATTTACGGACATCTCGTCGATGGAGTCATCATCCAGAAGAACCAAATATATTTTTATTTAATGATCATATTTCTAATGCGGCGCGACGCTGACTTTATAAAGTTTTATACATTTAGCAAGAAATGAATTCACTGACTAGTTCGTCTTTCTATACACAAAAATTGGTTTTCATTACTATTTTCTGCAAGCTCTTCAGCTGCTTCAGCATTATCGCCGAGCCAGTCGGGCCGTTCGTCGGCGAAGAGCTCTCGCTCATAGTCAGGATCGTGAGCTAGTTACGAATAAAATAAAAGCATGAGCGGCCGTACTTGTACGTACTGATGTAAATTCAATCAGCTGGATCAAAATGTGCCAATGAAATTAAATCAAGAAAAAATGTCACTATTTAAATTGCGTGAAATCAACGTTTCGAATGATTCTCCAGAAAGTAGTGGTACACTTCGGGGAGTATTATAAAATTTTGCCCAACGGTACTTCTGCCGGGGGCTCAATGAGTTCGTCGTCCACGGGGTCATCTTGCCTCTCTAGGGCAATTAATTCGTCGACATTCCCCTTTAATGCCGCCGCCTTCTCCAGAAATTCGCTGGCCGTTATTTCGTGGAGGTACAGCTCCCGCCACGCTGAATTGAATATAAGTTTGTATCCCTTTATTTCAATCAAAGGCCATTTGACAAGAGTAGACATTGTTGAATTTTGGCGCAAGAGGTTAGAACCAATCCAATGCTCTTCATACAGGGTGAACCATTCGATGTGACCACCCTAAATAACTCCATTGCCTTTACAGTAACGAAAAAAATGTCACGAGGTAATTTGATTAATTTCAAAGGCCTGATACAGTGTTGAAAAATCCATTTCAGTCAAGATGATAGTTTTTGCGTTCTCAAGGTCATCAATGGTTTTTCAAATGAGAACATGTTTTTTTTTGTTATCAAGATGCTGTAGCTGATATTCAAACGAATCCAACGATCTATGATATCATGACCTCGTAATGATTTTTCATCAAAGTACACATGAAAAAACGGGAAATCGTGATGGTATTGACAATAAGAATATCCGAATAATTTAATTGAATTTTTTGTCCAAATAATTTATTGTAACAAATGTACTAAGTGATAGCCATTAACCTCGACACATTTTTCAAGACGTCGGATGAATGATTCTTTTGACCTTTCAATAGCTTTTGGTGTGATAGCAGCGCCAGTTATCCAATACAATAATGTTTGATGTTAGCCGGAGATGTTTTTGATGTTTGTAAATACTGTCATTGTAACTTAGTAAAACTGTAGTACAGTGAAGAATGTTCACCATCTACCAATAATAGAATTAGTCGACAAGTGTATCCATCCAAAGTAACAGGTAATAACCGTATCGAAAATGGTATTGTACAGTCAAGCCGAGTAAGTGGAAATGATTCTGATTTGTGGTGAGGCCGGCAGAAACTTTGTGCAAGCGCAGGAACTTTACGCACAACGTTATCCTGACAGAAATCATCCTTCCCGTCGATGTTTCGATCGAATTATTCAGAAAAAATGAATGGTGAAAAATTATTTCCACGTTATGATATCATAGGTCGTTGGATTCGTGTAAATATTAGTTACGTCTTTATAAAAAAAAAAACACATGTTCCTATTTGAAAAACCATTGATGACCTTGCCAACGCAAAAACGATGACCTTGACAAAAATGATTTTCTTACCATTGTATCAGCCCTTCGAAATCAATCAAATTAACCTCTGACATTTTTTCGTCACTCGAAAGGCAATGGAGATATTAGGGGTAGTCACGTTAAATGGTCCACCCTGTATATGTAAAATTATGAATGTGGAAAAATTAAGGCATTACGTGAGTTTCGAAGCCAAAAAGCATATTTTCTCAATAAAAAAAAATAACATCCAAATTATTTTATTGGACTTCCGGTACGGCACTTACGGGGATAGCCATGTAAGCGACCTACTCAATTATCGCTATTATTCGCGAAATTACGAGAATTAAGGTGAAGATGAAAGTGACAGTGAAAAAGGGGGCAGGCTTACATGGACAGCTTAGGCGCAGAGGCCGGGATCCCTGAAGCAGTGGGATATGAGACTAAATTCAAGGAACGTGGACGAAAAGCAGGTACGTAAGGTGTTTGCGAAAGACCGGAAGTGAAGGCAGCGGAACAAAGCGGAATTGGACGTGCAGAACAGCGGAACATCGGAAGCTTGTCCAGTCAACGAGAATGCCGCTAGAGGGCAACGCGGAGGATAGCTCCTGACACTGCAGACCTTCTCCATGGTAAGAAAGTGGCCTCTCTCTGTCCCCAGTGTTGTCGGTCGAGTATAACTACATTGTGTGGCGCTGGTAGACGAGTACCCGGTTGACGATATATAGGTCGTAGAGCATATCGTTCGCATCGTTCCCATCGTTTCTTACCATCCCGTGCGGAAAACTGATAGGGCATCCCTAATAAAAATAAGGGCCTTTCAGGGCTTTCCTAGTGCTTTCCCTAGTAGGGATTTCCACAATGGGCCCAGACATGGCCATTATCGGCATAAACTTGTAGGGATTTCCATAATAGGCCCCGACTGGGCCATTATGGGGATAAACCTGTAGGGTTTTCCACAAAAGGACTTCCACAAAAGACCATCCACAAAAGGATTTCCATTATAGGCCCCGACTTGGCCATTATAGGGATAAACTTGTAAGGATTTCGACAATACGCCCAGACTTGGCCAGTATAGGGATAAACAAGTAGGGATCTCCACAAACGGCCCAGATCTGACTATTATAGCGATAAACCAGTATAAATAGCTTAGGCTACATAGTTGATGGTATTTCAATTATTCAAATCGATTATATACATCGATCGGATAATATTATCGAACGCAAATTGGAAAAAAGCGTAAGGGCATTAGCAAATAAAAATCAACGATGAACACAAATATGCAGACAAACATCAGACAGTATTTACTTATCAAATTGAAGAAACCTTTTACATAGATACAAACAATTACTCATGGTTTCACTCATACATGGAGTAATGCTAGCGCATAGGTGTAAACAGTCCCAAGCGGTTTTCTCGACATTTTCATAGCAACTAATTTCCGCTAAATACTCATCATAGGGAAAATTATTTCTTCTGAAGACTTCGCTGATATTTTCCATTCATAAACTTTATCTGACAGTAAGATAAGTAAATCAATTGGTCTTTGTTCTCCAGATGTTTCCCTCAATGAAAATAGATTCTAGTGATTCAGTAGACCCATATATGGTCTTTATTTCTACTACACATCCATTTCTTAGAATGGATTATTTTTTGTATTAATTTTGTCATAAAGGCTCATATGCAAATACACAATCACATTTCTACGCACGCATACATACATACACATGTACTCACGCCCACACCTATGCACATGAACCATTACATAGAAACAAATACAGATAGACCCTGACACATTTAACATACATGTATATCCACTGATACGGATATTTTATGGCGCTGAAATGGTTTTGATGAGGCGCCATTGAGGAAACTTATAAGGCCCCGGTCGTTGCGCCTTTAAGGGCCCTTGTTGACAAAGTGTGACTGGCCGCTAACGGCCCTCATGTGGCTTCCAGATTAGGGCCCGAATAAAGTTAGGGGAATATTATTGGGGCCCGATCACAGCCCGAACTCAATTTCCGCACGGGATAGGAGGTCTGCAGTGTTAGGGGCATGGCCGGGCATATGACTCCCAGCGCCCCTAGCGGCGAACGACATCTCGTGGTCCACTGAAACTGCTCTGTGTCAGGGGCCTGAGAAAATAACGATAGAATCGACGGATTCTTCACGAGAGCGGAGTCACCGGCTCGGGAAGCGCAGCTCAACGCATACGCTCCGAAAGAAAAATTACGGCATTCATTAAAAAAAAATCAAATAGCAAACAAGAGTGGGCACCGATGGACGAGGATGAAAAATCCAGTAGCCAAGTAATATTATCGCTTACATGTAATGGGAGGGTGGTGGCGTGAGAAATCGTAGTAAATTTGACGCAAAGCACGAGTGTGGCTGAGGGAAGAGAGGAGGACGATCAGCTGACAAAACCTGCGCGAGCGGTAGAAAACGGGAGGGGCGCAGAAAAAAACGAACAATAAGGAATTGCTGGACAAAATCGAGGAAAGGATAAAAGGAGACCGAAAAAAGATTGCAGGAATATTTCGAGATGGAAGCCGCAAAAATACAGAAGGAAATCTGCCCACTCCAGCTGCAGATGGCAGCTTACAGAGATAAAGCGATTTGACAGGATAAAAAAAACCGTACAAAGAAATTATAAATAGTACAGTCGTGCTGTCGCTGGAAAATCCCGGAATCGGAAAAAATTAGGAGAAGGCTAGTTTTTTGTCGGTGTCGCGGGTTATAAATCCAAGTTTGCCTAAAAATCAGGGTTTTTTAAGGGATGAAAGGAGATGGGGGTGGATCAATGCCAAACTTCAACCCCTACGAGGTTGGCGCCGTGAGACAAAATGTGCAGAAAATCCAGGCTTCATTTTTGTCCACAGTGCCGAAGACGTGGAAATTCATTTTGGGGGTGAACAAGCAGGGCGAAATTTTAAAAATCATTTTTAACTCAACAACTCTTTAGGAAACATTCGTATACTTTTTTCTCAAACAGGACCGTTGTAGCCCGTGAAAAGACGCGTTGATAAAGTATTTGATTATCACTCTCCGATAATATTCTCACCCCCAAAAAATGATGAAAATACCCCCAAAAAATGTTTATTCAATAACTCAAAAACAATCGATTTTTCGAGTATGGTTCAAATGTACGAAATGTAGAAAATAATGTTCTCTATATTTTCGTTGCTATGGACCACACTTGAATTTTCAACACCTCTCGGGGGTTGAAAATTCCAAATAAAATTTTGGGAAGACCGCACAAATTCGCCGCTGTGGAAGAATTTGTAGCTTGAACCCTCAGCTACATTTTTGTCCACAGCGGCAAACTCGTATCTCTTTATTTTCGATCAATAGTTTTCCCGGAATTTCATTTTGAATTTTTAACCCCTGAGAGGGGTTCAAAAAAGCAAAATTCAAGGGTGGTCCATCGGAACGAAAATATAAAGAAAATTATTCTCTACATTTCGTACATTTAAACCATCCCCGAAAAATCGATTGTTTTTGAGTTATTGAATAAACCATTTTTTTGTTATATTTCAACAATTCTTTTGGCGGTGAAGATATTACTGGAGAGGGATGATCAAATACTCGATCCACGCATCTTTTCAAGGGCTACAACGTTCCCATTTGAACAAAAATTGTATGAATTTTTCCTAAAGAGTTATCGAACGAAAACTAATTTTTCAAAATTTTACCTACAAAATGAACTTCCACGACTTCGGCGCTGTGGACAAAAATAAAGTCCGGACGTTTCTGTACATTTGGTCTCCCGGTGCCGACCTCGTGAGGGTTGTATTTTGGCATTAATCCACCCCGATCCCGTTTCATCCCCTAAAAAACCCTACACCCGATTTTTAGGCAAACTTGGATTCAGCACCCACGGCATCTACAAAATCACCCGTCAAAAAACCAGCCTTCTTCGAAACGCGCGACATTTTGAAGCTTGAGGAAATGCTTGAAGCACTGAACCACGAGTCCAACATTATTCTAAGGGGTTATTGATGAAAAATATAAAATAGCAAACAACAACGAATTCATCGATTTTGGGGATTTTGAAGAAGTGCTAGCGCTGCGGCACCGGAAAGAGAGACAGCCAAAGAAAAGCGAAAGCATAAACGCAAGAATTCAAGTCAATCAAGAGAAGGAAAATAGAAATGAAGAAGATAAGTGTAGTTCGTCATTGAACGAAGGATTATAAAAAAATTGAAATTTGAATTTTCGGCAGAGTTGTATGAAAAATAGTTCAACTTTTGGTACAATTTGGACTGCGTATATCATTGCCAGCGGTGCTGGCAAGTATGCCAAGGCTAAGATTTTTTTTTAAATCTTTTGCTTCGGCGTCTGATTGAATCGCACCCCCCAGCCCAAGAGCCTTCGCTTTCCGATAAATGGCCTAAAACATCATTTTTTACATTTTCCCCCCGTAATTATGACTTCTGCACCATCAATTTATGGTTAACGAATTGTTGTTAACTTATAATGGGTGGGGGTAAAAATGTCGAACGATCGATATGCAGTTGGGGCGAAATGTCGAATCCGAAAATGACGAATGTTCGAATATAGATAGATCAATCTTACTAGAGTCTGTGAAGTCGAAAATAACAACTACGAATATGAACATCTCGGAACTTGATATACAGCGAAAAACAAAAATCAGATTTAATAAAATATCGAAAAACATAAAATCGATGGGCCTGTATGCATAACACCAAATAATTCGAGACGCCAATTCTCCAAATTAAACAAATGGCGATGGTTCACAATGCAGAAAATCATTGAAGCGAACGACCAAAGAGTCGAGTGATTGAAATCGCGGGGGTCAAAATGTAGAATGGCCCGAATGGCGGATCGAGCAATACGTTAGTTGCGACTCAGAGTAAAGCTGCGAGATGGCGCTGGCGGTCTGTCGGCTAAGTATCGTAAGACAGTCATCCCACGTGACGGGCCCTGCCACGTTCGTCGTTTTAGCCGTTGAACCTCTCGGCGTTCGACATTTCGGGCTATCAACATTTTGCGTTTCGATATATTGCTTTTCGCCATATACGGTACTACGCATATTAGGCACTCGCTATTTTCTGTTTCGGAGATATAGGTGTTCTACATTTTTCGATTCTGTATTTTTATGTTCCGAATTGCAGACAATCTAAATATTCGTTTTCGAATAAATTACCTCTCCAATAAATAATGGTTCGATTTATAGTCATTCGATTTTTTTATCAGTCGAAAGATAAAATTTCGAATAATTTAACCTTCGTTATTTTGAGAGTTCGTAATTCTGTCGTTTCGAAATCTTTGTCGTTCTACATTTGGTCATTCGACATTTTTACCCCCACCCCTTATAATAACGTACA
Organism: Ophion ellenae; assembly: GCA_963210295.1. NCBI lineage: Eukaryota > Metazoa > Arthropoda > Insecta > Hymenoptera > Ichneumonidae > Ophion > Ophion ellenae. Next base: position 14,176,077 of record OY723397.1, on the reverse strand, counting down.
TCATTAATAAACAAACATACGCGATCGTAGTGGGTATTGCACCCCGTGCTATGTGCTGTTGTAAAAACCGCGGTTATGGCGTTCCGCAACCCACGCTCGAAATCACTCATTGCGAGCGTAATGGTTGTTTGACGGCAAAACATGCTGTTTCACATGCTGTAACACCGCTACGTATGAGGCCTGGGATTTCTCGCTCATCACAATTCACACAAATGGGAAACCCTATATCGTGCAAAAATGAAATCAATCGGAAGACTGAGTCACAGAATAATGACTATTTACCATATGAGTTAAGGCGTCTTCTCACTTTACAATTTCCAAAAGATAGATTTTTTATAACATTTTTTGGAAGTATACACATCCAAAAGTATCATACTAAAATTTTATGAAGATCGGAGGAGTCTAACTGTATGGTCGTGTGACCTTTACTTTACTACCTGAGCACTTTCATCTGCTCCGCTCGGAGGGGTACCGCGTACCTGGCTTTATGCACTTGAGCAGTTACTACCTTTTATGAATCTAGTACCCTTCCTTAAGCATGTTCATGTATGGTGCTTTATTCTTCGAATTAAACCTTTACACGTCCATTTTTGGAGAGAAAAGTAACTCAAAATGACGCTATTTTGCTCTTCCAATATCAGTCGAGTTTGAAACTTCGAAACGGCAACATCTCTGCGCTCGTGATTGTTACAATGGATAAAAAGTCCTCGCAACAAAATTCTTCATGGAGACTTAAGAAAATGTCAAGGAGTGCTTTCAGATGTCCATGAGACAAACAAGACTTATGGATCTGCAGATAAATTTTAAAAATCGGATGATACAAGTTTCTATGTACACGTCAATTCAAACGCAGGATGCAGTATTATTCACTTTTTTCTTGTTTTTTTTTTCTACGGTATAACCGTATGTGAAGTGTAAAGTTTGTGATAAAGATGTTTCATTTACGAAATCCGGACAGCGATGACTTGGTTTTAAACTTTGTGTTACTTGCGATTGCGACGTAAAGTATATCAACTCGTGTCCGTTACTCTCAACTGGGCACGAAATCAATCGTCGCCTAGTGTATGTTATGCGTTTGATTGGTGTTGGATTAAGTGGCATCAACACGTTTTGTGGCCTCGTGAAACTAAGGCATCGAATCAATTCCACTGTTTCTTATCCAATTCTCAATTCGATCGCCATCGCGGTGCAAAATGTGTTCGATCTAGTGATGTGCAAGTCTGTTAAAGAAAAAAAACTCTTGGATGCTCAACACGGAAAACCTGAAGACGTTATAACCGTTTCTATAAACGCAGTGAAAAATTGCCGACGTTGTTGTGAAATCAAGTTACTGCAAAAGCTGGGATTTGAAAAAAAGGTACAGAACACAAGGTTGAATATGAATCGTCGTATGCGGGGCACCAACAAATTTGTAGTGCTAACCACACAGGTAGTGCTGGAAAAATGGAAATCGATGGTATACAGGGTGATCCAGAGTAGGTGTTACCAGAATAGGTGTAACCGAAACCGGATTTTCCGAGGAACTACCTAGCCGTTTCCTTTTTTTGGGCGTTTCAACTTTGAAAGGAACCTTCGAATCTGCCATATTGGACGATCGGAAAGGTTCTGAGAAACCGCAGCGTTTGACAGATGCCAGCGCGCATAATCTGACGTTTAGCGAATGATTCGCTACGTTACCTGTCAACCTATTCGGTTCGAGGCCCGTCACACACGATTTGACGTTTCACGTCTGCTATCGGTCGGCGCATTGCGTGCCAAAGTGTGAAGCGCGCCGCAAATAATGAAATTTAAGAACTTTGCCGCGATTATCCATTGAGAGCGCCTGTTCTTTTTGCTTCCTTTAGAAATAACAATTAACAAAACCGAAGAATTGTCAATGATTATCAAATTTCGATATACCGAGCGATTTTTCTTACGTATTAAAAAGATCAACGCGCGAATTTTTATTAACAAACTCTCAAAAACTCGACGCTGCGTTTGCGAGAATTGGATATTTTCGGGATTCCATTCGTCATTCGACCACTCCATTTAGTATCGTAGTCGGATTGATCTCCAAAAATATTTTTTTCTGTACGGATATCATCTCAAAGTGTGTCTGAGCTGGGTTAGGAAACATGAGGAGAAGCTTTGCATTTTCTCATTAGGGGAGACAGAATCCGTCGGTTGCGGCAAACGAAAATAGATACGTTTTGTGAGGATTGAAACAAGATGAGAAGATCTTCTGCACCGCCTGAGATACGATTTTTCACGTCCCGATACGGGTTGATTCCGGAAACCCCAAAGCATTGCGACTCTGTTTGCGGTATCTCTTAAGGGGTAACACCACTCTAGCGGCAGAAAATAAGGCCTAACTTTGACAATTTATATTGGGAGGATGAAAAAAGGAATAGGATTTCTTTTGAGAGGGTTTATTTAACACATATTAAAGTATGAAAAAAAATATTATAATTTTCATACAAAATGGCGGCGGCAGAGCACATCTTGAAAAACGTGTTTTTCAAACTGGGGAGCCGGAATACTCGAACGCCTTCTACGGATCGATTGGAAATATTGATAGTAGCTTCACAATTATATTCTCTATGGGAGTACGTAGCCGTTTTTTTATCAAATGTAAACTTTTTTATAAACAATTTACTGCTTATTTTTCGGGCAAAAAATCGATTTATTTCTTTAAAAGTGCGCTTTTTTCAAAAAATAATTTAAAAAGCCCTACGTTGTCCCATAGAGAATGTAATTGTGAAGCTACTATCAACATTTGAAATCGATCCATGCAAAGTGGTTTGAGTACTCCGTCCTCTCAGTTCGAAAAACATGTTTTTCAAGATGGGCTCTGTCGCCGCCATTTTGTATGAAAATTATATTTTTTTTATACGTCATTATGTGTTAAATAAACTCTCTCAAAAGAAATACTATTCCTCTCTTCATACTCCCAAAATAAATTGTTAAAGTTAAGCCTTATTTTCTGCCGCTAGAGTGGTGTTACCCCTTAAGAGATACCGCAAACAGCGTCGCAACGCTTTAGGATTTCCGGAATCAACCCGTATTGGGACGTGAAAAATCGTATCTCAGGCGGTGTAGAAGCTCTTCTCATCTTGTTTCAATCCTCAAAAAATGTATCGATTTTCGTTTGCCAAAACCGACTGATTTTGCCTCCCGTAACGAGGAAATGAAAAGCTTCTTTTCATGATTCCTAATCCAGCTCGAACACACTTTGAGATAATATTCGTACAGGAAAAATTATTTCTAGAGTTAAATCCGAGTATGATACTAAACGGAGTGGCCGAATGATAAATGGAATCCCGAAAACATCCAATTCTCGACAATGTAGCGTCAAGTTATTAAGAATTTGTTAATTAAATCTCGCCTATCGATTGTCTTCAATACGCAAGAAAAATCGCTCGGTACATCGAAATTTGACAATCATTGACAATTTTTTTATTTTGTTCATTTTTATTTCTTAAGGAAGCAAAAAGAACAGGCACTCTCAATGGATAATCGCGGCAAAGTTCATAAATTTCATTAATTACGGCGCGCTTTACCCTTCAGCACGCAATACCCCGAGCGATTGCAGACGATAGGTGAACGAGATAGAAGGACGAGTAGGTTGACGGACAACGTAGTGAATGATTCGCAAAACGTCAGATCATGCGCGTGGACATCTGCCAAACGCTGCGATTTCGCAGAACCTTGCTCACGACGGCTACGCTACGTGGCCCTTCGTCTACTCTTCTCCCCTTTCCGATTGTCGAACATGGCGGATTCGAGGATTCCTTTCGAAAATCGAACGCCTATTTTCTAATGCTTCCCATTTGACGACGTGGGCGAGAAAAAGAGAACGGCTACGTAGAAATCTTCGGAGAAACCTGCCGAACCCGGCGTTTCTCGCTGTTACACCTATTCTGGATCGCCCTGTATGTGAGATTTTTTGGCGATCCCTCAAAAGATTGGCTGCGCGTTATGGTTTTTACATCGGCGACGGCGACTGTAAAACTTTGAAAACGGGAAAAAATCCCCTAAAGGGATTTTTGGCGACACAAAATAGATTTTGGGTTTGGACTTTGCTGTTTGGGTATTTTTGTTTGGACAAAACGGAGAGCGCGATCACATATATAGGTATGAACGGAGACGTCACACATATAGACTATAATATGAACCTATGAAAAAAATCATGACAATAGCCTTTGTTGGCGTCTAACGTGAGAAGATGCCTTAATGTGAAACCAAGAAATTATTGAGATCCACGTTGCCGTGTTTTTTTTTCAATGGTCTGTACGCATCATTCTGAATATCCTACATCTGATCATGCATACGATTAGATTTCACAATACAACTACACGTTTTTTAAAGTAGTACTAATAGTGATATTAGAGTGTGGGGTTATTTTACACGCCAACTGACTACTTTAATGAATACAAAAATTGTGCATGCGGAAAAATTCTTACGTGATTATATTTGATTCCCATGATTGTGAGTAGCTGGTACGCTCCTGGAATGAGGGGTCTTGACCGGAATGTCGCGTCGATTAAAATTCTGCTCACGTCGGCCATGTGTTCTCGAATAAAATTTCGATCGTAAAGGATGGCGTGGTCAGCACCATTTCTGTCCGTTATCAATTCGACTGTGAGCCTTCCTGTGTCGGAATCCAGAAGCCCCTCGTTTGTCGGATTCATCGCTCGCTCCACGAATTGCGGGATGTTTTCCGGGCTTGAAGGGCTTGGGCGAGCTTTCATGAATAATTGCCTTCTTCGGCAATTATTCATGAAAGCTCGCAAACTTTGGTATGGCTTCAGAATCGCAGCTTCGGCGTGGCTACATATAAAAATAAATCAGTCATGAAGATAGACTGATACATTGGTATAAAAAGGTATCATGAACGAAACTTTATCCGCAAATAAGACATAATTTAATTCATATGTTACGTCGTGGGGCCCATTTTTAATCGATAATTAATCGTCTTTTAATTTGCCTTTCAGGATTTGAATTTACGAATGGGAAGTGTGCCACGAACGTACGGATTATAATGAATTAAGTCATATGACTTATATGACGGTAAGTTACCGTCAGAGAAGAAAAGCTCCACGTTTAAGCGGGAATGTGCCCACTTGGGATAGGCGCTTGGTAAAGTCGTTGGTGTATAATTTGACGCATGAGCGACAGGTAAGCAAATAAGAAAGTAGCGTGAAATTGTGCTTACCTTGGTGAGAAAGAGCGGCGGTGCGTAGCGGGTCAAAACTACTCGACCGTGTAACCGAATTTGTCCAGGAACGAAAAGATGTTCCAGCTCGACCCGACCTGTCGTTGCCCAGACGGGTACCCGGTGCTCGTGCGAATGCGATGGGCCGGGGATGCCGATGTTGTTGGGAGCAGTCGGAGACTACGAGGACTGGATTAATTTATGAGGGATACATTCGCTTTGAAATATAAATATACATGTATAGAATTTATAATTATTTGAACCGCTGAGTGAGTGCAAGACGTGCCAGGTTACGGCACCGTCGACTCACTACGTCTGGCTCCACCTCCGCCCGGTTACGGCGATTGGCGGCCAGCCGCGAGAACAAACGTTGAGAATAACGGAAGCCGACGCCCGAACACTAAGCACCGGTGTGACCGTGCCAGTCGCTGACCTACCGAATTACGGCGGGTCGGCGCGTGTGGCGTGTTCGTGCGGCAAACCTTCCGAATTCCTCGGAAAATACCCTGTTTATACGTCCGATTTTGGACGGACGAGGGTTTTTTATTTGTCGAGCGAATGTATCGGGAAACGTATTCGTCTAACGCATAGGTACAGATTTATATGAAATAAAATTTGGTACGCTGAGCGAGTCTAGTGCGTGCCAGATTACGGCACCGCCGACTCGCTACGTCTGGCCCACCTCCGCCCGGTTACGGCGATTGGCAGCCAGCCGCGAATACAAATATAAAGGTCAAGGGAAATCGACGTCCGAACACTAAGCACCGGATTAACCGTGCCAGTCGCTAACCTGCCAGATTACGGCGAGTCAGCGGATGTAGCGTGTTCGTGCGTCAGCTTTCCCAAGCCTCACAAAAAGGCACTTCAAGATGTGTCCAATTTTGGACAAGTATGATTTTATGAGTGAGACGAATACGTGTGTTGGGAAAAATGGCGTGAGTGAGAGGAAGAGAGATAGAGAGAAAGAAATGCACTACGATGATTTGTTCGTTGCGTGTTTACACGCACGAACGAGAGCCAAATATATTTTAATTATTTGCTCGGAAAATGTTACACTTTTTCGCGGTCGCCGTATTTTGCGTGATTTTAATAGCGCGAAGAAATCGAGTGTTATATAAAAGATTGTGTATTTTACACGTAAATAAACGTAGTTACATTCAATAAAGAAAATAATATAAGTTTCGTTAATTTATCCGTTGCAGTGTTTGACGTGTTATGTTTCCTTTTACTTTTATTATGATTTAAACAATTAATGCCGGTTTTACAGAGCCTGACGGTTCGCACGACAATGCATCTATGGTTCTTACAGGGCGCTCCTGGTGAATTTCGTCCCGAGGGGAGGCCTTGACCACGGGGCGAGAGCCCGAGTTTTTTGGATCGGGTTGGGCTCTATTACGTTCATCATTTTGTTTTTTATAGCACATAGGCTCGGAGTGTCCCGGTTTTTGGCAATATGCACAAGGAGGGCGCGGTCTGCGATCGCGCTGGTTGTTTGGTTGGGACGCGTTATTATTGTCGTTTTTCGGCTTAAATTGCGGGCCTTGAGCGGCTTTCTCTTTTCAGGAAATTTTTGCCAGCAATTCTCTGAAGGATGATTGCGGCCACAATGAGAACAGGCTGTTCTCTCGGACGGAGAGAGAGTTTTTACCTGTGCGATACTTGGTTTGTTATCGGGCCGGAATTGTGAACGATCGCGGCTCATTTCTTTTTCAACTTTTATGGCTTTACTGTAGGCGTCCTCTAGGTCCAGGAAGCCTTCAAGTTTTAATCTCATTCGAAAATCGGGGGGAAGCCCCTTAATAAAACAATCCAATGTGTCATTGTCCAATGTGTTGTATTGATCTGAACGAATTAAACCGTGATTATCGAGTTCGGCCTCTTTGATGGCCATGTGCAAATCTTTTACACGACTGATGTAATCGATTATGTGTTCGGACTTGAGTTTGGTAATATTACCGAGTTCGCCACGAAACTCATTGAGTGTTTTCGCAGATCCAAAAAGAGTTTTTAATCGATCAGCAAAATCAGAAACGTTGTTAAACGTATAATCTTCTAATGCAGTGGCGGCGTGCCCTTTTAGTTTGTTCCTGAGAAGTTGCGTCAGGTTAGATTCGAGATTGGGTGTGAACATATCCCTGGCCCGTTTGCAAGACCTAATGAAACGTAGCACCGGAATATTGTACCCGTTAAAAATTGGCACAGACTCTAATGCGTCTTTAAATTTCAAATTTTGGTTACGCGGAACCTGGTTCGAATGATTTTCATCGAAGTAGATGTTCGGTTCCGGACGTATTGAATTTGGAGGAGGCGGGCAATTTTGACCGTTCCTCTCATTTCTAATTTCGGTAATTTCAGTACGAAGGTTTCCCATCTGGGAGACCAGTGTGGACAGGACCCCTTGGAGGGCCGAAAGTTGTTCGGTAGGTAAATTTGTAGATTCGGGAGAGGAAGCCATCTCCCGTTGACGTGCCTCGAGGGCATCGAGTTTTTCTTGAGTTTCTTGATCTTTTTCCATAAGGGATTTTTCTTGTTCGCGTAAAAGTTCTTGTTTTTTGTCCAATTGTTCGGTTAGAATACGAAGTTCTTCTTCGTTTAGTTGGCGAGATTTGGATCTGGTCGCCATTTAAAAAAAAAATACTTATTTGTTAAATAAATTTAATGTTTCGTTATTATTTTATTATCACATAAACCAAAAATAAAAGAGAAAAAGGTTTAATTTTTGTTTAAAACGTTTACTATTATTTTTCCCTAAGAGGAAGGATTCAAGTATTTAATAGGTTTTGAAATTATTTGTAGGTTGCTAGAGAGGGAACAAAAATTTTTAAATGAACATATAAATATATATGTAACAATAAAACGATATGTAAAGATAAAAATATTTTTGTTTTTATTTCAAAATTAATTTGATATTCAAAAATATTATTTCAACTTGTTCAATTGATTGTAAAATTTTATTGTTACAGAAAAAGCCTTTAATTTACCGATGTGACTTAGTGGTATCCCACCGCTGCCACCAAGAATTTTCAATCCTGTTACGTCCTGAATTGGGTAAGTAATAAAAGAGAGAGAATGGGAAGACAATGATTTTAATTTAATTCGATTTTATTCTTTACAGGTACACGGACACGAGGAGGAGTCACGTGCTGAGTTGGGTGAGTAGTAAAAGAAGAAAATGAGGAAAGAGAATCTAATTAATTTTAACTTTACTTTTCTTTCAGGAACGCGGATCAAGAGAAAAAGGGCCCTACCTTTGGTCGGGAATGCGCCCGACGGGGACGAGGACCAGGTCACAATCGGTAATTGGTAAGTATTCTTATAAAATGTAGAAAATGCAAAATTAGGGTAAGAGAGTAGAAAAGATAATAGCGTGAATTAATCTAACAGTAGATGTACTAGGGGGGTTCTAACTCAAAGGGAGGTTGTGTGTCAAAAGTGGTGAAGCCAAGGTGGCGCCACCGTCGTGGGGAGGTCGCTGGGCGCGTGTGACGTCACAGAGGGGCCTCTGCGGCGGCGGGGGGGGGGGGGGGGGGGGATGTGGTCCACGAAGCGCCGGGCGGGGGGGGGGGGGGCGTCGATGAGTGTTTTGTGTGTATGTGTGTGCGTGTGTGCATGCGTGTAGGGAAGCCAAGGTGGCGCTACGGTCGTGGGGAGGTCGGCGTGCGTGCGTGCGTGCGTGCGTGCGTGCGTGTGTGTGTGTGTGTGTGTGTGTGTGTGTGTGTGTGTGTGTGTGTTTTTATGGCTAGGAAAATTTTCGAGAGTGAGATAACGATAGTTCCCATATGAAGGGTGGCCCTTTAAAGCCCATAAAATGCTTTATTTATTGCATGCAGCTGCAGCGTTATTCCGAAACAAGTTTCAACCCGTCGAAGTTTCATTCCACAAGATTACGTCAAGATGTTCACATGTGCAAGTATGTACGCAGTGCATCCGGCCAAGCACCCCCTGGACTTGACCAAAAACGAGCTCGAACAGGTTCCAAAGGTCTTGCTCCTAAAGTATAGGGGTAACTTTATTGGTTTACTGTGGGATCGTTTGCCGGAGCATCATCGGAACGATAGTGAAGTGATATCGTATCTTCCATGCATGGAGCATTATAATACGCCACAGATGAAGGATCACATTGATGGTCCCCCACCCCAACGTCGGGACTGTGAAAAGTGTTGCGAGGGGGGAAATTCTCTACGTGCGAGGTTCTTCGAACGTGTTTGAACCTGTTAACCATGCCTATGATTGGATAAATGGGGAGAAGTTTTTAAAATCTGAGTGGAGGGGTTACGAGGGAGCTTATGATTTCGTGGACCAAGCTCAGACTGCACTATTCCACCGCACCATCAACTTCACCGAAAAGAACTTTGAAAAAGAGTGAAAATGGATCTCTCAAATATCAACAACGTCAGCCTGATGGCGGAATTCCTCCCAACGAAGAAGCTGTCAGAACTCCACGTCCACTCGGATTATCAAATCACGGACATGAGAGCTGTACAGACCAAGTTTGGAAAACGCTACATCGTGGACGTTGCAAATGAGTTTGCCGTCTTCTTGCCAGCGCGGCTGGTAAAGGCCCTCGATCAAGATCTGAAAATGTTCGAGAGTATGCTGCAACTGGCGCGCAATGGTCAACTCTACATGAAGTACATTGGTGGAAAATACAACAGCGTCGAGTTCCATCGAGTCTGAGTATGGTGGAAAAGAACGCTCGTGAAGGCCCGGTGGAAACAACGAGTTCAACAGCAGCCAGCATCATCACCATCGTAGAGTGCAAGGACTGTTTGCATCACAGTCATCATCATCGTAGAGTTTACGACGCTCGAGTCTGAGTAAGGTGGAAAAGAACGCTCGTGATGGCGCGGTGGAAACAACGAGTTCAGCGGTAGCTGGCATCGTCACCATCGTAGAGTGCAACGACTGTTTGCATCACAGTCATCATCGTAGAGTCTTCAACGCTTGATGCTATGTGAAAATGTACAAAAAAAAGTTCTTCATCGAATATAATGTAAAAAAAAAAAAAAAATTGTCGTCAAACTGTATTCGCCGTAGATATAGGAAATAAATGGAGAACGATATTTGTTCAAAATGTTTTTATTCATTTAAAAAAAATCCCTCGCTCACACAACGCTTCGTACACAGACAGCCAGCTTTTCAACGACTTTACATTCGCTTTGGCGCAATTGTATTTTGTATTGAAGGAATGATGGGGACATTTAACGTTTGCGATTTTCGGCAACTTCTGCAGCGATGGACAGTCCAGAGTCTCCAGATCGATGACGTTTGTTGCTGAATCCGTGAATCTCGATAGCCATGAGCACTTCTCGAATCCCTTGGCATAGATCGTAGGAGCTCCTTCCAAGATTCCTCGAATTGTCGTTCTAGCTGCCTCGTATGGTATGCCACTGTGTTCCCATCGTATTCCATGATAATTGCGTTCCAGCCACTTGTTTGTCATTTTGTGCTTGGCCGGTAAAGCGTCCCAGGCGAATGGTGCATCGAAGAAGAATGTCAGCGGTTCAGCGTTCTTCTCATGGAGTTTGACGATGGACATCTCCTTTAGGACAAATTCGTTGACGGGTCTCTTGAACCCTTGCACGTCGACGATAAGCTCCATGATGACTGAAGTGGGCGCGGATCATTGGCATGATTTTATACCAATTTTTTAACCCCACCACTGATTGGATTGTACTCGACAATACGATCATGGAGGATCATGCAGTACGCTGAAGTTTGCGATGGAATATTGTTTTTCAATTCAAACTCAAGGCGCACATCAACAGGACCGGACTTGAGCGAATCGTTTTGTTTTGAGCAGTCAATGACAACGAGGGGGGCTTTTTCTAAAAATTCCATCCTACTCAGCCATGGTTCAGCCTCTTTGTTGTAATAGGTCGGCTGAAAGTTTGCATACATCTCGTAGAGAAGAGCATATTGATTTTGATCAATGTTCAAATTCAAATTTCCATATGGATAACATTGCGAGTTGAGGTATAGCTTGACGTCGCTCAGGTTACAATGATCAAAGTGGCTCGCATTGTGTTGTTTCTTATTTTTCCGATCCGTCTGCAACGCGAGTATGACATATCGTGGCTTCTCCAGCTGATTCGAAGTTTTCACAGACCACACGTGCTTGGAGGTGGCAGGCAGCAATGGATATTCATACAGTTCCCATGTTCGGAAACTCATGGAGATTGGTGCGTCTTTGGCGAGAAACTTTAACAGTTGAATTTTTCGCTGGTCCGAGACTGTCACATACGGCACGAGCCATTCTATTTTATGCAATACGAGTTTGTAGTCTTCAGGCGCTGTTTGTACAATGGCATTGTCGTCGGTCTTTGATCTCGTGAGAATCAACTCGTGCTTGGCATTTACGACAATTTTCCGATAATCTTCGGCAAATCCGAGGAGCATGCTGAGCGGAATGCACACATCAAAGTTTCCCGATACATCTACAATCTGCTTGGTCTCTTCGACATCGAGCCATCCAGTGTTCTCGAGCATAGAACTCTTGGCCGGTGAGAGAGATGAATATCCCTTAATTACACTTGTAATGCCGACATTCTTATTACGATCGATTTCTATGGCATTCAGCTCATATCGCACTTCCTCAAACAAATGACAAATGGCATTGTTGACGAGACTTGTAGCAGTAGTTGGCGCCCCATCACGCTTGGATAATTTTCCACATATGTGTAGCGAACTCTTGCTTGGCAGGATGGAGAGGTCTTGATGTTGGATGGCAATACGGATTTCATCGCTGTTATTGAAGGTTGAAGATGCATATGGCTGATGAGCGTGAATCTCACAATGGATGATGGATTCATCAAAGACCACGGGTGTCTGAATGTTTACGATTTCTTCTTCCATTTTACGCAACAGATGCACAGAGCACAGACTAAATAATTTTTTACACGCTTTCGCCACGCACTTTGAGACCCAAACTCTTCAAGAGTAGCACGTTTTGAGGTGTTAGCACTTTGGGCGCTGGCCGACGACTGATTGTTTTTATCCATGACCGTTTATTGTTATTGGAAGATCTGTTGAAAACAATGCCCATCACGACTTTATATGCAGGCGTATGGTGATTACTTCACCGCGGAAATTTACCAAATCACCGTCTTGATCCACTATGCGAAGCTGTATCGTGTCAATCGTTCGGCTCGTGATTGGCAGATAAATTACGTGGGAGGGAACTTCAATGATCTTATAGCCCGGTGGCACAGATGGAAAAAATTCGTGAATTGTGTGTACTTTTTGTCCGTTAATATAGGCGCCAGCGGTAATGTTGCACTCAACGCGTAGGGCGTTCACTTTGAGAATGGCTACTGGAAGATCGGATTCGTGTCTTTTATTGGCTTCCAATTTGCGTGCGGTGAAGCCTAGTAGATGACCAATAGAATCTTTTGGCTCAAAATTGACATCACGATCACACTCGATCTCACTGCGTAGCGTGTTATTGTTGGGTTTAATGCTGATGCTGATGTTTTTACGCGCGAGCTCTGCTTGTACAAACGTCTCAATATCCTCTATTTCATAACTGCCCGTAGGTATTGTCAACACCTCATCTCCCACGTAAAGTTTATCGTGGTCAACGTCGATATTTGGAATAGAGTTGAAGGTTAACAATTCCACGAGACCGAGGGTATAATTTTTGTGTGGCGAGAGTTCGATGGGGGGAAAGTACTGCGCCTCGAGTATGGACGATGAGCCAGATATGGTCAATGTTAAACTTTCGTCCATGATGCTGGTAAATTAACAACTGAATTCGCCACGTCATTTCCCTCCTATATATAGTGTATATTTGCCTTTGTGCTGCAGCTGCCGACAAAGAAACTTGAGACACAAATGTCCACATTCAATCGTATCATATTCCTGATATCTAGTATAATTATAATTTACGCTACCGACACGGAAATATCTCATGAGCTCGGATGGTGGTGGAAGATTGCCGAAACTATCAAAGTACATGACTTTCGATCCGGTCTTTTTGTAAGCGACCCAATGCGTGCCAGGACCGACATTTTCATCCAAATTTACAATTGCTGCTTCACATTTGAGAGGTCCGCTCGCAGGCAATGTGTCGCGCATGTAAACTCCGCGAAAATGTGGAATCTTTAGGATTTTTGCATATTTAAGTAGGTCGCGGTCGGTGAGGGGTCGGTGAGGTAGCGTAACTTCTAGTTTTTTGGCTTGATATGAAGGCCCAATCCTTGCTTATATGGTTTCAGATGTAGACCTCGACCTAATGCAATTGCTTCAATTGTCCGATTATGACGCTTACTTTCATCCAATTCACGTTTAGCTGCTTGAGCAGCATTTACAGCTTTAGCTATACTAGCCGCACCACCCGACAAAGCACCCGCAGCGCTAAGACCAGCAAAAATGGGCACGAGGAAGGGCAATAAACCACCAATTTTATGGGGTACAGGTAGAACCCGAGGTGTGCGCACTTTACCACCTTGCAACTTTACAGCTGCACGAGCACCCTTCAAAGCTGATTTAATAATCTTATGCGGATCATTACTTTGAATCATTGTCTTTTTTGCAGCGCCAATTATCTTTTTCAAACAAACGCCACCCTTGCGGGCCTTCATTCCCATGCCAAATTTTCTCTTTGTCTTCATAATATTTGCCACACCCCAAGCACTGGCTTTTTCACCGATACTAGCGTCTCTCGCGGTAACACGTTGCCTAGCCTGTTCAGCCAACACTTTATCCGCCAAATGTCTCGCCTCAAGATTATCCGGATTTTTCGAATACGCAATATCGTGTTGTTTGCAAGCCGTATCCAATGGATTAATGCCCGGATCACCACGAGCAAGGCGCTTGGCCAACTTTGTGCCTGGTCCACAATACTGATATCCAGGCAAATGTAGTTCAACGGGGAGTTTGTTGATTAGGCGGTTGACCAAACCTTTACCACTCTTCCTATGCACAATCATGTCTAAAGACAATACGCGACTGACGGATAGTACCTATAAGAAGCCTATTTATATGATTTCGCCGTTAGTCGTGTGTGAGATGACGTCCAGGAAGCAAACTATCGGAGGCGGACTTCCCGTGATAAATTTCGACGAGTTTGTCGAAGACCGTGGAGGGAAAAAGAAACAAAAACGCCATGGGTATTTATTGCCGGATAGTATACGTGCACTGTTTTGCGGTCCATCGAATTGTGGGAAAACCAACGCTTTGCTCACTCTCATCATCCATCCGAATGGTTTGAGATTTGAGAATATTTACTTGTATTCCAAATCGCTCAAGCAGCCAAAGTATAAGTTGCTCGAACAATTACTCGAACCTGTGAGCGGAGTTGAATATCATCCATTCGAGGCGCATGAACACGTGATAGCGCCAAGTGATGCACGATCCAACTCTATATTCATCTTTGATGACATAGCATGCGAAAAGCAGGATAATGTTCGGGCCTTCTTTTCCATGGGACGACATGAGATTGTTGACAGTTTTTATCTTTGTCAGACGTACACTCGTATTCCCAAACATCTCGTGAGGGATAATGCAAATTTCGTGGTGCTTTTCAAGCAGGACGATATGAATCTCAAGCACGTCTACAATGACCATGTTAATACGGATATGACTTATGCGTGCTTTAAAAACATGTGCGTGAAATGTTGGAATTCTGACAAGTATGCATTTATCACGATTGACAAGGATAGCGATATTAACGGAGGTCGATATAGACAAGGTTTTGATTATTTTCTCACTATTGATAAATGACTCATCGCTGGTAGTTGAAGAGACAGTATTACGCATTCCGTGGTAGTGACAACATGAAGAGCGAACAATTGTTGCGTGAAAAGGATGTGTTGCGTGAAATTGCCAAGGCGAGCGATGCAATCAGACGAAAGCATCGAATGATGAAAATTGGGAAAGATAACGATCAGCAGAGAATGCAGGATGTCTTTAAGCCTATAGTGGGGCCATTGGAGAAATTGGTGTCGTATAAAAACGGTGAGGTGGTGACGGTGAAGGAGGAAATTAAGGATGAAAAAGTGGGAGATAATGTTGAAGAAGAAAAAGAAGATGCATTAAATAGTGTGAAACATCAAAATGCGGCACATGATTCCTTGAAGAGTGAAACACAAGATTCGTTTAAATTGATATATGAGGATGATGATGATGACTCGCAAAATGTCGATGAGCTGATCAGCGAATATCTCCTGCTATTACAAACAAATAGAAAGGCAACCTTGGATGTATTATATGGTGTACGAAATCTCGCTAACAACAAATTAATGATTGGCAGTTCTCCGATAATTTTCGACTCTGAACATATTCGTGTGGGAGATGCGAGTTATGCGAAAACTGTTGGATTAACGGAGCTCTTGTTTAAAAAAGTGCCGAATGTCGAAACTCTCACACCGGACGATTTGAAAAACTACGAAAAGATTGTTATCTCGACGAATGCGCACAAAAAATTGTATAAGCCTAGTGAGGCTATACGACGTAACACCAGCCACAAATTTAACACATATATCGCCAATATAGTCGATCATCATGTGGGACAGGGTATGCCGAAGTATAAGCTAGCTAGAAAAAACACCCAATTGGACTATATATATTGGGACAATCCAAACGAGCTAGTGGATCGTCTTCGCTTACTTCTGGCATCCCAAGCAGCCGGAAATTCATCACATGCGAATGAAATTATATCGATTATTGAGGAATTGCGCGAAGCTGAAATCATTTATTAACTCGACATCGGGGAATTTACGCATTCTCATCATGAGTGTCGATGTGTTTGGACGTCATTCAAGTAGGAGTGTACTCCACAGTAAGCAAGGTCCTCCAGGTCGACCCGGGATTGGCTTTAGAATTACCGCAGATGGTCATTATGACTTGGGGCAGAAACGATTGTGTAACATTGCAAATCCGGAAGGAGAAGATGACGCCATCACTCTAAGTGCGTTACAAAAGAAATCTCGAACTATCATTAAAAACATACGCAAAGAAATGAATGAGAGTAGTCACTTGTTGGTTAATGGACTTGAAGCTACGATACGAGACATTACGAGAACACTCGAGGCCGATGTCAAAGCTCTACAAGATTTGGTGATTCGTAATTCGAACGTCATTGCTGAATTGGACGCACGACTGAGTGGACTGGAAAATGAACGAAAAAAGGGGCGCTCTCGTGCTGGAGCTACATAAGCCTGCTCGACGAAACTATCCGCGTCGACATGTGGACATCCGTGGCTTGGACGAAACCTGGCAAGCCGACCTCGTCGATATGTCATCATACGCTCGTCAAAACTCCAACCACAAATTTCTCCTCACCGTCATCGATACCTTCTCGAAATTCGCCTGGGCCGTGCCAATGCTGAGTAAGAGTGGTAAAGATGTGGCAGCAGCAATGAAGTCGATCCTCGTTAATGGACGCATACCGCAGAACTTACACGTTGATCGGGGAAAAGAATTCTACAATTGTGACTTTAAGGCCATCATGAAAAAGTACAATATTCACATGTATTCAACGTATAGTAACTTGAAGGCATCCATTTGCGAGCGTTTCAATCGTACATTGAAGAACAAGATGTGGATGCAATTTAGTCTTCGTGGTAATTATAAGTGGATCGATATTCTTGATAATCTAATTGCCGAGTACAACGATTCTGTACACCGCACCATTAAGATGAAGCCGAGAAATGTCAACGCGGAAAATGAGAAGCAATTGCAGCAGATTTTCAATAAGCCTCCAATGAAAAGATCTCCGAAATTCACCGTTGGTGATAAAGTGCGAATCAGCAAATTTAAGACTGTTTTCGAAAAGGGTTACACCCCAAACTGGACAACGGAAATATTTACAATCTATCGTGTGAAAAAAACTCATCCCGTGACGTACCACTTGAAGGACCATAAAGATGAACCGATCGCCGGTGGTTTCTACGAACAAGAGCTTCTCAGGGTCAAGCACCCCGATATCTATCTCATTGAAGCGGTATTGAAGAAGCGCGGTAATCGAATGTTTGTAAAGTGGTTAGGTTTCGACAATAGCCACAATAGTTGGATAAGTAAATCCGATTTGTAGTCGATAATAAAGAAAATGGAAAAATATGTATGTTTTATGACTCTTGACCTGCTGGTTGTCCCCGCATCCCTCCAAGGCCTCCGACCGACTCCACAGCAGGCTTGCTTCTCCCCCGTCTCGCCGTCGCCCTTTTTTCATGGAACGTGAGGAGATGGATAGAGTGAATAAACACATGTGATTATAAAAAGTCCGCTTTTTTATTTACGAAAAATAATAAATCCATTCTTGCACAATATATACAGCAAACATAATTTTAACATCGAGTGAACAAAATATATACATAATTTTCACGAGTTTTATACGTCAATATTCACAAAAATATACACAATTTTACATCAAGGTTGTGGAAAAAAAATAATGACGAAACTTTTCACGACGGTATTCTGTAATGCCCCCATGGTAGGGTATCAGAGGTCCCAGGTATGATATACCGCTTATCATCATGAGGACTTAGAGCGATTTTCGTCTCACGAATAGTGTAGACCTTGTGCAACTTCGATCGAATACACGTTTGACTACGCATCATTTCAATCTCTTCCTTCAAACATCGGGCATAATCGTCAAACGTGATTGTCCTCGCCACAACACTGCTCTTGACACCTTTAACTTTTTTCGTGTCCTTCTTACCCTCGACACGTGTCGCATACATTTTCGATCGAAGTCCAATGAACTCGGTCATAATTGCACCATTGCATTCGTCTTTCATGAGACCGGGTACCTTCTTGTTGACAAGCGGCATATCATACCTATTGTCCGCTGAATAGTCGCTCGTATCAAATTTTTCAATGTCACACTTCATGTCTGCGTATACATCTTCGCTCTCAATGGCATATATGAGGCTATCTGTATCGGTATACATCACTTTACATTTATTCCGATACAATGGTACCATATACTCGTGATGAAATCCATACAAGCACGTTTTGGATATGTCGAGTATGCACATACCCACATATATCGGCTTGTTGAACTTCACCTCGAGATTGCGCAATTCTACGGCAACGAGGTTTTCGGAAAAAACGCTTCGGCTGTGGAAGTTTGGCTTCGCAATCATTGCCTCCGCGCCATACCTGCCCTCCCATTTTGTCAAAAGCTTTACATCTACATGATTGCGTACATTCTCCATCGTTTTGCCAAACACAGCATTATTCATCAATTTGAATAAATTCTTTTCAAAATCGTTTTTGGCCAGCGTTCGAAACTGAGTATTTAACTCGATATATGAACGTAGCCATGGGGATTGTGTGAATTGTAATACCCTATGGATTTTCGTGAGGCAAAGTCCATGACGTAAACATTGTTGTAAATTTCTATAGTGTATGATGTAGCGTTTTTTATCGCAGACGGTTGCTAGCAGCTTTTCCTGCTGCATACCCGGTGGTTTTTCGTGTATTGGGCAAAACGGTAGGTCTTTGTGCGCATCATGTAAAGATTGGGGATATTCCAAGTCGACCTCAAGGATGTAGCCTATAGGTGAGTCTAGCGCGATGGATAATGGATCAAACTTGGACACGTCGTTGACCCATCGAAAATCTGCGTATGGCAAGGGTTGACACATTGCCCATCCATACAAATTGTTCACGTCAAAATACATCAAGTATGATGATGCTTTCGATGGATCAAACGACTCCATGTATTTATTATTAGCGTGTGCATATCGGTTTGAGCATTGACTGAGACCACCGCGTATACCCCGCTCAACGAATAAAACCATGTCGATGTCAGTTAGTAATTCAAACTTGACATTCGAGTGTTTCAACATTGCATCCCAGGTATACCCCGGCAATGTGTAGTAATACGCGGGATCTAGCCCATAGCTCTCAATGCACGTATTCCGAAAGTTTTCGAAAATATCAGCTAATAACAAGACATCTGTCTTCAAGTACAAATCGCTATAGTCACCCAGCGTTCGAATGGAGAACCGCTCCCAAACGTTCTCCGCATGTGCGTACTCGCTCTCGGATACTGTAGCATCTGTCAGGGAACTATAAAATGCGTCACGTGGTGGTAAGCAAGTGTCGTCCAACCTGCTCACGTTGTCAATATACTCATAAGGGTAGACCCCTTTTCGCGTCAGCAAATTGAAATTGTCCGTCGATAGAGTTGAAAATTGCATGCGTAAAATTTTGAGTTTATCCTCGGTCAAAAATGAGGCTAATTTGTCGAGACTGGTATTGAGGAATTTGTATGAATCGATGAAGCGCAATTGGATTTTCTGTTTAGAATCGTCTGTGATTTGAATGTGCTTCGTGAAGGAGATGTATTTCTCTTTTGTGATTGGAAGCACATCGGTCTTTCCTTCGAACGCTGTGGCTACTTCCTTGATAATAAAATGTGCATCGTAACCCGATAAATTGTGAAAAACTACTGGAATGAAGAATGACTGTTTGTAGTTTAAATTGCAATTAGAATGGGCAGGGCCTCTATAGCGTCCAGTCAGATGGCAATGATCTCGAACGCGTATATCGTCTTGCGCGAATGGTTTCCTGCATATATGACATTGGGTCGCTTTGCGAAAACTTGTCCACTCGCTCGGTGTCAGATAAATCATTGGAACATTGTCGCAGAAAATTTCTTTTATGCGCAATGCTAGATTTTTCAGTTCTTCGACAAACCACGATACACAATCAGCACTGCGACGCGAGTGATATGAAGACAATGAATCGTCATACGAACAACGCACGTAATATCCAATACTAAACACTTCATGGTGTTGATACATATCTTTTGCTTGGGTCTTCTCATCGGTCTTTGCCAGCACACACTCCAAATCAGCATAAACGATGAAAGGATGTCGCTCTTTCCGGCTAAAGTTGTTGAACTGGAGCCACTTATTGGTGTCATTCGGAAGTCGGATCGCGCAGTCGTTTATCGCCCCACAATCGACCTCGTGCGATTGCAATTTTTCCTCGGAACCAAAATAGTGCAAACACCTGCAAAAAAAGATTGTTTTTTGTTTAATTCGTCTAGCATATATATATAATTACCTAGATATATATTATGGTAACTACATACCGATCACAGATATATTTTTTATGCTCCATTTTGGTTAGTTGTGCCCTCACGAGTCTCGACAGATTCTTGATCCATACGAAGTGCCCCACATTGTTGTCCTCAGTATCTTGCATGTACAGCAAATTGATGTGCTTTTCCTTCTTATTTTGAGTCACGCGTATTGGAACGATGTCCTTTTTGGTGGTGGTGGTGTACACATTGATGGATAAATTGTTTTGCAGCTCAAATTTTTTTATTTGATGTATGGTTACCGGGAATTGAATATCCTGTAGATTCAGTACGCTTGAGTAATGTGGGTAAGATGACGGACGGTCACTGTTTCGTTCGGCTGGGTATAAAGCAGCGACAACTGCCCACGCGAAACATGCGTTATCGTTGGATTTGACGTTGATCACAGCTCTCTTCATCATTATTTCCCGCGGTAATGATATGGAGCACCCAGCACGCATTGGATTATACTTATTCACATTTATCGTGAGGTTAAGTATTTTCTGTAGAGCCCAGCCACTATCTCGTTCTTGAAATTCGTCGAGTAAGGTTAAAGTGGGCTCCATAACGCGTTGCTGGTACCACTCATTCAAATCGCTTGTGTTAAAGAGTTCACAGTTTCGCGTGTTGACACTTTTATTAGCATGTTTGTCTCCACTCGCGAATTCACCATTGAACACTGTATTAACTTTGATACTGTTGTGTTTGCAGATAGTATTTTGCACATGTTGAAGCACTAGATCGCGAGCATCGTTCAGAAATTGCCGTGGTTCGATGTGGTTACGATTGATT
Organism: Ophion ellenae; assembly: GCA_963210295.1. Lineage (NCBI taxonomy): Eukaryota > Metazoa > Arthropoda > Insecta > Hymenoptera > Ichneumonidae > Ophion > Ophion ellenae. Next base: position 14,155,054 of record OY723397.1, on the reverse strand, counting down.
ACGGAGCCGGTCAATATTCGACTATTGAAGGATGTGTCAATCTCTCGCCAGGTTAGCCCATGATGACCGTGTCCTGCACCCGTGTGTATAAAATGATTACGCACAGAATTCCTCAACCCTTCTAGCCGCGCTATTTGGGCTATCAATGACTGTTGAAGTCCAATTGATAGTCGCGGGCGCTTAATCCGGCTTTGCGTTTCCAATTCTTCGATAAACTCAACGCACCGTTGTTCCCACACAGCAAAATCTTCGAATGAACTTAGGAGCGCGGCTTGGTCGTGCAAGATTTGTTCCGACTTCTCCGTGTTGCCCTCCATATTTGATGAAACGAGGCTTCCCAAAAGAGATGATGTTCACTAACTGACTGCTCGATCCAAAGTGCGAACACTTTTGAGCGCAGCAGATCATTAAAAATGGTTTTCCCCTTTTTCGTCTTTCCCTACCATCTCGGAAAATATCACCAACCCACGAGAATTTTCTAATATCGCATTGGATTGCCGGGAAAAATAAAAGAGCATCTCAGTCGAGATGCGTGCAGTGAAAAAAAAATTCATGGGCTCTCCATCGGTGCGCAAGTGGTCCACGGTTGCAGCCTAAAAAGGGTCTTTTTCCATAGATCTTCGAAAGTTTATAGTTTTTCAAAATAAACACCCCGTTATCATATATATGCTCGGAATAGCGAAGCAATAAAAAAAAATCTAATAGCTTGGAGAGTGGTGTTAACGAAGAAAAAAAATCCTTAACCATGGGGCTAACTTGTCCAGACCTGCACGATATCAAGTGTCGGCATCAAGGCTTGACGTTACACTCTCTATAAATATTATCATTCAGAGATGAAAAACTCAAGCCCTGTAAAATGGAAATGCATTTTTTTTCCCCGGATCACTGTCTTCGTAGCATGCTGTCGTAAAATTTTATGGGTTTTCAAGTGTGGACCTATGGAATGATGAGGCCTGAGTTGCACATGCGAAGCGATAGGGTATGACGGTCCGTGGCGCTCGACGTAAAAAAAAAAGAGTCGTAAAATTTGAGACTTTCGGACGAGGTGGTTGAAACGTTGCAATGTATAACAGTGTCTCGGACATGAGCCTCCGTCGAGATAGTTGAAAAAAAGAACATCTGGATAAATTCCTACACCTTTTCTTAGCCCTCTACGTAACTTCTTAAGAGACAACGTCACACACACGCACACACACACACACACACACACACACACACACACACACACACAATTAAAAATACAAAGTGATTGTTGTAATAACAAAAATGTATGTTTCATTAACCCTCTCCCTTCTCCCCTCTCGCCCGCGGGTCCAGCTATCGCCAGGAAGACATCGTCACCAAAAACTAGCCTCCCCACTCTCTAACACCCCCCCCCCCCCTTTCCCTCCGCCGGAACCCCGCACTCGGCTGCCGCATGCAGGATCCCCCCCCCCCCCTCCGCCGAGCATACCCCGGCTTCCCCGCGCTCGACTCCCCCGCCCCGCTCCCCCCTGAGATCCCTGAGTTAGAACCGCTCTAGTTCCTCTACTTCTAACTTACCCTTACGAGCGGCGGTGCGTAGCGGGTAGAGGAAGAGGACGCTGCTGTATCTGAAGGGAACGTCCGCGATCGGTGTGAACTATCTCGAACCGAATGGAGATTTCGGGGACAGCAAGTTCCACAGCAGGCCTCTTAGAAGACGATGTACACGCGCCCATAGGGATGGAACCTAGTTGTGTGCGGACTCAATGACAGATGGAGACTCCGCAACAGGTGAGTCCGTGACGTAAGAACTGATTTCAGGTTCGACGACAATAGAGCAGGATTCGACGTCGAATGAAATTACCGGAAATGTTGCTTCGTGTTCAGGTGATGCTGCGATCGTGGATGTGTCTGAATCACCGACTGGTGACGGCGGAGATACGCGACGGATTGAACGATCGTCCAAGATATACACTCGCGAATGGAGGAGAGTATTTGAAATAATGCGCAACCTTGCGCTAAGCGGCAATTGATTGAACCTTTGTTCTAGAGTTCTATTATCACCGCGGGAATGTCGATCCGATGTTCCGCCTCGGCTAGACTGAGCGCGGCGTCGTTGAAAGTGAGCACCAGCACGTCTTCTTGGCATTAGAGAAAAAGTAAGTTAACTAATAAATTCAAAATAACTTGTTTCAGGTATTGGCCCAGTTTCCAAGTTGTGGCACGGGTGCTTGGCCTCTAGGCAGCACACTCGCAACACTGAAAAGGATATGAATTCGTGCAAGCGTAGTAGCACTGAATTCAAATTTATTTGAGGAATGAGATTGCACGGTAGATCGGGGTGATCGTGCTTGGCCACTAGGCAGCACGAAAGATCACCTAATCACCGGAAAAGGATGGGGCCGTTTCGTGCTCAGCTAAGGAGCACTAAAACACAAGGCAAAAAGTAGTAGAGAACTTTGGATAAACTGGCACAATTCCTTTGACAAGTATTTCTTGAATATACTTGGAATTCTGAATAAAAAATGCCGAAGAAAACGATGAGTGACACTTTTGATTAAATCAAGGAATTCAGGATTAACACAATAAATTAACACGAGACGATGATCACTTTTGGAGATTATCGATATATTGTTACAACTTTAAAAATGAATTAAATCGTAGAGAATAGATTGGATATAATGAAAATGAACGTACGAAATGAATATTCGTATAAAAATCAAAAAGGGTATAACTGTTACCCAAAAAGAATCGAAGATTCAAAAGTTACAAGAGCCGATTTTCCAGCGTGCGGGTCCGACGAACGGAGAAGCGCGACTGACTGGTGGAGAGACCGGAGAACTGTCGAAGGAGAGGTACCCCTTCTTTTATATACTCCTCGAGTGGAGTCGGCGGCCATCTTGGTGGGGCCAGCATCCAGCGTCGGGGAAGTGAGCGCTGTTGTGACGTAGGCATCCTTCCTTCTCCCTTACTCTTATGGGACGGTATGGAGTACCGGCGTCTTTCTCTTTTCTTCTTACAGGATCAAATGGAGCTCTTGATGAATTAATTCTTATTAATTTACCATGAGCTTTACAATTTATTACATTAGTCCATATTGTTCGTATTCGTGTGTGCGATTTAATAATAAATGTTTCATAATTTCGGAACTTGTCCAGATTGTTTAATGTATGATTTTTGTTATACAAGTCTTGTAAATATTGAATAAAATTTGATTGTTACATTCTGTTTATTTCCTTACATAACGGGTAAGTATTTTGTATAGGATTTATTAGTTGTTATAATGTTATAAAACTTAAAGAAAATATCGAGGTATATATATAAGTATACTTGTGCGTAAAACATTTTATTAAAATGTCTTATTAAATATCTATTAAAGTTAGCGGTGCGCATTAGAATATGTTGCGCGAAGGTTAATAGTTTTAGTAACATTGGTAAGTTATTTTTACGTGGTTATTTTGCTATCAAAATCCATTATTAACATTGTACAAGAGTTAATATTGCTCTAAATTCACGATTCAAAATAGAATGTAATATTTGAGACTTCAGAGAACATTTATGAAATTTAACAATTACTCTATCTTGGTTAACAAGGGGTTTTGCATTAATAAATTTAGAACAAAGGAATGGTGCGTAGTTGGTTACAGCATCCGCCGGATGTTTAGTCTGGGTAGATAGCGAGGCGGCCCCGAGTTTTATTATCAATGTTTATGATACGTGATTTTTGCGAGATGTAGTTTTGAGATACCAATAATATTGATGGGACGTGATTTCGATGGTGACCGTGCGCCTCGTGGCGACTGTCATGGCGGCTGCACGTGGAGCCAAGTCCAAGTGCAAGTGCACTGAAATGTTGGGGAACTATCATGGCGGGCCCCCCTTAAGGATGCATATACTGGGATGAAAAGGGATGCCTATGGGAGGTGTCATGGCGGCCTACAGGACCACAGGGGTTCCCGGAGGATTCTACGATATTAGCGGGATTCCAATATGGCGGCTGTTAGCCATCTTGGCGGCCCGAAACCATCATGGCGGCCTCCTTAGGTGAAGCTTGCAAGAGGGTACGCTATAGGTATACGGTAACGCGGGGTATCCGCGGATTTGCAGGTTTTTTGAGTTTTTGGGAGAAAACAATGGCCGCCGGGGCCGCGAGTTGGGTCTACATGAAAGAATATATTTTTAGGGAAATTTTGACACCCGCGGGACCGCGGTACGATTTTTGGTTTTGAGGGAAACGAATTTCGCGGGTCGCGACTAAGAACAGGAGTATCAGGAGAACACGACGTCATAGGAGGTCGAAGCAAGTATCTCTTCTTTTCAAAAATCGAAATTAAATAGTTCTAATTGTTTTAAAATTATGGGAAAGGTATAGTTGGAATCGGGATTTTTTCCTCTTCAATATGGCGGACAGACGTACTCATTTTAACCTGATTTTAACTATGTTTTAAGTAACTTTAACATGATTGGTTGGTTATAAAAATATGGTGTTTGGGGCTTATTTACTACTGAATGTGCCGTTTAATATTGGAAAAGTAAAACTTTGAAAAGTTCTATTTTAACCTGGTTTTAAGCGTTTTTAAGGAGATTGAATTATTATTATGATTTCGTTTTTTATTCTTTATTATCCTCCTTTTGCATTAAGTTCGGTGACAAAGTGGTTTTTCCTAATTTTGTGTTTTTATCCTAGCCTTAAGGATTTTAAGGCGGAACAATATATTTTCGTGATGTGATACGTAGGGCTTTATTTGTTCTTAAGTATATGTAGTATTATGTATATAATGCAGAATTGCGTAACTACTATATTAGAATCATTTAGGGCAAAAAGTATTGTAAGATATATTGCTTCTTGTAGAAATGAAGAATTATATTATCTTATACGTTGTCTAATTTATTCTACATAAGAAAAAATATTTCTGGGTAGTGGTTGTTAATACATATGCGTATTCTTATTGGGAGTATCATAGTGTTTAGAGAAAGTATGTGGATAATTGTGTTTATTCCTTATGTTCTAGGGTATTTAATGGAGGGCAAGATCGCCAGGACGTAACACCTTCAAGGCATCGAGCTTTTTGTTTATTTGGACGACATCGTCATTTATGCAAAGACACTAGTTGAACACGAGAATAAATTCAACAAACTTGCGAAAAAATTAAGGCAAGCCAACTTAAAATTACAACCGGACAAGTGTGAATTTTTAAGACGAGAAGTGGCATATTTGGGTCACATCATAAGTGAGGACGGGGTTAAACCCGATCCCAAAAAATTGGAGGCTCTACAGGGATACCCTAGGCCTACCACTCCGAAAAAGATAAAACAATTTTTAGGACTTGCAGGTTATTACCGCAGGTTTATCGAAAATTTTTCAGGCATTGCAAAGCCACACAAATTTATTAACAAAGGGATCGACCTTCAAATGGACCGAATCTCACCAAAAAGCCTTTGATTCGCTTATCGAGGCGTTATGTAAAGAACCAATTCTTCAATATCCGGATTTCACGAAACCATTCATCATAACAACGGACGCATCCGATCACGCCATTGGCGGAATTTTGAGCCAAGGCGAAATTGGTAAAGATAGACCCGTTAGTTACACCTCTCGAACTCTTGGAAAACACGAAGTTAATTACTCAGTGATCGAGAAGGAATTATTGGCTATCATTTATTGTGTAAATCATTTCAGACCTTATGTCTACGGCCGTGAGTTCATATTGGTAACGGGTCACAAGCCGCTCGTATGGCTTCACTCCGTAAAAGACCCGGCCAATCGGCTTGTGCATTGGCGCCTTAGCGTTGCTAATTATACTTATAAAATTGTATACAAACCAGGAAGGGTAAACAGCAATGCTGACGCCCTCTCCCGGAACCCGCCAGTAAAAAATCAGACTGTGCTCATGGTGAAACATACGCCATGTAAAAGAAAATCCGAATCGCCTATCGTTGGTCCAAGTCGGGCAAAAATCGGTAAACCGACTCCTAGTGAAAACGACGATTCGGACTCGGACGAAAGATTGTTCGATCCACCAGCTGGAAGAAACCCAGCTAAAAAACGAAAACCTACCTTAATTCCTGATACGGATACGGAGGAAATCCCCGATCCGTCGGACGGCAACCAAAGGAAAAATCCACCTGAAAAAAGGAAAAAGTTGGCCGGCTCCGCGGACGAGGACGATTTCCTCGGTTTCCGAAATTTCCCGACAATTTCGCAAACGTCTGGCAAAACGCCTTGTCGTTGGGAAAAAGAAAAAGAAACTCCGAAAACCCGGAACCTGGAAGAACCGCCTTCCCATCCTCAATCCGTCGGACCTGTAAAAGTAACAACCTTGCACACGTCTATTCCAGACGCAAGTCCAAACGACGGAAACGCGGAAAATTTTCAAATACCGCAACTTCTAGAAGATCGAGAAATAGCCCCATTTCCTGAGGATTCCGAAACTCCGGAACCGTCAGAACATGGAGAAAACATTGAGAATATCGATGATCTCACCGAAAGCTCAAGCGACTCATACGACGACTCTGTAAATAGCGACATATTTGATAATGAAAACCCCGAGTATGCATTACCGAGGGAAAACAGTGAAGTCCAAGGTAGACTCACCATACGCGAAGCACGTGATAATTTGTCCATGTTCAAGGACAATCTCGTCGTCTTTGTCACCACTTCCGGGAGACCAATCGATGATGGAGCGAAAGATCTCCAAACTCAAAATTTGTTTCCCAAAATCGAGGAAACCACGTATTTACGACCCAAGGTAATAAACGAAAATTCAAGATGCATATTAGCTATACCATTATTGGCTAATGTACACGAAAATCTTTTGATCGAGGACCTTGAAGAAGCCCTCGACTCCTTGAAAAACTTTGTCCGCCAAACATCTACGAAACAAATTTATGTCGCGAAAACAAACTCAATCGGAAATGTATCATGGAACGAAATTAAAAATGTTTTGATACGATCGCTAGGGAACGACGAAGTTACGTTGACCATTTGTAAACAACTCATTCAATATCCTCCCGAGGAAAATCGTATCGCAATTATAGAAGAAAACCACGACTCGTTGGTAGGAGGTCATAAGGGAGTGAATAAAACGTACAAACGAATCAGAGAAAATTTCTTTTGGAAAAACATGAAAAGCGAAATTCAAGAGTACATTCAACATTGTAGAGGTTGCCAATTAAAAAAATTAGTTCGCGTCAAAACTAAGCAACCCATGGTGATCACCGACACCCCAAGGGCGGCCTTCGACAAGGTGGCCATGGACGTGGTCGGACCACTTCCTGTTACGAAGATGGGCAACGAGTACGTGCTGACCATCCAGGATCTTCTCACCAAGTACTCGTTGGCAATTCCGCTGAAAAGAACAACGGCGATCGACATCAGCGAGGCGTTCGTCAAAAACTTCATCGCTCGTTTTGGTGCTCCTCGCGCCCTTCTCACCGACCAGGGGGCGAACTTTCGGAGCAGTTTTATGAAGGCCATCGCGAGGAAATTCAGAATCAAAATGTACCAAACATCAGCCTTCTACCCGCAGTCCAACGGGTCAATCGAAAGGTCTCACCATGTCCTCGCGGAATATCTGAAACAGTACGTGAACGAAAACAATGATTGGGACGAGCTCATCGAGTTAGCGATGTTCTCTTATAATACGAGCCAACACGAGGGTACAGGGTACACCCCTCACGAGCTAGTTTTCGGTAAACTGGCCCGCCATCCGTCGGGTTATCAACAAATCGAGGAGCAACAGGATACGACTTATGCAGCATACCTGGAGGAGCTCTTCTCTCGAATTTACGAACTCCAACAACTTGCCGCCGAAAATCTGAAGAGATCCAAGGAGAAATCAAAAACGTATTACGATCGGAGAATTAATCCGAAAACCTTCAAGGTCGGCGATAGGGTTCTCATGTTGAAGGAACCAAAAAGGGGAAAATTCGGTGACCAATACACCGAACCATGCGAAATTCTGGAAATTTTATCAGGAGGAAACGTGAAGATCCTCTATAAAAATAAACCTCGGGTAGTCCACCCCAACAAATTAAGAGGCACCCGATTATGAACTCAGCGTGTGTGTGAAATGCACCCTTCGTCGAACGGACACATATCGAGTGCAACCCCATGCTGGGCGCCGAATATTGGATCGACGGCACTTGGTATCGTTTCACACCACATCCAGTCGAGGTACCGCCTCCTGGACAACTGCATCCCGCTTCCATGCCTACCTGGGGATACAACCCCATTGGAAATTTGGCATCCAGCGGAATTTATTCTGACCACGAGATCAACCAGCTGTGGGACAGGATAATGTTCCCCGCTGAAAAACCAGCATTACTCAACAACATCGCAAGGGGTTTCGCAGGACACGACATACCCCCGGGAAGCGTTTCCCTCACGACACTGATGGACGAGGACGCTCTCCAACACGTGGCTGATGGAGTAATGCACAAAATCTGGGGTGGTTTCGAAAAATTCGGGATCATCAGTGCGGGACTGTTCGGGGTCCTCGCAATCCTCACCATCATCAAGGCGATCATCGATACTTGCATCCATGGATATACACTCCACACTCTGTACGGATGGAGATTCACCCTCCTAGGAGCCATCTGGAACTCGGTGACAAGCCTCCTGATTAGCAGAGCTCACCATGCTGAACAACGGTCGTCGAAGATTACCAACGACGAACCTCTAGAGCTGGTGTCCATCAATGACAATCGCGACCATCCGACGACGTCGAGGCGTTTGTCGGGCGTCGATCACGGACTCTTGGAGCGGCTCAACGCCGGTCCTCAGCAAAGCTGAAGCATTGCTTCAGACTTTTAGGGGGGAGGTGTTACGTCCTAGCACTCTCGCCCTCCAAATATTCATATCTGGTACGAATTGTATTAATTATTAAGATTTTTTTTCCTCGCGCTAAACGCGCTCATTTATGTTTTTCTTGGGGTACATGTTAATCAGAACGACCCATATATGGTCGATTTCACTCAGAAACCCCGTTATATAAAATATTCGTGAATATATCTTTAAATTGAGCATGCGTATATCTCCCCGGATACTTTAGGGACAAACAGTTCCCATAATAACATTACCGCTAAGCTTACCTGTAACTTCAGGGACGAGCACATGGGTGCTCGGATTAACTTTACAATTAGCCTCATATACGCGTACATATCTGTTTGCCTGTACACTTCTGGGACACGCACATGGGTCCCCGGAGTACCATATCGAAATGTCTCATATATACATACATATACACGTACCTGCATGCTTCAGGGACATATACGAGAGTCCCTGGAGTACCTCCTATAATAATTCCGCATGTCTATTTCCATGCACACTTTAGGGACATAAGTCCTCGAAAAGACTTTAACGAATATATATATATATACATTCTCCAGGACCTCAGAGTCCTAATGTACCATTCGTATACTCTTATGCATACTTCGAAGGCATTAGTCCTCGGAATAACCTTAGTGAATATCCATACATGTATATATATATATATACATATACGTACTCCATACGCTTCAGGGACATATAGCCGAGTCCCGGAGCAATATTTCATACATATCTACTTTCATGCATACTTCGGGGACATAAGTCCTCAAAGTGACACTCACCAATATACATATATATATACTCGGGACATACAAGAGAGTCTCTGGAGTACAAATAATAATATTAATACCTATACTTACATGTATATTACGGGGACATTCACGAGTCCCCGAACTAGTATCCAACATATATATGTATATTCGTGTTGACCATAATACAATGGTCCTAGAAATAAGAAATATTGTCATATCTATATTATGTATATATTGGGGACGCGAGAGTCCTCGAATAACCCGCGAAACTGTTCCCAAGCGATCAGCTTCATCGCGAGTTTTCTCACAGACCTCCTCGGAGCTTGGTCACCACGTAGTCAGCACATCCTGCCGATAACGAAAAATATTCAATTCATTGCCCATGTACAACTCGAGAAAAATAACGTTATCAGTGCTAATATTCGGTTACATGGGGACCGAGCTCGAGAGCGAGGGTAATGACGCCAAGCCCTTTGTCTCGGAGACAAAGAGGGCGAGGATACATATTGCGCTCCGGGAGCTGGCCAGTCAGTTCCGTCCGGTCTCTCCAACAGCGCGCATCGCAGAGTCGACGCTCTGAAAACCGGTACACCTATTTTATTCTTTTTTATATTCTTTTCGAGTTTACCCCGGTCTATTCGTCAGTGTAACTATAAGTCTCTGTAAAACCGGCATTAATTGTTTAAATCATAATAAAAAATAAAAGGAAACAACACGTCAAACACTGCAACGAATGAATTAACGAAACTTATATTATTTTCTTTATTGAATGTAACTACGCTTATTTACGTGTAAAATACACAATCGTTTATATAACATTCGATTTCTTCGCGCTATTAAAATCACGCAAAATACGGCGACCGCGAAAAAGTGTAACATTTTCCGAGCAAATAATTAAAATATATTTGGCTCTCGTTCGTGCGTGTAAACACGCAACGAATAAATCATCGTAGTGCATTTCTTTCTCTCTTTCTCTCTTCCTCTCACTCACGCCCTTTTTCCCAACACACGTATTCGTCTCACTCATAAAATCATACTTGTCCGAAATTGGACAAATCTTGAAGTGCCTTTTTTATGAGGCTTGGGAAAGCTGACGCACGAACACGCTACATCCGCTGACTCGCCGTAATCTGGCAGGTTAGCGACTGGCACGGTTAATCCGGTGCTTAGTGTTCGGACGTCGATTTCCCTTGACCTTTAAATTTGTATTCGCGGCTGGCTGCCAATCGCCGTAACCGGGCGGAGGTGGGCCAGACGTAGCGAGTCGGCGGTGCCGTAATCTGGCACGCACTAGACTCGCTCAGCGTACCAAATTTTATTTCATATAAATCTGTACCTATGCGTTAGACGAATACGTTTCCCGATACATTCGCTCGACAAATAAAAAACCCTCGTCCGTCCAAAATCGGACGTATAAACAGGGTATTTTCCGAGGAATTCGGAAGGTTTGCCGCACGAACACGCCACACGCGCCGACCCGCCGTAATTCGGTAGGTCAGCGACTGGCACGGTCACACCGGTGCTTAGTGTTCGGGCGTCGGCTTCCGTTATTCTCAACGTTTGTTCTCGCGGCTGGCCGCCAATCGCCGTAACCGGGCGGAGGTGGAGCCAGACGTAGTGAGTCGACGGTGCCGTAACCTGGCACGTCTTGCACTCACTCAGCGGTTCAAATAATTATAAATTCTATACATGTATATTTATATTTCAAAGCGAATGTATCCCTCATAAATTAACCCAGTCCTCGTAGTCTCCGACTGCTCCCAACAACATCGGCATCCCCGGCCCATCGCATTCGCACGAGCACCGGGTACCCGTCTGGGCAACGACAGGTCGGGTCGAGCTGGAACATCTTTGCGATTCCTGGACAAATTCGGTCACACGGTCGAGTAGTTTTGACCCGCTACGCACCGCCGCTCTTTCTCACCAAGGTAAGCACAATTTCACGCTACTTTCTTATTTGCTTACCTGTTGCTCATGCGTCAAATTATACACCAACGACTTTACCAAGCGCCTATCCCAAGTGGGCACATTCCCGCTTAAACGTGGCGCTTTTCTTCTCCGACGGTAACTTACCGTCATATAAGTCTAATGACTTAATTCATTATAATCCGTACGTTCGTGGCACACTTCCCATTCGTAAATTCAAATCCTGAAAGGTAACTTAAAAGACGATTAATTATCGATTAAAAATGGGCCCCACGACGTAACACTGCCTCGTAAAAACTGGTTGATCGTCGTTCGTCGTTATCTTATGCTCGATTTTATCTGTAAAGCCTAGGACTTTTCCTGGCAAATGAAATAGGTCCGAATTCTCGCTTATAATTTTATCCACGCTTGACCGTTCTTCATCGTTTAGATGGTTGAGACGGAGTAAGTCGCGAATTTCGTTTACTTTATCTTTCTTTTCAACTTTTAAAACTTTTTTGTTGCGCGCAATTTCAAACCGTAATATACCCTCTTCCCGAGACGCCATTTGGTCGTCCGGGTGGGGAACAATTAAACTTTTCTCCTCTTCCTGAAACGCCTTTTGGTCGTCCGGAGTGAGGGAATTATTTTCACATCGGGTCCTATCCTCTTCCTGAAACGCCTTTTGGTCGTCCGGAGTGAGGGAACCCGTTTGATTTTTATCCTCTTCCTGAGACGCCTTTTGGTCGTCCGGAGTGAGGAAATTATTTTCACATTCGGTCCTATCCTCTTCCTGAAACGCCTTTTGGTCGTCCGGAGTGAGGGAACCTTTTTTCGTGCCTATGCACCTGAATTCTTCGACTACTACCGTTGGTATAGTCAGTAACAAATTATCATCGGTTGAATTGTGCGCAATAAGATAAGCGATACCATTCTTGACCGTAACGACTGCTTCGCCAAAAAAGATCCCTTCTCCCAAGTAGAGCATCGGAATATATCCTTCTTTGACTTTGGGATTACTTACTTTGACATAACAGACCGTTTTGGACCGTTTTGGAATCGAAATAGTTTGTTTACTTTTAAACGGGATCCTTTGATTTCCCCAAGTTAATTGTTCGTGTCTCCAATCTACGACAGCTTTATTTTCAGCAAGAAATTCGGTACCAAGTAATGCATGTTGGTCCATTGGGAACCAATCATCGACGACGTGAAATTCCGCGGGGGTATCATTGATCATTATTCTTATCGACCCCTTTGTTCTTACGGGGATACTCGAAATCTCCTCCAAATTTAATAACACTTTTTCGTTCTATGTGAGGGACTGGACCCTTTTGTCGTTGACCCTCACCATTTATAATTAAACCAATTTCCCTATTGATTCGACCGACTTCGTTTATCATTGTCGAAAGGGTATTTTGCATAGCCTCGAGGGCGTCATGAATGAATGAGATTGGTTCATCTCTATTATTCACTTGATCACTGAATTCACATTCACGCGCACGCAGGGCTTCTAATTTTTCGTGCGTTTCTAATTCTCTTTTTAAAAACGCTTGTTCTTGTTCACGAAGTATTTCGCGTTTTTTATCTAATTGATCCGCTAATACGCGGAGTTCCTCTTCACTTAAACGTTCCGAATTTTGGGAATGCTCAGCCATTTTGAACCTCTGATTTTATTTTACACTTTGCGATATGTAAACATGAATTTTTTCTATAGAGATTTTTTAAATTTTACACCAAAGACTTTAAGCGTATCCCACCGCTGCCACCAAATTAATTTTATATATATATATCTGTTACGTCGTGGGGCCCATTTTTAATCGATAATTAATCGTCTTTTAATTTACCTTTCAGGATTTGAATTTACGAATGGGAAGTGTGCCACGAACGTACGGATTATAATGAATTAAGTCATTAGACTTATATGACGGTAAGTTACCGTCGGAGAAGAAAAGCGCCACGTTTAAGCGGGAATGTGCCCACTTGGGATAGGCGCTTGGTAAAGTCGTTGGTGTATAATTTGACGCATGAGCGACAGGTAAGCAAATAAGAAAGTAGCGTGAAATTGTGCTTACCTTGGTGAGAAAGAGCGGCGGTGCGTAGCGGGTCAAAACTACTCGACCGTGTGACCGAATTTGTCCAGGAATCGCAAAGATGTTCCAGCTCGACCCGACCTGTCGTTGCCCTGACGGGTACCCGGTGCTCGTGCGAATGCGATGGGCCGGGGATGCCGATGTTTTTGGGAGCGGTCGGAGACTACGAGGACTGGATTAATTTATGAGGGATACATTCGCTTTGAAATATAAATATACATGTATAGAATTTATAATTATTTGAACCGCTGAGTGAGTGCAAGACGTGCCAGGTTACGGCACCGTCGACTCACTACGTCTGGCTCCACGTCCGCCCGGTTACGGCGATTGGCGGCCAGCCGCGAGAACAAACGTTGAGAATAACGGAAGCCGACGCCCGAACACTAAGCACCGGTGTGACCGTGCCAGTCGCTGACCTACCGAATTACGGCGGGTCGGCGCGTGTGGCGTGTTCTTGCGGCAAACCTTCCGAATTCCTCGGAAAATACCCTGTTTATACGTCCGATTTTGGACGGACGAGGGTTTTTTATTTGTCGAGCGAATGTATCGGGAAACGTATTCGTCTAACGCATAGGTACAGATTTATATGAAATAAAATTTGGTACGCTGAGCGAGTCTAGTGCGTGCCAGATTACGGCACCGCCGACTCGCTACGTCTGGCCCACCTCCGCCCGGTTACGGCGATTGGCAGCCAGCCGCGAATACAAATATAAAGGTCAAGGGAAATCGACGTCCGAACACTAAGCACCGGATTAACCGTGCCAGTCGCTAACCTGCCAGATTACGGCGAGTCAGCGGATGTAGCGTGTTCGTGTGTCAGCTTTCCCAAGCCTCATAAAAAAGGCACTTCAAGATTTGTCCAATTTTGGACAAGTATGATTTTATGAGTGAGACGAATACGTGTGTTGGGAAAAATGGCGTGAGTGAGAGGAAGAGAGAAAGAGAGAAAGAAATGCACTACGATGATTTGTTCGTTGCGTGTTTACACGCACGAACGAGAGCCAAATATATTTTAATTATTTGCTCGGAAAATGTTACACTTTTGCGCGGTCGCCGTATTTTGCGTGATTTTAATAGCGCGAAGAAATCGAATGTTATATAAACGATTGTGTATTTTACACGTAAATAAGCGCAGTTACATTCAATAAAGAAAATAATATAAGTTTCGTTAATTTATTCGTTGCAGTGTTTGACGTGTTGTTTCCTTTTATTTTTTATTATGATTTAAACAATTAATGCCGGTTTTACAGAGACTTATAGTTACACTGACGAAGAGACCGGGGTAAACTCGAAAAGAATATAAAAAAGAATAAAATAGGTGTACCGGTTTTCAGAGCGTCGACTCTGCGATGCGCGCTGTTGGAGAGATCGGACGGAACTGACTGGCCAGCTCCCGGAGCGCAATATGTATCCTCGCCCTCTTTGTCTCTGAGACAAAGGGCTTGGCGTCATTACCCTCGCTCTCGAGCTCGGTCCCCATGTAACCGAATATTAGCACTGATAACGTTATTTTTCTCGAGTTGTACATGGGCAATGAAATGAATATTTTTCGTTATCGGCAGGATGTGCTGACTACGTGGTGACCAAGCTCCGAGGAGGTCTGTGAGAAAACTCGCGATGAAGCTGACCGCTTGGGAACAGTTTCGCGGGTTATTCGAGGACTCTCGCGTCCCCAATATATACATAATATAGATATGACAATATTTCTTATTTCTAGGACCATTGTATTATGGTCAACACGAATATAGATATATATGTTGGATACTAGTTCGGGGACTCGTGAATGTCCCCGTAATATACATGTAAGTATAAGTATTAATACTAATATTTGTACTCCGGAGACTCTCTTGGATGTCCCGAGTATATATATATGTATATTGGTGAGTGTCACTTTGAGGACTTATGTCCCCGAAGTATGCATGAAAGTAGATATGTATGAAATATTGCTCCGGGACTCGGCTATATGTCCCTGAAGCGTATGGAGTACGTATATGTATATATATATATATACATGTATAGATATTCACTAAGGTTATTCCGAGGACTAATGCCTTCGAAGTATGCATAAGAGTATACGAATGGTACATGAAGACTCTGAGGTCCTGGAGTATGTATATATATATATATATATATTCGTTAAAGTCTTTTCGAGGACTTATGTCCCTAAAGTGTGCATGGAAATAGACATGCGGAATTATTATAGGAGGTACTCCAGGGACTCTCGTATATGTCCCTGAAGCATGCAGGTACGTGTATATGTATGTATATATGAGACATTTCGATATGGTACTCCGGGGACCCATGTGCGTGTCCCAGAAGTGTACAGGCAAACAGATATGTACGCGTATATGAGGCTAATTGTAAAGTTAATCCGAGCACCCATGTGCTCGTCCCTGAAGTTACAGGTAAGCTTAGCGGTAATGTTATTATGGGAACTGTTTGTCCCTAAAGTATACGGGTAGATATACGCATGCTCAATTTAAAGATATATTCACGAATATTTTATATAACGGGGTTTCTGAGTGAAATCGACCATATATGGGTCGTTCTGATTAACATGTACCCCAAGAAAAACATAAATGAGCGCGTTTAGCGCGGGGAAAAAATCTTAATAATTAATACAATTCGTACCAGATATGAATATTTGGAGGGCGAGAGTGCTAGGACGTAACAATGGTACTCCGGGGACCCATGTGCGTGTCCCAGAAGTGTACAGGCAAGCAGCGTACGCCTATATGAGGCTAATTGTAAAGTTAATCCGAGCACCCATGTGCTCGTCCCTGAAGTTACAGGTAAGCTTAGCGGTAATGTAATAACATAATAATGGGAACTGTTTGTCCCTAAAGTATACGGGTAGATATACGCATGCTCAATTTAAAGATCTATTCACGAATATTTTATATAACGGGGTATCTGAGTGAAATCGACCATATATGGGTCGTTCTGATTAACATGTACCCCAAGAAAAACATAAATGAGCGCGTTTAGCGCGAGGAAAAAATCTTAATAATTAATACAATTCGTACCAGACATGAATATTTGGAGGGCGAGAGTGCTAGGACGTAACAAATGAATTAAGTCATTAGACTTATATGACGGTAAGTTACCGTCGGAGAAGAAAAGCGCCACGTTTAAGCGGGAATGTGCCCACTTGGGATAGGCGCTTGGTAAAGTCGTTGGTGTATAATTTGACGCATGAGCGACAGGTAAGCAAATAAGAAAGTAGCGCGAAATTGTGCTCACCTTGGTGCGAAAGAGCGGCGGTGCCTAGCGGGCCAAAACTACTCGACCGTGTGACCGAATTTGTCCAGGAATCGCAAAGAAGTTCCAGCTCGACCCGACCTGTCGTTGCCCTGACGGGTACCCGGTGCTCGTGCGAATGCGATGGGTGTTACGTCCTGGCGATCTCGCCCTCCATTCTCCATATACATATGCATATATACATATACCCATCTCGTCCTTATTCTATACGAATACACACACACACACACACACACACACACACACACACACACACATATATATATATATATACGTAGATACGTATACATACATATATATACACATACGCATATATACGATACCTATAGATATATATATATATTGCTATACATACATATATACAAATTTATAATCCAATACAAGAATTTTTTTTTCTCGTTAACTCTAACTCATATTGTGCCGAGCGTATTTATTTTTCATCATTTCTGATTTTGTCTGTGCACATACGACTTTCCCAAGTATGTACCTACTTTCGCTGAACGCGCCTAGCTAGCGCGCCGAGCTCAACGCTCGCGCGCACTCGCGTTCTATCCTTGTCCATCTTCAGCGCCCGCGCGCACTCACTCTCTATCCTCGTCCTTCCTTAACGCTCGCGCGCACCCGCTCGCCGTCGCACTGTCTCTCTCTAGCGCTCCGCTAGGAGACCAACGTACTCCTCCTGCTCGCCTGATACTTCGCGCGCTCAATCGAATCTTCCTCATCTTCCATCCTTCTCCTTCGGGTTGCCCGCGTACCTCCTTCATGCTCATGTAACCCGTATCACAAAAACTTTCTTCCTTAACCGCGAATCTCGTTTTCCGCGGATCCGCGATATAATTCGCGACCCACGAATCACGACTATTAACCCGCTCATTCCTATCTTACATACTCGCGAAAAACCGCGAGATTGCGTAATCCGCGGACTCGCGATATACTCGCGACCCCGCGACTCGTCTCGTATATAGAGTCGGTCTCTCTCTTAATCTCACCCGGCCTATCCCTCTCTCTCCTACCCACAGCTACTATGGCAAATAGACGCTACGTGACTTTTTCCCAAATTAGTTTATTGCCCCTCGAGTCGAGCGAACGCTTCCCTTCGAGACATTTTCCAGAAAACACTTGAATTGCTTTATTGCCTCTTGAAACGAGCGAGCGTTCTTTTTACAGTATAAGTCTCTTCTCGTACGCTTCCCCATTTTCAAATACATAATGGAAGACATTATCCAGATTTTTCCCGAACTTTCCCAGCGCATGTATATCTCTTTCTCTCTCGCACTCGCCGCGTCTCTCTCGGACGCGCCGCCATGATGCAAGCCACGTGTTGCACGTAGGCTTCTACGAAACAATAATTTAAACAATATCACATCATGCCGAATCCTAAGAACTAATTAAGAGATAAACAAATCGCTATCACTCCATACCTTACAGACTAAACATCCGCTCCAACGCCAATATCACGTATCGCCTCTTTGTCTCTTTTGTTTCCAACCCTGTATCATTATTATTATTTACACGGGCAGAATATTCTAGAACAATTTCAGACACGCCCTAATTAATAAGGAAATTATCCAAATAATAATTAACGCCGTCACAATGTGACTTACAATATTATTAATAATTATAATAAATGTATCACGCGAAAAACGAACGTTATATTAATCCTTTAGTTAAGCGATAATCGTCATAATTCAGTATTACCAGTATAACAAATACGTCACGCGCTACCAACATAGCTAAAAACAATTAACCATTATGAACATTTATATTATTCACGTACATACGAATAAAAGTATTATTTCTCGACTAAAACCAAATATTAAATACGATTACTTTCGCATAAATAATAGTGCGCTCTATTTTATTAATTAAAAATTACACATTTATAATTAATTATATACAATTCGTATATTTCGCATTTTAATTATTGTTCTCTCATTCAACCGCCGTATTTTTACATCGAATCTGTTTCGCACGCAAAAAGAATAAATAACAACAATTGGAACTTATATTTCTTTATTTAAAAGAAGATATTATTATAACAAATTGTGAGACTAACGATAAATTAAAAACATTAACTTATCGTCAGTCCAACCGACATAATTATTTGTTGTAACATTTAAATTAAATAATTGATTTATCGTCGAATTCCCCGTTTAACGCCATAAGAGCAAGCGAGAAGGGACATCAGCCTCGGCGTCCCCTCTCCGCGGCGCATGCGCACCGCGCCGTTCCACCGCCGCACCAATAAAAAGCCGAGCCCTTCGCTGCTCGACAGTTCTCCGGTCTCTCCACCAGTCAGTTGCGCTTCTCCGCTCGCCGCGTTCGTGTCGGACCCGCTCGCTGGAAAATCGGAATAATTCTTTATTATTTTTTAACATTCTTTTAATATCTCCTTTGTCATTATAACTCCAAGTCTGAGTGTGATTTTCTAGCGTCGAAATCCCATCGAAGATCTTTATGTAATTATACTTATTTTTCAAGTTTGTAACAATATATATATATATATATATACGTGTACATCTTAGATTCAGTGAAAGTTATTTCGCGACCCTTATCCCTCATCGAACATATTCGCTCAACGTGTTTCATGTCGTTAACTTATTCAGTCATCTCTCACGAACTTATTTGAGTCAACGTTCTCTCACCCTCGTTCCTTGGCATTTCAGTTAATCGAATATATTTCATTTCGCAATTCTGCGTATCACGTATAAAAATCAACCGCCCGTAAAATTAAATTAACCCTTCGCCCATCCTCCCTCCATTTACCGAAGAATCGTCGGTTGTGCTCTTACTACTGCACGCCGTCAATTCTTACCTCGCTTAAAACTTCGAGACTGAATCTACCGGTTGTGCTCTTACTACTGCACGTCGATTAATTCGTGTCTCGAACCCCTGCTGCATGATAATCTTGCTCATTCTCCCCGACACCAATTAACGGTCAATTGATTTCTCCAATAAATATTTATCTGTATTTATTCAAATCCATAAATGCCAAGAAGACGAGGTGGTACCAAGTTTAATCTTCGCCGCGCAAGCGCGATAGCCGCGCAAAAGCCGCGACCGACATCTCGTGGAAATAATTCATCCGTGTTCAAGCAAATTCTTCGTAACGCTGCAAAAGTACATTCGGTGAAAATTGGACCGGAAATTGTGTCGAACGTTCCGTTCTGTGGAAAGGTCTTCCTTATCGACCCCCGTGGGTACATCCGTGTAGTGACTCGATCGACCGGCAGCGTCGTTTCAGACGCATCCACCGCCGTTGTATCATCGGACATCGAGATCGTCACCATCGACTAATTTTCCCCCGTCGCCAACGTCGTTTCCTTTCGCTCCACGAGTTCCTCACCGCGGTCGGCCAACAAGAAGCCGTCCTTACCTACAACAAGTCAGCACATCGATGGGTGGATGCTCGTCGAAGAATAAGAAACTTACTACCTCACCATCCATCGCTGAAATCGTCGTTCACCTAGAGATCGCCATTACCGACGGCAGGACCTCTCTCCGGGTACCAGACCATCCGTCGATAAACCCGCTACGCACCGCCGCTCGTAGGGTAAGTCGCATGCTCACGTTACCACTCACTATTTTCTTTACCGACTGCCCTATCCCCGCGAGTAATTCTTAGTTACCGATCAAACTGTGGCTCGATCCTCATCCCTGTTGGGCACATTCCCGACTAAAGGCAGGATCTCACGGCTGGCGTCCGTTCTCTAAAAAACAAACAAAAATTGCATTAATTAAACAATTAACGTAAATTCAATCTCGTAACTGAAATCGCGTATTTCTCTTGCAAAGGAATTTGTTTTTTTTTTATCCAAAATAAATTCCCGGACGTAACACTATATGGCTCGTGGCTGTCCTAAGCGGAATAAAAAATTTGGTGTCATTAACAATTAGGGAAGTTACACAAGCGCAATTTAATTTCAATTTTTTTCATTAAAACTTCATGAATCGTCCATAACACAACCTGTCCAACGAAATTTTGGCAATACATCAATAAACATGTTAAGGGCGCACACACATGTAAAATTTTCGAAAAATCGTTTTCTTGGAGACAGTTAGAAAAAAATCTTAGAGTCTTAAAAAATATGATGGGTTTTCGTTTAACGGTGGAAAACTAGTTTTCAAGTGGTTTTAGAGGAATTTTTTAGTCTCCTAGAGCTAACATTGCCTTCGGCGATACGAGCGCTTTTTTCGATACATTGAAAGTCTAAAAAACATATCGCTTTTTACGTAATGATTGTGGTCATCAGTAAGCTCATTATTTGTTCATATGTTGTTTTTTAATTCGGATTCCAATAAAATGCTCGAGGGAAAGGTCAGTGGCGTACCGCATGGCTCGTGGGTGTTCCACGCGGAATAAATTATTTGATGCCGTTATCATTAAGGAAAGTTACAAAGGCGCAATTTATCGTTAATTATTTTTTATTTTAGTTCCATAAATCGTACATAACACAATCGAGCAATTTTCATGAATCGTACATCACACACTCTTGCAGATTTTGTAAATCGTACATAACACAAAACCCGTCCAACGAGATATTGGCAATATATCTATAATTTGAGGGAGGCGTTAAGGGAGGACAACCCAATAAAATTTTAGAAAAATCGTTTTCTTGGAATCAATTAAAAATAATTCTTACAGCCTTGAAAAACACGATGCATTTTTGTTTATAGCAAGAGAAACAGTTTTCAAATGTTTTACGAGGTATTTTTGAGTCCGAGCGCTGAAAAGCGTCGTCGGCCATACGAGCGAATTTTCCGATAAATGAGAGTCTAAAAAAACATCACTTTTACATAAAAAGTATGGTCGAAAAAAACGAACTATTTTTCAAGCCCGTCTCTCTTTGTTTTTCCATTATTTTTCATCAATGGAGCCGTTGGGAGATGCTCTTTTATTCCCCCCCCCCCCCCCCCCCGCCACATGCATCGCTGCTCTCATGGGTTAACTCATACACCCTCCTCTGTGATCTCACGCTACTCCCCTTGCTGCTAAATGTGTCACGTGGTGTCATGTGAACGATAACCTCGGTCTGTGTGACAGCTCATGCTGAAAAAGTCATTCCTACACGAACGCCAATATTCGATCCTTCGTAACATTTCGTAGCAATTCCATCGAGGAAGACCGCACCCTCGTATACTGGTAAAATTTCAAGCTACAAACCGTACTTTAAAGGAAAAATTACGATTCTGCGAAACGTCGAATTCAGAAATAAGTTTATTTCTGGCAAGGACAATAAAAATCGGGAGTCACCGAATGTTTGAAGATAAAATTGATGATTGAAGGGGAAAAAATGTGACTAGCAGGCGAATGTTGGTGGCCGCGAATATTCAGAGAAAATGTGTCTTCCAATGATTTTGGTCATCAGTAAGCTTATTATTTGTTGATGTGTTTTTTCAAAATTTGTATTCCACTAAAATGCGGGCGGGGGGGGGGGGGGAAAGGTCAGTGGCGTATTATATGGCTCGTTGGTGTCCCAAGCCGAATAAAACATTTTGTGTCTTTAACAATTAGGAAAGTTTAAAAAGCGCAATTTAATTTTTTTTATTCAAAGTTAATCAAACGTTTTAACACATCCCAGCAATTTTCATGATTCGTACATATCACGAGTTTGCAATTTTTATAAATTGTACATAATACAACCTGCCTAACGAGATATTGGTAATTCATCCGTATACGTGTTAAGGGGGGACACCCCTGTAAAATTTTCGAAAAATCGTTTTCGTGGACACATTTTTAAAATATTCTCAGAGCCTTAAAAAATATGATGCATTTTTGTTACAGCTGAAAATACAGTTTTCAAGTGTCTTTCGAGCTATTTGTGTATCTCCGAGCGCTGCAAGGCGCCTGCGGCGATACGAGCGCTTTTTTCAATTAATTGAAAATTGAAAAAACCATCATCTTGTACACAAAAATTATGGTCGAAAAAACGAACTTTTTTTAAGACTCGTCTCTAATGTTTTTTTTGTTGAATTATTGTTCTGTGTCATTAATAGAGCCGTGATGCACCGTGATGCACCGCCGTATGCGTCGCTGCAATAAGGGATTACCTCATCCACCCTCCTCTGTGATCTTACCCCACTTCGCTTGCCACTCATTTCTCGCGTTCTCATGTGACCGATTATCTCGGCTCGTGGGACAGCTCGTCCTCTAAAAGTGTACCTTAGGCGAACTCGAATATTCGACAATTAGTTCAATTTTGTCTATAATCAAGGAAGACCACACCCCGTATACTAGTAACATTTCAAGCCACAATTCCGTACTCTGAACGAAAAATGACGAGTCGGAAAAACGTCTCATTTATACGGCGCTTAATGGAGATAATGCGCTGGCCCCATTTTTGTCTAATAGTTTACACGCTAAATCACGGTAGATGTCAGAAATAAACTGTGCGCGCGTGTCAAAATCTCATGAAATTTCGTAACGACATTAAAAACCAGGAGTCATCGACTGTTTGATGACAAAATTCATCATTAAACAGAAAAAATCTGACTAGCAGAAGAATTTTTGTGGCCGCGAATATTCAGAGAAACCTTGCTATCATTCATTTAGTGCCATTAACATTTAGGAAAGTTACGCAAGCGCAATTTCTTTTCTTTTTTCATTTAAACTTCATAAATCGTACATAACGCAACCTGGCAGTTTTTATGAACCGTACATAACACAACCTTGCAATTTTCGTATATCGTACATAACCCAAGCTTGCATTTTTCATAAATCGTACATAAGACAACCTGTCCAATGAGATATTGGCAACACATCTATAAACGTGTTACGGGAATACACACCTATAAAGTTTTCGAAAAATCGCTTTTATGGAAACATTTTTAAAACATTCTTAGAACCTTAAAACATATGATGCATTTTCGTTTACAGCTGTAAAAAACAGTTTTCAAGTGGCTTTTCAATCTCCGGTGCTGAAAAGAGCCTTCGGTGATACGAGCTTTTTTCAATTAATTGTAAGTCTAAAATATATTCTACTTTTTACATGAAAATTATGGTCGAAAAAACAAACTTTTTTCCAAGCTCATCTCTATTTGTTTCTTCTTTATTTTTCTATGTCATCAATGGAGCCGTAAGGCACCTCTGCGAGATCCACTTTTGTTCCGCCCGCCGTAAATTTTTGTTTGGTAAAAATCGACGAAGACGCCTTTAGTATGAAAACACGTTTATAAATACTTTGGTCTTTCGTTCAGCATTTCTTTAGGGTGGGTCATTAGTACTGTAAATCCACAATGCCGACCAAGTCCGCTCAATGTGTACTATATTTTTTATGTTTTAACAAAATCGCTAAGGGCTAAAGTTGTTTAGCATTTAGTTCTCTACAACTTCAGTACGTACACTTTTCATCGTACGATGAATTCTTCTCGAGATAATAGGGAAAAACTTGCCAAAGTAGAATGTTTTATTAATTTCGATTTTTATTAACTGTAGCGTGGAAAATTTACATGAACAATGTTGTAGAGAATCAAATTTTCTTGTAATTGGGAATTTCATCATGACACAAACAAAAATGCTACCCTATGTCTATGCCAGTGGACACTTTTTGTACGCGAAGAGTGCTAACTTATATCTTCAAGATATGACACATTTACATGAGAAAATGCCGGCTGACGAAGACGCACTAACAAATTCTGGTCCGGCATAATTTCCGATCAGAGTATTGAGCAGACACTGAATTGAGAATGCAAAATTAGTGGAGGACTCTTCAAACTGCTCGATGGACTTTGGGTCCACATGGACTTTGGTCCACACTTTGGTCCACATGCAAACCATTTATGAGGAATTTGACGACTTTAGCGTGATCCATAGCGGACGCCGGACCTGGAGAGATTAAATTACTAGTTTGTTGCGCATGATCCTTTTTCTGTGGACTCTGAATTAATATCCATCAGCACGGGAATAATCGGGACTGGAACTATCTATTGTCATTTAGCGTTGGAAAATGGAACGAGATTGTTAAAGAATATCGTCGGTACAACTTACGACGCTGATTCTTTTAAACGAAAAGACGAAGTTGCACTCTTGTCGACCGTTTTCAGCAGCATAATTGTAGATGACACGCCTGTCTCTATTAATCCACTGCTGCTCTTTCAATGAATGCGCATTGGTAATAAATCAAGCGACGATCTCGATGCTTGATTTTCCTACGAACTGCCACCATATCCTCTATTTCTATTCAATGAAGAAGGGGTGCGGAAAGGTACTAAGTCTTCGCTTTACAGTTGCTTCGTGCCTCTGCAACGTTCTAAACGATTGGGAGAAGACGACTTGACGTAGTGGATGGCGGATTTTTGTTGCACAAAGTTATATGGTCTCATACAAATGCGACGTTCGAAGCAATATGTCAAAACTTTGTTTTGTACGTGAAGAGACACTTCGAAAATGATGTCATTATAGTGTTCGAAGGTTACCCTGAAGATCAAGAGATAATTATTTTGAAAGATTACGACCAGCGAAGACGCGCAGCCAAACATCGCTCGCCAGACATCGTTGTCAAGGCAACTTTTCTCCCTTCCACGGCGCAGGCGAATTTTTTTGCCAATTGCAGGAATAAAGCTAGGCTGATCGACCTTCTCAAAAGAACTTCGCAAGATGCCGATGTTGTCGTTCAACAGGCACCGACTGATGCGGATTCTTTCATTGTCGGCACGGCTATTCAAGAAGCTGCTAGATACGATGAAGTTACTGTCATCGGCGAGGAACGGATGTTTCGTACCGTTGACTGCGTTGGGACGTCACTTGAAAAATATTCTTTTCAAGAAGCCGAGCATAGGTCGCACAACTGTTTTCACCGGCGAGTTTTAAACACGAAGAAGCTGTTGCTTGACACATCTTGTTCTTGTACGCCTTTAGTGGATGCAACACAACATCCTCTCTTTTCAATTTCAGCAAAATTAAATTCTTTAACATTCTCCAAAAAAAATCCAACTTTAAGAGCAGGTCTCAGTTTATTTCAACAATACAACGTCAACAAATATGTGTTATTATCAGCCGGAGAACGCCTTTAATCGCTTTGTCTGGAGGCGGCCAAGACGTCAACTCGCTCGATATTCTACGATTCAAATGCTTCACATAATCAGTGAATAAAATTAATTTCAACTTAGCTGCTCTTCCACCCACCACAACAGCGGCGGAACAACATGTTCACCAGACATATTTACAGGTGCAGATGTGCCTGCAATACGAAATGGATGCCACAGAATGGGGTTGGAAAAAAACCCCGCATTGGAATCACTGCTCAAAATGATTTCTTGCAAATGCAAGACTAGTTGTCGCTAAATGTGCGGGTATTGTAAAGCAGGACTCAAATGTTCTGTTATTTGCCAAAACTACAGTGGTCAGACATGCGACATGTTGTCGAGCTTCAGGAGCTACTTGATGACAACGAGGATGATGGTATCATCGAGGATCCTGCCGAAACAACATCGGACATTAACATTGATTTTCAGTATGATTGCGAAGAGGAAATCGTCGATGTTGACTTGGCAAGACTATCGTCGAAAAGAAAAAGAATCCGTAGTCCCTACAATGACATCGAAAAAGAAAAAGTCTGGCAGTTTAAAGTTTATGAGATAAAAAAAGAAAAAAAAACTTTGCCTGGCTCCTTAATGTTGCAAGTGCAAATGGAAATTTCAGCTTCAATAACTTATAAGGAAGAAAACTGCAGAAATCGCAACGAACTTGCAAGCCATGAAATGTGAATTAAGTCTACTGGGGATACCACGTAAAAAAAAAGCGCCTGGAGCTCTACCCCAGTGGTGGTGCGGAAAAGAGCTTAAATATCGACTGTACAAAAAAATCAAGGAAATAAAAATTGTGAAATATTTGATTCTCTACAACTTTGTTCAGATTAATTTGTGCGATAAAGTTAATAGTAATCGAGATAATTCAATAATTCTAGTTTGGCAAGTTTTTCCGCATTATCTCGAAAAATATAGATCGTAGAATAAAAATTATAAGTGCGACAGTTGTAGACAATTAAATTTTCAACCACTTTAGTCCTTGGCATTTTTGTTGAAAAATTGAAAATAAAGGAGATATTGAACAAAAACCCAAATACGGTCCAAGCGCACCGGTCGGATTTGGTCGCCATTTCGGATTTACACTACTAATGACCCCCCTAAAGATTAGAGCAACAAAATTTGTGTCGGGAATTTTTGTATGAAAAAATTCTAACCCGACTGGGCTATAGGGTATTCACGTGGAATATCCCTTAGGTGTCCGCCTCCGACTTTGTTGAAACTCATATATGTGATAGAGCATCGAAAACTTTAAGACACCAATTTTTTTATCGGCAGAAAACGGATTTAAGGGGGGAAACCGCCCCTCAAAGAGAGGCGTGTCCGAGAGGTGATTTTGCAGTTTCACCCAGAAGCAATCCACCGATCTGAATGAAACAAAAGCGAAAATTCTTCTAATGAAAAGCGATGACAAATCCACTATGAAAATGTTTATAAAAAATTTAATTCGGAGGTAAACCACCCCCCAATTTGCCTTTTTTTCACTTCACACTGAAGAGGGTTTTATGCAAATTAATAAAACTGGTGTCATTTTGAAGGGTAATTAAAATTAAAGTTCAGGGGTTTTTGCGTTTTGGCGGCATAGCAAATTTAAGGGGGTAATCCACCCCTAACATAAATTTATTTATCATGGTCGTTTTTTCCGTGTTTGAAGTATATGCGCTGATTTTAAATATTTCTATAAGGTACCATTTATTGTTTTACCATATTTCAAAATTATTACATTCGTCTTGAGGGGTAACTACCCCTCTGACGAGAAACATCATTGAAGTATCCGCTTTCCATTTCGTTGAAACTCATATATGTGGTAAAGCATTGCAAACTATTAAACATGTTTTTTTTCGTAGCGGCAGAAAAACGGTGTTAGGGGATGAAACCACCCCTCAAAGTTTCTCCCACAAGCAGTCCACCGATCTGAATGAAACAAAATCGAAAATTCCTCTGATATTAAGCGACGAAAAATCCACTACAAGAGTGTTGATTATAAATATAATTAATGGGGTAAACCACCCCTCCATTTGCCGTTTTTCATCCCACGCTTAAGAGGGTTGTATGAAAATTAATAAAACAGGTATCATTTTGAAGGGGACTCAAAATTCCAGTTGACGCGTTTTTGCGTTTCAGCGGGGTAGCAAATTTTAGGGGGTAAACCAGCCCTAACATAAATTTGTTCATCACCGTCGTGTTTTCTGTGTTTAACATGTATCCGCGGATTCAAAATATTCTTCCGCGTTTTTACGCTATTACGTTTTTGAATGTTTACATTTCAAGGGTAAGCTACCCCTCTAATTGCTTTTCGTTTGAAGTTTCGTGAAAGCTTTCACGAATTTCGTTAAAACTGTTTTCATTTCATCGGTAATATCAATTTTATGTTCGTGGGTGCAGGCATATTCGTTTTGAGTTTTAGGAGCGGTACTTTAAGAGTGGGACCTGGGGCTACCCCTTACTCATAAGACTCATAAGACTCATATTTCCATATTGTCATAATTATATTTTCGTACCGAAATGTTTCTTCCTCTAATTCAAAAGTTTTTATGAAAGCATCTCCCATGAAAATATGCAATGTAGTAACAAAAATATATTTTATTTCAACTCCATTTACACTTGAGGAATCATATAATTAAACTGCAATCACTTACACACAATCAACTCTCATCACCGCGGTATTCTAATCTTTTTAAACATTCATGGTATAAAAGTAATATATATCTAAAAAACCAGAAGACTGAAAATCCTGTTACCTTTGGTTTTGGTGAATCGAACACACATTGTGAAATACCGAGTGCAATAATTTGGCCATTATCAGATGTGCATGGTGCAAAAAGTTGTGTTTGAAGCATTTTTTGACGACTAGCATTATTGCAGGAATTATGAGCCATGATTATTGATAGTTATCATATGAAAAAAGTATATGTCACGAGAAAATGATTTGACGGCATATGACTGCGATACTATTCACAAGTACTATTAATTAAATTAGCTGATATGATTCCCATATGAAATATGTCAAAATATATTAAAAACATGTTCGATAACCTACTGTAAAACCCTCAGTTTCTTTAATATGTTTAATTAAATAAACGGTAAAATAATAAAAATATACATTCCTCCACAAAACTACGTCGCTGGCTATATTATCGCTTGATCCAGGCGCATCATCGTTCCGAAGTATACATAGTGAGCCTTACAACTTATTCTGGACATTATTATAATTAATGAGATAGTAGAAGTGTATGTTTATTCCTATGGAGATGCTTAATGGACGTACATATTAAAATCGGAAGCGTTTCGACACGAAAATTTTGTTATTAGTAAGGGGTAGCCCCAGGTCCCCACTCTCCTTATAAGTAAGGGGTAGCCCCAGGTCCCCACTCTCAAAGTACCGCTCCTAAAACTCAAAACGAATATGCCTGCACACACAAACATAAAATTGACAATACCGATGAAATGAAAACAGTTTTTACGAAATTCGTGAAACCTTTCTCGAAACTTCAAACGAAAAGCAATTAGAGGGGGTAGTTTATCCTTAAAATGTAAACATTTTTAAAAAGTAATAATTTAAAAACGCAGGAGAATATTTTAAACCAACGGATCCATGTTAAACACAGAAAACACGACGGTGATAAACAAATTTATGTTAGGGGTGGTTTACCCCCTTAAATTTGCTATCCCGCTGAAACGCAAAAATGCGTCAACTTGAATTTCGATTCCCCTTCAAAATGATACCTGTTTTATTAATTTTCATACAACCCTCTTAAGCGTGGGGTGAAAAACGGCAAATGGAGGGGTGGTAAACCACCCCTTGAGGGGTAAACCCCTCAATTATATTTCTAATCAACACTCTTGTAGTGGATTTTTCATCGCTTAATATTAGAGGAATTTTCGATTTTGTTTTATTCAGATCGGTGGACTGCTTGTGGGAGAAACTTTGAGGGGTGGTTTCATCCCCTAACACCGTTTTTCTGCCGATACAAAAAAAACATGTTTAATAGTTTGCAATGCCACATATATGAGTTTCAACGGAATCGAAAGCGGATACTTCAATGATGTTTCTCGTCAGAGGGGTAGTTACCCCTTAAGACGAATGTAATAATTTTGAAATATGATAAAACATTAAATGGTAGCTTATAGAAATATTTAAAATCAGCGCATATACTTTAAACACAGAAAAAAAGACCATGATAAATAAATTTATGTTAGGGGTGGTTTACCCCCTTAAATTAGCTATCCCGCCAAAACGCATAAACCCGTCAACTTTCATTTTAATTGCCCTTCAAAATGATACCTGTTTTATTAATTTGCATACAACCCTCTTAAGTGTGGGGTGAAAAAAGGCAAATTGAGGGGTGGTTTACCCCCTAATTCAATTTTTTCTTAACATTTTCATAGTGGATTTTTCATCGCTTTTCATTAGAAGAATTTTCGTTTTTGTTTCATTCAGATCGGTGGATTGCTTCTGGGTGAAACTGCAAAATCACCCCTCGACACGCCGTACTTTGAGGGGCGGTTTCCCCCCTTAAATCCGTTTTTCCGCCGATAAAAAAAATACGTGTCTCAAAGTTTTCGATGCTCTATCACATATATGAGTTTCAACGAAATCGGAGGCGGACACCTGAGAGATGTTCCTTGTCAGTACGCCATTGGGTAAGATCAACGGCGCTTGCGCCACGATCAGAAGAATTGTAAAGTTGTTGACTACTTCTTTACAATTGGTATTTCTAGTTTTCTATAATTGTTTCTTTCATTCTTATATTCATTGTTTTACTTACCATTAAGTTACGAACGGTGTATATATTGTGTTGTGGATTTTTATACTGTTTTTCGTGCGTGTCCCCTGCTTTTTTTTATCACATCAAGCGAGCATGCCTGGTGGGCGCAGACGTCATAGAGTTATCCCCGCGTCGGAAAAAATCAAGGACGGGAGGGTCTATCAGAAAAGTGCAGAATCCCGCAATGGAAGAACCATGTAAGTCAAAACAATAACGTTTATATTTTCCGGTACGTTTATACTCATAATCGGGTAGCCAAAAAACATCATGTACCCCAAAAGGAGGGGTCAAATCGATAAAAAAACGTTACCTCATTTTCTAAAAATTCTTTCTCAACGGAATTGTTGTTTGAATATGCCCCCCCCCCCCGTACGTAGGCCATAACGTCTTGCCTTGCGCAATTTGCGTACGCCCCCTTGTGTAAAAAAAATGAATCAAATTTCCGGATTACCACCCTATGTCCACCTCTTTCCGAAATGGAACCACTGTGCACCCAGTCGCACCGACGACGCCGTTCCCTTTTTCATAGGCGCGCGATCGGCTTCAATCTTTTTGTGGATTGCTATAAACATTACAACGGGTATTTATCATGTTGCATGTTATGCCTGAAGGTATCGGAATTTTTCACGAACTCCAACAACGTGAAAACGTTAATAAGAACAACAATAAATTGAATAAACAGAGACCTAAAAGAATCTGAACGAAACTTTCAAGTAGCCCCAAAATTAAAGTACATAATTGAATTTGTTTATAAGTAAACATTTTGAATCTTCGAAAAAAAACAATAAAAAAAATCACCTTTTCTCGTTCGATCCCAAACGTATACACTAATAACCATAAATTATATCCTCATCTCGTTGTCGAGATTACATAGGTATCGCCTACTTCATGCCAAACTCCACGAATATTCAGAGTAAAAAAAAACAAAGACAGAACGGGGAACCGGGACAGCCCCTCCGCTCCTTCCTTCATAACGTTTTTTCGTGCCGAAAGCATCGGTTCAAAGTCGCATTATAAAGTCATTTAATTAATTAATTTAATTAATCATCGTTTTGATGAATCTCATCGCACTAAATATGTCGCAAAACGACAAGAAAAGAAAAGATGTAAATATACGGTCGTAATATTTACAATTGGACGATTTGACGACTCGAATTGTTTAGTATATATATACAGGTGAATCGATATAGTATCTCTCATTATTTTGTTAAATTTAATATTCGTTTTCGCTATAAATCAACTTCGAGATTTGTGTTTTCTCAATTTCGATTAACTATTTTACAGACTGTGATTAAGATAAGATTGATCTATCTATATTGGAACGTTCGTCATTACTGAATTCGAAATTTCGGTTCTTCTGAATATTGACCGTTCGAATTTCCGATCCCCACTTGACACAAAAATCGTTTACCGCTGATTTACCGTTAAACTAACAATCCTACCTGATTTTTATATAGGACTTATTTTGTAAATGACATGATGCCGAACAAGTTTTGTAAAAGTCACTTTTCGATGAAACCAATTCCAAAAAAGATATCACACAACGCAAACACAAACGCAAAACTTTTATTTGGTACATAGTTTCAGGGTACATTCCTAATCCAAACAACCTACAGAACAATCGGCAGCGCTTTGGTCCCCGTAAATGGATCTCAGGTACATTCCGACTGGATTATATCGTGAATGGTTCATCTCGACCGTATTCAACCCCGAACTTCTTGTGGATGCATTGACTCGATCTTTTTTCTGCTGTTTAGAAAAAGATTTTCCAAGAAACGCGGCATTATCCTAATGTTTTCCAGGTTCTTCCTGAGAATCCTATGCGATTTTCGCATAGGATTGTGTTTTATCACAGACCAAACGTTGCGACTTTGAACTTTGCATATCACTTTATCGTTTTCCATCGTTCGAGAAGTTTCGTTTATAAGGAAGACCGAATTGATCAGCGTACTTGTTGATGAAGGAAGCCTTGAGAACGATGCAAACAGATGAGAAAATAATGCACAAATTTCTCATTTGCAGGGTTGGTTTGCAAAATACTGAGGGCAAAAAATCGAACTGAATCAAAAAATTTGTTCCATTTAACAGTTATTTGAGATGTCAAAAGAGGACCATTTGCCAGGGTACGGCAAAACTAGTTAATGGCAATATACATCATTTGAATGCCCATTCGGAGTATTGTTTGCTGGATAACAGCGAAGAGCTCATTGCGCGGTTTGAGGAAGCATTGGCAGACGCTCTGTCGCGGCATTGGTACGGTCTAAAGTCGCTGTACGATTCGTTAGCCGCAGTGTAAGTTATTTCCCAATTTTTGTATACAGTAGCACTTTCTTATCATGCTGCCAAGTTCAATTAATAATATGTGATGTATATGGATGTGGCAATATTTTTATTTATTTCACAGCTATTCACAGCCAGCTCGATCCGCGCTGCGTTGGTTTCAACGCAAAAATTGAAACAATTTGGGCCCATAGTTATCCCCAACGTTTCCAAAACTTTCATGAGGCTTCTCAGGCCATCATTGAATAATAATACCGTGATGTCAGCTGCAATATCGACGATTTTTTTGCTCCCGGACTGGCACTTGGGAACTATTGCCCAAACTGATTTGTTGTAGCTTTCATTGTTGTTTTGCGTGAAGCCGCCCAAACAACGCTGCAGCCAATCGTCTCTGCTCAAATTTTCGAAGTCTGGCGTAATTGCCTCCAATACTTTCTCAGGAAGAAGCGGCGTATGGCGACCCCGAGCTTCACGGACCGCTGCACCGCTCCACAAAATATTCAATATCTCCGAAAATAATTATTTTTTCGACCTGGCTCCTACGGCACCATAATCTTAAATGTATTTTAGATTTTTCCAGATGGTTTTCAAAAAATCGATTTTTTGAGACCGTCACAGTGGTGTTGTCCCTTAATGATGTGTTTGCCGGACTGAATAGACGAAATAGAACTCTCAAGTTTTCCTTCCGAAGTATTGTGAGCTCATTATTTTCCAAAAACAATAAACAACAATTATTTTCCTACATTTGAATTATTGGAGTGTTAATTTTGTTTCGAATCATTTTTTAGACGAACAACATTATTTAATGACTGTGCTCATATGAAATAACATTATTATAATTTCAGTTACTTAAAAGCGAGTTGACGAGTTATCAAAATGGCGTTATATTAGGTGTTGGAATTAATTCGTAGTGTCTTACAAGAGGTGGCGTGGTAGTACAGTATTTCGTCATTACCGACAGTAATGTATTCATCGTAAAACAGCGATCATCGAACGGCATTTGCTGTACAAATTTGCGTCATTTGCTGTATTTCTTTTGAATCGTAAATAACAACACTTCATAATTTGTTGAATATGTCAACATTTGTGTCGAATAAACTGTCTTTGCGGGGAGTTTTACTTCATTACTTTAATATGAACAAAAGTGCTGCTTAATGTCATCGTACTTTAGTGGAAGTGTATGGTGAACATGCTCTAGCAGAGCAAACGTGTCGGAAGTGGTTTGCACGTTGTAAAGCTGATGATTTCGTCGATTTGGATGACAAGAAGCTACCTGGCCAGCCGAAAAAAAATTGAAGATAATATTTTGGAGGCTTTGCTCAATGAAGACTCATCTCAAACACTTCAAGAATCGTCTACATCATTGGAAGTTGACTTATAAACGGTAGGAAAACGTCTCAAAGCTTTGGGCATAATCCAGAAGGAACTACATTGGGTCCCATATGAATTAAAACCAAGAGACATTGAGGGTCGTCTTTTCAAATGTGAAGTGTTGCTTCAACGGGAAAAAAGAAAATATGTTTTGCATTGAATTGTCCCTGGTGATGAAAAGTGGATCCATTACGACAATCCGAAGCGCAGAAAGTCTTGGGCCTTGCCAACCATCAACATCAATGGCAAAGCCAAATATCCATGGGTCTGGCTCCTGCTCTGTATTTGGTGGGATCAGAGAGATGTGAATTATTATGAATTCCTGAAACCGAATGAAACCATAACTGGGTATCGCTACCGACTGCAATTGATGCGCTTGAGCCATGCATTGAAAGAAAAACGGCCGGAATACTCCGGAAGACACGCAAAACCGGTACAAACATATCTGGAAACACGTTAATGGGAAGTCCCACCCCACCCGGCGTTTTCTCCAGATATCGCTCCGTCTGATAACCATGTCTTTCGTTCGATGGCTCATAGCCAGTCCGGGCAGAAATTCACTTCTTACGACGGTTGTCAAAAATGCGTCGATTTGTGGATTCCATCTAAAGACGAGGCGTTCTTCCGACGTGGTATTCATACCCTGCCCGAAAGATGGTCAAAAGTAGTAGAAAGCGAGGGGCAATACTTTCATTAGTGTATGTTTTTGTTGTCATTTAAAATATTTTTTTTTTCATTAAAAAAACGCTACGAATTAATTCCAAGTCCTAATACATTTTGGAAAATGTTTATTTTTAACTTTGGTAATCCTTGAAATGGTTACTAGATAAGTTCCACGAATGTTCTTTCGACGTGCCTTTATAAATGGACATTTTGTAAAAAATGCACATATGTAACATTTTTTTAGGGAATTCAATTTTTTTTTATTGTAAGGTCGTGGGGCCCATTTTAAATCGATAATTAATCGTCTTTTAATGTACCTTTCAGGATTTGAATTTACAAATGGGAAGTGTGCCACGACCGTAGGGATTATAATGAATTAAGTCATTAGACTTATATGATGGTAAGTTACCGTCGGAGAAGAAAAGCGCCACGTTTAAGCGGGAATGTGCCCACTTGGGATAGGCGCTTGGTTAAGTCGGTGGTGTATAATTTGACGCATGAGCGACCGGTAAGCAAATAAGAAAGTAGCGTGAAATTGTGCTTACCTTGGTGAGAAAGAGCGGCGGTGCGTAGCGAGTCAAAACTACTCGACCGTGTGACCGAATTTGTCCAGGAATCGCAAAGATGTTCCAGCTCGACTCGACCTGTCGTTGCCCTGACGGGTACCCGGTGCTCGTGCGAATGCGATGGGCCGGGGATGCCGATGTTTTTGGGAGCGGTCGGAGACTACGAGGACTGGATTAATTTATGAGGGATACATTCGCTTTGAAATATAAATATATATGTATAGAATTTAGAATTATTTGAACCGCTGAGTGAGTGCAAAACGTGCCAGGTTACGGCACCGTCGACTCACTACGTCTGGCTCCACCTCCGCCCGGTTACGGCGATTGGCGGCCAGCCGCGAGAACAAACGTTGAGAATAACGGAAGCCGACGCCCGAACACTAAGCACCGGTGTGACCGTGCCAGTCGCTGACCTACCGAATTACGGCGGGTCGGCGCGTGTGGCGTGTTCGTGCGGCAAACCTTCCGAATTCCTCGGAAAATACCCTGTTTATACGATTTTGGACGGACGAGGGTTTTTTATTTGTCGAGCGAATGTATCGGGAAACGTATTCGTCTAACGCACAGGTACAGACTGACATGAAATAAAATTTGGTACGCTGAGCGAGTCTAGTGCGTGCCAAATTACGGCACCGCCGACTCGCTACGTCTGGCCCACCTCCGCCCGGTTACGGCGATTGGCGGCCAGCCGCGAATACAAATATAAAGGTCAAGGGAAATCGACGTCCGAACACTAAGCACCGGATTAACCGTGCCAGTCGCTAACCTGCCAGATTACGGCGAGTCAGCGGATGTAGCGTGTTCGTGCGTCAGCTTTCTCAAGCCTCATAAAAAAGAAGGCGCTTCAAGATTTGTCCAATTTTGGACAAGTATGATTTTATGAGTGAGACGAATACGTGTGTTGGGAAAAATGGCGTGAGTGAGAGGAAGAGAGAAAGAGAGAAAGAAATGCACTACGATGATTTGTTCGTTGCGTGTTTACACGCACGAACGAGAGCCAAATATATTTTAATTATTTGCTCGGAAAATGTTACACTTTTTCGCGGTCGCCGTATTTTGGGTGATTTTAATAGCGCGAAGAAATCGAATGTTATATAAACGATTGTGTATTTTACACGTAAATAAGCGTAGTTACATTCAATAAAGAAAATAATATAAGTTTCGTTAATTTATTCGTTGCAGTGTTTGACGTGTTTTGTTTCCTTTTACTTTTATTATGATTTAAACAATCAATGCCGGTTTTACAGAGACTTATAGTTACACTGACGAAGAGACCGGGGTAAACTCGAAAAAAATATAAAATAGAATAAAATAAGTGTACCGGTTTTCAGAGCGTCGACTCTGCGATGCGCGCTGTTGGAGAGACCGGACGGAACTGACTGGCCAGCTCCCGGAGCGCAATATGTATCCTCGCCCTCTTTGTCTCTGAGACAAAGGGCTTTGCGTCATTACACTCGCTCTCGAGCTCGGTCCCCATGTAACCGAATATTAGCACTGATAACGTTATTTTTCTCGAGTTGTACATGGGCAATGAAATAAATATTTTTCGTTATCGGCAGGATGTGCTGACTACGTGGTGACCAAGCTCCGAGGAGGTCTGTGAGAAAACTCGCGATGAAGCTGACCGCTTGGGAACAGTTTCGCGGGTTATTCGAGGACTCTCGCGTCCCCAATATATACATAATATAGATATGACAATATTTCTTATTTCTAGGACCATTGTATTATGGTCAACACGAATATACATATATATGTTTGATACTAGTTCGGGGACTCGTGAATGTCCCCGAAATATACATGTAAGTATAGGTATTAATATTATTATTTGTACTCCGGAGACTCTCTTGGATGTCCCGAGTATATATATATGTATATTGTTGAGTGTCACTTTGAGGACTTATGTCCCTAAAGTATGCATGGAAATAGACATGCGGAATTATTATAGGAGGTACTCCAGGGACTCTCGTATATGTCCCTGAAGCATGCAGGTACGTGTATATGTATGTATGTATGAGACATTTCGATATGGTACTCCGGGGACCCATGTGCGTGTCCTAGAAGTGTACAGGAAAATGGATATGTACGTGTATATGAGGCTATTTGTAAAGTTAATCCGAGCACCCATGTGCTCGTCCCTGAAGTTACAGGTAAGCTTAGCGGTAATGTTATTATGGGAACTGTTTGTCCCTAAAGTATACGGGTAGATATACGCATGCTAAATTTAAAGATATATCCACGAATATTTTATATAACGGGGTTTCTGAGTGAAATCGACCATATATGGGTCGTTCTGATTAACATGTACCCCAAGAAAAACATAAATGAGCGCGTTTAGCGCGAGGAAAAAATCTTAATAATTAATACAATTCGTACCAGATATGAATATTTGGAGGGCGAGAGTGCTAGGACGTAACAAAGGTTTTTCCACCAATCTATATTTTATATTTTTTCAAAAAACTGCAATTTCATCTCAAATTCAATTTGATCATCAGTGGGCACGCATCTTTTTTCATTTTTTTTAAGTACAAAAGTCCTCGCTTTCTTTCACCCAAAACAAGTTTCTTATGAGCGTCAACCTTTTTCAATTTCAGGTAAGTCAGGTCTTGTTACAATGGCACTAAAAAACATCATTTTTAGATTATTCAGGATTTTTCACAATTTTTTTTTTCAACAAAACCTGATAAATTTCAAAAAAGTTAAGAGATGTGCCATCCTAGTATAAATGGAATGGAAATATGTGTTACGTCCTAGCACTCTCGCCCTCCAAATATTCATATCTGGTACGAATTGTATTAATTATTAAGATTTTTTCCCCGCGCTAAACGCGCTCATTTATGTTTTTCTTGGGGTACATGTTAATCAGAACGACTCATATATGGTCGATTTCACTCAGAAACCCCGTTATATAAAATATTCGTGAATATATCTTTAAATTGAGCATGCTTATATCTACCCGTGTACTTTAGGGACAAACAGTTCCCATAATAACATTACCGCTAAGCTTACCTGTAACTTCAGGGACGAGCACATGGGTGCTCGGATTAACTTTACAATTAGCCTTATATACGCGTACATATCTGTTTGCCTGTACACTTCTGGGACACGCAGATGGGTCCCCGGAGTACCATATCGAAATGTCTCATATATACATACATATACACGTACCTGCATGCTTCAGGGACATATACGAGAGTCCCTGGAGTACCTCCTATAATAATTCCGCATGTCTATTTCCATGCACACTTTAGGGACATAATTCCTCGAAATGACTTTAACGAATATATATATATATACATACTCCAGGACCTCAGAGTCCTCATGTACCATTCGTATACTCTTATGCATACTTCGAAGGCATTAGTCCTCGTAATAAATCTAGTGAATATCTATACATGTATATATATATATATATATATATACATATACGTACTCCATATGCTTCAGGGACATATAGCCGAGTCCCGGAGCAATATTTCATACATATCTACTTCCATGCATACTTCGGGGACATAAGTCCTCAAAGTGACACTCACCAATATACATATATATATACTCGGGACATCCAAGAGAGTCTCCGGAGTACTAATAATAATATTAATACCTATACTTACATGTATATTACGGGGACATTCACGAGTCCCCGAACTAGTATCCAACATATATATGTATATTCGTGTTGACCATAATACAATGGTCCTAGAAATGAGAAATATTGTCATATCTATATTATGTATATATTGGGGACGCGAGAGTCCTCGAATAACCCGCGAAACTGTTCCCAAGCGGTCAGCTTCATCGCGAGTTTTCTCACAGATCTCCTCGGAGCTTGGTCACCACGTAGTCAGCACATCCTGCCGATAACGAAAAATATTCATTTCATTGCCCATGTACAACTCGAGAAAAATAACGTTATCAGTGCTAATATTCGGTTACATGGGGACCGAGCTCGAGAGCGAGGGTAATGACGCCAAGCCCTTTGTCTCAGAGACAAAGAGGGCGAGGATACATATTGCGCTCCGGGAGCTGGCCAGTCAGTTCCGTCTGGTCTCTCCAACAGCGCGCATCGCAGAGTCGACGCTCTGAAAACCGGTAAACTTATTTTATTCTATTTTATATTCTTTTCGAGTTTACCCCGGTCTCTTCGTCAGTGTAACTATAAGTCTAATTAACATGTCCCCCAAGAAAAACATAAATGAGCGCGTTTAGCGCGAGGAAAAAATCTTAATAATTAATACAATTCGTACCAGATATGAATATTTGGAGGGCGAGAGTGCTAGGACGTAACACCTCCCCCCTAAAAGTCTGAAGCAATGCTTCAGCTTTGCTGAGGACCGGCGTTGAGCCGCTCCAAGAGTCCGTGATCGACGCCCGACAACCGCCTCGACGTCGTCGGATGGTCGCAATTGTCATTGATGGACACCAGCTCTAGAGGTTCGTCGTTGGTGATCTTCGACGACCGTTGTTCAGCATGGTGAGCTCTGCTAATCAGGAGGCTTGTCACCGAGTTCCAGATGGCTCCTAGGAGGGTGAAACTCCATCCGTACAGAGTGTGGAGTGTATATCCATGGATGCAAGTATCGATGATCGCCTTGATGATGGTGAGGATTGCGAGGACCCCGAACAGTTCCGCACTGATGATCCCGAATTTTTCGAAACCACCCCAGATTTTGTGCATTACTCCATCAGCCACGTGTTGGAGAGCGTCCTCGTCCATCAGTGTCGTGAGGGAAACGCTTCCCGGGGGTATGTCGTGTCCTGCGAAACCCCTTGCGATGTTGTCGAGTAATGCTGGTTTTTCAGCGGGGAACATTATCCTGTCCCTCAGCTGGTTGATCTCGTGGTCAGAATAAATTCCGCTGGATGCCAAATTTCCAATGGGGTTGTATCCCCAGGTAGGCATGGAAGCGGGATGCAGTTGTCCAGGAGGCGGTACCTCGACTGGATGTGGTGTGAAACGATACCAAGTGCCGTCGATCCAATATTCGGCGGGCAGCATGGGGTTGCACTCGATATGTGTTCCCGTCCGGATAAGTGTCCTTGAGATTGTGGACAGGAAGAACGATTGGTTCCGGAACGTTACGGGAAGTTCGTTGTAACATTCGTCCGTTCGACGAAGGGTGCATTCCACGGGTGTGCACTTGACAATGTGTGCTACCTCTCCTGCGATGACGGCCATATATCCCGGGGCTTTCATGACGGCCCGGGCGAATTTTCCGGGGAGAATGGAAGCCGTTGAGAGAGCGTTTTGTAGCATTTGTTTTTCAAGATTGCATCGTTGTGTGAGAATGTCCTTGTAAAGTGTTTTTATTTGCGCCTTAATATGCTTTTCGACGTAAATAAACTTTGAGTTCACGTACGCGAATATGTCGAGGTTACTAACAAGCACCCTTTTCCGCGTAGCGAAAGATTCATGATTTTGATTTTCGAGGATGTACAATTTTGGATGCTCCGTTCGCACGAGTGTATAGCCGCAAACATGTTTTTCGGATTTAGCAGCCAGTGCGAAGGTAGTATCCTGGGTAGAGAGCGTGTAGACATCCGGTATTTGGTGCGAGTTGTCGAAGGTCCTTAATTTGGTAGCTGTACCCTCGAATAATACGTCGTACCTGTTAAACGCGCAGGTGTCTGCTGGTTCCTTTTTCCAGAATACGGCGTTACCTTCAATATCGAAGCAGGTACCATCCGATAATTGGCAATGGGTTCCTGACCGAAGGATTATTTTATTGGTCGCCAAGTTGACCGTTGCTTCGTAACTGGTGAGAGTTATCCTCACTGAGGCTTGGACGACCACGTTGTCCCAAGCGCCAAAAGGATCGTTATATTGTGTACCGGAGCATTTCCCCTGGTTACCGACAGATCCGGCTAGGGTCACGCCCCGAGTTGTGGTGCTGTTTTTCCGGATCCCGGAAATTATTGCTGTCAGGCCTACTTGCAGTAGCCCTGTTTCGTGAATTTTTCGGCACGATCGTTCATCGACTTCGTGCAGGTAAATTTGACGTCCATTATGTACAATGGAGTTGTGGGAACTCATCCCACAGTAGTAAATCGTCCGGTCGATTTCGACCTTACATTGGACTACGCCAGTTGATGAGAACTCTGAAAGTTGCAGGAGTTGAATCTTCACTGGTGTCGGTATCGGATCGACCAAAGGGATGTCACATTCGCCAATGTTGCCCAAAGAGATGGTCGATACGTTTAGAGATGGTCCGCCACAATCGTATCCGACAAGGCCGGCAGTCGGGCGGATGCAAAATAGGACGGCAAGGTAAATTTTCCACGTCATCCTGTAACCAAGAACGCTTCGCTGATGTCGATAGTCGTCTTCTTGATTGCGGTGCCAGAGGGCATTTTGGGCGTCAACCCCGGGTGGTTGTCTTGGACTGGTTCCCATCTTCGGAACAGGAACCACGTCTATGGCCACCTTGCGATGTTATTTACAGATAGTCAACGTAACTTCGTCGTTGCCTAGCGTTCGTATCAAAAGATTTTTAATTTCGTTCCATGATACATTTCCGACTGAGTTTGTTTTCGCGACATAAATTTGTTTCGTAGATGTTTCGCGGACAAAGTTTTTCAAGGAGTCGAGGGCTTCTTCAAGGTCCTCGATCAAAAGATTTTCGTGTACATTAGCCAATAATGGTATAGCTAATATGCATCTTGAATTTTCGTTTATTACCTTGAGTCGTAAATACGTGGTTTCCTCGATTTTGGGAAACAAATTTTGAGTTTGGAGATCTTTCGCTCCATCATCGATTGGTCTCCCGGAAGTGGTGACAAAGACGACGAGATTGTCCTTGAACATGGACAAATTATCACGTGTTTCGCGTATGGTGAGTCTACCTTGGACTTCACTGTTTTCCCTCGGTAATGCATACTCGGGGTTTTCATTATCAAATATGTCGCTATTTACAGAGTCGTCGTCTGAGTCGCTTGAGCTTTCGGTGAGATCATCGATATTCTCAATGTTTTCTCCATGTTCTGACGGTTCCGGAGTTTCGGAATCCTCAGGAAATGGGGCTATTTCTCGATCTTCTAAAAGTTGCGGTATTTGAAAATTTTCCGCGTTTCCGTCGTTTGGACTTGCGTCTGGAATAGACGTGTGCAAGGTTGTTTCTTTTACAGGTTCGACGGATTGAGGATGGGAAGGCGGTTCTTCCAGATTCCGGGTTTTCGGAGTTTCTTTTTCTTTTTCCCAACGACGAGGCGTTTTGCCAGACGTTTGCGAAATTGTCGGGAAATTTCGGAAACCGAGGAAATCGTCCTCGTCCGCGGAGCCGGCCAACTTTTTCCTTTTTTCAGGTGGATTTTTCCTTTGGTTGCCGTCCGACGGATCGGGGATTTCCTCCGTATCCGTATCAGGATTTAAGGCAGGTTTTCGTTTTTTAGCTGGGTTTCTTCCAGCTGGTGGATTGAACAATCTTTCGTCCGAGTCCGAATCGTCGTTTTCACTAGGAGTCGGTTTACCGATTTTTGCAAGACTTGGACCAACGATAGGCGATTCGGATTTTCTTTTACATGGCGTATGCTTCACCATGAGCACAGTCTGATTTTTTACTGGCGGGTTCCGGGAGAGGGCGTCAGCATTGCTGTTTACCCTTCCTGGTTTGTATACAATTTTATAAGTATAATTAGCTAGGCTAAGGCGCCAATGCACAAGCCGATTGGCCGGGTCTTTTACGGAGTGAAGCCATACGAGCGGCTTGTGATCCGTTACCAATAAGAACTCACGGCCGTAGACATAAGGTCTGAAATGATTTACACAATAAATGATAGCCAATAATTCCTTCTCGATCACTGAGTAATTAACTTCGTGTTTTCCAAGAGTTCGAGAGGTGTAACTAACGGGTCTATCTTTACCAATTTCGCCTTGGGTCAAAATTCCGCCAATGGCGTGATCGGATGCGTCCGTTGTTATGATGAATGGTTTCGTGAAATCCGGATATTGAAGAATTGGTTCTTTCCATAACGCCTCGATAAGCGTATCAAAGGCTTTTTGGTGAGATTCGGTCCATTTGAAGGTCGATCCCTTTTTTAATAAATTTGTGAGTGGCTTTGCAATGCCTGAAAAATTTTCGATAAACCTGCGGTAATAACCTGCAAGTCCTAAAAATTGTTTTATCTTTTTCGGAGTGGTAGGCCTAGGGTATCCCTGTAGAGCCTCCAATTTTTTGGGATCGGGTTTAACCCCGTCCTCACTTATGATGTGACCCAAATATGCCACTTCTCGTCTTAAAAATTCACACTTGTCCGGTTGTAATTTTAAGTTGGCTTGCCTTAATTTTTTCGCAAGTTTGTTGAATTTATTCTCGTGTTCAACTAGTGTCTTTGCATAAATGACGATGTCGTCCAAATAAACAAAAAGCTCGATGCCTTGAAGGCCTGTTAAGACTCGA
This sequence comes from Ophion ellenae, assembly GCA_963210295.1. Classification (NCBI taxonomy): domain Eukaryota; kingdom Metazoa; phylum Arthropoda; class Insecta; order Hymenoptera; family Ichneumonidae; genus Ophion; species Ophion ellenae. The sequence continues at coordinate 14,111,186 of OY723397.1, read as the reverse complement.
TCCATTAATCTTTGAAATGTCGCCGGAGCGTTTTTTAAACCAAACGGCATTCGGTCGAATTCGTAGTGTCCGAATGGTGTAGCAAATGCTGTCTTGTGAGAATCATCTGGATGTACTTTAATTTGATGGAAACCACTGGCCAGGTCGAATACTGAAAAATATTTCGCATTACCCAATTGGTCGAGAATTTCGGTTATTTGAGGTAATGGATAAGCATCGCCAATCGTCTTTTCGTTTAAGTTTCTATAATCAATGACCATGCGCCACTTTGGATTTCCTTGTGAGTCCGCCTTTTTCGGAACGATCCACAGGGGCGAACTATACGGGGAGTTTGACGGTTTTATTACTTCCCCTTCAATTAGTTCTTTAACTTGTTTTGTAATTTCATCTTTATGAACGGGCGGAAATCTATACTGCCTCGTAAAAACTGGTTGATCGTCGTTCGTCGTTATCTTATGCTCGATTTTATCTGTAAAGCCTAGGACTTTTCCTGGCAAATGAAATAGGTCCGAATTCTCGCTTATAATTTTATCCACGCTTGACCATTCTTCATCGTTTAGATGGTTGAGACGGAGTAAGTCGCGAATTTCGTTTACTTTATCTTTCTTTTCAACTTTTAAAACTTTTTTGTTGCGCGCAATTTCAAACCGTAATATACCCTCTTCCCGAGACACCATTTGGTCGTCCGGGTGGGGAACAATTAAACTTTTCTCCTCTTCCTGAAACGCCTTTTGGTCGTCCGGAGTGAGGGAATTATTTTCACATCGGATCCTATCCTCTTCCTGAAACGCCTTTTGGTCGTCCGGAGTGAGGGAACCCTTTTGATTTTTATCCTCTTCCTGAAACGCCATTTGGTCGTCCGGAGTGAGGGAATTATTTTCACATCGGGTCCTATCCTCTTCCTGAAACGCCTTTTGGTCGTCCGGAGTGAGGGAACCCGTTTGATTTTTATCCTCTTCCTGAAACGCCATTTGGTCGTCCGGAGTGAGGGAATTATTTTCACATTCGGTCCTATCCTCTTCCTGAAACGCCTTTTGGTCGTCCGGAGTGAGGGAGCCCTTTTTCGTGCCTTTGCACCTGAATTCTTCGACTACTACCGTTGGTATAGTCAGTAACAAATTATCATCGGTTGAATTGTGCGCAATAAGATAAGCGATACCATTCTTGACCGTAACGACTGCTTCGCCAAAAAAGATGCCTTCTCCCAAGTAGAGCATCGGAATAAATCCTTCTTTGATTTTGGGATTACTTACTTTGACATAACAGACCGTTTTGGACCGTTTTGGAATCGAAATAGTTTGTTTACTTTTAAACGGGATCCTTTGATTTCCCCAAGTTAATTGTTCGTGTCTCCAATCTACGAGAGCTTTATTTTCAGCAAGAACTTCGGTACCAAGTAATGCATGTTGGTCCATTGGGAACCAATCATCGACGACGTGAAATTCCGCGGGGTTATCATTGATCATTATTCTTATCGACCCCTTTGTTCTTACGGGGATACTCGAGATCCCCTCCAAATTTAATATATCGTATTTATTTATATACGTATGAGCATTTACGATTTGACTTTTGACGAGATTCACTTCCGAGCCCGAGTCTATTAAAAATTCGTTAAGTCCCGATAAGTTGGGTGAGTCGAGGTCTACGGAAGCTATTTGTTTTGAACGCGTTAATAAGACGTGGACGGTTCGCACGGAGACGCGTCTATTATTTTTACCGGGCGCTCCGTCGATTTCTCGTCCCGCGGGGAGGCCCGTGCCACTGGTCGAGAATTCTCGTTTTTTGGCAATTCGGTTGCCCTATTCCTTTCTTCGTTTTGTTTTTTATAGCAGGACGTCTCGAGGTGGCCCGCCCTGTTGCAATAATTACACATCGACGGGACTCGAGATCCTTGACCGTTCGTGGGCTTTGACCACGTGATTCTACTGTTAGAACTTTGTTTATTTGAATTTCCCGGCTTCTTGTCCGGAAACTTTAACCAGCAATCATCGGACGCGTGATTGCGGTTGCAATGTTTACAAGTCGGTCCTCCTGAAGGGGAGACCGCTTTTATTTGGGCCGACTGATTTTGAGTTCGGCTTTCGAAACGCGTGTCCTTGAAATGAGACCTATCGCGTTCCATATCTTTTTCAACTTTTATTGCCTTTGAATAGGCATCCTCGAGATTATCGAATCCCTCGAGTTTGAGACGGATTCGAAAGTCGGGTGGAAGACCCTTGACGAAACAATCCAGCGTGTCGTTTTCGAAAATATCGTATTGACCGTTTCGGAGAGTTCCGTGATTATCAATTTCGGCTTCAAGAATCGCCGTATGCAAATCTTTGGTTCGACTGATATAGTCGATAATATGTTCGTTTTTGTTTTTTGAAATATTTCCAAGTTCACCACGAAATTCGTTCAAAGTTTTCGCGGAACCAAATAACGTTTTCAACCGCTCACCGAATTGGTGAACGTTTTGGAAGTTATAATCTTCCAGTGCCGTTGCGGCATGACCTTTTAATTTGTTACGGAGGAGCTGAGTGAGGCCCAACTCCTGATGAGGGCGGAACATGTCCCTTGCCCTTTTACAAGCACGAACAAACCGCAGAACCGGTACGTTGTACCCATTGAAGATGGGCACAGATTCAAGTGCATCTTTAAATTTAATGTTCGCGGGTAATTCTTGATCATCGCGAACGTTAACTTCGTTTTGCTGTACGAGAGGGACCGGACCTGATTGTCGTTGACCCTCACCATTTTTAATCGACCCAATTTCCCTACTAATTCGACTGACTTCGTTTATCATTGTCGACAGGGTATTTTGCATAGCCTCGAGGGCGTGATGAGTGGTTGAGATTGGTTCATCTCTATTATTCACTTGATCACTAAATTCACATTCACGCGCACGCAGGGCTTCTAATTTTTCGTGCGTTTCTAATTCTCTTTGTAATAACGCTTGTTCTTGTTCACGAAGTATTTCGCGTTTTTTATCTAATTGATCCGCTAATACGCGGAGTTCCTCTTCACTTAAACGTTTCGAATTTTGGGAATGCTCAGCCATTTTGAACCTTTTATTTTATTCTACACTTTGCGATATGTAAACATGAATTTTTTCTATATAGATTTTTTAAATTTTACACCAAAGACTTTAAGCGTATCCCACCGCTGCCACCAAATTAATTTTTTATATCTCTGTTACGTCGTGGGGCCCATTTTTAATCGATAATTAATCGTCTTTTAATTTACCTTTCAGGATTTGAATTTACGAATGGGAAGTGTGCCACGAACGTACGGATAATAATGAATTAAGTCATATGACTTATATGACGGTAAGTTCCCGTCGGAGAAGAAAAGCGCCACGTTTAAGCGGGAATGTGCCCACTTGGGATAGGCGCTTGGTAAAGTCGTTGGTGTATAATTTGACGCATGAGCGACAGGTAAGCAAATAAGAAAGTAGCGTGAAATTGTGCTTACCTTGGTGAGAAAGAGCGGCGGTGCGTAGCGGGTCAAAACTACTCGACCGTGTGACCGAATTTGTCCAGGAATCGCAAAGATGTTCCAGCTCGACCCGACCTGTCGTTGCCCAGACGGGTACCCGGTGCTCGTGCGAATGCGATGGGCCGGGGATGCCGATGTTGTTGGGAGCAGTCGGAGACTACGAGGACTGGATTAATTTATGAGGGATACATTCGCTTTGAAATATAAATATACATGTATAGAATTTATAATTATTTGAACCGCTGAGTGAGTGCAAGACGTGCCAGGTTACGGCACCGTCGACTCACTACGTCTGGCTCCACCTCCGCCCGGTTACGGCGATTGGCGGCCAGCCGCGAGAACAAACGTTGAGAATAACGGAAGCCGACGCCCGAACACTAAGCACCGGTGTGACCGTGCCAGTCGCTGACCTACCGAATTACGGCGGGTCGGCGCGTGTGGCGTGTTCGTGCGGCAAACCTTCCGAATTCCTCGGAAAATACCCTATTTATACGTCCGATTTTGGACGGACGAGGGTTTTTTATTTGTCGAGCGAATGTATCGGGAAACGTATTCGTCTAACGCACAGGTACAGACTGATATGAAATAAAATTTGGTACGCTGAGCGAGTCTAGTGCGTGCCAAATTACGGCACCGCCGACTCGCTACGTCTGGCCCACCTCCGCTCGGTTACGGCGATTGGCGGCCAGCCGCGAATACAAAAATAAAGGTCAAGGGAAATCGACGTCCGAACACTAAGCACCGGATTAACCGTGCCAGTCGCTAACCTGCCAGATTACGGCGAGTCAGCGGATGTAGCGTGTTCGTGCGTCAGCTTTCCCAAGCCTCATAAAAAAGGGCACTTCAAGATTTGTCCAATTTTGGACAAGTATGATTTAATGAGTGAGACGAATACGTGTGTTGGGAAAAATGGCGTTAGTGAGAGGAAGAGAGAAAGAGAGAAAAAAATGCACTACGATGATTTGTTCGTTGCGTGTTTACACGCACGAACGAGAGCCAAATATATTTTAATTATTTGCTCGGAAAATGTTACACTTTTGCGCGGTCGCCGTATTTTGCGTGATTTGAATAGCGCGAAGAAATCGAATGTTATATAAAAGATTGTGTATTTTACACGTAAATAAACGTAGTTACATTCAATAAAGAAAATAATATAAGTTTCGTTAATTTATTCGTTGCAGTGTTTGACGTGTTATGTTTCCTTTTATTTTTATTATGATTTGAACAATTAATGCCGTTTTTACAGAGACTTATAGTTACACTGACGAAGAGACCGGGGTAAACTCGAAAAGAATATAAAAAGAATAAAATAGGTGTACCGGTTTTTAGAGCGTCGACTCTGCGATGCGCGCTGATGGAGAGACCGGACGGAACTGACTGGCCAGCTCCCGGAGCGCAATATGGATCCTCGCCCTCTTTGTCTCTGAGACAAAGGGCTTGGCGTCATTACCCTCGCTCTCGAGCTCGGTCCCCATGTAACCGAATATTAGCACTGATAACGTTATTATTTTTCGGTATCGGCAGGATGTGCTGACTACGTGGTGACCAAGCTCCGAGGAGGTCTGTGAGAAAACTCGCAATGAAGCTGACCGCTTGGGAACAGTTTCGCGGGTTATTCGAGGACTCTCGCGTCCCCAATATATACATAATGTAGATATGACAATATTTCTTATTTCTAGGACCATTGTATTATGGTCAACACGAATATACATATATATGTTGGATACTAGTTCGGGGACTCGTGAATGTCCCCGTAATATACATGTAAGTATAGGTATTAATATTATTATTTGTACTCCGGAGACTCTCTTGGATGTCCCGAGTATATATATATATGTATATTGGTGAGTGTCACTTTGAGGACTTATGTCCCCGAAGTATGCATGGAAGTAGATATGTATGAAATATTGCTCCGGGACTCGGCTATATGTCCCTGAAGCGTATGGAGTACGTATATGTATATATATATATATATATACATGTATAGATATTCACTAGAGTTATTACGAGGACTAATGCCTTCGAAGTATGCATAAGAGTATACGAATGGTACATGAGGACTCTGAGGTCCTGGAGTATGTATATATATATATATTCGTTAAAGTCATTTCGAGGACTTATGTCCCTAAAGTATGCATGGAAATAGACATGCGGAATTATTATAGGAGGTACTCCAGGGACTTTCGTATATGTCCCTGAAGCATGCAGGTACGTGTATATGTATGTATATATGAGACATTTCGATATGGTACTCCGGGGACCCATGTGCGTGTCCCAGAAGTGTACAGGCAAACAGATATGTACGCGTATATGAGGCTAATTGTAAAGTTAATCCGAGCACCCATGTGCTCGTCCCTGAAGTTACAGGTAAGCTTAGCGGTAATGTTATTATGGGAACTATTTGTCCCTAAAGTATACGGGTAGAAATACGCATGCTCAATTTAAAGATATATTCACGAATATTTTATATAACGGGGTTTCTGAGTGAAATCGACCATATATGGGTCGTTCTGATTAACATGTACCCCAAGAAAATCATAAATGAGCGCGTTTAGCGCGGGGAAAAAATCTTAATAATTAATACAATTCGTACCAGATATGAATATTTGGAGGGCGAGAGTGCTAGGACGTAACACCCGATATTACTGCCACGAAATCGTCTCCGATTTTATCTAACTTGCGGTCAGATTTGGTCGAGAAGCCTGACGATGCTGCGAGAACGACGGTTGGAGAATTGTTTATTCAACAAAGATAAAATCGGTGCTCGGAATAGTTCTCTAGGCCTCGATCGGTCATTCCCGATATTACTGCCCCGAATTCGTCTCCGATTTTATCTTACTTCCGGTCAGAATTGGTCGAGAAGTCTGACGGTGGTGCGAGAACGACGGTGGGAGCATTGTTTATTTAACAAAGATAAAATCGGTGCTCGGAATAGTTCTCGGGGCCTCCGACGGACATTCCCGATATTACTACCTCGAAATCGTGTCCAATTTTATCTTACTTCCGGTCAGAATGGGTCGTGAAGTCTGACGATGCTGCGAGAACGACGGTGGGGCATTGTTTATTTAACAAAGATAAAATCGGTGCGCCGAATGGTTCTCGGGGCCTCGGGACCGGACAGAATGGGTCGAGAAGTCTGGCGATGCTGCGAGAACGTCGTTAGCGGCATTGTTTATATAACAAAGATAAAATCGGCGCTCAGAATGGTTCTCGGGGCCTCGATCGGACGTTCCCGATATTACTGCCCTGAATTCGTGTCCGATTTTATCTTACTTCCGGTCAGAATTGGTCGCGAAGTCTGAGGATGCTGCGAGGACGATGGTAGGAGCATTGTTTATTTAACAACGATAAAATCGGTGCTCGGAATCGTTCTCTAGGCCTCGATCGGACATTTCCGATATTACTGCCCCGAATTCGTTTCCGATTTTATCTTACTTCCGGTCCGAATTGGTCGAGAAGTCTGACGGTGGTCCGAAAACAACGGTAGGAGCATTGTTTATTCAACAAAGATAAAATCGGTGCTCGGAATTTTTCTCGAGGCCGCCAACGGCCATTCGCGATATTACTGCCCCGAATTCGTCTTCGATTTCATCTTACTTCCGGTCAGAATGGGTCGAGAAGTCTGACAAATCTGCGAGCACGACGGTAGGAGCATTGTTTATTTAACAAAGATAAAATCGGTGCTCGGAATGGTTCTCAGGGCCTCGATCGGACATTCCCGATATTACTGCCCCGAAATCGTCTCCAATTTTATCTTACTTGCGGTCAGAATGGGTCGTGAAGTCTGACGATGCTGCGAGAACGACGGTGGGGTATTGTTTATTTCACAAAGATAAAATCGGTGCGCCGAATGGTTCTCGGGGCCTCGATCGGACATTCCTAATATTACTGCCACGTATTCGTCTCCGATTTTATCTTACTTCCGGACAGAATGGGTCGAGAAGTCTGGCGATGCTGCGAGAACGTCGTTAGGGGCATTGTTTATTTAACAAAGATAAAATCGGCGCTCGGAATGGTTCTCGGGGCCTCGATCGGACGTTCCCGATATTACTGCCCTGAATTCGTCTCCGATTTTATCTTACTTCCGGTCAGAATTGGTCGCGAAGTCTGAGGATGCTGCGAGGACGATGGTAGGAGCATTGTTTACTTAACAAAGATAAAATCGGTGCTCGGAATGGTTCTCGGGGCCTTGATCGGACGTTCCCGATATTACTGCCCCGAATTCGTCTCCGATTTTATCTTACATCCGGTCAGGATGCGTCAAGAAGTTTGACGATGCTGCAAGAACGACGGTAGGAGCATTGTTTATTTAACGAAAATGAAATCGGTGCTCGGAATAGTTCTCGGGGTCTAGATCGGAAATTCCCGATATTACTGTCCCGAAATCGTCTCCGATTTTATCTTGCTTCCGCTCAGAATAGGTCGAGAAGTCTGACGATGCTGCGAGAACCACGGTAGGAGCATTGTTTATTTAACAAAGATAAAATCGGTGCTCGGAATGGTTCTCTGGGCCTCGAACGGACATACTCGATATTACTGCTCCGAATTCGTCTCCAATTTTATCTTACTTCCGGTCACAATGGGTCGAGAAGTCTGACGATGCTGCGAGAACAACGGTAGGAGCATTGTTTATTTAACAAAGATAAAATCGGTGCGCAGAATGGTTCTCTAGGCCTCGATCGGACATTCCCGATATTACTGCCCCGAATTCATCTCCGATTTTATTTGACTTCCGGTCCGAATTGGTCGAGAAGTCTGACGGTGGTGCGAGAAGGACGGTAGCAGCATTGTTTATTTAACAAAGATAAAATCGGTGCTCGGAATGGTTCTCGGGGCCTCCGACGGACATTCCCGATATTACTACCTCGAAATTGTGTCCAATTTTATCTTACTTCCGGTCAGAATGGGTCGTGAAGTCTGACCATGCTGCGAGAACGACGGTGGGGCATTGTTTATTTAACAAAGATAAAATCGGTGCGCCGAATGGTTCTCGGGGCCTCGATCGGACATTCCCGATATTACTGCCACGAATTCGTCTCCGATTTGATCTTACTTCCGGACAGAATGGGTCGAGAAGTCTGGCGATGCTGCGAGAACGACGGTGGGGTATTGTTTATTTACCAAAGATAAAATCGGTGCGCCGAATGGTTCTCGGGGCCTCGATCGGACATTCCTAATATTACTGCCACGAATTCGTCTCCGATTTTATCTTACTTCCGGACAGAATGGGTCGAGAAGTCTGGCGATGCTGCGAGAACGTCGTTAGGGGCATTGTTTATTTAACAAAGATAAAATCGGCGCTCGGAATGGTTCTCGGGGCCTCGATCGGACGTTCCCGATATTACTGCCCTGAATTCGTCTCCGATTTTATCTTACTTCCGGTCAGAATTGGTCGCGAAGTCTGAGGATGCTGCGAGGACGATGGTAGGAGCATTGTTTATTTAACAACGATAAAATCGGTGCTCGGAATGGTTCTCTAGGCCTCGATCGGACATTCCCGATATTACTGCCCCGAATTCGTCTCCGATTTTATCTTACTTCCGGTCAGAATGGGTCGAGAAGTCTGACAATGCTGCGAGAACGACGGACGGAGCATTGTTTACTTAACAAAGATAAAATCGGTGCTCGGAATGGTTCTCGGGGCCTTGATCGGACGTTCCCGATATTACTGCCCCGAATTCGTCTCCGATTTTATCTTACATCCGGTCAGGATGCGTCAAGAAGTTTGACGATGCTGCAAGAACGACGGTAGGAGCATTGTTTATTTAACGAAAATGAAATCGGTGCTCGGAATAGTTCTCGGGGTCTAGATCGGAAATTCCCGATATTACTGTCCCGAAATCGTCTCCGATTTTATCTTGCTTCCGCTCAGAATAGGTCGAGAAGTCTGACGATGCTGCGAGAACCACGGTAGGAGCATTGTTTATTTAACAAAGATAAAATCGGTGCTCGGAATGGTTCTCTGGGCCTCGAACGGACATACTCGATATTACTGCTCCGAATTCGTCTCCAATTTTATCTTACTTCCGGTCACAATGGGTCGAGAAGTCTGACGATGCTGCGAGAACAACGGTAGGAGCATTGTTTATTTAACAAAGATAAAATCGGTGCGCAGAATGGTTCTCTAGGCCTCGATCGGACATTCCCGATATTACTGCCCCGAATTCATCTCCGATTTTATTTGACTTCCGGTCCGAATTGGTCGAGAAGTCTGACGGTGGTGCGAGAAGGACGGTAGCAGCATTGTTTATTTAACAAAGATAAAATCGGTGCTCGGAATGGTTCTCGGGGCCTCCGACGGACATTCCCGATATTACTACCTCGAAATTGTGTCCAATTTTATCTTACTTCCGGTCAGAATGGGTCGTGAAGTCTGACCATGCTGCGAGAACGACGGTGGGGCATTGTTTATTTAACAAAGATAAAATCGGTGCGCCGAATGGTTCTCGGGACCTCGATCGGACATTCCCGATATTACTGCCACGAATTCGTCTCCGATTTGATCTTACTTCCGGACAGAATGGGTCGAGAAGTCTGGCGATGCTGCGAGAACGACGGTGGGGTATTGTTTATTTACCAAAGATAAAATCGGTGCGCCGAATGGTTCTCGGGGCCTCGATCGGACATTCCTAATATTACTGCCACGAATTCGTCTCCGATTTTATCTTACTTCCGGACAGAATGGGTCGAGAAGTCTGGCGATGCTGCGAGAACGTCGTTAGGGGCATTGTTTATTTAACAAAGATAAAATCGGCGCTCGGAATGGTTCTCGGGGCCTCGATCGGACGTTCCCGATATTACTGCCCTGAATTCGTCTCCGATTTTATCTTACTTCCGGTCAGAATTGGTCGCGAAGTCTGAGGATGCTGCGAGGACGATGGTAGGAGCATTGTTTATTTAACAACGATAAAATCGGTGCTCGGAATGGTTCTCTAGGCCTCGATCGGACATTCCCGATATTACTGCCCCGAATTCGTCTCCGATTTTATCTTACTTCCGGTCAGAATGGGTCGAGAAGTCTGACAATGCTGCGAGAACGACGGACGGAGCATTGTTTACTTAACAAAGATAAAATCGGTGCTCGGAATGGTTCTCGGGGCCTTGATCGGACGTTCCCGATATTACTGCCCCGAATTCGTCTCCGATTTTATCTTACATCCGGTCAGGATGGGTCAAGAAGTTTGACGATGCTGCAAGAACGACGGTAGGAGCATTGTTTATTCAACGAAAATGAAATCGGTGCTCGGAATAGTTCTCGGGGTCTAGATCGGAAATTCCCGATATTACTGTCCCGAAATCGTCTCCGATTTTATCTTGCTTCCGCTCAGAATAGGTCGAGAAGTCTCACGATGCTGCGAGAACCACGGTAGGAGCATTGTTTATTTAACAAAGATAAAATCGGTGCTCGGAATGGTTCTCTGGGCCTCGAACGGACATACTCGATATTACTGCCCCGAATTCGTCTCTTATTTTATCTTACTTCCGGTCACAATGGGTCGAGAAGTCTGACGATGCTGCGAGAACAACGGTAGGAGCATTGTTTATTTAACAAAGATAAAATCGGTGCGCAGAATGGTTCTCTAGGCCTCGATCGGACATTCCCGATATTACTGCCCCGAATTCATCTCCGATTTTATTTGACTTCCGGTCCGAATTGGTCGAGAAGTCTGACGGTGGTGCGAGAAGGACGGTAGCAGCATTGTTTATTTAACAAAGATAAAATCGGTGCTCGGAATGGTTCTCGGGGCCTCCGACGGACATTCCCGATATTACTACCTCGAAATTGTGTCCAATTTTATCTTACTTCCGGTCAGAATGGGTCGTGAAGTCTGACGATGCTGCGAGAACGACGGTGGGGCATTGTTTATTTAACAAAGATAAAATCGGTGCGCCGAATGGTTCTCGGGGCCTCGATCGGACATTCCCGATATTACTGCCCTGAATTCGTCTCCGATTTTATCTTACTTCCGGACAGAATGGGTCGAGAAGTCTGGCGATGCTGCGAGAACGTCGTTAGGCGCATTGTTTATTTAACAAAGATAAAATCGGTGCTCGGAATGGTTCTCAGGGCCTAGATCGGACATTCCCGATATTACTGCCTCGAAATCGTCTCCGATTTTATCTTACTTCCCGTCAGAATGGGTTGAGAACTCTGACGATGCTGCGAGAACGACGGTAGGAGCATTGTTTATTTAACAAAGATAAAATCGGTGCTCGGAATGGTTCTCAGGGCCTCGATCGGACATTCCCGATATTACTGCCCCGAAATCGTCTCCAATTTTATCTTACTTGCGGTCAGAATGGGTCGTGAAGTCTGACGATGCTGCGAGAACGACGGTGGGGTATTGTTTATTTCACAAAGATAAAATCGGTGCGCCGAATGGTTCTCGGGGCCTCGATCGGACATTCCTAATATTACTGCCACGTATTCGTCTCCGATTTTATCTTACTTCCGGACAGAATGGGTCGAGAAGTCTGGCGATGCTGCGAGAACGTCGTTAGGGGCATTGTTTATTTAACAAAGATAAAATCGGCGCTCGGAATGGTTCTCGGGGCCTCGATCGGACGTTCCCGATATTACTGCCCTGAATTCGTCTCCGATTTTATCTTACTTCCGGTCAGAATTGGTCGCGAAGTCTGAGGATGCTGCGAGGACGATGGTAGGAGCATTGTTTACTTAACAAAGATAAAATCGGTGCTCGGAATGGTTCTCGGGGCCTTGATCGGACGTTCCCGATATTACTGCCCCGAATTCGTCTCCGATTTTATCTTACATCCGGTCAGGATGCGTCAAGAAGTTTGACGATGCTGCAAGAACGACGGTAGGAGCATTGTTTATTTAACGAAAATGAAATCGGTGCTCGGAATAGTTCTCGGGGTCTAGATCGGAAATTCCCGATATTACTGTCCCGAAATCGTCTCCGATTTTATCTTGCTTCCGCTCAGAATAGGTCGAGAAGTCTGACGATGCTGCGAGAACCACGGTAGGAGCATTGTTTATTTAACAAAGATAAAATCGGTGCTCGGAATGGTTCTCTGGGCCTCGAACGGACATACTCGATATTACTGCTCCGAATTCGTCTCCAATTTTATCTTACTTCCGGTCACAATGGGTCGAGAAGTCTGACGATGCTGCGAGAACAACGGTAGGAGCATTGTTTATTTAACAAAGATAAAATCGGTGCGCAGAATGGTTCTCTAGGCCTCGATCGGACATTCCCGATATTACTGCCCCGAATTCATCTCCGATTTTATTTGACTTCCGGTCCGAATTGGTCGAGAAGTCTGACGGTGGTGCGAGAAGGACGGTAGCAGCATTGTTTATTTAACAAAGATAAAATCGGTGCTCGGAATGGTTCTCGGGGCCTCCGACGGACATTCCCGATATTACTACCTCGAAATTGTGTCCAATTTTATCTTACTTCCGGTCAGAATGGGTCGTGAAGTCTGACCATGCTGCGAGAACGACGGTGGGGCATTGTTTATTTAACAAAGATAAAATCGGTGCGCCGAATGGTTCTCGGGGCCTCGATCGGACATTCCCGATATTACTGCCACGAATTCGTCTCCGATTTGATCTTACTTCCGGACAGAATGGGTCGAGAAGTCTGGCGATGCTGCGAGAACGACGGTGGGGTATTGTTTATTTACCAAAGATAAAATCGGTGCGCCGAATGGTTCTCGGGGCCTCGATCGGACATTCCTAATATTACTGCCACGAATTCGTCTCCGATTTTATCTTACTTCCGGACAGAATGGGTCGAGAAGTCTGGCGATGCTGCGAGAACGTCGTTAGGGGCATTGTTTATTTAACAAAGATAAAATCGGCGCTCGGAATGGTTCTCGGGGCCTCGATCGGACGTTCCCGATATTACTGCCCTGAATTCGTCTCCGATTTTATCTTACTTCCGGTCAGAATTGGTCGCGAAGTCTGAGGATGCTGCGAGGACGATGGTAGGAGCATTGTTTATTTAACAACGATAAAATCGGTGCTCGGAATGGTTCTCTAGGCCTCGATCGGACATTCCCGATATTACTGCCCCGAATTCGTCTCCGATTTTATCTTACTTCCGGTCAGAATGGGTCGAGAAGTCTGACAATGCTGCGAGAACGACGGACGGAGCATTGTTTACTTAACAAAGATAAAATCGGTGCTCGGAATGGTTCTCGGGGCCTTGATCGGACGTTCCCGATATTACTGCCCCGAATTCGTCTCCGATTTTATCTTACATCCGGTCAGGATGCGTCAAGAAGTTTGACGATGCTGCAAGAACGACGGTAGGAGCATTGTTTATTTAACGAAAATGAAATCGGTGCTCGGAATAGTTCTCGGGGTCTAGATCGGAAATTCCCGATATTACTGTCCCGAAATCGTCTCCGATTTTATCTTGCTTCCGCTCAGAATAGGTCGAGAAGTCTGACGATGCTGCGAGAACCACGGTAGGAGCATTGTTTATTTAACAAAGATAAAATCGGTGCTCGGAATGGTTCTCTGGGCCTCGAACGGACATACTCGATATTACTGCTCCGAATTCGTCTCCAATTTTATCTTACTTCCGGTCACAATGGGTCGAGAAGTCTGACGATGCTGCGAGAACAACGGTAGGAGCATTGTTTATTTAACAAAGATAAAATCGGTGCGCAGAATGGTTCTCTAGGCCTCGATCGGACATTCCCGATATTACTGCCCCGAATTCATCTCCGATTTTATTTGACTTCCGGTCCGAATTGGTCGAGAAGTCTGACGGTGGTGCGAGAAGGACGGTAGCAGCATTGTTTATTTAACAAAGATAAAATCGGTGCTCGGAATGGTTCTCGGGGCCTCCGACGGACATTCCCGATATTACTACCTCGAAATTGTGTCCAATTTTATCTTACTTCCGGTCAGAATGGGTCGTGAAGTCTGACCATGCTGCGAGAACGACGGTGGGGCATTGTTTATTTAACAAAGATAAAATCGGTGCGCCGAATGGTTCTCGGGACCTCGATCGGACATTCCCGATATTACTGCCACGAATTCGTCTCCGATTTGATCTTACTTCCGGACAGAATGGGTCGAGAAGTCTGGCGATGCTGCGAGAACGACGGTGGGGTATTGTTTATTTACCAAAGATAAAATCGGTGCGCCGAATGGTTCTCGGGGCCTCGATCGGACATTCCTAATATTACTGCCACGAATTCGTCTCCGATTTTATCTTACTTCCGGACAGAATGGGTCGAGAAGTCTGGCGATGCTGCGAGAACGTCGTTAGGGGCATTGTTTATTTAACAAAGATAAAATCGGCGCTCGGAATGGTTCTCGGGGCCTCGATCGGACGTTCCCGATATTACTGCCCTGAATTCGTCTCCGATTTTATCTTACTTCCGGTCAGAATTGGTCGCGAAGTCTGAGGATGCTGCGAGGACGATGGTAGGAGCATTGTTTATTTAACAACGATAAAATCGGTGCTCGGAATGGTTCTCTAGGCCTCGATCGGACATTCCCGATATTACTGCCCCGAATTCGTCTCCGATTTTATCTTACTTCCGGTCAGAATGGGTCGAGAAGTCTGACAATGCTGCGAGAACGACGGACGGAGCATTGTTTACTTAACAAAGATAAAATCGGTGCTCGGAATGGTTCTCGGGGCCTTGATCGGACGTTCCCGATATTACTGCCCCGAATTCGTCTCCGATTTTATCTTACATCCGGTCAGGATGGGTCAAGAAGTTTGACGATGCTGCAAGAACGACGGTAGGAGCATTGTTTATTCAACGAAAATGAAATCGGTGCTCGGAATAGTTCTCGGGGTCTAGATCGGAAATTCCCGATATTACTGTCCCGAAATCGTCTCCGATTTTATCTTGCTTCCGCTCAGAATAGGTCGAGAAGTCTGACGATGCTGCGAGAACCACGGTAGGAGCATTGTTTATTTAACAAAGATAAAATCGGTGCTCGGAATGGTTCTCTGGGCCTCGAACGGACATACTCGATATTACTGCCCCGAATTCGTCTCTTATTTTATCTTACTTCCGGTCACAATGGGTCGAGAAGTCTGACGATGCTGCGAGAACAACGGTAGGAGCATTGTTTATTTAACAAAGATAAAATCGGTGCGCAGAATGGTTCTCTAGGCCTCGATCGGACATTCCCGATATTACTGCCCCGAATTCATCTCCGATTTTATTTGACTTCCGGTCCGAATTGGTCGAGAAGTCTGACGGTGGTGCGAGAAGGACGGTAGCAGCATTGTTTATTTAACAAAGATAAAATCGGTGCTCGGAATGGTTCTCGGGGCCTCCGACGGACATTCCCGATATTACTACCTCGAAATTGTGTCCAATTTTATCTTACTTCCGGTCAGAATGGGTCGTGAAGTCTGACGATGCTGCGAGAACGACGGTGGGGCATTGTTTATTTAACAAAGATAAAATCGGTGCGCCGAATGGTTCTCGGGGCCTCGATCGGACATTCCCGATATTACTGCCCTGAATTCGTCTCCGATTTTATCTTACTTCCGGACAGAATGGGTCGAGAAGTCTGGCGATGCTGCGAGAACGTCGTTAGGCGCATTGTTTATTTAACAAAGATAAAATCGGTGCTCGGAATGGTTCTCAGGGCCTAGATCGGACATTCCCGATATTACTGCCTCGAAATCGTCTCCGATTTTATCTTACTTCCCGTCAGAATGGGTTGAGAACTCTGACGATGCTGCGAGAACGACGGTAGGAGCATTGTTTATTTAACAAAGATAAAATCGCTGCTCGGAATGGTTCTCAGGGCCCCGATCGGACATTCCCGATATTACTGCCCCGAATTCGTCTCCGATTTTATCTTACTTCCGGACAGAATGGGTCGAGAAGTCTGGCGATGCTGCGAGAACGTCGTTAGGGGCATTGTTTATTTAACAAAGATAAAATCGGCGCTCGGAATGGTTCTCGGGGCCTCGATCGGACGTTCCCGATATTACTGCCCTGATTTCGTCTCCGATTTTATCTTACTTCCGGTCAGATTTGGTCGAGAAGTCTGACGATGGTGGGAAAACAACGGTAGGAGCATTGTTTATTCAACAAAGATAAAATCAGTGCTCGGAATTTTTCTCGGGGCCTCCAACGGACATTCCCGATATTACTGCCCCGAATTCGTCTTCGATTTCATCTTACTTCCGGTCAGAATGGGTCGAGAAGTCTGACGATGCTGCGAGAACGACGGTAGGGGCATTGTTTATTTAACAAAGATGAAATCGCTCCTCGGAATAGTTCTCGGGAACTCGATCGGAAATTCCCGATATTACTGTCCCGAAATCGTCTCCGATTTTATCTTACTTCCGGTCAGAATGGGTCGAGAAGTCTGACAATGCTGCGAGAACGACGGAAGGAGCATTGTTTATTCAACAAAGATAAAATCGGTGCTCGGAATGGTTCTCGGGGCCTTGATCGAACGTTCCCGATATTATTGCCCCGAATTCGTCTCCGATTTTATCTTACATCCGGTCAGGATGGGCCAAGAAGTTTGACGATGCTGCAAGAACGACGGTAGGAGCATTGTTTATTCAACGAAAATAAAATCGGTGCTCGGAATAGTTCTCGGGGACTAGATCGGAAATTCCCGATATTACTGTCCCGAAATCGTCTCCGATTTTATCTTGCTTCCGGTCAGAATAGGTCGAGAAGTCTGACGATGCTGCGAGAACGACGGTAGGAGCATTGTTTATTTAACGAAGATAAAATCGGTGCTCGGAATGGTTCTCTGGGCCTCGAAAGGACATACTCGATATTACTGCCCCGAATTCGTCTCCAATTTTATCTTACTTCCGGTCACAATGGGTCGAGAAGTCTGACGATGCTGCGAGAACAACGGTGGGAGCATTGTTTATTTAACAAAGATAAAATCGGTGCGCAGAATGGTTCTCTAGGCGTCGATCGGACATTCCCGATATTACTGCTCCGAATTCATCTCCGATTTTATTTTACTTCCGGTACGAATTGGTCGAGAAGTCTGACGGTGGTGCGAGAAGGACGGGAGGAGCATTGTTTATTTAACAAAGATAAAATCGGTGCTCGGAATGGTTCTCGGGGCCTCCAACGGACATTCCCGATATTACTACCTCAAAATCGTGTCCAATTTTATCTTACTTCCGGTCAGAATGGGTCGTGAAGTCTGACGATGCTGCGAGAACGACGGTGGGGCATTGTTTATTTAACAAAGATAAAATCGGTGCGCCGAATGGTTCTCGGGGCCTCGATCGGACATTCCCGATATTACTGCCACGAATTCGTCTCCGATTTTATCTTACTTCCGGACAGAATGGGTCGAGAAGTCTGGCGATGCTGCGAGAACGTCGTTAGGGGCATTGTTTATTTAACAAAGATAAAATCGGCGCTCAGAATGGTTCGCGGGGCCTCGATCGGACATTCCCGATACTACTGCCCTGAATTCGTCTCCGATTTTATCTTACTTCCGGACAGAATGGTTCGAGAAGTCTGGCGATGTTGCGAGAACGTCGTTAGGGGCATTGTTTATTTAACAAAGATAAAATCGGTGCTCGGAATGGTTCTCAGGGCCTCGATCGGACATTCCCGATATTACTGCCTCGAAATCGTCTCCGATTTTATCTTACTTCCGGACAGAATGGGTCGAGAAGTCTGGCGATGTTGCGAGAACGTCGTTAGGGGCATTGTTTGTTTAACAAAGATAAAATCGGCGCTCGGAATGGTTCTCGGGGCCTCGATAGGACGTTCCCGATATTACTGCCTCGAATTCGTCTCCGATTTTATCTTACTTCCGGTCAGAATTGGTCGCGAAGTCTGAGGATGCTGCGAGGACGATGGTAGGAGCATTGTTTATTTAACAACGATAAAATCGGTGCTCGGAATGGTTCTCTAGGCCTCGATCGGACATTCCCGATATTACTGCCCCGAATTCGTCTCCGATTTTATCTTACTTCCGGTCCGAATTGGTCGAGAAGTCTGACGATGGTGGGAAAACAACGGTAGGAGCATTGTTTATTCAACAAAGATAAAATCAGTGCTCGGAATTTTTCTCGGGGCCTCCAACGGACATTCCCGATATTACTGCCCCGAATTCGTCTTCGATTTCATCTTACTTCCGGTCAGAATGGGTCGAGAAGTCTGACGATGCTGCGAGAACGACGGTAGGGGCATTGTTTATTTAACAAAGATGAAATCGCTGCTCGGAATAGTTCTCGGGGACTCGATCGGAAATTCCCGATATTACTGTCCCGAAATCGTCTCCGATTTTATCTTACTTCCGGTCAGAATGGGTCGAGAAGTCTGACAATGCTGCGAGAACGACGGAAGGAGCATTGTTTACTTAACAAAGATAAAATCGGTGCTCGGAATGGTTCTCGGGGCCTTGATCGGACGTTCCCGATATTACTGCCCCGAATTCGTCTCCGATTTTATGTTACATCCGGTCAGGATGGGTCAAGAAGTTTGACGATGCTGCAAGAACGACGGTAGGAGCATTGTTTATTCAACGAAAATAAAATCGGTGCTCGGAATAGTTCTCGGGGACTAGATCGGAAATTCCCGATATTACTGTCCCGAAATCGTCTCCGATTTTATCTTGCTTCCGGTCAGAATAGGTCGAGAAGTCTGACGATGCTGCGAGAACCAAGGTAGGAGCATTGTTTATTTAACAAACATAAAATCGGTGCTCGGAATGGTTCTCTGGGCCTCGAACGGACATGCTCGATATTACTGCCCCGAATTCGTCTCCAATTTTATCTTACTTCCGGTCACAATGGGTCGAGAAGTCTGACGATGCTGCGAGAACAACGGTAGGAGCATTGTTTATTTAACAAAGATAAAATCGGTGCGCAGAATGGTTCTCTAGGCCTCGGTCGGACATTCCCGATATTACTGCCCTGAATTCATCTCCAATTTTATTTTACTTCCGGTCCGAATTGGTCGAGAAGTCTGACGGTGGTGCGAGAAGGACGGTAGCAGCATTGTTTATTTAACAAAGATAAAATCGGTGCTCGGAATGGTTCTCGGGGCCTCCAACGGACATTCCCGATATTACTGCCTCGAATTCGTCTTCGATTTTATCTTACTTCCGGTCAGAATGGGTCGAGCAGTCTGAGGATGCTGCGAGAACGACGGTAGGGGCATTGTTGATTCAACAAAGATAAAATCGGTTCTCGGAATAGTTCTCGGGGCCTCCGACGGACATTCCCGATATTACTACCTCGAAATCGTGTCCAATTTTATCTTACTTCCGGTCAGAATGGGTCGTGAAGTCTGACGATGCTGCGAGAACGACGGTGGGGCATTGTTTATTTAACAAAGATAAAATCGGTGCGCCGAATGGTTCTCGGGGCCTCGATCGGACATTCCCGATATTACTGCCACGAATTCGTCTCCGATTTTATCTTACTTCCGGACAGAATGGGTCGAGAAGTCTGGCGATGCTGCGAGAACGTCGTTAGGGGCATTGTTTATTTACCAAAGATAAAATCGGCGCTCAGAATGTTCTCGGGGCCTCGATCGGACATTCCCGATATTACTGCCCTGAATTCGTCTCCGATTTTATCGTACTTCCGGACAGAATGGGTCGAGAAGTCTGGCGATGCTGCGAGAACGTCGTTAGGGGCATTGTTTATTTAACAAAGATAAAATCGGTGCTCGGAATGGTTCTCAGGGCCTAGATCGGAAATTCCCGATATTACTGTCCCGAAATCGTCTCCGATTTTATCTTGCTTCCGGTCAGAATAGGTCGAGAAGTCTGACGATGCTGCGAGAACCAAGGTAGGAGCATTGTTTATTTAACAAACATAAAATCGGTGCTCGGAATGGTTCTCTGGGCCTCGAACGGACATACTCGATATTACTGCCCCGAATTCGTCTCCAATTTTATCTTACTTCCGGTCACAATGGGTCGAGAAGTCTGACAATGCTGCGAGAACAACGGTAGGAGCATTGTTTATTTAACAAAGATAAAATCGGTGCGCAGAATGGTTCTCTAGGCCTCGATCGGACATTCCCGATATTACTGCCCCGAATTCATCTCCGATTTTATTTTACTTCCGGTCCGAATTGGTCGAGAAGTCTGACGGTGGTGCGAGAAGGACGGTAGGAGCATTTTTTATTTAACAAAGATAAAATCGGTGCTCGGAATGGTTCTCGGGACCTCTAACGGACATTCCCGATATTACTGCCCCGATTTCGTCTTCGATTTTATCTTACTTCCGGTCAGAATGGGTCGAGACGTCTGAGGATGCTGCGAGAACGACGGTAGGGGCATTGTTGATTCAACAAAGATAAAATCGGTGCTCGGAATAGTTCTCGGGGCCTCCGACGGACATTCCCGATATTACTACCTCGAAATCGTGTCCAATTTTATCTTACTTCCGGTCAGAATGGGTCGTGAAGTCTGACGATGCTGCGAGAACGACGGTGGGGCATTGTTTATTTAACAAAGATAAAATCGGTGCGCCGAATGGTTCTCGGGGCCTCGATCGGACATTCCCGATATTACTGCCACGAATTCGTCTCCGATTTTATCTTACTTCCGGACAGAATGGGTCGAGAAGTCTGGCGATGCTGCGAGAACGTCGTTAGGGGCATTGTTTATTTACCAAAGATAAAATCGGCGCTCAGAATGTTCTCGGGGCCTCGATCGGACATTCCCGATATTACTGCCCTGAATTCGTCTCCGATTTTATCTTACTTCCGGACAGAATGGGTCGAGAAGTCTGGCGATGCTGCGAGAACGTCGTTAGGGGCATTGTTTATTTAACAAAGATAAAATCGGTGCTCGGAATGGTTCTCAGGGCCTAGATCGGAAATTCCCGATATTACTGTCCCGAAATCGTCTCCGATTTTATCTTGCTTCCGGTCAGAATAGGTCGAGAAGTCTGACGATGCTGCGAGAACCAAGGTAGGAGCATTGTTTATTTAACAAACATAAAATCGGTGCTCGGAATGGTTCTCTGGGCCTCGAACGGACATACTCGATATTACTGCCCCGAATTCGTCTCCAATTTTATCTTACTTCCGGTCACAATGGGTCGAGAAGTCTGACAATGCTGCGAGAACAACGGTAGGAGCATTGTTTATTTAACAAAGATAAAATCGGTGCGCAGAATGGTTCTCTAGGCCTCGATCGGACATTCCCGATATTACTGCCCCGAATTCATCTCCGATTTTATTTTACTTCCGGTCCGAATTGGTCGAGAAGTCTGACGGTGGTGCGAGAAGGACGGTAGGAGCATTTTTTATTTAACAAAGATAAAATCGGTGCTCGGAATGGTTCTCGGGACCTCTAACGGACATTCCCGATATTACTGCCCCGATTTCGTCTTCGATTTTATCTTACTTCCGGTCAGAATGGGTCGAGACGTCTGACGATGCTGCGAGAACGACGGTAGGGGCATTGTTTATTCAACAAAGATAAAATCGGTGCTCGGAATAGTTCTCGGGGCCTCCGACGGACATTCCCGATATTACTACCTCGAAATCGTGTCCAATTTTATCTTACTTCCGGTCAGAATGGGTCGTGAAGTCTGACGATGCTGCGAGAACGACGGTGGGGCATTGTTTATTTAACAAAGATAAAATCGGTGCGCCGAATGGTTCTCGGGGCCTCGATCGGACATTCCCGATATTACTGCCACGAATTCGTCTCCGATTTTATCTTACTTCCGGACAGAATGGGTCGAGAAGTCTGGCGATGCTGCGAGAACGTCGTTAGGGGCATTGTTTATTTAACAAAGATAAAATCGGCGCTCGGAATGGTTCTCGATATTACTGCCCTGAATTCGTCTCCGATTTTATCTTACTTCTGGACAGAATGGGTCGAGAAGTCTGGCGATGCTGCGAGAACGTCGTTAGGGGCATTGTATATTTAACAAAGATAAAATCGGTGCTCGGAATGGTTCTCAGGGCCTCGATCGGACATTCCCGAATTACTGCCTCGAAATCGTCTCCGATTTTATCTTACTTCCGGTCAGAATGGGTTGAGAACTCTGACGATGCTGCGAGAACGTCGTTAGGGGGATTGTTTATTTAACAAAGATAAAATCGGCGCTCGGAATGGTTCTCGGGGCCTCGATCGGACGTTCCCGATATTACTGCCCTGAATTCGTCTCCGATTTTATCTTACTTCCGGTCAGAATTGGTCGCGAAGTCTGAGGATGCTGCGAGGACGATGGTAGGAGCATTGTTTATTTAACAACGATAAAATCGGTGCTCGGAATGGTTCTCTAGGCCTCGATCGGACATTCCCGATATTACTGCCCCGAATTCGTCTCCGATTTTATCTTACTTCCGGTCCGAATTGGTCGAGAAGTCTGACGAAGGTGGGAAAACAACGGTAGGAGCATTGTTTATTCAACAAAGATAAAATCAGTGCTCGGAATTTTTCTCGGGGCCTCCAACGGACATTCCCGATATTACT
Source organism: Ophion ellenae (assembly GCA_963210295.1). NCBI lineage: Eukaryota > Metazoa > Arthropoda > Insecta > Hymenoptera > Ichneumonidae > Ophion > Ophion ellenae. The sequence goes on along the minus strand of OY723397.1, from coordinate 14,088,307 downwards.
GCCCCGAATTCGTCTTCGATTTCATCTTACTTCCGGTCAGAATGGGTTGAGAACTCTGACGATGCTGCGAGAACGACGGTAGGAGCATTGTTTATTTAACAAAGATAAAATCGGTGCTCGGAATGGTTCTCAGGGCCTCGATCGGACATTCCCGATATTACTGCCCCGAATTCGTCTCCGATTTTATCTTACTTCCGGACAGAATGGGTCGAGAAGTCTGGCGATGCTGCGAGAACGTCGTTAGGGGCATTGTTTATTTAACAAAGATAAAATCGGCGCTCGGAATGGTTCTCGGGGCCTCGATCGGACGTTCCCGATATTACTGCCCTGAATTCGTCTCCGATTTTATCTTACGTCCGGTCACAATTGGTCGCGAAGTCTGAGGATGCTGCGAGGACGATGGTAGGAGTATTGTTTATTTAACAACGATAAAATCGGTACTCGGAATGGTTCTCTAGGCCTCGATCGGACATTCTCGATATTACTGCCCCGAATTCGTCTCCGGTTTTATCTTACTTCCGGTCCGAATTGGTCGAGAAGTCTGACGATGGTGGGAAAACAACGGTAGGAGCATTGTTTATTCAACAAAGATAAAATCAGTGCTCGGAATTTTTCTCGGGGCCTCCAACGGACATTCCCGATATTACTGCCCCGAATTCGTCTTCGATTTCATCTTACTTCCGGTCAGAATGGGTCGAGGAGTCTGACGATGCTGCGAGAACGACGGTAGGGGCATTGTTTATTTAACAAAGATGAAATCGCTGCTCGGAATAGTTCTCGGGGACTCGATCGGAAATTCCCGATATTACTGTCCCGAAATCGTCTCCGATTTTATCTTACTTCCGGTCAGAATGGGTCGAGAAGTCTGACAATGCTGCGAGAACGACGGAAGGAGCATTGTTTATTTAACAAAGATAAAATCGGTGCTCGGAATGGTTCTCGGGGCCTTGATCGGACGTTCCCGATATTACTGCCCCGAATTCGTCTCCGATTTTATCTTACATCCGCTCAGGATGGGTCAAGAAGTTTGACGATGCTGCAAGAACGACGGTAGGAGCATTGTTTATTCAACGAAAATAAAATCGGTGCTCGGAATAGTTTTCGGGGACTAGATCGGAAATTCCCGATATTACTGTCCCGAAATCGTCTCCGATTTTATTTGCTTCCGGTCAGAATAGGTCGAGAAGTCTGACGATGCTGCGAGAACGACGGTAGGAGGATTGTTTATTTAACAAAGATAAAATCGGTGCTCGGAATGGTTCTGTGGGCCTCGAACGGACATTCCCGATATTACTGCCCCGAATTAATCTCCGATTTTATTTTACTTCCGGTCCGAATTGGTCGAGAAGTCTGACGGTGGTGCGAGAAGGACGGTAGGAGCATTGTTTATTTAACAAAGATAAAATCGGTGCTCGGAATGGTTCTCGGGACCTCTAACGGACATTCCCGATATTACTGCCCCGAATTCGTCTTCGATTTTATCTTACTTCCGGTCAGAATGGGTCGAGACGTCTGACGATGCTGCGAGAACGACGGTAGGGGCATTGTTTATTCAACAAAGATAAAATCGGTGCTCGGAATAGTTCTCGGGGCCTCCGACGGACATTCCCGATATTACTACCTCGAAATCGTGTCCAATTTTATCTTACTTCCGGTCAGAATGGGTCGTGACGTCTGACGATGCTGCGAGAACGACGGTGGGGCATTGTTTATTTAACACAGATAAAATCGGTGCGCCGAATGGTTCTCGGGGCCTCGATCGGACGTTCCCGATATTACTGCCACGAATTCGTCTCCGATTTTATCTTACTTCCGGACAGAATGGGTCGAGAAGTCTGGCGATGCTGCGAGAACGTCGTTAGGGGCATTGTTTATTCAACAAAGATAAAATCGGCGCTCAGAATGGTTCTCGATATTACTGCCCTGAATTCGTCTCCGATTTTATCTTACTTCTGGACAGAATGGGTCGAGAAGTCTGGCGATGCTGCGAGAACGTCGTTAGGGGCATTGTATATTTAACAAAGATAAAATCGGTGCTCGGAATGGTTCTCAGGGCCTCGATCGGACATTCCCGATATTACTGCCTCGAAATCGTCTCCGATTTTATCTTACTTCCGGTCAGAATGGGTTGAGAACTCTGACGATGCTGCGAGAACGACGGTAGGAGCATTGTTTATTTAACAAAGATAAAATCGCAGGTCGGAATGGTTCTCAGGGGCTCGATCGGACATTTCCGATATTACTGCCCCGAAATCGTCTCCGATTTTATCTTACTTCCGGTCAGAATGGGTTGAGAACTCTGACGATGCTGCGAGAACGACGGTAGGAGCATTGTTTATTTAACAAAGATAAAATCGGTGCTCGGAATGGTTCTCAGGGCCTCGATCGGACATTCCCGATATTACTGCCCCGAAATCGTCTCCAATTTTATGTTACTTTCGGTCAGAATGGGTCGTGAAGTCTAACGATGCTGCGAGAACGACGGTGGGGCATTGTTTATTTAACAAAGATGAAATCGGTGCGCCGAATGGTTCTCGGGGCCTCGATCGGACATTCCCGATATTACTGCCACGAATTCGTCTCCGATTTTATCTTACTTCCGGACAGAATGGGTCGAGAAGTCTGGCGATGCTGCGAGAACGTCGTTAGGGGCATTGTTTATTTAACAAAGATAAAATCGGCGCTCGGAATGGTTCTCGGGGCCTCGATCGGACGTTCCCGATATTACTGCCCTGAATTCGTCTCCGATTTTATCTTACTTCCGGTCAGAATTGGTCGCGAAGTCTGAGGATGCTGCCAGGACGATGGTAGGAGCATTGTTTATTTAACAACGATAAAATCGGTGCTCGCAATGGTTCTCTAGGCCTCGATCGGACATTCCCGATATTACTGCCCCGAATTCGTCTCCGATTTTATCTTACTTCCGGTCCGAATTGGTCGAGAAGTCTGACGGTGGTGCGAAAACAACGGTAGGAGCATTGTTTATTCAACAAAGATAAAATCGGTGCTCGGAATTTTTCTCGGGGCCTCCAACGGACATTCCCGATATTACTGCCCTGAATTCGTCTCCGATTTCATCTTACTTCCGGTCAGAATGGGTCGAGAAGTCTGACGATGCTGCGAGAACGACGGTAGGGGCATTGTTTATTTAACAAAGATAAAATCGCTGCTCGGAATAGTTCTCGGGGGCTCGATCGGAAATTCCCGATATTACTGTCCCGAAATCGTCTCCGATTTTATCTTACTTCCGGTCAGAATGGGTCGAGAAGTCTGTCAATGCTGCGAGAACGACGGTAGGAGCATTGTTTATGTAACAAAGATAAAATCGGTGCTCGGAATGGTTCTCGGGGCCTTGATCGGACGTTCCCGATATTACTGCCCCGAATTCGTCTCCGATTTTATCTTACATCCGGTCAGGATGGGTCAAGAAGTTTGACGATGCTGCAAGAACGACGGTAGGAGCATTGTTTATTCAACGAAAATAAAATCGGTGCTCGGAATAGTTCTCGGGGACTAGATCGGAAATTCCCGATATTACTGTCCCGAAATCGTGTCCGATTTTATCTTGCTTCCGGTCAGAATAGGTCGAGAAGTCTGACGATGCTGCGAGAACGACGGTAGGAGCATTGTTTATTTAACAAAGATAAAATCGGTGCTCGGAATGGTTCTCTGGGCCTCGAACGGACATACTCGATATTACTGCCCCGAATTCGTCTCCAATTTTATCTTACTTCCGGTCACAATGGGTCGAGAAGTCTGACGATGCTGCGAGAACAACGGTAGCAGCATTGTTTATTTAACAAAGATCAAATCGGTGCGCAGAATGGTTCTCTAGGCCTCGATCGGACATTCCCGATATTACTGCCCCGAATTCATCTCCGATTTTATTTTACTTCCGGTCCGAATTGGTCGAGAAGTCTGACGGTGGTGCGAGAAGGACGGTAGGAGCATTGTTTATTTAACAAAGATAAAATCGGTGCTCGGAATGGTTCTCGGGGCCTCCAACGGACATTCCCGATATGACTGCCCCGATTTCGTCTTCGATTTTATCTTACTTCCGGTCAGAATGGGTCGAGAAGTCTGACGATGCTGCGAGAACGACGGTAGGGGCATTGTTTATTCAACAAAGATAAAATCGCTGCTCGGAATAGTTCTCGGGGACTCGATCGGAAATTCCCGATATTACTGTCCCGAAATCGTCTCCGATTTTATCCTACTTCCGGTCAGAATGGGTCGAGAAGTATAACGATGCTGCGCGAACGACGGTAGGAGCATTGTTTATTTAACAAAGATAAAATCGGTGCTCGGAATGGTTCTCGGGGCCTTGATCGGACGTTCCCGATATTACTACCCCGAATTCTTCTCCGATTTTATCTTACTTCCGGTCAGGATGGGTCGAGAAGTCTGACGATGCTGCAAGAACGACGGTAGGAGCATTGTTCATTCAACGAAAATAAAATCGGTGCTCGGAATAGTTCTCGGGTCCTCGATCGGAAATTCCCGATATTACTGCCCCAAAATCGTCTCCGATTTTATCTTACCTCAGGTCAGAATGGGTCGAGAAATCTGACGTCGGTGCGAGAACGACGGTAGGAGCATTGTTTATTTAACAAACACAAAATCGGTGCTCGGACTGGTCCTCGGGGCCTCGATCGGACATTCCCGATATTACTGCCCCGAAATAAAAAAAACTGAAAAAAAACCGTTGGATAGCAACGATGCAAACTTCATGCACTTTTATCTTGCCTAATTACATCATTTTGATAACTACAATATAATATCTCATAGATATTATATTTCATTGCTATTGTTATATCATATTCATTGAAGATACTATCAATGTTAAAGTGATCTTTTGAAAAATTGTTTACATCGTTCTTGCTTATTTCTATTTTGTAGAATGATTCTGTGACTTGAACACAGCTTTCAAGACATTCATGTATAGCATGGATATCACATATTTGCACCAGTTTTGTTTGAACTGTCATAAAAGTCAGTTGACAAACACATGGCCGAGCCTCAAGAGGAACGTAACGCATTCGCCAATTATCCACCCTCTGTTCGCGGTCAAATTGTCGGCATGCATGAGGCTGGAATGCCGAAGAGTGAGATCCGAGGTCGGGTCGGCTGCAATCGCAAAACCATTAGTTTGTGGATCCAGAGGCAGGCTAGAGGTGGCGCGAACGAATTGTGCGATCACCGCAAGAATAATAAGAGGCCGCTCAAAACATGTCCGGAACAAGACCAGCAATTGTGCGGATACGTGGATGATAATCCTTTCACGACGATTCCCGAAGCTCTTCAAGCGACGGGAATTCCGATCTCCGTTAATACGGCTCGAAGTCGTTTAAGAAGTGTCGGAAATTCCGCTCATCGGCCAGTGAAGAAAACCCCCCTAACGGAGACCCATCGTCAGGAGAGGATGGCATTTGCTGAAGACCATTTATTCTGGGCACCTGAACAGTGGGCTAAGGTTATTTGGTCTGACGAGAAGGCATAATAAGCTATTCGGAAGTTCGTAATGAGGGGCAATCCATCAAACACGTGACGCACATTTTATCAATATTCTACCCGCCTCCCCCTCCCTGTGATATTTTGTGATTGGCGGTGGTGCCCGCCCCCCCACCCCTGGCGCCCCTGGCAATCACCTGACATGGAGCCTGCCACCCTGCTGCTCTCGTTTTTTCTTCAACAAGAAGAAGCTAGTAAAATACTAAAACTATTCTAATAAATTATTTTAGACCGAACAATTTATATTGTTTACTTTAGGTGAATATATTCGTAATATATAAAAACGTACAATTTATACGTGGGGTCGTCCATTAAGGCCTTAGGCCACTCTAGCGGCCGAAAAATAGGCGTTTCGGGGTTTTTTTGTTAGAAAAACTACAACATAAATCGAGATTACAAAAAAAGGGTTTAGCATACATATTAGTGACTGTTTAGTATATAATACTGTTTAGTATACAATAATGTTTTTGAAGCAATTAATTCCCAAATGCCGGCTGCGCAGCGTTTATGTCAAAACTGCATTTTTTAAGTTGGACGGAAACATATCTCAGACAATTTTCAACCGATTCACTTGAAATGTTGCATATATCTTGAAAAATACATTGTTTATGGAAGTACGTAGTTTTTTTATATTGCATAGTTCATTTGTTATTAACATTTATCTGACGATTTTTTTGGCAAATTTTTGGAACGTGAAAAATTTCGTCAGATAATCATTAATAACGAATGAAGTGTGAAATATTTTTAAAAAAATTCTATGTACTTCCTTAGACAATGTATTTTTCAAGATATATTTAACATTTCTAGTGAATCGGTTGAAAATTGATTGAGTTATGTTTCCGGCCAACTTAAAAAATGTAGTTTTGATATAAACGTTACACAACCGCCATTTTTGTATTAATCGCTTCAAAAAAATTATTGTATACAGTCACTGATATGTATGGTGAACACCCCTTTTTTTAATCTAGACTTATTTTTAGTTTTTCTGAAAAAAATCCCCGAAAAGGCTATTTTTTCGGCCTCAAGAATGGCCTGACCTTAATCACGTAAGGCAAATAGGGGGTGGGTTGGATAACATCACGATTGATCACGGAGGGGGGGGGGGGGGTGTTGTGACATATCACGTGTATTTTTATGTGTAATTGCGCGGACAATGCCATTTAAATATACTGACAATACACTCAGTGCAATCGTTCTGTTTGTTGACATCAGAAAAAATTAGAAGAAGGCTAGTTTTTTGACACGTGATTTTGTAGGTTCCAGGGGTGCTAAATGCAAGTTTGCCCAAAGTTGGGGCGTAGGGTTTTTAAGGCGATAAAGAAGGATGGGGGTGGATTGATGCTAAACTAAAACCCTAGGATCTCGGCGCCGTGAGACAAAAAAATGTTCATACAGTCACTACTTTTCCGGCAAAAGATTAAAATATTTTTATTTTCGTTATCGGATGAAAATATGGCAAAATTCGAGGGTTATTTATATGAACGGAAATGTAGAGAATATCAATCCCTACATTCCGTACATTCAAACGGCACCGGTTAAATTAACCGTTTTTGCGTAATCACGAAAACAAAACGTTCAGAGTATTTCGTCATCCGCCATGGGGGGAGGTACTTTTGAAGTGACTTGCGTAGAAATTTCGATGGGGCCCAAATCAGGGCCCGATCAGGTTGCCTGACTGCCCTGGTAGGGCACTCATAAGGCACCCTGAAAGGGCTCTACTAGGAAATGTAACGTTGTGTCACATACGAGCCTGACCTGGTTGCCTGATCAGGCCCCTATCAGGTTGCCTGATCAGAAAGAAATGCATATAATATTTCAAAAATCCAAAATGGAATAAACCACTTTATTTAGAGTTCCTCTACAATGATTTTGTATCATAATTAGTCATTCCCTGGCCTGCTAAAATGTTTTTGTTTGAAGAAAATAATTCGCCTATATGGGAGTCGAATCTCATCGAACGCCTACCCAAAGCTAGGCACGCTGCTCCTATGCTACCAAGTGCTTGTAATATCCTGGTCCCAGATATGGCATAAGAGACCAAATGAATTCCTATAATTATTTGTTGTATCACATAAAGTATATTAATTAGTTAATATCATTGTGACAATTAAAGCGGTTTATCGAATAAAATGCTATAGATTTTTGAAACTTAGCCTTATATATATTTGTTATATATATATATATATATATATATATATATATATATATATATATATATATATATATATATATATATATATATTTATATAATAAAAATGATTCAAATATATATATATATATATATATATATATAATTCCTTTCTCTGTCTTCGCCTTACAAAGCTGCCGAAATCTTCTAACACGCATCCAAGTTGCATAACGTTTTTTGTCGCGACAGTATATAGCATCGAAGTTTCCATGTGGAAAATAAGAGTTTATGTGCATCTAGCGACTGCTGAGGCAGTTATAGGGCAAGCCTATTTATGGCCTCATCAGGGAAAGCCATAGTAGGGCCCATCAGGGCAAGCCTTGGTAGTGCCCTATCGGGGAAAGCCTTAGTAGGGATTAAAACATTAGGGAGAGCCTATCATGGAAGGCCCTTTCATGGAAAGCCTTAGTAGGGCATATCAGGACAAGCCTTGGTAGGGCCCTATCGGGGAAAGCCTTAGTAGGATCTTGTCAGGGAAGGCCGTAGTAGGGCCATTTTAGTATAGTCTGATTTAGGGCCTATATACTACCGGCCCGATCGGGGCCGGATCAGGATGTCCGTAATAGGTGTTACCCGTATCACACCCCGATCGGGGCCTGATCCTGGTCAGGCTAACCCTAAGAAATTTCTACTCGGGTAAGAGATGATTTTATACCCAATCGACGCGTATTTTTGAGAGCTACAACTTTTTCATTTGAATGGGGTTCGAAGCAAATTTCCCGAACAGTTATTCTCAAAATACTAATTTTTGGTACGTTCCCCCACTTTCAGAAATCGAAAATAAAGAGATACGAGTTTGGCGCCGTGGACAAAAATGTAGCGGAAGGTTCAGGCTACAAATCGTTTCACGGCGGTGAATTCATACGGTCAATAGTTTTCCCAGAATCTCATTTTGAATTTTCAACCCCCGAGAGGCGTTGGACAAAGCAAAACTCAAGGGTGTCCATAAAAACGAAAATATAAAGAAGATTATTTTCCACATTTCATACGTTTCAACCATACTCGAAAATTCGATTGTTTTTTATTGATACAATCAACGATTTTTAAAAAATATTTCAACAATTTTTTTAGCGGTGAATATATTATCGGAGAGGGATGATCAAATACTCCATCGACGCGTCTTTTCAAGGGCTACAACGTTTCCATTTAAACCAAAATTGTATGAATTTTTCCCACAGAGTTATTGAATTAAAACTGATCTTTCAAAATTTCAGCCCACTTTTTCACCCCCAAAATGAGCTTTCCTGACTTTGGCGCTGTGGACAAAAATAAAGCCCGGATTTTTCTGAACATTTTGTCTCACGGCGCCGACCTCGTAGGGGTTGTAGTTTGGCATCGATCAACTCTCATCCCCCTTCATCCCCTAAAAAAACCTCTACACCCTGATTTTTGGGCAAACTTGGATTTAGCACCCGCGGCACCTACAGAATCATCTGTTAAAAAACTGGCCTCCTAATTTTTTTCGATTACGGGGTTTTTCGGCGACAGCATGACTATTATTACTTCGTTTTTCTTAATACGATACCGCACTCTCTGACACTTCTGTCTCACATTTCTTGTAAAAGAATACACGTGTTGTTGGGGGGGGGGGGGGGTAGCCAAGAAGCTCACCACATATTTCCATGGGAGCGGGGGGGGGGGGGGGGTCGCTCTAAAAGTGGCCTAAAAACCTCAAGTGATTAATGGACGACCCCCGGAGTAAGAAATGTATTCTTTATGTTATGTACCATCAATAATAAATAATTTTATAATATTTTATCACGATCCACCTAGAATGCAATGTGTTCCTAAAGATGCTTCAGGTGAGTCTCAATCGATATCAGCGAAGTTAAGACTTCCTTGTAGTCGGAACTTTGGGTGGGCAGTACAGAAAATGTTCAGCGTATCACCCCCAGTATCACCCTTTTCCAGATTTGATATGCTTATAGCGTCTCGTGACTTTTGCTCGACCCCCCTCCCGCCCCCTGTGACAAAGTGCGACGATCCCCCCACCGCGTCACGTGATTTATGAATGGCCCCTTTGTTAACAATAATGTTTCATAAGAAATTTTTCCGAGTATCATTTTGTCATGATTTTTCTTCCATCTATCAATTCTCATATTATCTATCCATTATTTTCTTTGTAAAAAAATAAGTATAGAATATTCACTGTACAAAACATTACAGAAAAATTTCGAATGTATCCAGATTTAGCTATTCAGTTTCCATGTTCTATTGACATAAATTTGGCCCGCATCACGTCACTTGTGTATTTTGGTGAATCAGTTATTTCCATAACAATCTTTCCCCGTAATAGGTTTTTACTTCTTCGGCTGATGGGCGGCGGCATGTCTATCGTCCGCGTGCGAAGGCTTACAAGTGCGTTGAACGATACGTTGTCGAGAAGCAATGGAGTGGCAGGATATCTGCTGGCTTCTGGGGGTGTATGTCCGCGGAGGGGACGATGATTCTATGCGAAATCCCACCACGCATGAATTCCGCGGACTACGTTAATGTGTTGGAAAACACGATGCTCCCGTGCGCTAGAGCTCGATTCCCCATGCATCAGCACCCGACGATTAGCTTTATGCAGGATAACAGCTCAGTCCACACATCTCGAGCAACAATGACTTGGTTCCGTGACCATCCGGAAGTCGAGGTTTTGAACTGGCCCAGCAAGTCTCCAGACTTAAACCCGATCGAGAACCTCTGGAGTATGTTCGTTTAGCACTTGCTGGCTACTCCAATTAAAGAACTTTTTTTTTTAATCCAAAGGTTTCAGTTCTTCAGTTGACTTTAAGGGGTGAGATGCAGTCACAGGCGTGAAAAAACGAGTATTTTCAATAATTTTATTTTATAGTAATTAAGTTTGTTTTACAAAAGTGGTTACACAGACTTTTTATGTTGCATTTCAACTTGACTTGTACAAATTTTCAAAGAAAATATTGATTATTTATAAAAAATATCGCCATCTTTGTCGGACCCCCTTCAGCATGTAGTGCTTTGCTGTGACCATCATAACATTTTACTGGATCGTCTAAAATAAAAAAACCAAAATAAAATCATTAGTTTAATAATACATCTAGTCCCTAATCGAAGCTGTTTTAAAAAAATTAACAAAAGGCCGACAACTTTCGATTTTCGACCAAAAAATCGCTCGTTTATCGTTAAAAAAATATATATTTTCAACACAAATGAAAATCCTTCGATTAAGGACTAGTTTTTAATGCTATCAATAAGCACAACAAATGTTATCAAAATCGATCATGTGGTGTTTGAATTATAGTGGTCACCGACTTGAAAAACATAGTTTCGAGAAAAAAGCCTTTAAAGTTTTTTATGTGGATACGGTATTACGTGTTCGCAAAATGTTGAGCTCGATAGATGAAGCTAAACTTTTTTAAATGTATTTTGACCCGCTGAATCTGAATATCACAATTTTTGGCGAAAATTCAAACTTTCAATTGTGTATAGCCAATTGTTAAAACAATTTTTCAAAAAATTAAAGTTTTTCGGGACGAATTATTTTTTAACAATATTTTGGGCAATTTTAAAACGGAAGTTTTTCTTATAAAATTTTGCCAAAGTTCATAGCTTTTGAGAAATACTTTTTTGAAAATTTCTGAAAGAGTTTTTCAATTTTACACTTAATTTACGTATAGAAATACTAATTACAAAATTACATCGAATCATCAATACAATAAGACTTCTGCCGATGTGGAAGCTTCCAAAATATCAATTTGTGTACTTTTTGTGTACCGGTGAGAATTGAGTCCACAATTAATGCCGAGTATATTCATGATCAGTAACAATGTGTGTGTACATTGATTGAATACACAAGCAGCAACATATGCAGCGATTTCTACAATAGTACTACTACTACGCACTGTTTTGGGGCTTATTTTCGAAATTAGCTGATTGAAGCTATCGTTATTGTTTTGATTGAAGCTACCGATACACCTAGAGAGTAAATTATCATTACTCAGATCTTCACCGAAACAGGTTGCTTGCAGCTGCTGTCCGCTACTTGCCATGGGGACCCGACGCCCCTTCACTAATTGTAGGATATCCCGGAAACTATTCATCGAATTAACTGGAAATTTTCAGGGAATATTTTCGAGACATCATACTTCAAGAAAATGTAAAAAAAATCGATTTTTTGAAAATTCTGACTGAATCGCATCCCTTAATTTGACGGCTTTGAGTAAGGTGAAAGGCCGAAAAGTTTTGGAATATAATGTTCAGATTATTATATTCGAGAATGCAACGTGCAGTTCCTAACTAATGTTGATATTCGTCTCCTTCCATTTTTCATCTTCGTTACAATTAAGATCTTTATGATCATGGTGCGACGTTCCTCCCCGTTCAAGGTTTTCTACCATCTGTCAGATTTAAAGAAGTCGTGGGCCTTTTCCATCTGTAGAAATACTTAAGTTAGCAACCATCGTGAAAGTTAGACTGTGAAAATACCAAGTTTGTTCGAGGTTCCCCTTTAATTGACCGTGACCGAGTTTGACAAAATTCGATGCAAAGATCCATGTTCCTATTATCGCAAGCATTTCATAGTTTATTTCTGTCATTCTAACCATTGCTCTGATACTTGTTACTTAACTTTTGTGTTTTTTTCGTCTGTGCGAAATGTTGAAGTATGAGTATAATGCACGACTATTAGTTTCTAACATTTTGTCAAAACGAATAGGTGTGATGGTCCTCGATCTGCTGGCTCACGTCAATCGCGTTTGGGCTGAAATCCAGGGACGGCAAGATTTCTGCTTGAAGCTGGTGAATTCTATGCCCACTAGAATGCAAGCCGTTATAGATAACGATGGATATTGGGTCCCGTATTGAAGGACGATTGGTTTTTTTTAACGTTTTGACCTCCATTGTTTGCGAGTGTCCAAAAGCGAGTGTTTGGATGTCTCCATTGTTTGCGATTTCCAGAAAATGCGAGAGAGAGAGAGAGAGAGAGAGAGAGAGAGAGAGAGAGAGAGAGAGAGAGAGAGAGAGAAATAAAGAAACTTTGTTAACGTCGCGAGGTGCTTTATTAATACTGACCCGGAACTGGCGGGTCAAATAGTTTTTGAGTGGGAGCGATTCGAATTTTGTAGTTCGCATGATTGGTGTAGGACCAACGACTGCCCTTAACGTCAAGGAGCAAGGTCGATAAGTATGTCTGTCACGCTTCCCTGGGCTATTTTAGATTTCGTGTGTCGTCTGCTATTGGCTTCCGTCATATTTGGCGCGTAAGTTCAGACCGCGCGTCATGGTTCTGCAGAAATGCAACGTTTGACAGATGACGACGTGCGTATTTTACCGTTTTGCGTATCATTCGCTAAGGCTGCTTGTTAACCAATCGGGTTTGAGACTCGTGACAAGCCCGCCCATTTGGCATTTCCCGCTTCATCTCCTGTCGCTCCACAAATTACGTGCCGAAGAATAAAGCTTGCCGACCTTCTTGAGACTTGTAATTCTTCGTGCGAGCGATGATGATAAAAATCATGGCGCTCGATAAGATTATTCATTGAAGATTACCGTGATCTTTATTTTTTGAAGAAATAAAGAACAAAACAGAAAAATTCGTCTAAATCATTGTTCACGGAAAGTTGCAACTGCGTCCAGTTATGTCAAACTACGTTTTTTTGTATTCGTTGATCAATAGCCGCGCGCTTGTGTATACTTATGATAACAAAATGCCCATCGCAAAATGGCAAAAAATAATGTTTGATCGATATTAAAGCTAAAGGTGTCCTTTAAAAGAATCTTAGATGGTAAGATCATTCTTCTTCAAAGTACTGCATGTGATTTTGAAAAGCACAAAAATCTCGAAAAACCGGCATTTTCAAAATAACGTGGCGGGTACAATTTTTTTTCTTCAGAATACATAATACAAAATAAATAAAAAAGCAAAATGAAGCTTGCTTTGTCCTCTTCAAAACCCCGTTTGGTAAGTTGGTGTACATTTTTGCCCGCCGAGATATTCGATTTTTGGTCCAGATAGAAAATTTGCAGTGCCTAATTCCTTTGGCCAAAGCTGTATTTATTTCGACTTACACGTAATGTGTTTTAGATTTCGTTGTCTATTTTTTATTTTTTTCGATTGAGATGAACTTCTTCAGAATCTTCAGTGCCGCAGACATTCCGGGCGGACGAAACCCTGTCAACTAGCACACATTTTTTTCTCATTTCTTTCTTTCTCCAATACGGTGGCAGGTAATTAACCTAAGGCATATGTATAATCTCGAAATTGAAAAAAAATTGGTTTATTGTATTTTCGTATTGCGTATAGTGTAGACTATCATTAGGTTCAAAGATTTTGTAAAAATTCAAAAAATTGACAGAGATATGACGATTTTCGTGGAGCAGGTCAGAACGTCCCGTTGCGGTACGGCTCGAGAGTGGAGCGGAGCTTTGTATAGTTTCTAAGGGCATTGATATGACTCTGTCCAACATGGGTTATCATCCCAAAACCTCAGACGAAAATAAATATCAAAAATCAATATGTTATTATAACTTCAAGGTTATGCATACCCTTTAAGGAGTTTTCTAAATGTAGAATATATTTCAGATATAATTAGTGGTTATTCTAATGAACATAAAGTAATGATTTAAAATAAAAAAAGCCTTCCATCGCTGTGATCAATCTTTGGATTCGCATTTTTCACCTCTTCACCATCGACGTTGATCCGATCTTTCGAGTTGGTGCCGTTTCTTTGTCGTTGTTGTCCACACAAAACTGCTATCTGGGTGTCGCTGAAATTACAAATAATAGCGAAGATTGAGGCGTCTGTCATTTTGTTGTGAACATTAGTTTAAAGCGTATGAATATATACAAATTACTACCATGGTGATATGATATTCGTATCTGTTTTGCCTAAAATGTAGCTTCTCATGGCTCGTCCGATTTCGCCGAAACTGTGACTGTGAATCAATTATTGTCAATCAATACAGTCCGTTATAAGGAGTCTTCGCCCTTTAGACGCTAAAAAAAGCTATTCACATACATTTTTTGATAGGTTTATATTATAGATATTGATATAAAAGTTTTTATAGTCAATAACTACACTGATGCAACCTAAACCAACATTAACCGCCTTTTCTCGAAATAACGTTTTTCGACGGCATGTTGATAACATGTTCGAAACTACTGAATCGATCCTTATGAAATTTTGCCCACATATTTTTTACACCTATAGCTATAACGCATATCAAAGAATTTTTTAAATGTTGATATTGACTATTTTTTCCCAAAAAACGGTGAAAAAACTCTTTTTTTTTGTTTTTTCGAAAAATGTTCGCCATTTTGATGTTTCTGCATATATCGAGATTTTTATTATATGCGCTATTGCCTTAAACATACTGAATCTAAAACCGTTTGATTTTTTTGTTTCGGATGAAGCATCTCCGGGATTTCATCAACAGCGCAAACCTACAATTTTTTTAGGATAATTTTTTAACTACCATTTTCGTCTATAAATAGTGACGGGAAGAAAACATTTTTTTAAATGAATTTCTAGAATGTATTTAATGAGCGTAACAACTTTTATATCAATATCTATAATATAAACCTATAAAAAATAGCCTTTTTTAGCGTCTAAAGTGGGAAGACGCATTAATACTGGAGTAAAAGTATATAGAACATTTTACATTTACTTACAATTTGGATCTTTCTGGCCCTCCTCGCCGAATCTCGTGGACATCAATAAAGTTTATGATGGAGCTGCGATGTCTGTTGATGAAATTTCGCATATAGTCGTAACGTTTTTTGCTTGGAGCCGCCACAAAAGCGAAACGCGAAATGTTCTTTAATTTTGTTGCCGAAATCCCTTTATCACCCGGATCCTGATCCTCGCATAAACCGATAACAAGTCGGCCCAGAATTTCGTCGTTCCAAACAAGATTTTTGTGAATTTTTTTTGGTTTTTCTGTTCGGTAGTACGGCAGAGCGCCCGAAGCCATCGTGATGACAGTGACAAATGTATCGGTACGACCTCCTTCTACTGTCATCGTTTCTGACAGGAAATGAGCTCAATTCATGTTGGAGACGGTGAAGTAGAAGGGCATGAATTGAGCTCATTCATGTCGGAGACGGTGACAGTAGAGGAACATGAATTGAGCGGAGGCGAATTCGGGGCGGTAATATCGGGAATGTTCGATCGAGGCCCCGAGAAACATTCCCAGCACCGATTTTATCTTTGTTAAATAAACAATGCTCCTACCGGCGTTCTCGCAGCATCGTCAGACTTCTCGAACACTTCTGACCGGAAGTAAGATAACATCAGAGACGATTTCGGGGCAGTAATATCGGGAATGTCCGATCGAGGCCCCGAGAACCATTCCGAGCACCGATTTTATCTTTGTTAAATAAACAATGCTCCTACCGTCGTTCTCGCAGCATCGTCAGGCTTCTCGACCCACTCTGACCGGAAGTAAGATAAAATCGGAGACGATTTCGGGACAATAATATCGGGAATTTCCGATCGAGTCCCCGAGAACTATTCCGAGCATCGATTTTATCTTTGTTAAATAAACAATGCTCCTTCCGTCGTTCTCGCGGCATCGTCAGAGTTCTCAACCCATTCTGACCGGAAGTAAGATAAAATCGGAGACGATTTCGGGGCAGTAATATCGGGAATGTGCGTTAGAGGCCCCGATAACCATTCCGAGCACCGATTTTATCTTTGTTAAATGAACAATTCTCCTACCGTCGTTCTCGCACCACCGTTAGACTTCTCGAACAATTCTGACCGGAAGTAAGATAAAATCGGAGACGAATTCGGGGCAGTAATATCGGGAATGTCCGATCGAGGCCTAGAGAACCATTCCGAGCACCGATTTTATTTTTGTTAAATAAACAATGCTCCTACCGTCGTTCTCGCAGCATCGTCAGACTTCTCGACCGATTCTGACCGGAAGTAAGATAAAATCGGAGACGAATTCGGGGCAGTAATATCGGGAATGTCCGTTCGAGGCCCAGAGAACCATTCCGAGCACCGATTTTATCTTTGTTGAATAAACAATGCTCCCTACCGTCGTCCTCGCAGCATCCTCAGACTTCTCGACCAATTCTGACCGGAAGTAAGATAAAATCGGAGACGATTTCGGGGCAGTAATATCGGGAACGTCCGATCGAGGCCCCGAGAACCATTCCGAGGACCGATTTTATCTTTGTTAAATAAACAATGCCCCTACCGTCGTTCTCGCAGCATCGTCAGACTTCACTACCTATTCTGACCGGAAGTAAGATAAAATCGGAGACGAATTCGGGGCGGTAATATCGGGAATGTCCGATCGAGGCCCCTAGAACCATTCCGAGCACCGATTTTATCTTTGTTAAATAAACAATGCCCCCCACCGTTGTTCTCGCAGCATCGTCAGACTTCTCGACCCATTCTGACCGGAAGTAAGACAAAATCAGAGACGATTTCGGGGCGGTAATATCGGGAACGTCCGATCGAGGCCCCGAGAACCATTCCGAGCACCGATTCTATCTTTGTTAAATAAACAATGCCCCTACCGTCATTCTCGCAGCATCGTCAGACTTCACGACCCATTCTGACCGGAAGTAAAATAAAATCGGAGACGAATTCGGGGCAGTAATATCGGGAATGTCAGATCGAGGCCCCTAGAACCATTCCGAGCACCGATTTTATTTTTGTTAAATAAACAATGCCCCCACCGTTGTTCTCGCAGCATCGTCAGACTTTTCGACCCATTCGGACCGGAAGTAAGATAAAATCAGAGACGATTTCGGGGCGGTAATATCGGGAACGTCCGATCGAGGCCCCGAGAACCATTCCGAGCACCGATTCTATCTTTGTTAAATAAACAGTGCCCCTACCGTCGTTCTCGCAGCATCGTCAGACTTCACGACCCATTCTAACCGGAAGTAAGATAAAATCGGAGACGAATTCGGGGCAGTAATATCGGGAATGTCCGATCGAGGCCCCGAGAACCATTCGGGGCACCGATTTTATCTTTGTTAAAGACAACTGTTGATTTGGTAGTGCAAAAACGAGGTGACCCATGTTCACGGGATCAAGGTGCCTCAAATACCTCTACGGATTGAGGGTTAAGATAACAGATTGAACTTAATCGATAGATTGTGAACTTTATAGAAAATAATCTCAATTTCGAAAATGTTCGAAGGTTTCATGCTCCGCAAATAATATTTTCAATCATATGCGATTTGCTAACAACTTTTGGAATAAGTAATCCTAACATTACATATTAAGGTAATTTGGTGTGAAATTAACAGTTTTTACCAAATACTACGAGTATTTTTGTTTTTTTTACTGTTTCATAAATTATCTTAAAATTCTTTAACTACAAAATTTTACGATATTTATTTTTATATTTATAATTATGTAGAATATTTTTATATTTAGAATTTATGATTTAAAAATGATGTAACTACAGAATGTTCAGACAATTTATGCAACATTGAAAAGTAAAAATACTCGTAGTATTTGGTAATACATAATAATTTCACACCAAATTACTTCAAAATGCATTGCTAGAATGATTTATTCCGAAAGTTTTTCGCGAATCCTCGAACATTTTCGAAAATGACATTCTTTTCAATAAAGTTCTCGGATAGGGCACATTCAGATCCCTCTGTTCGACCGCGTGTCATAGGAGTCTCAACCAACTTCCTGTTATAGTCGACCATTCGGAAGTTGCAGCTGTGACGTCAGCAGACTAGCACCTCCTATAGCGCGCCCGTGGCTGATTTAGCTCATTTGTTCCACTGATTAAATTCCGATCTATCAACTTTAAATTGTATGTTTGATTAATTTTTTCTCCATAACGGGATGCTCAAATATAGTTTTTCGGGAGTGTTCGGTATTCGGAATTTTATAAACTTCATTCTTCTGCACACGCAAAAAGGAATTTTAATTTTTTTCCAAAATACGCTATTATAATACGCTCTGGCAAATACTATCCATGACAAAAATGCGATATATTCTTTTTTAAATGGAGCTCGAAAAACCATTAAAATCTTATTTTTTCAGTCGCAAAATCATCGCGCAAGGCTCTTACAAAACACTTGGCCACCTTATAAAAGTCACCCTATATAAACGATGCTCGAAAAGTTCACGGTTTATTGCTGAAACGCAGCTCGGACAATCAACGCTCATTCCCCAACGAACAGAGATGAAATTAGTTCCCTGAATCATCTTTCTAACATCCACGGGACATATTCGAAAGCGTCCCGTCGAGATCGTCTTTGATTTCACCTCCTTCTTGATTAGGGAGACTGGATCATGTAAGCGGAGGTATAAGCTGCGAATACAAAGATAGCTCATTTGCGTATGAGTCAAAGATGAAATCAACGGCTCGTTTGGCATTTTCGGGTCGTTTTAACAAAATCCCCTCATACTACATTCTCGTCAGGTCGGAAGTAAGATAAAATCGGAAACGATTTCGGCTCAGTAATATCGGGAATGTCCGATTAAGGCCCCGAGAACGATTCCGAGCACCGATTCCATAATTGCCCGCTTAGTGCCAGCTGATAGCCGCTGGAGCTCCATTTCATTAGCCTGCCATGCTTCTCGGGTTTCGCTAGCTAGGTCGAAGGTGATAAATATGCATACAGCAATTTTTTTTTTCGAAATTGACAGACATCCCATGTGCAATACGATTCATTCAAATAATGTTGCATGGCTGTTCATTGGAATCATGTTTGCTGTAGTTGGATTCGATGCCTTCAAATAATTGAAAACAAATTACGCCCCTTAAAGCTGAAAAGAGCCTTTCTGAAGAGGTATCGTTGTTTCAGTCTACGAAATAAAATGGACCGCTGTTTTGGGCAATGATTCGCGATTGTAGATTGTATTTCGTAACAGTATCACCTGCACTATCACTCGAATTCGTTTGCATCTGTAGATAACGTTAATCCAACCAGAGATTTCAATTGAACGGACAAAATTAATTGCAGTCTGTAAAGTCTTGCCCTGGCTTTCAACTTTTAGCGACATACTCAAATGTCTTGTTTAATTAGTCAAGAGATATAAATCGGACTTTCGCGCCATCACTTCGGTAATTGGACGTGTTACGTGATTTTAAACATTTTTCTAAAAATTTCCACCAATTTTCTTTGAAGATATCGGTCTGTTCTTTTACAATTTCGCATTCTCAATTTCCATCCCTCCAGCATTTTGGGTGCCTGCCTTCACGATGCAGTTGCACCGCTTCAGCGCTGTCATTTTTTCACGAGGCTATATCGCCTCACGGGCTAGATATGACGCGTGATACATCAGTGGGAAATTCTTTCGAAAATCGACTCATGACGTTAACTTCACAGTGCGGTAATACTACCGCTCCTTGAAGTTATCGCTCACACAGGCATGTCCAGGCATTAGATGAAGGCACTGTACAATTTTGGATGCTCCGTTCGCACAAGAGTATAGCCGCAAACTTGTTTTTCGGATTTTGCGGCTAGAGCGAAGGTAGTATCCTGGGTAGTCAGCGTGTAGACGTCCGGTATTTGGTGAGAGTTGTCGAAGGTCCTCAATTTGGTAGCTGTACCCTCGAATAATACGTCGTATCTGTTAAACGCGCAGGTATCTGCTGGTTCAGTTTTCCAGAATACGGCGTTACCTTCGATATCGAAGCAGGTACCATCCGATAATTGACATTGGGTTCGTGATCGAAGGATTATTTTATTGGTCGCTAAGTTGACCGTTGCTTCCTAACTGGTGAGAGTGATCCTCACTGAGGCTTGAACGACCACGTTGTCCCAAGCGCCGAAAGGATCGTTATATTGTGTACCGGAGCATTTTCCCTGGTTATCGACAGATCCGGCTAGGGTCACGCCCCGAGTTGTGGTGCTGTTTTTCCGAATCCCGGAAATTATTGCTGTCAGGCCTACTTGCAGTAGCCCTGTCTCGTGAATTTTTCAGCACGATCGTTCATCGACTTCGTGCAGGTAAATTTGACGTCCATTATGTACAATGGAGTTGTGGGAACTCATCCCACAGTAGTAAATTGTCCGGTCGATTTCGACCTTACATTGGACTACGCCAGTTGATGAGAACTCCGAAAGTTGCAGGAGTTGAATCTTCACTGGTGTTGGTAGCGGATCGACTAAGGGAATGTCACATTCGCCGATGTTGCCCAAAGAGATGGTCGATACGTTTAGAGATGGTCCGCCACAATCGTATCCGACAAGGCCGGCAGTAGGGCAGATGCAAAACAGGACGGCAAGATAAATTTTCCACGTCATCCTGTAACCAAGAACGCTTCGCTGATGTCGATAGTCGTCTTCTTGATTGGGGTGCCAGAGGGCACTTTGGGCGTCAACCCTGGGTGGTCGTCGTGGTCTGGTTCCCATCTTCGGAACGGGGACCACGTGGCCATAGAGGCCACGTTGCGGTGTTATTTACAGATTGTCAACGTAACTTCGTCGTTGCCTACCGTTTGTACCAAAAGATTTTTAATTTCGTTCCATGATACATTTCCGATTGAGTTTGTTTTCGCGACATGAATTAATTTCGTAGATGTTTCGCGCACAAAATTTTTCAAGGAGTCGCGGGCTTCCTCAAGGTCCTCGATCAAAAGATTTTCGTGTACATTAGCCAATAACTGTTACACCAGCGGCGAGCAGCAGTTGAAAATTGCCGCGCACTAGTGGCACTGAAGTCGCGAGGAGGAGGCGGCCAATGGAGGCGAGCCACGGAGGTATCTGCGCCAACGATTCCGCGCATCGCGCTACCGAACACGCGGCGAATCGCGTGCGAGGAAGACAACTGGGGGGAAGCCAAAAGACTGGGGGAAAACGAAGCTCGAGACGCCGGTTAAAATCGAGAGTAGTCGCGAATCAGAGTCACGCGAGGACGGTTAAGAGCGAGAGCTGTGTGCTAGAGTAAAACCAAGTGTGAGATAGATAGATACTGTGTGGTGAAGGCGAAGGGACTGTGTGTCCGGACAAGAGAGTGTGTGGCTCCGAAATAAAAGGACAATTGGACAAAGTGGAGTGAGGCCTGCGTGGCCGGACAAAAGAGACGTTGTGCGCCGTGCGAGTACGCGCCGGAGTACCGGGAAAACCTAGTCGTAATCCTGGCGTGTGTTCTAATTAATCTAATTATTTATTATCTGTTTGCGGTTACAAGTAGTCTAAGTATCATTGTTCGTTTTTTTTTTCTTCGAGGTATGTGCAAAAAATTAAAAAGCCGTCCTATTGCCCGCGTAACGTCGGAGAATATATATATATACATACCTATAGGCGCATCAGCCAAATTAGTGAGCATAAAAAAAAGGGACTCGTGTACAATAACATCCTTTACCCTCCCCTCCTCGACCCAAGTGTGCCGAGCCTCTGCGTGGAGCTAGGGAAAAGATTCGGGTAACGAAGAAGAGGGTTAACGTGAATTATAACTCTAACAGATCTCAGAAGTGGGATTTATAGCGTTCGGAGTATTCGGTGCGCGAAAAACAAAAAAAAACGTTCGAAAGTGCGCGACCGGCCGAAAGGACCGACAAAAGTGAACGTGTGCGTGCGCGACAAAAAAAAAAGGAGAGAACTCGAAATCAAATGGACGAAGCCGCGTTTGATAGATTTGCGCGACGTGCCGGCAACATGCCTGTGGAACGCTCCTTCGTGGCGGGGCGCGGTAGAGGAACGAGAGTAGACTCGACCGCGTGGCGAGCGAGCCAAGATGGCGGCTTGGCCGCATCCGGGCAGCGCGCGTCCTCAAGCGAGGAAGAGAGTGTGCGTCGGGTTGCCGGGGAACAGGCGCAACCGCCGCCATTGTCCCATGCCGCGGGGGCTAGTGGGGACGCGTTACACGATAGTTCAGGGCCGTCTGAACCGCGAGTGCCACCGGCGCAACACTCCTCGCGCGTGGAAGAAAACGCGAGTGCACCGATTGTGGACGCGTTAAAAATAGCGCTCGCGAGCGAAGCCCAGGACGCAGTGATCCAGTTAATCGCTGGTCTCATCAGCGGGAGACCCGAAAAATCGCCATTGACAGGGGCGATCGAGAAATCGGGACCGCCGGCAATCCCGTGGTTTCACGTGGTGCCAGAGTTATCCAAGGACATAGAATATTTCTACGGCGGGGTGGACGGCATTCGGGCACGTGAGTGGGTCAACAATCTCGAAGAACTGAGTCAACTGCACCGCTGGCCTGATGAATATCTGCTGGCGTCAGCGCGGATGCACCTGAGGGAGGGTGCCCGCGACTGGTGGCGTTCCCGGGGATCGGACCTCCCGACGTGGGGAGATTTCCGCGAGGCGTTCCTGGCCACCTTCGCCGTTGGGGACGACCAGGCGACGCGGTGGACGAAAATGAAGGCACGCAGGCAACTAAAAGGTGAGACGTTAACACGGTATTTTCACGCGAAGGTCCGATTGTGCGGTCCACTAAACCTGACGTTCAGGGAGGAGCGTGCTGAGATTATTGCTGGCTTGGCATCCCGGGAATTATTTAATTTGGTCATGCCGTCGGCACAATATTCCCACGACGGACTACTCCACGATTTGATATTCTACGAAAAGACTTTGGCGACACAGAGGGGTAGCGAGGGGTCGGGTACCGCACGGCGGGAGCCGCCAGTGAATCGGGGGGAAGCCGCAGGTGCGGTAGGTGGCAAGATGGAACGGCCAACGCGCGAAGGGCCGGAGCGAGACGCTGGAGCGGGACGATGGCGAAGCGAACGCACATGCTACTCGTGTCGGAAGACGGGACACTTAGCACGGGAGTGCCCGGAGCAGCGTAGGACGTTGGTGTGTTACCAGTGCAATCAGCCGGGGCACATCCGTAGTCAATGCAAATCCCGGGCAGATAAGCCCGTGGTATCCGCACTGACTACCCAGAGCGACGAGACAGCGAACAAATATCTGAAGCTCGCTCGGGTTAACGGAAGGTCGATCATGGCTTTCGTAGACACAGGCAGCTCAGAGTGCACCATCCGCCAGTCGAGGGTGCAACAAGAGGGGTTCCGGGTGGACAATCAGTCGACGGCGCTAAAACCCTTCGGTCCGCCCGAATATGTCGTCCGAAGCTGCGGAATTGTTGTAGCCGAAATCGAAATAGATGGAGTCGTGGTGGCTGACATCAAGGTCCAGGTAGTCCCGGACAATGTGCAGGCAGTCGACATGCTAGTCGGACGGACCTTCACGGAACACCCAGGCGTGACGTTCCTGAAGAAGCAAAACGAACTGACCTTCGGTAAGGATCCCGAGCCGTTTGTCGAGGCATGCGAGCAACCGAGGGGAGGGCTGGAGACCAGTCGGCCGTGCGAAATCCCACCGAGGACGATCTCGCTCATCGGTGTCGTCGGATCGGGGAACAGCGCACCAATCCCCGTGGTCAACTGGGGAGAGCGACCGACGAGGTATCCAGCGGGGAAGCGTCTCTTCAGGGGCGAGGTTATGCCCATGAATGTGGTCCGGACGACGGAGAAAGGGAGACCAATCACCGAGGCCGATGTCGACGTTGGGCCGGGTCAACCACCGGCGGTGCACGCGGAAATCCTGAGAATGCTGAACGAGTTTCGAGACTGTGTGGCGCTGACGACGAGCGAGCTGGGCTGCTCGACGACAACCGAAATGGAAATTCGCTTAAAAAAGGACGCAGGAGTGGTCCAATGTAAACCGTACCGAGCGACCGAGAAGGAGCGAGAGCAAATGCGAACTATTCTCGCAGACTGGCGCGAAGCGGGGATAGTGCGCGAGACTCAATCTCAGTTCGCAAGCCCGGTTCTATTGGTCAGGAAGAAGTCGGGAGAGATGCGGTTGTGCGTAGACTTCAGGAAGCTAAACGCCATCACGGAAAGGATGCATTTCCCCCTGCCCAACATCGACGAGCATCTTGCCCAAATCCGACATAGGATGCCTTGAGCAGGGCGTCGGTCGATGCGCCTCGAGTTTCCGAGGTGGCTGCGATCCAGACGATGGAAGACGACACGGCGATAGTCGCCATGTATCAACGCGGAGACGAGTGGGTCCGGAACAAGGTCCGCATCTTGGAGAAGGGCGAGGGAGAGAGGACGCCCGATGAGCGAGGCAGCGTGGAAGGATACCACCTTGTAGACGGGATCCTCTATAAACTCCAAGATGGTCGGCTACTGTACGTGGTCCCGAAGACGATGCGGAAGTCGGTGGTCGTGTCCTGTCACGACCTGCATAGTCATCCGGGGACGGAACGAACGCTAGCCAAAATTCGGGAGCACTATTACTTCCCGTACGCCCGAAGGTACGTTCGGCGGCACGTCAGAGGGTGCCTGGCGTGTGGGCTGGGAAAGGCGAAGCCCGGGCGACAGGCGGGCGAATTACATCCCATTCCGCCGGGAAGTCGGCCGTTCGAAATCGTCCACCTGGATCATCTGGGGCCGTTCGTGACCAGCAAGAAGGGGAACAAGTTCCTCTTGGTTCTCGTGGATAACTTGACCAAGTTCGTGCAGCTGTGGCCGGTGAGGGATACAGGGACATCGGGGACGCTGAGACACCTACGGCGATTCGTGGAGCAATACGGGGCGCCAGCCCGGATCATCACGGATCGAGGGACGGGGTTTACTGCTGGGGCTTTCGAGGCCTTTTGCCGTCAGCATGATCAGAAGGAGGACTCCGGGAGGTCGTGGAGGAAGTACAACGCCGATACGAGGACCCGGTGGAGCTACAAAACGAGGCGCGGGAGCGCATCCGCAGAGCCCAGGCCAAATACAAGGAACGGTACGACCGGGGTCGGCAGCGGAACACCGACTATCAACAGGGGCAAATCGTCTTCATGCGAACTGCACCGATGCCGCCGGGGGAGTCGACGAAGCTCCAACCCAAATACCGGGGTCCGTTGGAGATCACCGCCGTACTGGAGCACGATACATATCAAGTGGTGGACCTGTCTCGAGAGGGCGGGAGGCGGTACGCTTCTACCGCCCACGCGTCACAGCTCAAACCGTGGGAGCCGGCTTACGAGAGCGACGGGAACACTTCTTCGGGGGAGGAGAGCGCTAGCGAGGACGGCCGAGACGTCGTGGAACCAGCGACGACGGGCGACGCCGAGGCGAGCGTGTCGGGCGAGCCGGACCAGGTGCGAGCCGCCACCAGGGTGCCCGCAAGGAGGCGACGACCACCAGGATGGATGGAGGATTACGTAACCGAGCTCGAGGACGACTTCGACGAGGATGGCCGAGCTGTTACACCAGCGGCGAGCAGCAGTTGAAAATTGCCGCGCACTGGTGGCACTGAAGTCGCGAGGAGGAGGCGGCCAATGGAGGCGAGCCACGGAGGTATCTGCGCCAACGATTCCGCGTATCGCGCTACCGAACACGCGGCGAATCGCGTGCGAGGAAGACAACTGGGGGGAAGCCAAAAGACTGGGGGAAAACGAAGCTCGAGACGCCGGTTAAAATCGAGAGTAGTCGCGAATCAGAGTCACGCGAGGACGGTTAAGAGCGAGAGCTGTGTGCTAGAGTAAAACCAAGTGTGAGATAGATAGAGACTGTGTGGTGAAGGCGAAGGGACTGTGTGTCCGTACAAGAGAGTGTGTGGCTCCGAAATAAAAGGACAATTGGACAAAGTGGAGTGAGGCCTGCGTGGCCGGACAAAAGAGACGTTGTGCGCCGTGCGAGTACGCGCCGGAGTACCGGGAAAACCTAGTCGTAATCCTCGCGTGTGTTCTAATTAATCTAATTATTTATTATCTGTTTGCGGTTACAAGTAGTCTAAGTATCATTGTTCGTTTTTTTTTTCGAGGTATGTGCAAAAAATTAAAAAGCCGTCCTATTGCCCGCGTAACGTCGGAGAATATATATATATACATACCTATAGGCGCATCAGCCACATTAGTGAGCATAAAAAAAAGGGACTCGTGTACAATAACATCCTTTACCCTCCCCTCCTCGACCCAAGTGTGCCGAGCCTCTGCGTGGAGCTAGGGAAAAGATTCGGGTAACGAAGAAGAGGGTTAACGTGAATTATAACTCTAACATAACGGTATAGCTAATACGCATCTTGAATTTTCGTTTATTACCTTGAGTCGTAAATACGTGGTTTTCTCGATTTTGGGAAACAAATTTTGAGTTTGGAGGTCTTTTGCTCCATCATCGATTGGTCTCCCGGAAGTGGTGACAAAGACGACGAGATTGTCCTTGAACATGGACAAATTATCACGCGTTTCGCGTATGGTGAGTCTACCTTGGACTTCACTGTTTTCCGTCGGTAATGCATACTCGGGGTTTTCATTATCAAATATGTCGCTATTTACAGAGTCGTCGTCTGAGTCGCTTGAGCTTGCGGTGCGATCCTCGATATTCTCAATGTTTTCTCCATGCTCTGATGGTTCCGGAGTTACGGAATCCTCAGGAAATGGGGCTATTTCTCGATCTTCTAGAAGTTGCGTTATTTGAAAATTTTCCGCGATTCCGTCGTCTGGACTTGCGTCTGGAGCAGACATGTGCAACGTTGTTTCTTGTACAGGTTCGACGGATTGAGGATGGGAAGGCAATTCTTCCAGGTTCCGATTTTTCGGAGTTTCTTTTTCTTTTTCCCAACGATGAGGCGTTTTGCCAGACGTTTGCGAAATTGTCGGGAAATTTTGGAAACCGAGGAAATCGTCCTCGTCCGCGGAGTCGGCCAACTTTTTCCTTTTTTCAGGTGGATTTTTCCTTTGATTGCCGTCCGCCGGATCGGGGATTTCCGCCGTATCCGTGTCAGGATTTGAGGTAGATTTTCGTTTTTTAGCTGGATTTCTTCCGGCTGGTGAATCGAACAATCTTTCGTCCGAGTCCGAATCGTCGTTTCCGCTAGGAGTCGGTTTACCAATTTTTGCCCGACTTGGGCCAACGATAGGCGATTCGGATTTTCTTTTTCATAGCGTATGCTTCGCCATGAGCACAGTCTGATTCTTTACTGGCGGGTTCCGGGAGAGGGCGTCAGCATTGCTGTTTACCCTTCCTGGTTTGTATACAATTTTATAAGTATAATCAGCAAGGCTAAGGCGCCAATGCACAATCCGATTGGCCGGGTCTTTTACGGAGTGAAGCCATACGAGCGGCTTGTGATCCGTTACCAATAAGAACTCGCGGCCGCAGACATAAGGTCTAAAATGATTTACACAATAAATGATAGCCAATAATTCCTTGTCGATTTCTGAGTAATTAACTTCGTGTTTTCCAAGAGTTCGAGAGCTGTAACTAACGGGGTTACCTTTATCAATTTCGCCTTGGCTCGAAATCCCGCCAATGGCGTGATCGGATGCGTCCATTGTTATGATCAATGGTTTTGTGAAATCCAGATATTGAAGAATTGTTTCTTTACATAACGCCTCGATAAGCGTATCAAAGGCTTTTTGGTGAGATTCGGTCCATTTGAAGGTCGATCCCTTTTTTAATAAATTTGTGAGTGGCTTTGCAATGCCTGCCAACTTTTCGATAAACCTGCGGTAATAACCTGCAAGTCCTAAAAATTGTTTTATTTTTTTCGCAGTGGTAGGCCTAGTGTATCCCTGTAGAGCCTCCAATTTTTTTAGATCGGGTTTAACCCCGTCCTCACTTATGATGTCATCCAAATATGCCACTTCTCGTCTTAAAAATTCGCACTTGTCCGGTTGTAATTATAAGTTGGCTTGCCTTAATTTTTTCGCAAGTTTGTTGAATTTATTCTCGTGTTCAACTAGTGTCTTTGCATAAATGACGATGTCGTTCAAATAAACAAACAGCTCGATGCCTTGAAGGCCTGTTAAGACTCGATCCATTAATCTTTGAAATGTCGCCGGAGCGTTTTTAAAACCAATCGGCATTCGGTCGAATTCGTCGTGTCCGAATGGTGTAGCAAATGCTGTATTGTGAGAATCATCTGGATGTACTTTAATTTGATGGAAACTGCTGGCCAGGTCGAAACTGAAAAATATTTCGCACTACCCAATTGGTCGAGAATTTCAGTTATTTGAGGTAATGGATAAGCATCGCCAATTGTCTTCTCGTTTAAGTTCCTATAATCAATGACCATGCGCCACTTTGGATTTCCTTGTGAGTCCGCCTTTTAGGGAACGATCCACAGAGGCAAACTATACGGGGAATTTGACGGTTTTTTACTCCCCCTTCATTAGTTCTTCAACTTGTTGCGTAATTTCATCTTTATGAACGGGCGGAAATCTATACTGCCTCGTAAAAACTGGTTGATCGTCGTTCGTCGTTATTTTATGTTCGATTTTATCTGTAAAGCCTAGGACTTTTCCTGGCAAATGAAATAGGTCCGAATTCTCGCTTATAATTTTATCCACGCTTGACCGTTCCTCATCGCTTAGATGATTGAGACGGAGTAAGTCGCGAATTTCTTTTACTTTATCTTTCTTTTCAACTTTTAAAACTGTTTTGTTGCGCGCAATTTCAAACCGAGATATCTCGGTTTGGAATCCCGAAACCCTCTTCCCGAGACGCCATTTGGTCGTCCGAGTGGGGAACAATTAAACTTTTCTCCTCTTCCTGAAACGCTCTTTGGTCGTCCGGAGTGAGGGAATTATTTTCACATCGGGTCCTATCCTCTTCCTGAAACGCCTTTTGGTCGTCCGGAGTGAGGGAATTATTTTCACATTCGGTCCTATCCTCTTCCTGAAACGCCTTTTGGTCGTCCGGAGTGAGGGAACCATTTTTTGTGCCTTTGCACCTGAATTCTTCGACTACTACCGTTGGTATAGTCGGTATCAAATTATCATCGGTTGAATTGTGCGCAATAAGATAAGCGATACCATTCTTGACCGTAACGACTGCTTCGCCAAAAAAGATCCCTTCTCCCAAGTAGAGCATCGGAATATATCCTTCTCTGATTTTGGGATTACTTACTTTGATGTAACAGACCGATTTGGACCGTTTTGGAATCGAAATGTTTATTTACTTTTAAACGGCATTCTTTGATTTCCCCAAGTTAATTGTTCATGTCTCCAATGTACGAGAGCTTTATTTTCAGCAAGAAATTCGGTACCAAGTAATGCATGTTGGTCCATTGGGAACCTATCATCAACGACGTGAAATTCCGCGGGGGTATCATTGATCATTATTCTTATAGACCTCTTTGTTCTTACGGGGATACTCGAGATCCCCTCCAATTTTAATATATCGTATTTATTTATATACGTATGAGCATTGACGATTGGATTTTTGACGAGATTCACTTCCGAGCCTGAGTCTATTAAAAATTCGTTAAATCCCGATAAGTTGGGTGAGTCAAGGTCTAGGGAAGCTATTTGTTTTGAACGCGTTAATAAGACGTGGACGGTTCGCACGGAGACGCGTCTATTATTTTTACCGGGGGCTCCGTCGATTTCTCGTGCCGCGGGGAGGCCCGTGCCACTGGTCGAGAATTCTCGTTTTTGGCAATTCGGTTGCCTTGTTCCTTTCTTCGTTTAGTTTTTTAAAGCAGGATGTCTCGAGGTGGCCCGCCCTGTTGCAATAATTACACATCGACGGGGGTCGAGATCCTTGACCGTTCGTGGGCTTTGACCACGTGATTCTACTGTTGGAACTTTGTTTATTTGAATTTCCCGTTTACTTGTCCGGAAATTTTGACCAGCAATTATCGGACGCGTGATTGCGGTTGCAATGTTTACAAATCGGTTCTCCTGAAGGGGAGACCGCTTTTATTTGGGCCGACTGATTGAGTTCGGCTTTCGAAACGCGTGTCCTTGAAATGTGACCTATTGCATTCCATATCTTTTTCAACTTTTATTGCCTTTGAATAGGCACCTTCGAGATTATCGAATCCCTCGAGTTTGAGACGGATTCGAAAGTCGGGTGGAAGACCCTTGACGAAACAATCCAGCGTGTCGTTTTCGAAAATATCGTATTGACCGTTTCGGAGAGTTCCGTGATTATCAGTTTCGGCTTCAAGAATCGCCGTATGCAAATCTTTGGGTCGACCGATATAGTCGATAATATGTTCGATTTTGCCTTTTGAAATATTTCCAAGTTCACCATGAATTTCGTTCAAAGTTTTGGCGGCACCAAATAACGTTTTCAACCGCTCACCGAATTGGTGAACGTTCTGGAAGTTATAATCTTCCAGAACGTCATTGAACGTCAAAAGGTCATGCCGTTGCGGCATGACCTTTTAATTTGTTACGAAGGAGCTGAGTGAGGCCCAACTCCTGATGAGGGCGGAACATATCCCTTGCCCTTTTACAAGCACGCACAAACCGGAGATCCGGTACGTTGTACCCATTGAAGATGGGCACAGATTCAAGTGCGTCTTTAAATTTAATGTTCGCGGGTAATTCTTGATCATCGCGAACGTTAACTTCGGTTTGTTTTACGTGAGGGACCGGAACTGATTGTCGTTAACCCTCACCATTTTTAATCGAACCAATTTCCCTACTATTTCGACTGACTTCGTTTATCGTTGTCGACAGGGTATTTTGCATAGCCTCGAGGGCGTGATGAGTGGTTGAGATTGGTTCATCTCTATTATTCCCTCGATCACTGAATTCACGCGCACTCAGGGCTTCAAATTTTTCGTGCGTTTCTAATTCTCTTTTTAATAACGCCTGTTCTTGTTCACGAAGTATTTCGCGTTTTTTATCTAATTGATCCGCTAATACGGGGAGTTCCTCTTCACTTAAACGTTTCGAATTTTGGGAATGCTCAGCCACTTTGAACCTCTTATTTTATTTTACACTTTGCGATATGTAAACATGAAAATTTTTAGATTGATTTTAATTTTACACCAAAGACTTTAAGCGCATCCCACCGGTGCCACCAATTTAATTTTTTAATATAACAACCTGTTACGTCGTGGGTTCCATTTTTGATCGATAATTAATCGTCTTTTAATTTACCTTTCAGGATTTGAATTTACGAATGGGGAGTGTGCCACGAACGTACGGATTATAATGAATTAAGTCATATGACTTATATGACGGCAAGTTACCGTCGGAGAAGAAAAGCGCCACGTTTAAGCGGGAATGTGCCCACTTGGGATAGGCGCTTCGTAAAGTCGTTGGTGTATAATTTGACGTATAGCGACAGGGAAGCGAATAAGAACGTAGCGTGAAATTGTGCTGACCTTGGTGAGAAAGAGCGGCGGTGCGTAGCGGGTCAAAACTACTCGACCGTGTGACCGAATTTGTCCAGGAATCGCAAAGATGTTCCAGCTCGACCCGACCTGTCGTTGCCCAGACGGGTACCCGGTGCTCGTGCGAATGCGATGGCCCGATAATGCCGATATTTTTGGGAGCAGTCGGAGAATACGAGGACTGGATTAATTTATGAGGGATACATTCGCTTCGAAATATAAATATACATGTATAGATTTTATAATTATTTGAACCGCTGAGTGACTGCAAGACGTGCCAGGTTACGGCACCGTCGACTCACTACGTCTGGCTGCATTACTGGCTGGTTACGGCGATTGGGGGCCAGCCGCGAGAACAAATGTTGAGAATAACGGAAGCCGACGCCCGAACACTAAGCACCGGTGTGACCGTGCCAGTCGCTGACCTACCGAATTACGGCGGGTTGGCGCGTGTGGCGTGTTCGTGCGGCAAACCTTCCGAATTCCTCGGAAAATACCCTGTTTATACGTCCGATTTTGGACGGACGAGGGTTTTTTATTTGTCGAGCGAATGTATCGGGAGACGTATTCGTCTAACGCATAGGTACAGATTTATATAAAATAAAATTTGGTTCGCTGAGCGAGTCTAGTGCGTGCCAGATTACGGCACCGCCGACTCGCTACGTCTGGCCCACCTCCGCCCGGTTACGGCGATTGGCGGCCAGCCGCGAATACAAATATCAAGGTCGAGGGAAATCGACGTCCGAACACTAAGCACCGGGTTAACCATGCCAGTCGCTAACCTGCCAGATTACGGCGAGTCAGCGGACGTAGCGTGTTCGTGCGCCAACTTTCCCAAGCCTCATAAAAAGCACTTGGAGATTTGTCCAATTTTGGACAGGTATGATTTTATGAGCAAGACGAATACGTGCGGTTGGAAAAATGGCGTGAGCGAGAGGAACAGAGAAAGAGAGAAAGAAATGCACTACGATGATTTGTTCGTTGCGTGTTTACACGCACGAACGAGAGACAAATATATTTTAATTATTTGTTCGGAAAATTTTACACTTTTGCTCGGTCGCCGTAATCTGCGTAATTTTAATAGCGCGAATAAATCGAGTGTGATATGAACAATTGTGAATTTTACACGTAAACAAGCGTAGTTACATTCAACAAAGAAAATAATATAAGTTTCGTAAATTATATGTTGCAGTGTTTGACTTGTTATGTTTCCTTTTAGTTTTATTTTGATTTTAACAATTAATACCGCTTTTACAGAGACTTATAGTTACACTGTCGAAGAGACCGGGGTAAACTCGAAAAGAATATAAAATAAAATAATATAAGTGTACCGGTTTTCAGAGCGTCGACTCTGCGATGCGCGCTGTTGGAGAGACCGGACGGAACTGACTGGCCAGCTCCCGGAGCGCAATATGTACCTTCGCCCTCTTTGTCCCTGAGACAAAGGGCTTGGCGTCATTACCCTCGCTCTCGGGCTCGGTCTCCTTGTAACCGAATATTAGCACTGACACCGTTATTTTTCTCGAGTCGTACATGAGCAATGAAATGAGTATTTTTCGTTATCGGCAGGATGTGCTGACTACGTGGTGACAAAGCTGCGAGGAGTTCTGTGAGAAAACTCGCGATGAAGCTGACCGCTTGGGAACAGTTTCGCGGGTTATTCGAGGACTCTCGCGTCCCCAATATATACATAATATAGATATGACAATATTTCTTATTCCTAGGACCACTTTATTGTGGTCAACACGAATATACATATGTATATTATTAATAATATAGTTATATTATTAATAATATATTAATAATATAGTTGGATACTAGTTCGGGGACATTCACGAGTCCCCGAACTAGTATCCATTATACATGTCAGTATAGGTATTAATATTATTATTCGTACTCCGGAGACTCTGTTGGATATCCCGGAAGTTTACCGAGTATATATATATATATATATATATATATATATATATATATATATTTGTGTGCGTCACTTCAAGGACTCATGTCCCCGAAGTGTGCATGAAAGTTGATATGTATTGATTATTGCCCCGGGATTCGGCTATATGTCCCTGAAGCGTATGGAGTACGTATTTGCATTTATATATATATATATATATGTATGTATAGATATTCTCTAAAGTTATTCCGAGGACTAATGCCTTCGAAGTATGCATAAGAGTATACGAATAGTACATGAGGACTCTGAGGTTCTAGAGTATGTATATATATATATATATTCATTGAAGTTAGTTTGAGGACTTATGTCCCTAAAGTATGCATGGAAATTGACATGCGGAATTATTATAGGAGGGACTCCAGGGACTCTCGTATACGTCCCTGAAGCATGCAGGTACGTGTTTATTTATGTGTATATGAGACTTTATGATATGGTACTCCCGGGACCCATGTGCGTGTCCCAGAAATGTACAGGCAAACAGATATGTACGTGTATATGAGGCTAATTGTAAGGTTAACCCGAGCACCCATGTGCTCGTCCCTGAAGTTACAGGTAAGCTTAGCGGTAAAGTTATTATGGGAACTGTTTGTCCCTGAAGTATAATACGGGTAGATATTCGCATGCTAAATTTGAAGATATATCTACGAATATTTTATACAACGGGGTTTCTGAGTGAAATCGACCATATATGGGACGGTCTGATTAATATGTACCCCAAGAAAGCAAATGAGCGCGTTTAGCGCGAGGAGAAAGTCTTAATAATTATTACAATTCGTACCAGATATGAATATTTGGAGGGCGAGAGTGTTAGAACGTAACATGTGTACGTTTAATGGCCATATATGGGTAGGAAAATTTCGTTAATTTGAAGCGATACATGACGGGGACGATTTTTCAAAACCATTTATTTATGTGATGCAGGGTGATGCGCTTGGTTTCGTTTCCGAAATCTTTAAAATGTTTGTATGCGTGTCCACTCCTGTTACGACTCTAGCCGACACCCGAGACATGTCCTGACAAGTCGGGATTTTTCTCGGAAAACTATCAACTTGAGAGATCCATCGTCGAAGGGTTTTTGACCCTAGATGGGCCACCGGAGCACAGCTGCACTCGGGAAAAAAAATCTAGCCAGGCTCATCAAGCATTGACTTTTATGATCTCCACACATTTTCGGATTGCCATGCATGCGCAACTTGACTCCAAAACATAGATGAATTAGACCTATTTTCGTGAGAAAAAAGCTATCAACATTAGGAGTCCATTGTCAAAAGCCTTGGATGCCGATAAACGACTTGAGCTGCAACTGCAGGACCCATAAGATACATCTTTCAACCCGATGCATCCCGACTTGTTTTCTATGCCGTTTCTTCCTCGCGCAATCTACACTAACACGATATCGGCAAAAAGTCCGGTTTTTCCCCCGAGATATAGGGGATAGCCGAAAGGGGGTAGCCGGTTAAGGGGGGTCTGATGGCCCCCACCGAGTTTGATCGAATCGACCCAAAAACCTGAAAGAGGGCTGAAAAACAAAATTTTAGAGATATTTTTTAACCCCCTAAACCCTTATGAAAACACCATAATCGCAAAAAATGCGTTTTTTTTATGTTTAATTTTTTTTCGAGCTTTCAAATGCATTTTAAAGCGGTTTTAACACAACCAAAATTTTGTTTCAGATGTGTAGACATGCCCTGAATTTTTCCAGATTTTTTCGTAAAGTTAAATCATGTGCAACATAATTTTAATGGCATAAAAACCGTAAAAAATCGTCATTTTTTGTATTTAATGCTATGGTTTTTATTGACGTATTAATGGTAAAAAATCGTGCACCATAGCATAGAAAGCTACTATCTTCCTCTACAAAATGACGCTAATTGGGCTCAATTCGGTCGTCTCTAGCGTCCGAAAATCAAACTTGAATAAATTCCGTTTTTATAATTTGAGCATTTTCAGTTACGAAAATGACACAAAATCATATTTTTCAATTATTTTACTTAATAAAAGTACATTTTGGGGTTTCTGAGGTCGCCGATTACAAATTTGATGTCAAACAGCTAACAAAAAAAAAAAAATTACACATGTCATCAAATGAAAATGGTATTTGCTATTTCGGTTTTTTCAATAATTAAAAGTCATTGTATTTTAAAAAATCTATTTATTTATAATAATATTACATACATTCATCTAATATATACATTAAACAGACACAAGTAATACATACATTGCAACATGATTGTTATGTTGTTAATCTTCGTCACTGTGTTCTTCAATAACAGGTTCGACATTATCAACGTGAAATAGATTCGTTAGAATTTGGGCTGGGCGGATGATTTTGGACAAATACCGTGCATGACTTAAAAAGTAAATGATTGTTGCAACGTGGGCACAGCAACCAACAGTTCTTAGCCCATTTGCACAATCACATACGTAGTTTTTTATACCGTTATATCCAATACTGTTAGGGTCGTACTGAACGTAACATCTGTATACTTTCTTGTTTATATGTCTTGATTTAACTTCACATTTCAAAATGGTATCGTCCTCCAACAAGTATTGCATATTCAAAAGTCCTTCTTCGGTATACATTTCAGCTAAGTATGAAACAGTTTGCGATAACTGGTACGAGCCAGTGAAAAGGATCTTCAAATCTTGCTCTGTCATTTCTGGAAAGTCTAATACGTCATTTGATGTTAACGGTTTGAAGATCCTTTTCTTCCTATTCCAGTTTTGTTCTTCCACAACTTTCGCTAAAGAATTGTCAACGTCTTTTCTTTTCAACATTTGCTCGGCAATTTGATCTTGTAAATCGGTATCGCAATTCAGTCTTTTTCCAAACTCATTAACCAAAAAATTCGCTACTTTGCAATAAAGCATCGCTGAATCCAACATGTTGTTGTTAAACTGATTATGCAAGAGTTTGAATTTACTACCGATTATACCGTGGACAGCCTCTACCACCCACCTCAATTTCGTAACAAATCGACTTTCGTTTGCTTCATTTGTTGGAAGTTGCTTTCTTTTGCCTTTCAACGCTGGCATCAACACAACGAACCCTTGAGATTCTAACCAATCTTTGACGTCTCTGAACCCCCTGTCAAGTATAAAAACATCCCCTTTTTTGAGGATTGATCTCAAGCCGTTCGGATCACTTAGTACATGTTGTAAGATTTTCGCATCATTCACAATTGCTTCGTACGGTCCGTAAACATCTATTACATATCCATCTGTGGCACAAACTGTGAAGGGTTTACAGAGTGGACACTTTTTCTGACCAGAGAAAGATTTTTTTGGTAACAATTATTACTACTTTTTTGGTGTCGAAGGTATGAACCATCAGCAATCAAGAGCAGGCGATCTTCAAATCCGTGTAATTTTTTTACGTAAGGCGACGTGTGATTAGCAATTAAATCTTCGCGAGAACATGCCCGAGCTCCGAAACGAAGTGGAAAGACGTCTTTCGCGAATGAATCCAAAACCGATTTGCAATAAGCAGATACTAGTTGTTCAGATTTGATATCGAAAATTGACGCAGTGATTGTGTTGGAATTTCCAGTTCTTAATTTAAAAAGGAATATTAAAAGAGCTTGATTAATACTGCGATTTTGAGAATTTCGCAAAGTGACCAACATGTTTTTTAGAGTCTTGATTTCTGCAACTGTGTATATAGTTAGCGATTTTATGCGCTCTGCCGATAAATTGTAATCATCTACTCTGTCTAAAATACTGTTGTCGCATTTTTTGGACAGTGCATCCAAAAATAATGCCAACTCTTGAGAACTGATAGTACAAGTATTCGAAAATATTTTCAAGTTTGAAATTTCGTCAACGTACATACGTTCACTGATAAGATGTACAGGACAACAGCGATTGCCTTTTGGAATGAAAATTCGTGAACTTATAAATACCTGTAACCTCGCTTTAAACGGAACAACCGGAGATGTCGTAATTGGAGTAAGACATACGCAACAACATTTGTGAGTCGCGGTAACTCTGTTGAAAGGCATCTTGATCATTTCATAGTCCGGTTCTCTTGGACGAAGAACGTAAGGAGGGTCCTTAGAAGATTGTGATGACTGTCCTGTGGAAGATCCAGACTCCGACCGTGACAATTGTTGCGAAGACTGTTCCGAAGATTGTTCTGTGTCATCTGATACTGTCAAATTGGAGAGTGTTGATGAATGTCTCTCTACAGGATCGACAGAATTTTGTTCGCGATCAACATCTGGCAGAGGATTTTCCTCGGGATTGACGTTTGGCAGAGGATTTTCTTCGGGATTAAAATCCAACTGAAGATTTTCTTCAGGATCAGAATCACTGCTCGTCGATGGTGAAACCGTTCGGGATTTAGCGATTGCGGAACGACACAGATGACATAAAACGTCACCTTTCTCTACTCGTTTACCTAGTAGTTTAGTATATAAGTGTACGTCATCATCTGAAGAAATGGACTTCTGTTTTCCGGTATCATAACGCAACAATCTGTTGCATCTTATGCACCTTTCACCAGCCGTACATTTTCGTTTTTTCGGTGGCATCGCACAGTTTTTCCTAAAGAAAAAAAAAGAACATTGTTATTTTTTTTATTATGATTAACAAATTATTTTTTTTTTTTGAAAAAAATGAAAAAAGTAACTGAAACCCGGAATAAAAAAAAACCATAATTAAAAAAACAAATAGAACAAAAGTAACGAAAATCGAAAGTACATTAAAAATTGTAAATCAAAACAAAAAAAATGTTGAAAACATCGGTAAACAAAACAGAAATAAATTATTGTATTCCAAATCATTTTTTATTGAAATATCGTTTCGTCTTAGTTTTGTTTTTTTTTTTTGCTTTTTTTTAATTCTTTTCATGTGAGTGAACTAAACAACAACTTGAAGTTGACGGCCACCTTCTGTACGATTTCAAGTCGACTATGAGGCAAACGATTGTAGATTGAGGTTATGATTATAAATCAATTTTTATGTTGATTGATATTTAAATTGATATTCAAACTCACCTTAGAATACTGCTTCAATCACTTCGTGTTGAGATAGGCAGGTTAAACGATAAATTAAAAAAACGCTGTTAACAAAACAAATAGATTTGTTTAACGGAGCAGAGCGCGTCGCATGACGTGTGTACTGGACGGCGGCTGAACACAGAGAGAAAGAGAGACCGCGTGGAGCGGGGTTCTCGATGCGTCAGTGCGTAGTGGGCATGCGCAGTACCGTGCGGAGGGGCATACGAGCCTAAGGCCCACGTGGGTACGGTGGCCTTAGGCACTCGGGTACGTGGCTTAATAAGGTACAAGTTGGGATTTTCTCCGCCAGGTGACAGTTTAGTCGGGGAATTCCAAATTTTTTTTCTGAATAATACGTAATTTTTTGTTTGTTAATATAACTATTGACAGCTGTTACGATTAAAAATTCGTGTATAAGAATGAATTTATAATCAGCGACCTAAAAAATCCTTATTAATATCGTTCCCATAGCTTTTTTAAAAAATTTCAAAAATTAAAATATTTTTTCTTCGTTTTGACAGCTGTCATGTGACAAAACTAATTTTTGACATCAAATTTGTAATCGGCGACCTCAGAAACCCCAAAATGTACTTTTATTAAAAAAAATAATTGAAAAATATGATTTTGTGTCATTTTCGTAACTGAAAATGCTCAAATTATAAAAACGGAATTTATTCAAGTTTGATTTTCGGACGCTAGAGACGACCGAATTGAGCCCAATTAGCGTCATTTTGTAGAGGAAGATAGTAGCTTTCTATGCTATGGTGCACGATTTTTTACCATTAATACGTCAATAAAAACCATAGCATTAAAAACAAAAAATGACGATTTTTTACGGTTTTTTTGCCATTAAAATTATGTTGCACATGATTTAACTTTACGAAAAAATCTGGAAAAATTCAGGGCATGTCTACACATCTGAAACAAAATTTTGGTTGTGTTAAAACCGCTTTAAAATGCATTTGAAAGCTCAAAAAAAAATTAAACATCAAAAAAACGCATTTTTTGCGATTATGGTGTTTTCATAAGGGTTTAGGGGGTTAAAAAATATCTCTAAAATTTTGTTTTTCAGCCCTCTTTCAGGTTTTTGGGTCGATTCGATCAAACTCGGTGGGGGCCGTCAGACCCCCCTTAACCGGCTACCCCCTTTTTCTTCCGAATGGGGAGCCATTTTTTTAATCTGCTGCGCTCCAAACTGGCTGCACTTTGAACGAAACAGTCAGTCAGTTAACATCGTGGAAGTCGTCTCCAACTTATTACTATGGATAACATCATTGAACAAAGCTTGCACGATCAAGCCGCGCTTTTAAGTTCGTTCGAAGAGTTTACTGCGTGGGAGCAACGGTGCGTCGAGTTCGTCGAAGACCTGGAAACACAAAGTCGGATTAAGCGCCCGCGATTATTAATTGGATATCAACAGTCACTAATAGTCCAAATAGCCCGTCTGGAAGGATTGAGGAATTGTGTGCGGAGTCATTTCATACACACGGGCGCAGGACTTGGTGATCGTGAGTTAATCCAGCGGGAGATTGAAACATCCTTCGAGAGTCGGATATTGACCGGTTCCATCATCAATCGCAGTCACATCGATCCGAAACACTTTCGAAATGATGCTCGCGTCCTAGTGCTTCATCATGTGCAAAATATTATCGGCACGCACAACAGCGTTAAATTTAATGGTGAATTCGTAAGTGGTGACAAACATGCGAATAAAAGCGTCATCCCGCGAAACTGCGAACTATTTATCACAAGCGATTTGAACGAGCGGTATTTACAGCGTGTTATTGAGCCCACTTCAACCTTACTCGATGAATTTCAAGAACGTGATAGTGGCTGGGCTCTGCAGAAAATACTTAACCTCACGATAAATGTGAATAAGTATAATCCGATGCAGGCTGGGTGCTCCATATCATTGTCGCGGGAAATAATGTGAAGAAGGCTGTGGGTAACATCAAATCGAGCAGTAATGCACATTTCGCGTAGGCAGTTGTCGCTGCTCTATACCCAGCTGAAAGACACAGTGACCGTCCATCTTCTTACCCTCATTATTCGACAGTACGGAATCTCCAGGATATCGATTTCCCAGTAACGATCCATCAAATAAAAAAATTGAATTTAATAGCATTTTATCGATCAACGTATATACCACCACCACCAAAAAGGACATTGTTCCAATACGAGTCACTCAGCACAAGAAGGATAAGCACATCAATTTGCTGTACATGCAAGATTCTGAGGATAACAATGTGGGGCACTTCGTATGGATCAAGAATGTGTTGAGACTCGTGATGAAGCAACTGAGCAAAAAGGGACATAAAAAATATATCTGTGATCGGTATGTAGTTACCATTATATATATATATATATATATATATATATATATATATATATATATATATATATATATATATATATATATATATATATATATATATATATATATATATATATATATATATATATATATATATATATATATATATATATATATATATATATATATATATATATATATTCAACCCAAACAAACCCAAACAATCTTTTTTTTTTGCAGGTGTTTGCACTACTTCGGTGCCGAGGAAAAATTGCAATCGCATGAGGTCGATTGTGGGGCGGTAAACGACTGTGCAATTCGACTACCACTTATTGGTGTCGTTTGCGACACCAATAAGTGGCTCCAGTTCAGCAACTATAGCCGGAAAGAGCGACATCCTTTCATTGTGTATGCTGATTTGGAGTGTGTGATGGCAAAAAGCGATGAGAAGACCCAAGCAAAAGATATGTATCAACACCATGAAGTGTCTAGTATCGGATATTACGTGCGTTATTCGTATGACGATTCATTATCTTCATATCACTCGCGTCGCAATGGTGATTGTGTATCGTGGTTTGTCGAAGAACTAAAAAATCTAGCACTGCGGATAGAAGAAATTTTCTGCGACAACGTCCCAATGGTATATTTAACACCAAGTTAGTGGGCTAGTTTTCGAGCCGCGACTCAATGTCACAGATATAAGAAACCATTTGCGCAAAAAGATGTACGCGTTCGAGATCATTGCCATCTGACTGGACGCTATAGAGGCCCTGCCCATTCCAACTGCAACTTGAATTACAACCAGTCATTACATTTAGAGAATTACCAGAACATTACCAGAAATACATTTCCTTTACGAAGCATGTTGAAATTAAAGACGATTCAAAACATAGGATCCAATTGCGCTTCATCGATTCATACAAATTCTTCAATACCAGTGTCGACAAATAAGCCTCACTTTTGACCGAGGACAAACTCAAAATTTTACGCATGCAACTCCCAACTCTCTCGACAGACGATTTCAATTTGTTGACGCGAAAAAGGGTCTTCTCTTATGAATATATTGATGATGTGACCAAGCTAGACGACACTTGCGATAAAAAGCGCTACATCATTTACTATCGAAATTTACAGCAGTGTTTACGTCATGGACTTTGCCTCACGAAAATCCATAGGGTCTTACAGTTTACACATTCCCCATTGCTGCGTTCGTATATTGAGTTGAATACCCAGTTTCGAACGCTTGCCAAAAACGATTTCGAAAAGAATTTATTCAAATTAATGAATAATGCGGTCTCTAGCAAATCGATGGAGAATGTGCGCAATCATGTAGATGTAAAGCTTTTAACAAAATGGAAGGGCAGGTATGGCGCAGAAGCAATGATTGCGAAGTCAAACTTCCACAGCCGAAGTGTTTTTTCGGAAAACCTCGTTGCCGTGGAATTGCGCAATCTCGAGGTGAAATTCAACAAGCCGATATATGTGGGTATGTGCATACTCGACATGTCCAAAACGTGCTTGTATGAATTTCATCACGAGTCTATGGTACCTCTGTATCGAGCTAAATGTAAAGTCATGTATACCGATACGGATAGTCTCATATATGACATTGAAAGCGATGCTATATATGCCGACATGAAGTGCGACATTTCAAAATTTGATACGAGTGATTATTCCGCGGACAATAGGTATGGTATACCGCTCGTCAACAAGAAGGTACCCGGTCTCATGAAGGACGAATGTAATCGAGCAATTATGACCGAATTTATTGGACTTCGATCGAAAATGTACGCGACACGTGTCGAGGGTAAGAAGGACACGAAAAAAGTAAAAGGTGTCAAGAGTAGCGTTGTGACTAGGACAATCACGTTTGACGATCATGCTCGATGCTTGAATGAAAAAGTTGAAATGGAGCGTCGTCAAACGTGTATTCGATCAAAGTTGCATAAGGTCTACACCTTCCGTGAGACAAAAATCGCGCTGAGCCCACATGACGATAAGCGGTATATCATACCTGGGACCTCTGATACCCTACCATGGGGGCATTATAGAATACCATCGTAAAAAGTTATGTATTTTTTTTTCTACAACGTTGATTTTATTTTTGTAAAATTGTGTACATTTTTGTGAATATTGATGTATAAAACTTGTGAAAATTGTGTATATATTTTGTTCACTCGATGTAGAACTTGTTAAAGTTATGTTTGTTGTTGTAAATATTTTATTGTGTAAGAATGGATTTATTATTTTCTGTAAATAAAGAAACGGACTTTTTATAATGCCATGTGCTTATTCACGCTATCCATCTCCTCGTACCCACGTTCCACGAAAAAGGGATTATCGACGGCCAGAAGAAAAAAAAGCAAGCCTGCTGTGGAGTCGGTCGGAGGCCTTGGAGGGATACATGCGGAGGCGACCAGAGTTTAGGTCAAGTGTCATAAAACATATATATTTTTCCATTTTTTTTATTGTCGACTACAAATCGGATTTACTTATCCAACTGTTGTGGCTACTGTCGAAACCTAACCACTTTACAAACATCCGATTACCACGCTTCTTTAACACTGCTTCAATGAGATAGATATCTGGGTGCTTGACCCTGAGAAGCTCTTGTTCGTAGAAGCCGCCGGCGATCGGTTCATCTTTATGGTCCTTCAAGTGATACGTCACGGAATGAGTTTTCTTCACACTATATATTGTAAATATTTCTGTTGTCCAGTTTGGGGTGTAATCCTTTACGAAAATAGTCTTAAATTTGCTGATTCTCACTTTATCACCAACGGCGAATTTTGGTGATGATTTCATTGGAGTCTTTTTGAAAACTTGCTGCAGTTGCTTCTCATTTTCCGCGTTGACATTTCTCGGCTTCATCTTAATGGTACGGTGTACAGAATCATTATATTCGGCTACTAGCTTATCAAGAATATCGATCAACTTATAATTACCGCGAAGACTAAATTGCATCCACATCTTATTTTTCAATGTACGATTGACACGCTCGCAAATGGATCCCTTCAAGTTACTATATGTTGAATACATGTGAATATTGTACTATTTCATGAGGGCATTACAGTCACAATTGTAGAATTATTTTCCCCGATCTACGCGTAAGTTCTGCGGTATGCGTCTCGTAACGAGTATCGGCTTCATTGCGGCTGCTGCATCTTTGCCATTCTTACTCAGCATTGGCATGGTCCAGGTGAATTTTGCGAATGCATTGATGACGGTGAAAAGAAATTTGTGTTTGGAGTTTTGACGCGCGTATGATGACAT
Source organism: Ophion ellenae (assembly GCA_963210295.1). NCBI lineage: Eukaryota > Metazoa > Arthropoda > Insecta > Hymenoptera > Ichneumonidae > Ophion > Ophion ellenae. Next base: position 14,044,078 of record OY723397.1, on the reverse strand, counting down.
ATCGACGAGATCGGCTTGCCAGGTTTCGTCCAAGCCACGGATGTCCACATGCCGACGCAGATAGTTTCGTCTAGCAGGCTTATGTAGCTCCAGCACGAGTGCGCTTCTTCTCTCGTTCATTTTCCAGTCCACGCAGTCGCGCATCCAATTCAGCAATTCTAAAGCCAATCCCCGGTCGACCTGGAGGACCTTGCTTACTGTAGAGTACACTCCTTCTTGAATGACGTCCAAACACATCGCCACTCATGACGAGAAAGCGTGAATTCTCCGATGTCGAGTTAATAAATGATTTCAGCTTCACGCAATTCCTCGATAATCGATATAATTTCATTCGCATGGGCCGAATTTCCGGCTGCTTGTGATGCCAAGGGTAAACGAAGACGATCTACTAGCTCGTTTAGTTTGTCCCAATAAATATACTCCGATTGTGTATTTTTTCTAGCTAGCTTATACTTTGGCATACCCTATCCCACATGATGATTGACTATATTTGCGATATATGTGTTAAATTTGTGGCTGGTGTTACGTCGTATAGCCTCACTCGGCTTATAACATTTGTTGTGCGCATTCGTCGAGATTACAATCTTTTCATAGTTTTTTAAATCGTCCGGTGTAAGAGTTTCAACATTGGGCACTTTTTTAAACAACAGCTCTGTTAATCCAACAATTTTCGCATAACTTGCATCTCCCACGCGAATATGTTGAGAGTCGAAAATTATCGGAGAATTACCAATCATTAATTTGTTCCTTGCGAGATTCCGTACACCATATAATACATCGAAGCTTGCCTTTCTATTTGTTTGTAATAGCAGGATATATTTACGGATCAATTCATCGACATTTTGCGAGTCATCATCATCACCCTCATATATTAATTTAAACGAATCTTGGGTTTCACTCATGAAGGAATACTGTGCCTCGTTCTTCAATTGATGTTTCGCACTATTTAACGCATCTCCTTCTTCAACATCATTACTCACTTTTTCATCCTTAATTTCCTCCTTCGCCACCTCACCATTTTTATATGACACCAATTTCTCCAATGGTCTCACGATATGCTTCAAGACATCTTGCATTCTCTGGTCATCGCTATCTTTTCCAATTTTCATCATTCGATGCTTTCGTCTGATTGCAATGCTCGCCTTGGCAATTTCACGCAATACATTCATTTCACGTAACAATTATTCACTCTTCATGTTGTCACTACCACGGCATGCGCAATACTGTCTCTTCAACTACCAGCGATGAGTCATTTATCAATTGTGAGAAAAGAATCAAAACCTCGTCTATATCGACCTTCGTTAATGTCGCAATCCTTATCAATCGTGACAAATGCATACTTGTCGGAATTCCAGCATTTCACGCACATGTTTTTAAAGCACGTATAAGTCATATCCGTTGTCACGTGGCAGAATGGAGGAGCCCCAAAGCCACTTTGATGGCGACCCTCTCGCTCGGTTTTCATCCTCGTACGGGAGCCCGAGCGGGCTGTTATCGTTTATTATTTATTTATGTTGTTGTCCCTTGATATATTTAATCTTTTGTTGTATAATTATATTCTTTTTTTTTATTATTCGTTTGTGCGATATGGTACGATGGCGCGCGGGAAATGGCGGTCGTCTCGGAAATTCCGAGATCCTCCTCGCCGCAGCGGCCTCGTCGATCTTATCCTCGCTCAAGAGTTCGAGACGATTCTCCTCGGCCAACATTCTGACGACGGTGGTCAGCCAAGGATCGAAGTCCAGCGAAGGGGAATCGAGAATGGTTTCCCGGAAGGAGTCTGTCAAGGGTACTGAAGGCGATAAAGGAAACGGTCGAAGCTTGTTTCGGTCAGAACTTGACCAACGCCGTCATGACAGTACCCGTCTACTTCGACGACTCGCAGCGTCAGGCAACCAAAGACGCCGGGACCATCTCTGGCTCGAACGTATTGCGTATTATAAACGAACCTACGGCGGCCGGCTGGTTCCCGGTCCCCTTCAGTCGGTAACGGCGCGTCCACCGACCTTGACACGTCGCAGAAACGTCGTGGGCCCGAATCGCTCGGCACTTGATGCGTTGGGTGGGATCGACGGGATGAGACTAGGTCAGCGTCATCGTCATCGTCATCGTCAGCGTCATCGTCAGCGTCATCGTACCCGTCATCGTCATTTTAATAAGTTCGAATATTTAAAGTTGGCGCGGTAACGGCCGACGCGAATGACGGAGAGGAGGGGTGAACGGCTGAGACAGAGACCTCGTGTCAACCGTCTCGCTCGCGGACGAGGACTTGACCACGGAAAGCCGAGCGAGACGGCCGACAAGTAGAGTCAATTGTTGGGGACTAATTAAGTCGGTCTGTGGAGTACGGCCTTCCCGGCGTAAAGAAAGCTCTACCGTCAATTTAACGCTATCCCTCCGCCGTTCGCGTGTTTTGCCCCGGATCGCGGTGTAGGGAGGAACGTGGCAGGTCCTTTGCGTATTTTTCGTGTTGCGTACCTTACAAACGTTAAGGCATTTTCATACCGCGGGGATACCCTAAGTGGAGTGAGTGTGAGTGAGGGAGTCGCCGGAGCGTCGGATGCGGTTTTGGTGAGAGGAAAGAGTGGATGGTGGTAGTCTCATCTTATTTTTTTCCTCTCGGAGGCGAGGTCCCCGGACCGTCCGACGCGAGGGCGAAAGAGTGCATGGGTAAGAGTGCGTGAGTGCCGGGGAATTATACGCGTAATTGTAATCGTCCGTTATCCCGAGTGCGTGCGCGTAGGCCCCGGCAGAGTGCGGATGCGTGTGGTTTCTTTTATGTTTTTTTTTTTCTTCGTTGCCCTCCCCGCGGTATAACTTTTCATGTCGGATTTTTGCGTCGCGCCCAAAGTTGTTCGCTCTGTTAATTTACTTATCTGTCTATTTATTCGTTACTTGTTAATTCATCTTTGTTGAGCGAGAACCCGGAAGAGAGGAGGGATTGTCTCCCAAAATACAGGGGTTAACCCTTTCGGACGACTAGAGTCATCGCCTTTATTACTTTCATCCTGTCTTTTTTTTTCGTCTTTTGATCAACCCTTTTGCGGCCCAAAACCCTGCCCCTCTACCACGTCCCAAGGCTGCGGCTGGCCGGCAACCTCGTCGCCTTCGGCAGGACCACTCGGTTCCTTCTTCCCGGCGTGTCGCTTCGGCGACTGGCGCCCAATAAAATAAAACGCCGGGGAGAGCGGAAGGCCTTTTGTGCCAAAAAGTTGTGGAGCAAATTTTCGGTCACACCGTATTAACATGATCGTTGTAGACGTGTTTGAGATTCATATCGTCCTGCAAGATAAGCACCACGAAATTTGCATTATCTCTCACGAGATATGTGGGGATACGATTGTACGTCTGACCAAAATAAAAACTGTCAACAATCTCGTGTCTTCCTCTGGAAAAGAAGGCTCCAACATTATCCTGCTTTTCGCATGCTATATCATCAAAGACGAATATAGAGTTGGATCGTGCATCACATGTTCATGCGCCTCGAGTGGATGATATTCAACTCCACTCACAGGTTCGAGCAACTTATACTTTGGCTGCTTTGACGATTTGAAACACAAGTAAATGTTCTCAAATCTCAAACCATTGGAATGGATGATGAGTTAGCAAAGCGTTGGTTTTCCCACAATTCGATGAATCACAAAACAGTGCACGTACGCTATCCGGCAATAAATTCCCATGACGTTTCTTCTTCTTCCCACCGTCTTCGACAAACTCATCGAAATGTATCACGGGGAGTCCGCATCCGATAGTTTGCTACTTGGACGTCATCTCGCACACGACTAACGATGAAATCATATAAATAGGATTCTTATAGAGACTATCCATCAGTCGCATATTGTCTTTAGCCATGATCGTGCATGGCAAGAGTGGTAAACGTTTAGTCAACCGCCTAATTAACAAACTCCCCGTTGAACTACATCTGACTGGGTATCAGTATTGTGGACCAGGCACAAAGTTGGTCAAGCGCCTTGCTCATGGTGATCCGGGCATTAACCCATTGGATACGGCTTGCAAACAACACGATATTGCGTATTCGGAAAATCCGGATAATCTCGAGGCGAGTCATGTGGCGGATAAAGTGTTGGCTAAACAGGCTGCGCAACGTGTTACCGCGAGAGACGCTAGTATCGGTGAAAAAGTCAGTGCTTGGGGTGTGGCAAATATTATGAAGACAAAGAGAAAATTTGGTATGGGGATAAAGACCCGCAAGGGTGGCGTTTGTTTGAATAAGATAATTGGCGCTACAAAGAAGACAATGATTCAAAGTAATGATCCGCATAAGATTATTAAACCAGCTCTAAAGGTTCTCGTGCTTTGTCGGATGGTGCGGCTAGTATAGCTAAGGCCGTAAATGCTGCTCAAGCAGCTAAACGTTAATTGGATGAAAGTAAGCGTCATAATCGGATAATTGAAGCAATTGCATTAGGTCGGGTCTACATCTGCAACCATATAAGCAGGGATTGGGCATTCATATCAAGCCAAAAAACTAGAAGTTACGCTACCTCACCGACGCCTCACCGACCGCGACCTACTTAAATATGCCAAAATCCTCAAGATTCCACATTTTCGTGGAGTTTACATGCGCGACACATTGCCAGCGAGCGGACCTCTCAAATGTGAAGCAGCAATTGTAAATTTGGATAAAAATGCCGGTCCTGGAACGCACTGGGTCGCTAACAAAAAGACTGGATGGAAAGTCATGTACTTTGATAATTTCGGCAATCTTCCACCACCATCCGAACTAATGAGATATTTTCGTGTTGGTAGCGTAAATTATAATTATAAGGGATATCAGGAATATGATACGATTGAATGTCGGCATATGTGACTCAAATTTCTTTGTCGGCAAATTGCAGCACAAAGACAAGTATACACTATATATAGGGGGAAATGATGTGGGAAATTCAGTTGTTAATTTACCAGCATCATGGACGAAAGTTTAACATTGACCATATCTGGCTCATCGTCCATACTCGAGGCGCAATACTCTCCCCCCATCGAACTCTCGCCACACAAAAATTATACTCTCGGCCCCGTGGAATTGTTAACCTTCAACTCCATTCCCAATATCGACGTTGAGCTGTTACGTCCGGGGATTTATTATAGATAAAAAAAATAAATACCTTCGAAAGAGAAATAAGCGATTTCGGTTATGAGATTGAATTTACGTTGATTGTTTAATTAATGCAATTTTTCTTTTTTTTTCCAGAAACAGAACGGAGCAGCGGTGCGTAGCGGGTTTATCGACGGACGGTCTGGTACCCGGGGAGAGGTCGTTCAGTCGGTGATGATGATTTCAAGTTTACAGTTTACAGTTTACACATTCCCCATGGCTGCGTTCGTATATTGAGTTGAATACCCAGTTTCGAACGCTTGCCAAAAACGATTTCGAAAAGAATTTATTCAAATTAATGAATAATGCGGTCTCTAGCAAATCGATGGAGAATGTGCGCAATCATGTAGATGTAAAGCTTTTAACAAAATGGAAGGGCAGGTATGGCGCAGAAGCAATGATTGCGAAGTCAAACTTCCACAGCCGAAGTGTTTTTTCGGAAAACCTCGTTGCCGTGGAATTGCGCAATCTCGAGGTGAAATTCAACAAGCCGATATATGTGGGTATGTGCATACTCGACATGTCCAAAACGTGCTTGTATGAATTTCATCACGAGTCTATGGTACCTCTGTATCGAGCTAAATGTAAAGTCATGTATACCGATACGGATAGTCTCATATATGACATTGAAAGCGATGCTATATATGCCGACATGAAGTGCGACATTTCAAAATTTGATACGAGTGATTATTCCGCGGACAATAGGTATGGTATACCGCTCGTCAACAAGAAGGTACCCGGTCTCATGAAGGACGAATGTAATCGAGCAATTATGACCGAATTTATTGGACTTCGATTGAACGACGATTTCAACGACAGTCGGTTGGGGGGTAGGTCTCCTATTCTTCGACGACCATCCACTCATAGGTGTACCGACACGTGTGCCGATAAAGAGGAGCTCCTGTTAGCCGACCGCGGCGACGAACTCGTGGAGCGAAAGGAAACGACTTTGGCGACGAGAGAAAATTCGCCAGTGATGGAAATCTCGATGTCCGATGATGCAACGACGGTGGACGCGTCTGAAGCGACGCTGCCGGTTGAACGGGTCACTGCGCGAATGTTCCCACGGGGGTCGAGGATGAAGATTTTCGCATGAAATGGAACGTTCGACACTACTTTCGGTCCGAGTTTCACCGAGTGGTCCGTTATGGCGTCGCGAACAATCCGTTTGAATAGAGATTAATTATTTCCACGAGATGCCGGCCGTGGTTTTTCCGCGGCTATCGCGTTTGCGCGGCGGAGATGAAACTTGGAACCACCTCGTCTTCTTGGCATTTATAAAATTAACTAAATACTGGTAAATATTTTATTGAAAAATCAATTGCCCGTTGGTTGGGGAAAATGAGAGAGCAGGTAGGATTGACATGCAAACGTGGATTCAAGACACGAATTAATCGACGTGCAGTAGTAAGTAGCACAATCGATACATCGAGTCTTGAAATTAAAAGAGGTAAGAAATTGCCGACGTGCAGTAGTAAGTAGCACAACCGACAATTCTTCGGGGAGCAAGGAAAAGTGGATGATAGGTTGGTTTGTGTAACGGACGATTGGTTTACACACACAATAAAAACTTGTAAAATGAAATATTTTCGATTAAACGAAATGCCACGAAAACGACAGTGGATTTGTTGATTCAGACAGATTTGTAGAAGACGAATGAACGAACTAAACAATACGCAACACGTTTGAAAAAATATATTCGACGAGGAATCGAGGGTCGTGGAATAATTAATCGCTGATTCTAGAAATGTACACGTATATGTATATAATGTTACAAACTTGGAAATAAATGTAATTACACACAACTCTGCGATGTTGAATACGATGAGATTTAAGCGCAATGAAAAATCAAACTTCGAGTTATAACTCAATAAAATAACGATGTGAAAATAAAGAAATGTTAAAGAAATGTTCCGATTTTCCAGCGTGCGGGTCCTACGCGATTGCGGCGAGCGAAGAAACGCAACTGACTGGTGGAGAGACCGGAGAACTGACGAGCAGCGGAGGACTCGGCTTTTTATTGGTGCGGCGGTGGAGCGGTGTGGTGCGCATGCGCCGCGGAGAGGAGACGCGGACGCCGATGTTCCTTTTCGCTCGCTCTTATGGCGTTACGCGGAGGATTCGACGATACATCAATTATTTAATTTAAATGTTACAACAAATAATTATGTCGGTTTGTCATGGTTGGACTGACGATAAGTTAATATTTTTAATTTAACGGTAGTCTCACAATTTCTTACAATAATATTCGCTTGTGAATAACGGGACGTAATTTTATATAATTTTTTATTGTTCTTGTTATTTTATTCTTTTGCGTGTGGTATAGAATCGGATAAAGATAATTCATTTTTTTAACTCGTTGTATACAATATTTAAACTAGAGGATAATAACTACGGTGCGAAGTGTGCGAGTTGCGTAAAATGATTATTAATATGTAGCTCTTAATTAATTATGAATAGAGCGCAACATTATTTATTTGGAGTTGGTGTGGACGAAGTTGTATTCAATATTTAACTTATTCGCGAAGTAATAATTTTATTCGTATATGCGTGAAAAATAAAAATGTATATGGTAGTTGATTGTTTAATAACTACGTTAGTAGCGCATGACATATATTGTAATATCCATAATACCGAAATTATAACAATTATCGCTTAACGTAAATAACTAAGATAATGTTTATATTTTATTTGTTGCGTGGAATATTTATTCTGATTATTGAATAATATTGTTAGTTGCATTGTGACGGCGCTAATTACTCATTGAATATTCCTTTTTATTAATTAGAGCGTTTATGAATTTATTCTCGAATATTCTGCACGTGGAAATAATAATAATGGTATTGGATAGAAGACAAAGAGGACAAAGAGGCGATACGTGATACTTGCACTGGAGCGGATGTTTAGTCTATGAGGTATAGAGTGATAGCGATTTGTTTATCTTTTAATTAGTTTTTGGGATTTGGCATGATGCGATATTATTTAAATTATTATTTCGTAGAAGCCTACGTGCAACACGTGGCTTGCATTATGGCGGCGCGTCGGAAAGAGGTGCGACGAGTGCGAGAGAGAAGGAGATATACATGCCCTGGGAAAGTTCGGGAAAAATATCTGCTTAATGTCTTCTATTATATACTTATACTGACTTATACTGTAAAAAGAGCGCTTGCTCGTTCCAAGAGGCAATAAAGCAATTCGAGTGTTTTCTGGAAAATGTCTCGAAGGGAAGCGTTCGCTCGACTCAAGGGGCAATAAATTAATTTGGAAAAAGTCACCTAGCGTCTATTTGCCATAGTAGCCATGAGTAAGAGAGAGAGAGTGTTAGGCCAGGTAAGAGTAAGAGAGAGACCGACTCTATGTACGAGGCGAGTCGCGGGGTCGCGAGTATTTCGTGAGTCCGCGGATTACGTAATCACGTGGTTTTTCACGGGTACGCGAAGTAGGGGTGAGAGGGTTGATATTCGTGATTCGCGAGTCGAGAATTATATCGCGGATCTGCGGAAATCGAGGTTCGCGGTTAGAGAAGAAGGTTTTTGTGATACGGGTTACATAAGTATGAAGGGGGTACGTGGGTAACCCGGAGAGAGAAGGATGGAAGTTGTAGAGGATGATGGAGATCTCGATTGAGCGCGCGAAGTATCGGGAGAACAGGAGGCTCACGTTGGTCTCCTGGCGGAGCGCTAAAGAGAGAGTGAGAGCGAGAGAGAGACGAAGCGAGGGCGCGTCTGTGCGCGCGAGCGTTAGGGAGAGACAAGGATAGAGTGAGTGCGCGCGGGCGCTGAGCTCGGCGCGCCAGCTAGGCGCGTTTAGCGGGAGTAGGTGCATACTAGGGGAAGTAGAATGTGCACAGAGAAAATGAAGGATGATGAAAAATAAATGCGCTTGTCATGATATGAATTAAAGTTAACGAAAAAAATATTTATGTATTAAAGACCATACGAATAAATTTGTGTGTGTATATATATATATATATATATATATATATATATATATATATATATATATATATATATATATATATATATATATATATACTATATGAATGCGTATATGTGTATATGTATGTAAGTATATGTATGTTTATATATATATATATATATATACAGGGTGATTCAGTATAGGTCGTGCATCCGGCAACTACAGATTCTAGACGATATTCGGAACAAAGCTACTTAGCCGAATTGTTTAATTCTCAATAGCATTTAAATGGGAAGCAATAGAACTCTGGAATTCTAGGCCAATCAGAATCGCCGTTTCGTACACGTCGGGAGACGCCTCAGTGCTGGGTTATCAGGGCTCCGATTCTAAACATTTGAAAAAGTGGCAGAGTTCAGACGGAATTTCGTTTCGTGAACGCGACAGTTCTTTTGTTCGAACCGAAGTTTGCTGTCCGTCCGTACGAAATGATGGAGCAGCGAGTGATCGGCGTTTGTCACTTGTGCAATGAATTATGCCGGGATATCCAGTTCTTTCTTTAAAAAAATATTTGTTATCCAAACATACGAAGATTCTAAGTTTTTTAATAATTCAAATGGGATAAATAAGACATTCGATGTAACGCACGGTCCCAGCGATTTATTTAACGAACTGTCACCGTTGATTGAAGCTTCTTGGATGATAAAACAAAACAAAATGCATCTAGAAATGTAGAATGCGCATTGCTCAGATTTAAATGTTTCAGAGCGTTGAAAATAATCACATGACAAGATAGGAGAGAAAGGTTTTGCTGATCGCAACGCAAATTGAAAATGCACAAAAAATACATAGAAAAATGTTTACATTGAATGTTGCAAATTTGGAAATAAATAATATAATTTTGGGCGTCTGAGGACTCTGGAAACTATTGAGATTTGTTATCAGGACTACCAAAACTCTTTGGCTTTTGGCTGCTTCCCCCATATGATTTCATGTGTACTAGAGGTATCTAGTACTGCAAAACGAAATGAAATGAAGTTAGTCCATGACGGGACGAGATCTTTAAAAACGGTCTTTAAAAAAAAACAATTATTTCGTGCGTTGAAGCTTGTGGCTACTTCTCGGACATGTTTTTGTGTGTACTGGACCTCCCTAGAACTTAACAAAGAAAAGAAAAGAAATCAGTCCACAATGAGTCAGCAAGGACTGAGAGATGACAATAACAGATTGGTGTATGGTACAATTTTCATAAAAGAAGACTATTTTGTTGTTCTAGAGTTTCCGGCTACTTATTCCATATGTTTTTATGTGTACTATAACGGTCTAGTACTATAAACAAATATTAGACCGGAATAAATCAGCAGAGAGTGAAGTAGAAAAACACTCGATTGCTATCGGGTGCAGCTTCCATACAAACAATATTTCGCGCAACTGACAGTTCTGGTTACTTCTCACCGATGTTTTTATGTGCACTAGAACGCTCTCGTACAAAAGGAAAGAAAATATATTAGACGACAGTCAATCATGAAGGGAGGGAGGTGATACTGCTGAAACGTAAGATGGTACATCTTTAATATGTACTAGAACACTTTAGTAATCAAAAAAACATTAGACAACAATGACTCAGCAAGATATGCGACTTGAAACTGCCGATTGGTCTATAGTATAGCTCCGTGAAAAAATCATTTCAATTGTCTGAATCTTCTGGCTAATTCTAATATATGTTTTTATGTGCACTCGAATTCTCTAGTATTGTAAAGAAATAATAAGATAACAATAAGTCACGAAGGAATAAGAAATGAGACTGCACGATTGTTGTACGGTGCACCTTCGACATTGAAAAATTATGTCGTGAGTCTGAAGCTTCCGGCTGCATCTCAGGTATGTTTTCATGTGCACAAAAACTCCCTAGTACTTTAAAAAAATACTTGGCAACAATGAGTTAGAAAGGAATGCGATGAGACTGCTCGACTGTTCCATGGTACAATGTCCATCAAAAAAATCATTCGGCACGTCTAAAGCTCCTGGCTACTTCTCATGTGTGTTTTCATGGGAACTCGACATCTTAAGGCCTTAGGCCACAGTAACGGGTATAAAATCACGTGTGAATTTAACATTTTTTTCGCATAAAAAAAGTGATTCACTCATGAAAATAATTACACATCTATTTAGTATGAATATCAAGCTGTTCTAATTTATTTTTCGATGTACAACATGGCTGACTACTAATATTTTCTTTTGTTATCTTTTTTCAGGCACTCCGCGGCGTGACATTTAGCATCCACAATTTTTTACCTACAACGAAAAACAAAAGCTTTCGTCAATCTGCATTAGAATACCCAGAGCAGTACATACGGAATTAAAAAATATTGTTTTATTCAAAAGTTGTAGGTATTTGAACTTAAAAAATGAATTTACAGTGAAAAATTTCGTTATAACTCCTCATAAACTGCTCATAGAATGAAAAGTTTTCGATTAATCAGAAACTCCGTGCGTACTTCTCTGCGAAATGCAATTAGGTACATAACTATCAAATTTGAAGTAAATCGAGTGAAAATTGTTGAAGTTATTTGTCACGCCAATTGGAAAAAGCTGTTTCGAGACGTTTCGAGTAGTCGGCCATTTTGTACATCGAAAAAAAAAATATTTTCTAACAGCTTGAGAATCATACTAAATAGGTGTGTAATAAATTTTATGAGTAAATCACCTTTTCATGCGAAAAAAAAGTTAAATTCGCACATGAATTTGTACCCGGTACTGTGGCCTATGGCCTGCGGTACTCAACGAAAAATTAAACAACAAAAAGTCAGCGAAGAAGGATAGATAATACTGCTCGATTGCTGTATCGTATACCTACGAGCAAGAAGATTGTACCGTGCGTCTAAAGCTTTTGGCTCCTTCTCCCATCTGATTTCCTGTACTACTTTGAAAAAAATATACGGCTAGTCAGCATTCGACAAGACGATTCGCAGTTCGATAGGTCAGCAAGTAATGAGAATCAAGACTGCTCAATTGTTGTACCGCTCAACTTCCATGAAAAAAAACATTTTGCGCCTCAGAAACATCTGGCTACTTCTCAGGCCTGTTTTCGTGTATACTTCAAATCTCTTGTACTTTGAAAAAATACTATACAACAATAAGTCAGGGAGAGATGAAAGGAGACACTGCTCAATGGTTGAAACGTACAGGATCCGATTTAAAAAATTATTTCGTGTCGCTGGAGCATCTGGCTACTTCTCAGAGTACGTCTCTAGTACACAAAACCATGTTGTGTGTATTGTAACTTTCTAGTACTGTGACAAAACTATTAGACACAATAAGCCAGTAAGGGATAAGGGGTGACACGGCTCGATTGTGCTAAGGTACAGGTTTTGTTTCAAAAAAATTGTTTCCCACCTCTTGTTAGGTGTGTCTGATGCTTCTAAACTCGCCAGTGCTTAGAAAAAAAATTGTACAACGATGAAAAGGAAAGGGATGGGAGTTTAAACTGCTCGATTGTTGCATGGTACAGCTTCCGTAAAAGAAATCATTTCGCACGTCTGAAGATTCTGCTTACGTCTCAAATCTGTTTTTATATGTACTAGAATTATCCAGTACTTAAAAAAATAATATTGTACAGCAATAAATCGGTAAAGGATAAGAGATGAAACTGTTCGATTGCTTTATGGTACGGTTTGCATTGAAAAAAACAATTCTCAAGTCTGAAGCTGCCGGCTACTGCTCATATGTGCTTTCATGTGCGCTAGAATTCTTGGGCAAAAAAATTAGGCGACAATACGATAGTGTGGAAGCACGGTCGTGCGATTCGCACGTCGCGCCATGCGCCGTGCGTTCACGCCGCGATATGCGCCATGAAGAGATTCTTCCCGCGTTCTTCTCTCTTGCCACGCACACAGCGGAGCACGCTTCTTAATTCTGCCTTAATACGTCTTTCCTCACCAGAATACACGAGGTGCTAGTTCGAGTTCTTTTGTGTGTTTTTCTTCGTAATTTCAGGTACCGCCTTCACAGTTAGCGAAGAATGCGAGATGATACTGCCTGATTGCTGCATCGTACACCTTTGACCGAAAAAATAATTTTCTGCGTCTAAAGCTCCTGGCTTCGTCTCCCATATGTTTTCATGTGTACTAACACTCTGTAATACACCGAAGAAAGGTTGGGCAACAACAGGTCAGCACGATAGAAGCGATGAGACTGATCGATAGTTGTAGCGCAGCTTCTACAAAAAGAAAATTCTTTCGCGCCTTCGAAGCACCGGGCTACTTCTCAGACATGTTTTGATGTAAAGAAAGAGTCTCTTGTACAGTGAAAAAAATATTAGACAATAACAACTCACGAAAACATGAGAGATGCGACTGCTCGATTGTTGTATACTACAGGCTCAGAAAGGACAATAATTTTGGGCGCTGAAGCTTCTGACTACATCTCACGTATGTTTTTATGTGTGACTCTCTAGGACTGTGGAAAAAAATTAGACAACAATAACTCATGAAGAGATGAGACTGCACGATTGTTGCATGGTACCCTTCATCAAAAAAATTAGTTCGCGAGTATGAAGCTTCTCGCTACTTCTCAGACATGTTTTTATGTGCGCTAGAACTCTCTAGCACGTCAAAAATATTGCTTGCATCAGACAACAATGAGTGAAAGGATTAAGAAATGAGACTAGTCGACTGTTATAAGCTAGAGATGCCATTAAAAAAAAAACTAATTCGTGCCTCCAACGCGTCTGGCTAATTCTCAGACATGTTTCCATGTACATTGGGAGTGTCTAGTATTGTGGAAGAAATACTGTAAAAAATAAGTTAGCTGAAGATGAATAATGACACCGTTCAAATGTTGTACGGTGAAGCCTCCACAAAAAAAAATTGTTTCGTATGTGTCACGGTTCTGCTCACTGCTCACATCTGTTTCCATATGAACTATAACTTTCTAGTAATGTTAAGACATATTAGACAGCAATGAGTCATCAAGGTATTAGAGGTGGACTGCTCAAATGTTGCGCAGTACAGCTTTTATTTTAAAACAATATCTCGCTCCTCTGAAGCCTCTGGCTACTTCTCATACATGTCTTTGTATGTACTAGAACTCTCCAGTACTGTAAAAAATACTAGACTACAATAAGTCATCGAGGGATGAGAGGCGACACTGCTCGATTGTTGTGTGGTGGAGCTGCAATGAAAGAATTTGGTTCGTGTGTCTGAAGTTCATGGCTAATTCTCACATATCCTTTTATGTGAACTAGAACTCTTTAGTCCGTCAAAAGGAAAGATTAAACATCAACAAGTCGACAAGGAATGAGAGGCGAGACTGCTCGATGGTTCTACGGTGCAGCTTCCATAGAAAATACACTATTTCGCGCATATAAAGTCTTTGGTTACGTATCACATTTGTTTTCATGCGAACGGGAACCCTTCAGTACTTCAAAAGAAATATTCGACTGCTCGATTGTTCTACGGTACAGATACCATGAAAAAAAAAATATATTTCGCGCCTCTGACGCTTCGAAGACGCTTCAAAGACGTACTCAATTCGGATGAAAGTCTGGACTCGGGGGTTTTCGGGGTCCCTGAGTACGAATTCGAAGTCAAAATTTCGAAAAACAAAATTTCTTCGGAAACATGTTCAATTTGGGTAAAAGTCTGGACTCGGGGCGTTTTTGGCGTCGCTGATTACGAATTCAAAGTGAAATAAAAAAACGGCGGATAAAAGGCGGCGGAAAGAATCTTCAAAAACGCATACATTTCGGGTTAAAGACTGGACTCCGGGGTTTTCGGGGTCGCTGATTACGAATTCGAAGTCAAAATTTGGAACAACCAAATGGCGGATAAAATACAGCGGAAAATCTCTTTGAAAACGTATTCAATTCGGGTGACAGTCTGGACCAAGGGGGTTTCGGGGTCGCTGAATACGAATTCGGGGTCTGACTTCAGAAAAACAAAACGGCAGATAAAATGCGGCGGAAAATTTATTCGGAAACGGATTCAAGTCTGACCTCTCATGCTTCGTTGACTGATTATTGTCTAATGATTTATTTAGCCTACTAGAGAGTTTCAGTACACATGAAGACACATGGAAGTAGTAGCCAGAAGCTACAGAAATAGTGAATAATTTTTTTCTGGAAAGTATTCCATACAACAGTCGAGCAGTGTGATTTGTCATCCCTTGCCGATTTACTGTCGTCCAATATTTGGATTGTAAATACTGGCGAGATCTCCGACACATAAAGACGTAATAAAAAAGTAGCCGAAAGCTTCAAACACACGGAATTTTTTCTTATTCAAGGCGCGAAATAATATTTTCATCAAAGCTGTACGGTCGAACAATTGAGCAGTGCCACCTGTCATCTCTGACGATCTATTGATGTCTAATATTTTTTGTACGGTACCACAAAGTTCTCGTACATATGAAAACATATGAGAAGTAAGTAGAAGCTTCAGACACGGGATATCATTTTTGAAACCTTCATTCCGTGAACCTGGGTCGTTTTCGTCCTGCCCAAAATCATTTTCTGCGCAGGTTGCTTAATATTTAACAACAACAAAAAATATATTAAAAACAAGAAAAAAACCCTATTTTTTAGTACTTACGAAAACGACCCAGGTGAACGGGATTAAGGTGCCCCAAATACTTTCACGCGTTAAGGGTTGAAATTAAATCTGTACCATGCAACAATCGAGAATTCCCTCCTCTCTTGCCTGGACCATTTATTGTTGTGCAGTTTTTTTTCTGAATTCCTCGAGAGTTCTAGTACTCCTACAAACATATGTAAAAAGTGGCCAGAATATTCGAGCACACGCAATTTTTTTTGTGCTACGAGGGTACATTACAACAGTTGATTTTTATCTATCTCATTCTCTGCCGATTTATAGAGACTAATAATTTTTTTTCAACTACTAGCTACTTTTGGTACAGGAAAAAACTAATGTCAGAAAGAGCCAGAAACTTCGGACGAACGAAATAATATCTTTGATGGAAAGTGTACGATACGACGTTGCAGCAGCCGGACCTCTCATCCCTTGATGACTGGTTATAGTATAATGATTTCTTTGGCGTACTAGAGAGTTTCAGTACATATAAAAGCACGTGGAAGAAGTAGCCAGAAGATTCAGAAATCGAGAATGATATTTTTCTGGACAGTGATCCATAGAACAGTCGAGCACTGTGATATCTCATGCCTCGCCGATTCGTTGTTGTTCAATATTTGTTTTTGAAGTACTGGCGAGTTCTCCTACCCATAAAGATTTACATGAGAAGTTGCGAAAAGATTCACACACAGAAAACATTTTTTGTATTCAATCTCCAGCACACAACAATCGAATAGTGGTACCTTTCCTCCCTTCATCACTTCACAATGTCTGGCACAAATTTACAGTACAGGGGAGTCACAGTACACACAGAAAGATGGCTGAGAAGTAGCCATGAACTTGAGAGGCGCGAAATAATTTTCCTCATGCAAGTTGTACGGTAGAACAATCGAGCAGTGTCACCTGTCAACCCTTGATGACTTATTGATGGCGAATATTTGTTTTACCGTACGAGGAAGGTGTCGTACATGTAACAACATATGCGAGAAGAAACTAGAAGCTTCCGACATGAGAAATCGATTTTTTTCATTAAACCTGTACCATACAACATTCGATTCTTGTTCTATCTCTCTCTCTGCCGATTTGTAGAACCTAATATTTTTCTCAACTACTAGAACTTTCTTTTCTTAACTACTTCAACTTCGAGATCACGAAAGAACAGATTTCAGAAGGAGCCAAACGCTTCGGGCGCACGAAATATTTTTTTTGATCGGAAGTGCATCACACGACGGTACGGTAGGCTGACCTCGCATTCCTTATTGACTGCTTGTTATCTAATGATTTATTTAGCGGACTACAGCGTTTAAGTACATATGAAGACACATGGAAGAAGTAGCCGCAATCTTTAGAAATACAGAATTATTTATTTCTGGAAAGTATTCCATACAACAGACGAACAGAGTGATTTATCATCCCTCGCCGATTAACTGTTGTCCAACATTTGTTTTCGAAATACCGGCGAGCTCTCCTACAAATAAAGGCGTATGTGAGAAGTAGCCAAAAGCTTCAGACAAACGAAAATGTTTTTGTTTAATTCAAGCCCCACCTCAAAACAATCGAGCAGGAGTACCTCTCCTCCCTTGACGTCGTCTTGTGGTCTAGCACTTCTCTACAGTACTAGAGGGTTACAGTACAAACAAAACGATAACAGAGAAGTAGCCATAAGCTTGAGATGTGCGAAATAATTTTTTTCATTTAAGTTGTACGGTAGAACAATCGAGCAGTGTCACCTGACGTCGCGTGATGACATATTGTTGTCTAATATTTTTTCACGGTACCACAAAGTTCTCGTACGTATAAAAACATATGTGAGAAGTAACTAGAAGCTTCAGACACCAGAAACATATTTTTTTGTTTGTTGTTAAACCTGGACTAGAGGCAACGATCGAGAAGTCTCACCTCTCATGCCTGGACAGTTTATTGTTGTCCAGTATTTGTTCTGAAATTTTGGAGAGTTCGAGTACGCATCCAAATTGATCTAAAACGTCGGCAGAATTTTCAGACACACGCAATTTTTTTTGCTACGAGGTGTACAGTACATTTGATTTTTAATCTATCTCCTTCTATGCCGATTTATTGAAACTAATATTTTTTTTTTCAACTACCGGCGACTTGTAGTACACGAAAGAACTAATGGCAGACGTACATCGGACGCACGAAGCAAGATTTTCGATCGGAAGTGCACCATGCGACGTTACAGCAGCCTGACCTCTCATCCATTGATGACTGGATTTGTTCTAATGATTTATTTAGCACACTAGAGGGTTTCAGTACACATAAAGACACATGGAAGAAGTAGCCAGAAGCTTCAGAAATCGAGAATGATTTTTTTCTGGAAACTGTTCCATGGCAACTTCTCAGCCACCTTTCTGTATGTACTGTAACTCTCTTGTAATGTACAGACGTGCTAAACAATGACAAGTAATCAAGGGCGGAAAGGTACCACTGCTAGATTGTTGCGAGGTAGGGCTCGAATGAAAAAAATTGTGTCGTCTGTCTGAAGCGTTTGGCTACTTCTCACATACGTCTTTATGGGCAGGAGAATTCTCCAGTATTTCAAAAACAAATAATGGACAACAATGAATCGGCAATGGATAAGAAATCGCACTGCTCGACTTTTGTATGGAATACTTTCCAGAAAAAAAGTAATTCTCGATTTCTGAAGCTTCTGGCTACATCTTCCATGTTTCTTTATGTGTACTGAAACTCTCTCGTATGCCGAATAAAGCATTAGAACAAAACCAGTCATCTATGGATGAGAGGTCAGGCTGCTGTAACGTCGTGTGGTGCACTTTCGATCAAAAATATTATTTCGTGCGTCCGAAGTTTCGGGCTCCGTCTGACATCAGTTCTTCCGAGTACTAAAAGTCGCTAGTCGTTAGGAAAAACATATTAGTCTCAATAAATCGGCCGATAAGGAGATAGATAAAAAATCAAGTGTTGTATTGTACACCTCGTAGCAAATAAAAATTGCGTGTGCCTGAATATACTGCCGACTTCTTACATTTGTTTGTATGCGAACAAGAACTTCTCCAGGAATGCAGAAAAAATACTGGGCGACAATAAATTGCCCAGGCATGAGAGGTGAGATTTCTCGATTGTTGCATGGTCCAGGTTTAATAAAAAAAATGACTTCCATTGTCTGAAGCTTCTAGTTACTTCTCACATATGTTTTTATATGTACGAGAACTTTGTGGTGCCGTAAAAAAAATATTAGACAACAATATGTCATCACGCGACGTCAGGTGATACTGCTCGATGGATCTACCGTGCAACTTTAATGGAAAAAATTATTTCGTGCCTCTTATGGATACTTCACTGTCATCTTTCTGTGTGTACTGCAACTCTCTAGTACTGTAGAGAAGTGCTAGACACCGTGAAGTCGTCAAGGGAGGAAAGGTACCCCTGCTCTATTGTTGTGTAGTGGGGCTTGAATGAGAAAAAAAAATTGTCGTGTTCCTGAAGCTGTTGACTACTTTTCAAATACGTCTTTTTGTGTCGAAGAACTCGCCAGTATTTCAAAAACAAATATTTGACAACAATGAATCGGCAACGGATGAGAAATCACTCTGCTCGACTGTTGAATGGAATAATTTCCAGAAAAAAATAATTTTGTATTTCTAAATCTTCTGGCTACTTCGTCCATGTATCTCCATGTGTACTAAAAGTCTCGAGTACGCTAAATAAATCATTGGACAACAATCAGTCAGCGAGGGATGAGAGGTCAGACTGCTGTACGGTCGTGTGATACACTTTCGATCAAAAAAATTATTTCGTGCGTCCGAAGTTGTTGGCTCCGTCTGACATCTTTTCTTTCGTGTTCTCAAAGTCTCTAGTTGTCGAAAAAAATATATTAGTCTCGATAAATCGGCAGAGAGGGAGATGGAACAAGAATCGAATGTTGTATGGTACAGGTTTAATAAAAAAAATCGATATCCCGTGTCTGAAGCTTCTAGTTACTTCTCACATATGTTTTTATATGGGCGAGACCTCCCTCGTACTGTAAAAAAAATATTAGATGACAAAAAGTCATTAAGGGATGACAGGTGAATCTGCTCGATTCTTCTACCGTACAACATCCATGAAAAAAATTATTTCGCGCCTCTCAAGCTTATGGCTACTTCTCAGCCATATTTCTGTCTGTGCTGTATCTGTCCAGTAGCGTGAAGAAGTGATATACAACGAGAAGTGAGGAACGGAAGGAAGGTACCACTGCTCGATTGTTGTGCGGTGGAGCTTGAATGAAAACAATTGTTTCGTGTGTCTGATGCTTTTGTCTACTCCTCATATACGTCCTCATGTGTAAGAGAACTCGCCAGTATTTCAAAAACAAATATTGGACAACAATGAATCGGCGAGGCATGAGATGTATAACTTCTTGATTGTTGTATAGTACGGCTTTCATAGAAAAAAATCATGCTGTAATGCCTAAGCATCTGGCTACTTCTTTCAGGTGTCTTTGTGTGTGCTATAGCTATCTAGTACTTAAAATAAACCATTAAACAACAATCAGTCAATACGGGATGAGAAGTCAGATTGCTGTACCGTCGCATGATGCACTATCGATGAAAAAAGTTATTTCGTGCGTCCGACGCTTCTGGCTACTTCTAACACAGGTTTACTGTTTACTGGGAGTCTCTAATAGTTTTAAAAAAATATTAGATTTAATCAATCTGCACACTGTGGGAAAGATAACATCATTGGATTGTTGTATTCCACACCTTCCATGAAAACAAAAGTCTCTTGTTTCTGAATCCTCTGGCTACTTTTCAAATATGTTCTTATATGTAGTAGAAATCTCCAGTACTTGAAACACAAATATATTGATATCAGACAACAATGAATTGGCAGAGGATGAACGATGACACTGCTCGACTGTTGTATGCTACACGGTCCTGAAAAAAATTCACTTTGCATTTCCGAAGCACCTGGCTACCTCTTTCACATGTTTTACGAGTATCAAAATGCACAGTACTATAAAAAAAGTCAGTAATCAAGGAATGTGATGCTATATTGCTGAAACGTTGAATGGTACACTTTCGATTTGAAAATATCATTTCCTGCGTCCGAAGTTTCTGGCTTCGTCTGACGTGAGTTTTTTCGTGGACTAGAAGAATCTAGTAGTTGAAAAAATATTCTCAAATAGTCTCAATAAATCAGCAGAGAGTGAGATACAACAAGAATCGAATCTTGTATCGTACACCTTCCACAAAAAAAAACGCATGTGCCTGAATGTTCTGGCCACTTTTTACGTCTGTTGGTTTATGTACTTTAACTCTCCAAGACTTAAAAAAATATTGGACAACAATAAATGGACGACAAGTAAAATGAATAAATATGGAAGGTTTTTTTATAAAGTCGCGCAAATTTCTACGTTTTAGGCGACGCTGGTATTCAAATGTTCTTGAGAGGAACCACAAACATAGTCGCATCGCGTTTTGATTTGCTGAATCCATTCATATCGAAAAGTGAAACATTTATCTCACGCTCTCAAGATCTTGATTTTTTGATCCGGTAACGGGAAATCGTTTTTTTTTAAATTACACCTGTACCATACAACATTGGATTCATGTTCTATCTCCCTCATTGCCGATTTATTGAGAGGCATATTTTTTTCAACTACTAGAGAATTTTAGAGCAGGAAAGTACAGATGTCAGAGAGAGCCAAAAACTTCGGACGCACGAAATGATTTTTTTCATCGGTAGTGTATCACACGACGGTACAGCAGTCTGACCTCTCATCCCTTGTTGACCGATTTCTGTCTAATGATTTTTTTGGCGTACGAGAGAGTTTCAGTACATATGGAGACACATGGAAGAAATAGCCATAAGCTTCAGAAGTAGAGAATGAATTTTTTGTAGGAAGTATTCCATACAACAATCGAGCAGTGTGATTTCTCATCCCCTGCCGATTCATTATTGTCCAATATTTGTTTTTGAAATACTGGCAAGTTCTCCTACACATAAAAACGTATTTGATAAGTAGCCAGAAACATCAGACACAAGTAAAAAAAACATTTATTCAAGCCCCACCACTCACCAATCGAGCGGTATCTCTCGTCCCTTGACGACTTCTCGTTGTCTAGCACTTCTCTACAGTACTAGAGAGTTACAGTACACACAGAAAGATGACAGAGAAGTGGCCATAAGCTTGAGGGGCGCGAAATAATGTTTTTCGTTGAAGTTGTAGGGTAGAACAATCGAGCAGTGACAGCTGTCATCCCTTGATGACCTATTATTGTCTAATATTATGTTTACGGTACGACAAAGTTCTCGTACATATAAAAAAATGTGAGAAGTAACTAGAAGCTTCAGACGCGGGAAATCCTTTTTTTTAAACCTGTACCATGCGACAATCGAGAAGTCTCACCTCTCATGCCGCGACTATTTATTGTTGTCCAGATTTTTTTACTGAATTCCTGGAGATTTCTAGTACGTATAAAAATAAATGTAAAAAGTCGACAGAATATTCAGACACACGCATTTCCTTTTGTTACGAGGGGTACAATACAACATTTCATTTTTGATATAACTCCTTCTCTGCCGATTTATTGAGACTAGTATTTTTGTTACCTACTAGCGACTTACAGTACAAGAAAGGACTAATGCCCGACGGAGCCACAAACTTCGGACGTACGAAATAATATTTTTTATCGAAAGTGTATCATACAACGTTACAGCAGCGCGACCTCTCTTCCATCAATAACTGGTTTTGTTCGATTAATTATTTTGCGTACTAGACAGTTTCAGTACATACAAAGACGCATGGAAGAAGTAGCCAGAAGATTTAGAAATCGAGAATGATTATTTTCTGAAAAGTGTACCGAGGAACAATCGAACTGTGTGATTTCTCATCGCTCGCCGATTCATAGTTGTCCAACATTGGTTTTTAAAATACTGGCGAGTTCTCCTACATATTAAGACGTATATGAGAAGTAGCCAAAAGGTTCAGAAACACGAAACAATTTTTTTTATTGAACCTCCACGACATCACAATCGAGCAGTATTACCTATCCTCCCATGATCACTTCTCGTTGTCCACCACTTCTTTACAGTACTGGAGAGTTACAGTATACGCAGAAAGATGGCTAATAAGTAGCCATAAACTTGAGAGGCGCGAAATAATTTTTTTTTTCATGGAAGTTGTACGGAAGAACATTCGAGCAGTGTCGCCTGCCGTCCCTCGATAACTCATTATTGCCAAATAGTTTTTTTTTACAGTACGAGGGAGGTCTCGTATACATAAAAATACATTCGAGAAGTTCCTAGAAGCGTCAGACGAGGGAAATCGATTTTTCAACGTAAACCTGTACCATACAACATTCGATTCTTGTTCTATCTCCCTCTCTGCCGATTCACTGAGGCTGATATTTTTCTCAACTACTAGAGACTTTTAGAACGCGAAATAAAAGATGTCAGCTAGAGCCAAAAACTTCGGACGCACGAAATAATTTTTTTGATCGGAAGTATATTACACCACGGTACAGTAGTCTGACCGATCATCCCTTGTTGACTGAATGTTGTCTAATGATTGATTTAGCGTACTCGAGAGTTTCAGCACACATGTCGACACATGGAAGAATAAACCGGGAGCTTCAGAAAGACAGAATGTTTTTTTTCTGAAAAGTACTCCATACAACAGTCGAGCAGTGTGATTTCTAATCCCTTGCTGATTCATTGTTGTCCAATATTTATTTTTGAAATACTGACGAGTTCTTCTACCCATAATGACGTATGTGGGAAGTAGCCAAAATGTTTAGACACGAGAAAAAGAATGTATTCAAGCCCCATCACACAACAATCGAACAGGGGTACCTTTCCTCCCTTGATGACTTCTGGTTGTCTAGCACTTCTCTACAGTACTAGAGAGTTGAAGTACCCACAAAAAATGACAGAGAAGTAGCCATAAGCTTGAGAGGCGCGAATTAATTTTGTTCGTTAAAGTTGTACGGTAGAACAATCGAGCAGTGTCACCTGTCATTTCTTGAAGATCTATTGTTGTCTAATATTCTTTTTACGGAATCACAAAGTTCTCGTTCATATAAAAACATATGTGAGAAGTAGCTTGAAGTTTCAGATACGGGAAATCATTTTTTTTAAACCTGTACCATGCAACAATCGAGAAATCTCACCTCTAATGCATGGACAATTTTTTGTTATCCAGTGTTCATTCGGAATTCCTGGAGAGTTCTAGTACGCATACATATTTATATAAGAAGTCGGCAGAATATTCAAGCATACGCAATTCCTTTTGCTACGAGGTGCATAATACAACATATAATTTTCTATCTAGATCCTTCTCTGCCGATTTATTGAGACTAATACTTTTGTTCAACTACTAGCGACTTTTAGTATACGAAAGAACTAATGTCAGACGGAGCCAGAAACATCGGACGCACGAAATAATATTTTTTATCGAATGTGTACCATACGACGTTACAGCAGCCCGACCTCTCATCCATTAATGGCTGCTTTTGTTCGACTGATTTATTTAGCGTACTAGACAGTTTCAGTACACACATAGGCACATGAAAGAAGTAGCCAGAAGATTCAGAAATCGAGAATTTCTTTTTTCTGGTAAGTGATCCACAGAACAGTCGAGCAGTGTGACTTCTCATCCCTCGCCGATTCATTGTTGTCCAATATTTGTTTTTGAAATACTCGCGAGTTCTCCTACACACAAAGACGGATATGAGAAGTAGCCAAAAGATTCAGTCGCACGAAACGATTTTTTTTCATTCAAGCTCCACCACACACCAATCGAGCCGTGGTACCTTTCCTCCCTTGATCACTTCTCGTTGTCTAGCACTTCTTTAGAGTACTGGAAAGTTGCAGTATACACAGAAAAATGGCTGAGAATTAGCCATAAGCTTGAGAGGGATGAAATAATTTTTTTTCATGGAAGTTGTACGGTAAAACAATTGAGCTGTGCACTGACATCTCTTGATCACTTATTGTTGTCTAATATTTTTTTTACAGTACGCGGAAGGTCTCGTACATATAGGTACATACAGAGATGGGCGTGGGCAATTACCCACGTAATGAAATTACATATCTCATTACTTATTACTTTTAGCGTTTGTAATGAAAAATCATTCAATTACAAATTATTTCGATCATTGGTCATTCAAATTTATTCAATTCCAAATTACTTCAAGCTTTTGTAATTAGAAATTATTTAATTACAAATTACTTCGAGTGTTTGTAATCAGAATTGATTTAATTACAAATTACTTCGAGCGTTTGTAATCAGAATGTATTTAATTACAAATTACTTCGAGCGTTTGTAATTGAATTACTTTTGTAATTCAATTACATTTGTAATTGAATTACTTTTGTAACTTAATTACAATTTTAATTGAATTCTTTTTGTAATTTAATTACATTTGTAATTAAAATATTTTTGTAATTTAATTACATTTGTAATTCTGTTATATTTTTTATTTAATTACAATTCTAATTCAATTACTTTTGTGATTACGTTCTTACTTTTCAAAATTAATTACATTTATAGAGTTTAAATTATTTGATGATGATGTGAGTACATGTGCGAAAGACTGTGTCTGGACGAGGATTGTGCCCGGCCCTTAGAGAGCGGTTGTGAGCGGGTGTGCATAAATGAATGTGAATGTGGTTATGCCTCTCCGAAGTCCTGTGTGTGCGCCTAGATAGGTGACTGTGAGTAACAAGGTGAGTGACTGTGCGTGTTTGCAGTGAGCGTTGGGCTGGTGTGAAGCGCGGTATCGTCCACTTTGCGGGGTTTGGGGGGGGGGGGGCAAGGGCAAAATGGACAGTAGGGAAAAACGGGCACCTCGGCTGAATACGGGAATCGTGGGAGAATCCCGCACCAAGCCTAAACGTTATAATTTTGTCTTAAGGGGTTACGTGGATTTCGAAGCCAAAAAAGCATGTTTTCTCTATTTAAAAAAATATAATACAAACATTATTTTATTTAAAATGTTATGCACATAAAAAAGCAACATTTCAAAGCTAATTAGAAAAAATTTCATAAAAAAAATTGGGAAATTCAGCCGGTGGGACCTGGTTTCCGGAGACCCCTAAAAAACGGTGGACACGATTTCTCAAAACCGAATGCGCCGATCTTATTGAAATTTTGCACACTTCTTCAAAATAGCATTGACTAGTCATTGGACGAAGGATTTTTTTTAAATTGAAATTTTACTTTTTGGCCGAGTTGTAGGCAAAATAGTTCAATTTTTGGTACAATTTACACTGCATATAGTCTTGTAAAATTAATAGCAATCGAAATAAAAAACCTTCATCCAATTATTAGTCAATGTTATTTTGAAGCGTGCAAAATTTCAATAAGAGAGGTGTATAGTCTTTGAGAAATTATGTCCACCGTTTTTTAGGGGGCTCCGGAAATTCAGCCGGTGGGACCTGGCCACCGGCTGAATTTTCCAAATTTTTGGATGAATTTTTTAAAAATATTATTGAAATATTGCTCTTTTATGTGCTTAACATTTTGAATTGAAAAATTCATATATTTTATTTTTGTCTTTAATAGAGAACATTTTTTTTGCTTCGAAACGCACGTAACCCCTCAATTGATTCTGCTATGATATTCTGACGTATGTTGCATCAACAATAACACAAGAATGCAAAAAAATGAATCAAATTTAAAAAGAAAAATATTTTTTTATCGTACAATTTATTGAATTCAACAATAAATACAATTCGAAAATCAATATTCTGATTGTTTCGAAAATTCCGAAAAAAAACGATCGAATGCTATGTTGAAATATGAAATAACACTCGGGGATTTTGGAGTCACTGAATTCAAATCCCATATCAAATTTTATAAATCCTAAATGGCGGAGCCAATATGGTGGACCAAAAAAGCTAAATGTTATTTTATTGAAACGAAATCTGTCACTCGAAAGTTGTTGACGTCACTCGATCCCAAGTTAATGTAAATATTCGAAATTCAAAAGAGTTTTGAAACGTCTGAACGAATTGAAAAAAATTGAACAAATGAGACATTAAAGAAAAAAATCAGGAAAAAATCTAACGATCGCGCCAACTTTACTAAACAAAAATATAGTTTAGTTAAGTGAAAGAGATGAGAAGCACAAGTTTCATCCTAATCTGACAATTTTTGAGAGTTGTATAAACCATTTTGAAGTCGCTAGGTTCCAATTCATTATTTGAATACGAAGTTTGAATTTAGCAACCCCAAAACCCCCGAGCATCAGCTTTTATTTCAAACAAATTCAATTTTGATTTTTATCCACCATTTTGAATTAAAAAAATTTAACTCCCGATGTGAATTCCCTGGTTTCAAAAACCGAAGTATTCTCGGTTATTATTTATAGGTTATAGTTTCATTTCACTCTTGTCGAAATGAAATTATATTTTTAATTTGCATCCACGATATTGTATCCACCGTTGAAAATATGTAAAAACTTATGTTAGCTTTGAATTAAACGACCTTGAAAACAAAAGATATTTTTGTCGGAATCAAACGATTTTTCGAATTTTCCATCCGCTATATTCCACTATATCCGCCAAAAATTAAAATGTTCTTTCTTTCGATGTGTTAATTGCATCCGCCATTATGATCTTTCAAAATCTGAGTTCAGGTTCGGATTCAATGACCCTGAAAACCCCTGAGTATCAGCATTGAAAAAAAATATATATATATATATATATATGTATATATATATATATATATTGTTTTTTTAATCCGCCATTTTGAATTTCGAAAATCTGAGTTCACATTCGGATTCACCGACCCAAAAAATCCTCGAGTATCGCTTCTGTTTAAAAAAAATGAAAAGTTTTTTAGATCCGCCATTTTGCAAACGTGGCACGATTTTTTCGTGGCCTTATATGTCAATTACTGCGAAAGCGGTAAACAATATACAAGAATTATATCTTATTATTAATATAAGTTTGAATCAGAATATATGCTGAATTTGTAAAATATATTGTCGCATATATTTCACATTTGTTATTTTTTCCCCGTGGCCTTGAGCACCCATTTCAATGGCAAGTGACACATAGCAACAGACAAAGATTGAAAATGAGTTTGTTGTGTTCTTCCGTCTCATGCGACTTTTGGCGCTGTATTCGCACGTTTACCCTACCTGCCTCAGTGGCATCAGTCGACATTTTCCACGTGAACAGTAAACAGCAGCGTTATTGAAAGAGTTCAACCCCGTTTTTTCTACGTATTAACAGGTAAGATATTTCCATTTCGTAACTAGTATTCAATAAAGTAATTTACTTTATTGAGTATTTCAGATCAATCGGTTATTCACGTACATCCAGTAATTACAATAACTGAATAAAATCGCCCGTACGGAAAAGCAAGTGAACTATATACAAATATATATTGCATGTATTCGACATATATTTCAGAGATAAGAGAGCGTACACAAATTACGTAACGCCAAATTTCCCAATTTTTACCCCCCCCCGCCCCTTTCTCGCTCCCACGTTCCAGCCCTGCGCGACACATACGTAGACAAATAAAGGCTCAAAACATTTATTGAGATTTAATGTCGCATGCATATACCTCGTACCTCATCGGTGCTGTGCCTATAATATTCAACCACTGGTTTTCTCATTTTCTCAGACGCAAACGCTAACTTTTTTGAAGGTGTTCCACGTTGCCAAATTTTATCAGAATTACTACTAAAAAATAAAAAAATGTACAGCATTTTCGAATAAAAAAATGTCTGTGACCAAGTTATAAACAATTTTTTTTATAAATAGATTATTACGAAAGGATGGTCGGTATTCAGATTTCAGATTCAGATCTGAATTCAGATATTCAGATTTTATTAATTTTATTCAGTTCAGATTTTATTAATTTTATTTGTCAAAATTTTCGAAAAACCGTCAAATGGTTCTAATTTTTGTAAATGTCAAGATATCGCACTGGTTTTTTCTTCAATAGAGTATTATAAAATCAAAGTTTGCATACAATTTGGAGAGAATTGGTCAAACGGTTCGGATTTTACGAAGTTTTAATTTTTTCGAAAATTTCGAAAAAGTGATAATTTGCTATAATTTTGAAAATTTAAAAAAATGGGAAGAATTTTATAATATGAATAGAATATTTAAAAAGAATGTTGTTATCAAATTCGGAGAAAATCGGTCAATGGGTTCAAATTTTGTGAAATTTGTTATTGTTACGAAATTACTGAAGAAGCAGCTGCAAGTTCAAACTTGCAAATTGCGTCCTCGAGATTCCCCGCGATGCTAAAAGCTTCCTTAATGAGAAAGCCAAAATTAAGAAGAATAGTTCCTCATATAAAAGACTTTGAGCATCGTGCGGAATCTCGAGGAAGCAATTTGCAAGTTTTAATTTGCACCCTTTTTTTATTGTTCGTTTTTACCGTACTTTTTTATCACGATAATAAAGAAATTCTTCATGAACATCTTTACTGCTTTTTTCAGTTTGAAAAATAAAATCGATGATTTAAAGATAAATACATTGTTTACTAAAAATAAATTACTTTGACAACATTCATGATTTTCAAAACCAGTTCCATGACGGCTATGCTGTTCCTTCTATTTTTCTTGTAATTCGAAAATAATTCATTTTTTCCAATGAATTCGATTTTATTTTCGAAAATGTTCTGAAAAATTTTCTGAATGTCACTGAAAATCGACGAATGTATTCATCTTCAAATCATTGATTTTGTGATGTGATTTTGATTCACAGAAGTACGGGGAAACCAACAATGAAAAAAAAGAAAGCTTTAGATGGTATTAGCCCGTTGTTCAGACCGCTGTTTATTCAGATTTCAAGAATATGTAGAAATGCGAAGAAAAAAAATATTATCATGTACATTTATTTGGAGCGGTGAGGGAACACATCCCCTATTGGCAACAAACATTGTGGGTTGTATACATCTGAAAAAAAAACCAATCATATTTCCAATTTTTCCTACTTTTCTGGCCATTCTATGAGTCCTATATAAAAAAATATGAATTATTTTGACTCAATTTTGCTACCAACGTTGTCAAACAGTCTATTGAATTTTTTTCAGTCGAAAGCAAAAAAATCGTCTATTTCAAGAACTTCGACATTTAAAGATTTTTTTTTTCAAAAATGCTCCAAAAAATCTTGACCGATTTAACGTTTTTTGAGACTGGTTCCATCGTGGACGAATTTCTCCTTATATTTTTTTTTATAACTCTTAAAAGAAAACTTTTGTGTTGTTGTTTTGCTTGTTCAACACGATTAGAATAGAATGAAATTGTTTAGAATTTAAGAAATTATAATGTTCGATCATTTGACTGTAAAAGTAAAACCACATTAGTAAAAAAATGTTTTTTTTTTTATTCAAAATTATGAAAAAATATAAGGAAAAACCCGCCGACCATGGAACCAGTCTCAAAAATCGCTAAATTAGTCAAGGTTTTTTCGAGAATATTTTGAAAAATAATTAAAAACGTCCGAGTCTTTAAAGTCAATGATTTTTTGCTTTCGACTGAGAAAGGTCAATAACATATCAAGAATTTTTTGAAAATACTTTCAAAATGTACAGGAAAGCGCACCATATAAAATCATATCTTATTGGTGGATGGACAAAAAATTCTGAAAAAAGTCGAGAGAAATTCTTTCAATACGCATAAAAAGTCTAAAATTTGGTTTGCCTCGGCAGGTGATTTTATTCAACCATTGCCATAATCGCATTTTATTTCATTCACCGTAGGAGATAATCAATAATGAAAAATGCCGCCTCCGGAGAATCATCATCAGCCGATTAGTCAGCCGATGGAACCAGATAACGATGGAGAAAATGCAGCAGCTGCATTAAGCCAACTCAGCATCGATGAGTATTTGCCAACCAACATCCCGGAGACCGTTCCTGACGAACGGCGGCCTTTTTGCGAAGCTTGCAAGCAAAAGCCATACTTGGATGGAAAATATTTCACAGTGGACTACATCAAGTCTGAGCCCACCACTATTTATGCGGTTTGCAAAATTTGCAGACCGCTGAATACCATTTCGGGTAGACTTGACGTATCGTCAAACTTTACAACCCACTTGAAAGTAAGATAAGACAGGGTTTCGTATAATAAGTGCTTTGTGAATAAGAGAAGAAGACTGTTCAATAGTAAACATTGTCGATACAGACTGTCATATAACGCATGATAAATTGTTAAATTGCAGAAAGTACATCCCGAGCTTCATGATGAGTACAAGACGTACGCCAAAATAAAACGGAGGCGGATGAACAGCGTCGAACTCCATCAATGTTCTAAGCGGACGACCTGTTCATTTTCGCAAGATGTTTTCGACCGAAATGTTACGACGTACATCTTGGAAAGTTTGGCACCGTTGAGAACGGTAGAAATGCCGAGTTTTCGAAAAATATTTGACGGTAGTTACTCACTTAAGAACGGTGCATATAGAAGCTCATTCAAACATATAAACATATATTTATCAAACATATAAATATATATTTTCACAGATTTCCGCGTAAAACAAGGTGATTCTTCGATCAAACATATGTCACGACGAAAAATCAGTGCGACAGTAATACATTGTACGAGGAAAACATCGCGAAAATTTCCGAACATATACCGGGAAACACCACACACTTTTGCACTACGGCGGATGTTTGGACCGGGATGCTTCGACGATTTATAGGAGTAACAGCCCATTGGGTACTTTCATTATACATACTATATATCGAAAATTTAATGTCGGCCATCCAGCAATACCGGCAGTATTGTTTGTTATAATGAATCCAATAATATATGCATAGCATTTTTTTGGTTCGTGACATCATAACTATCCTTTTTTATTTTCTAGATCGATGAAAGTTCTCTCGAGCGCAAGTCAGCTGCAATCGCATGCAGGCGTTTTCCTAGAACGCACTCGCACGAAGCCATCGCAGCTACTCTTGTAGAAATCCACGCATCCTTTGGGTTGGATCAAAATAACATAGTTGCGACGGTTACCGATAACGGCTCCAACTTTGTTAAAGCTTTTCAGGTTTTTGGCGTCAACATCGATGAATCCTTGGTTTCAGGTATGTTCATACACACAGAAACAAACGCACGCCCACAAACACACGCACGCGCGCGCAAACACACACACACACACACACATATGCGCGCGCCCACGTGCACGGTCCGGGTAAAAGTTTCGGTCCTGTACCGAAAATTAAACCTAGCCCATGTCCAATGTAAAATAACATACACACACGCAAGCACGTACGCACACACACAAACACATTCACACATTTAGACACTTTAAGAAAATATTAATGTTGGACCTTTTGGAACAATTTCAAATAATATCTTGCTATTCTAGATGAGACTTCTCGTGAAATCACGGATAACGATTCCGAAGCTTTCACCTTGGACGACGATATTTTGCCAGAAGAGCAACTCGAGTCAGAGACATTCGAAGTTACGGAAGAGTTTCGTACAATGTTGCCGGGCCATCTTCGTTGTGCAAGCTATATCCTGCACCTGATAGCAACGACGGACATTGCCCATGCGATAAGTGAGTCGCGAGATCTCGCTGACGCACATGGAGAGGCAATCGGCAGATGCAATTGGTTGTGGAAAACACTCAGATCTCCGAAGACAAATGAAGCAGTGAAGCTGTACTTAGGCAGAGCTTTATTACGGCCCGTCATTACTCGCTGGAATTCTTTGTATGATGCTCTGAAAAGAATTATTTTCCTCAAGGATAAAATAGTCCATAGTGATATGAACGAAATTGTCCAGCTGAGGATTGCACTTCGAAATACGGACATCCAATACATTGAAGAATACTTGCAATGTACGCAGCCACTGGCGGAGGCAATAGACATATTGCAAGGCGAGAGCTACTGCACTTATGGCTACCTCCTGCCCACGTTGGTGTCCCTTCGGAGAAAAATAGAAACCTTGAAAACACAAGACATTATCAGAACATGCAAGCCTATGCTCGCGGCGATGAAAACTTCATTAGAATCGCGTTTCAAGGACTTTTTTAGAGTCGAGGAAGCAGGCAAGCTCGCGGCGGTCGCGGCTGTCACACATCCGCGATTCAAAGTTCGTTGGCTGGTATGTCTCGACGAATATACGCGAGAAAAAGTGCGATCACTGTTTCTGAAGGCTGTATCCGATGAATCAGCTCATGACCAGAGAGCTGAACGAGAGGCGCAACCTAAAGATCCAGAAGATTTTTTCGATTTCGGCGAAAATTCTTCGGTAGACGAGCACCACGATATAGTTCTCGATCACGGAGATGCCGCAATAGAAGTCAGCAACTATATTTCACGCGGCGATACCAGTCTCGATATGTTGAAGGATTTTCCTCATATTCGGAAAGTCTTTCTACGGTACAACACACCGCTACCATCATCAGCGCCTGTCGAAAGACTTTTCAGTTATGCCGCCTTGATGGATATCCCAAAATATAACAGGCTCACTGACGCTCACTTCGAGAAACGAGTTTTATTCAAGGCCAATTCATCTGGAACATATTTTTGAAGGTATTACGCTTTATCTAGTTATGTCAATTATCTTAGTAGTATTTGAACCACGCTAGGACATAACCAGCGGTGTAAGAATGGCACTAGAATCTAAACAATCTACCCCATTTTTTAGATGCGAAAAAAGGTTTCCGCAGGCAGGGTGAGGAGTTCTTCATGGATCGAAAATTTTCGGCATATTTTGTTGTAATCCGAGAATAGCGAAAATAAATTTATATTATTATTTTGAATTTCCATGTATTTTCAAAATCACGCTGTAAATGATTCGTTCTTTTTTTGATACCTCTGCACCAGCTCCCCTTACTCGCAACCGTGAGCGAATATCGTACATTATCCTGACACAACCACACACACACACACACACACATGCATGCACGCTCACGTACGCACAACCGCCCACGCAAGCGTACACACACATACACACGCGCGTGCACGCCTACGCACACACGCATACAGACATGCTCACCCACCCACCCACGCACGCGTACACACACACATACACATGCCCGACAAACACGTTCACGGACGCGTACTTATGCACACACACACTCACCTGTGTGACCGTACACATATATGTACGTACGCATACACAAACATACAGACAGGCTCACACATACATACACACCCACCGCGTACACCACATGGGGAGTCTGAAACCCCTACGTGGCGCGTCCCCAGGCGGCGGATAGGGGGAAGCCCTTGTATATAAATATAGACATAGATGTACAAATATCTATATGGATATAGATATACATATAGAGATATCTATATGGATATTGAAATGTCTATATAGATATACAGGGCAGGAGGCAATTAAAATACCTCCCGTGGACCAACAGACACGGGGAACAAACCTCGATAACAAATGAATATGGGAAGTCCAATAAAGGATATACCGATTAGGGTGCAGGGGCACGGAACCCCAGTACCGGCGCCTTCAGGGAGTGACCAAGCGGGCTCCCGGGCGTCGTCATCGAACAACCGCAGTACCACGGAGGTGGGCCACTTGGCCTCCATGGCGCACAATGTTTCAAGTGAAGAAAGGGAAGAGACAGGTGGAAACCGAAAGGAGATTTTGAAGTTGGTGGAGAGGCACGGAAAGACGCTGGAGAGCCTAGCCTCTTTTATCCAGCAGAAGAAAAACCTCCACAAGGAGATCCAGCGGTGGGTTCCTATGCTTACCAGTACTTGGAAAGGTATAGAGGACCTCGTCGCGTGGAGTGCAAAGCCACAGGCGGCAACGTTGACTGGAGGAACGCAAACCACGCCGACCATAAGCCAAGCGAAATCGACTTTCCCTAATAAGGAGAGGAACGATGAAGGCATGGACGTGGATGGTACCTCGACGCAAGTAAGCAAGGCGAAGAGGAAAAAGCGGGTTACACCGACGTCGACCGACGGAAAGGAGCCGAAGGAGAAGCAGTTGGTGGAGACATTGGCTGGTCAATCCGAGGATAAGGGCGAGAGATCAGAGCAGAAGTGGCAGACTGCGCGAAAGAAGAAAAGATCGCACAAGATATCCGAGAAGCAGCCTCAGAAGAAGGCGCAGAAACCTCGCGAACGGCCGACTCTGCCCAACGCTCTCGTCATCCACAAAAAGGGTGACTTGAGCTATGCGGAGATATTGAGTCGTATAAAGAAGGATCCGGCGCTCAAGGATGCAGGTGAATGCGTCCAAAAGGTACGCAGAACGAACGCGGGAGATCTGCTGATCGTTCTGAATAAGGAGAGCTCAGCCAAAGCACCGGAATTGCGAAACCAATTCGAAGGTGTTCTTGGTGAATCAGCAACGGTCCAGAGTAAAGTCCAGGAAGTTGATCTGGAGATCAAGGACCTGGAAGAGGACGCGACGAAGGAGGAGATATCGGCGGCCCTGCAGAGAGTCTTGAGACCGGACTATTCAGTCACGGAATACTGTCTTCAGTCTCTGCGTAAAGCATATGGCAGAACTCAGACCGCGGTAATACGACTCATGGTGCCTGGTGCCCGGAAACTTCTGGATACAGGAATCATCCGAATCGGCTGGTGTAATTGCAGAATCCGAGAGGTGGTGAGACCACTATAGTGTTTCAAGTGCTGGAAATTTGGACACTTATCACGGAACTGCAAGAGCAACGTCGACCGGGCTAAAGACTGCATCAAGTGCGGTAACACTGGCCACAAAGTTGCCAAATGCACAGCAACTGCAAAGTGTGTCATATGTGCAGAAGCGGGAGATGGGGCACCCACAGCCCACATCGCAGGTAGCAGCCGGTGTCCAGCGTATACGCGGGCTCTCCAGGCTCTCCAGGCACTCCAAAAACGATGCAAATGAGAGTACTCCAGCTGAACCTCAACCATTGTGAAGCAGCACAGGACCTGCTCATGCAGACTGTGCGCGAGCTGAAGCCTGACTTGGCGATACTCTCGGAACCATATAGGCATCTAGACACGCAACCTTGGGAATCTGACGCAAGTGGGACGGCCGCAATTTGGTCCTGCGGAAAACTTCCATTTCAGGATCTTGCGAGTCGGACGGAAACTGGTTTTGTGAGAATAAAAGTCAAAGGAGTTCATTTCTACAGTTGTTACGCACCGCCTAGTCTGACGACTTATGAGTTTGAGAATTTTCTCGACAACTTAGTCGCAGACGCTAAACAACGCTTCCCGGTAGCCATAGCCGGAGATTACAACGCGTGGGCTGTGGAATGGGGTAGTAAAGTGACGAACAGGAAGGGCCAAGCTCTGCTTGAGGCTATGTCCTTATTGGATGTAGTACTACTTAATGCAGGTACAAAGCCCACTTTTGTTAAAGGTGAAGCCTCCTCTATAGTGGACCTCACTTTTGTGAGTAGTAGCCTGGCAAGAGGAAACCAGTGCCACTGGGTAGTCAGTGATATCTACACTCACAGTGATCATCAAGCGATTCTCTGGGAGATTCGCGGTGACTTCAGCAGAACAGCGAAGGCACCGAAGACAAACGGGAAGGGCTGGAAAGCGAAAATGTTTGACGCGGACTTGTTTTGTGAAACTTTTGACACCAGCCCCCTCGCAGCGGAAAGTGCAACCGAGAAGGTCGAGGTGGTCATGCAGAGGGTCACCGAAGCATGCGATGCCACAATGCCACGGAAACGTAATGTCGACTTCCGACCCGCGGTACACTGGTGTAGCGAACAAATTGCCGGCCTCCGAAGGCAGTGTCATCGAACTCGCCGCCTAGCGCAACGAGCTCGAGGCAAACGCTCGTTCCCCGATTTGGAAAAACAGCACAGGAAGGCGCGCTTGAAGCTTAAAAAGGCTATCAAGCAGAGTAAAGCTGAAAGCTGGGGCGAACTGCTCAGCGAGGTGGAAGATGCTCCCTGGGGCAGGCCGTACAAAGTAGTAATGACTCGGCTGAAAAGCCAGCCAATGCCATCGCCTGTGGACGCAGCTCTGCTGGAAA
The DNA here is from genome assembly GCA_963210295.1 of Ophion ellenae. Taxonomy (NCBI): domain Eukaryota; kingdom Metazoa; phylum Arthropoda; class Insecta; order Hymenoptera; family Ichneumonidae; genus Ophion; species Ophion ellenae. The sequence continues at coordinate 14,007,562 of OY723397.1, read as the reverse complement.
AAATTGTTTTACATCTGTTCCCTGAGCAACCCAAGGAGGACTATCAGCTCGAAGAGGACATCGATGAAGACATCCCAGCCATTACTGAAGAAGAGCTTCTTACGGCGATTGCCAGGGTGGGCAACAATAAAGCCCCCGGCATGGATGGGATACCCAACATCGCACTCAAGGCAGCGATCAAGTTGGCACCGGCAATATTCCTGGGCATGTACAATGCGTGTCTCAAGGAAAGAATCTTCCCGGATAAGTGGAAGTGGCAGAAGCTAGTGCTCCTCCCGAAAGGGAAAAAGCCACCGGACGAACCTTCATCCCATCGTCCGCTCTGTATGCTGGATACCGCGGGAAAGATCGTCGAGCGCATCATCCATAACAGAATTGAGAAGGTCGTGGACCCTCTACTGGCGGAGGGCCAGTTTGGCTTCAGAAAGGAGCGCTCTACTCTGGATGCCATTAATACAGTGGTGAAGCAGGCGCAGGAGTCGACTGCGGGGAAACGATGGGCAAGAGGGTCCAAGAAGTACTGCGCAGTTGTCGCTCTTGACGTCAAAAACGCTTTCAACTCGGCGATATGGAAGTGTATCATGGATGCCCTAAAAACATTAGGTGTACCATGGTACCTACGGAGAATAGTGGTGAGTTACCTATGTAATAGGTGGCTCATGTACGACACAGAGGATGGACCAAAGACGTATAGGGTGACTCGAGGAGTTCCTCAGGGCTCTGTACTTCGACCGCTTCTGTGGATCATCAAGTACAATGATCTGCTGCTATTAAAATTGCCGAAAGGAGTGTCCATCGTAGCGTTCGCAGATGACGCGGCGCTGATTGTCATCGCCAAATTCCTGGAGCACATCACCGCACTCTGCGGCGAAGCTTTCGCAAAGATAAAGGAATGGATGTCTTCTGTTGGACTGCATCTTGCAGCCCACAAAACAGAAGTACTCCTCGTATCCAGCAGGAAGGTGATGGAAACGGTGACGCTCAGGGTTGGAAACTCCGAAATCACATCCCAACCGTTCATTCGGTACCTGGGTGTGATTCTCGACGCGAGGCTGAACTTCAAAGAGCAAACCGAGCAGATCAGCAGAAAGGCCGCTGGGGTGGCTACCACACTGGCGCGACTCATGCCTAATGTTGGTGGCCCCAGACAGAAGAGGAGGAAACTGCTGTCATCAGTGACGACCTCAGTGCTCACCTATGGCATACCCATATGGGCTGATGCACTGAAAATCCAGGAGTACCGCAGGAAGGCTGCAGCAACGTATCGCGTCAGTGCCTTGAGGGTAGCCTGTGCGTTTCGCACTGTCTCCGAGGACGCTATCAACGTTATCGCGGGAATGCTGCCCATTGAGGTGCTTGCCGAGGAGCGTAGATCGATGTACCAGCAGAAGGGAGCTAGAAACCCCAGTTATGCAAGGACAGAAGCGAGAGCAACCAGTCTCAACCAGTGGCAGACGATGTGGGATGCTTCTCCCAAGGGAAGGTGGACACATCGACTAATCCCGAAGGTGGAGATATGGGTGAACCGTCTACACGGGGAGCTCAACTATTATCTCACTCAAGTGATCTCAGGACACGGCTGTTTTCGGGCTCATCTCTATAAGTTTAATTATGAAGATTCCCCGGACTGCCCAGCATGTGTAGCAGTCGAGGAGAACGCTGAACATGCAATGTTCCAATGCCCACGTTTTAGTGCCTCCCGCGCGATAGTCGAGGATCAGCTGGAGACACGCATCACCCCGGACAACCTGGTTGAGTTGATGCTGAAGTCAGCAGACGCATGGACAGCGGTATCGGCTTATGCTGCCGCAGTGATGAAGGAGTTGCGACGTGCAGAACGTGCGAGGAAGAAGACGTCGCCGGAAGACCAGGCAGTCATAGATTAAATCAGCGACACGAACCCGTAAACCACTCATAACATCTAGAGTGGAACGGGGGATGTAAGATCGTCTGACAACACTGCAGGAAGAGCTACGGCTAAGGCCTCTCCCGCGATGTAATACCTAGCGGTCGTCCCGCGGGAGAATTTGTAAGGCCACAGAGGAATGGGGGTTTTTAGTCGGTGCAAGCCCGACACACGGCAATTATTTGCTACGGTGCGGAGGCATTTTCCCGCTAAACCACTTAAAAAAAAAATAAAAAAAACCCACCGCGTACACACATACATACACATGCCTGACTCACACGCACATACCCACCTGTGCACGCATACACACATACACACAAGCTCGACATACACGCGCAAGTACGCATACACACACATGCACACATGCTTGCGAACACACATACACGCACTCGTAATGAGTTAGGCAGGCACTCACCAGAGATGGGCGTGGGCCATTACCCACGTAATGAAATTACATATCTAATTAATAATTACTTTTAGCATTTGTAATGAAAAATCATTTAATTACAAATTATCTCGATCGTTGGTCATTCGAATTTATTTAATTACAAATTACTTCGAGCATTTGTAATTGAATTACTTTTGTAATTTAATTACATTTGTAATTAAATCACTTTTGTAATTTAGACACCGGTGCGATGGTCTAGTGGTTAGCGTGCTCGCCACTAAACCAGCGGACCGGGAGGTCCCAGGTTCGAATCCCAGTCGCGTACATTTCGTCCTGAAATATTTTTCTTCTGCATTTCGCGGCGAAATAAGACTAGTTCCACGACTGGGGGGCGAACTCGATGACCGGCTGTATTCGTGTAGGTTTTTCGCAGTTTTCCTACACCCATGACAGAATTGTCATGATGAATATAATACAGAGGGGGAAGTCCGCTGCGGCCGCAAGAGGGGGGAACAGTGAGAAAGATGGAGAAAAAAGGAGTAAAGAGTAGAGGAAAGAAACGGGCACAATGAGGGGAAGAATAGGTAATAAACGCGATAACCGTGTACCTAAGGAAAAAAAATACTTTTGTAATTAAATTACTTTTGTACTTTAATTACTTTTGTAACGAAATGGACAGTAGAGCAAAACGGGCACCTCGGCTGAATACCGGAATTGTGGGAGAAACGGGCATCAAGCCTAAACATAATAATTTTGTTTGAAGGGGTTACGTGGGTTTGGAAGCCAATAAAGCATATTTTCTCTATTAAAAAAAAACTCTATTAAAAAAAATTAAATAATTTATATAACATATAAATTATTTTATTTAAAATGTTAAGCATATAAAAGAGCAACATTTCAACAATACTTAGATAAATTTCATTTAAAAATTTGGGAAATTCAGCCGATGGGGCCTGGTTTTCGGAAACCCCTGAAAAACCGGTTGACACGATTTCTCAACAACTAATGCACCGATTTTATTGAATTTTTTCACTCTTCTTCAAAATAGCATTGACTAGTGATTGGACAAAGGATTTAAAAAAAAATTCATATTTGAATTTTTGGCAGAGTTGTATGCCAAATAGTTCAATTTTTGGTACAATTTACACTACGCATAGCCTTGTAGAATTAGTAGCAATCTAAATTTAAAAAAATCCTTCATTCCATCACTAGTCAATTCTATTTTGAAGAAGTGTGCAAAATTTCAATATGAGAGGTGCATTAGTCTTTGAGAAATTGTGTCCGCCGTTTTTGAGGGGTCTCCGGAAACCAGGTCCCACCGACTGAATTTTCTAAATTTTTGGATGAATTTTTAAAAAAATATTGTTGGAATATTGCTCTTCTATGTGCTTAGCATTTTTATTAAAAAATTCATATATTATTTTTTTTTATGGAGAAAATATTTTTTTTTGTTTCGAAACTCACGTAACCCCTGAATTGATTTTGTTATCATATTCCGACGTATGCTGTATTGACGATAACACAAGAATGCAAAAAGATTAATAAAATGAAAAGAAAAATTGAATCTCACAATGTACTGAATTCAAGAATGAATATAATTCAAAAATCAATATTTTGATTGTTCTGAAAATTTCGACAAAAATGATAGAATGCTATATCGGATACTATATTGAAATGTAATCTAACACTCGGGGATTTTGGGGTCACTGAATTCAAATCCCATATCAAATTTTATAAATTCTAAATGGCGGAGCCAATATGGTGGATCATAAAAGCTAAATGTTTTTTCATTAAAACGAAAACTGTCACCCGAAAGTTGTTGACGTCACACGATCCCAAGTTAATGTAAATATTCGAAAATCAAAAGAGCTTTAAAACGTCTGCGAGGAATTGAAAAAAATTGAACAAATGAGACATTAAAGAAAAAAATCAGAAAAAAATTATTTGAATACGAAGTTTGAATGCAGCAACCCCATAACCCCCGCGCAACAGCTTTTATTTCAAAGAAATGAAATTTGTTTTTTATCCGCCATTTTGAATTTTGAAAATTTAACTCCAGATGTGATTCGTTGGTCTCAAAAACCGAAGTATACTCACTCTTGTCGAAATGCAACTATATTTTTAATTTGCATTCACGATATTGTATCTACCGTTGAAAATATTTTAAAAACTTATGTTAGGTTTGAATTTAACGACCGTAAAAACAAAAGATACTTTTGTCGGAATCAAACGATTTTTCAAATTTTGCATCCGCTATATTCCACTATATCCGCCAAAAATTAAAATGTTCTTCCTTCCGGTCCGTTAATTATATCCGCCATTTTAAATTTTTAAAATCTGATTGCAGATTGAGATTCAACAACACTGAAAACCCCCTGAGGGTTAGCTTTTATTTAAAAAAAGAAATTGTGATTTTTTTATCCGCCATGTTGGATACACCATGTTCGATTTTGAAAATCTGAGTTCAGGTTCGGATTCAGAGACTCTGAAAACCCCCGAGTATCAGCTTTTATTTAAAAAAATTGAAATATTGTTTTTTTTTTATCCGCCATTTTGAATTCCGACATACACGCGCACGTACACATGCACACATGCTTGCAAACACACATACACACACTCGTAATGTTAGGCATCCACTCACCCAGGTAAGCACACAGTCACATATTTTCACTTAAAGACACGCACTTGGGTACAGATAGGGTGGTCCGCACCCTCGCATAGTCTCTTCAACATTTACTCCCATCCGAATCATATGAATGTATCTAAATTGCAAATATAATTAAATAGAAACTGAAATTGAATTACAAATGTAATTGAATTACAATTGTACTTCAATTACATTTGTAATTAAAATACAGATGTAATTAAATTGCAAAAGTAATTCAATTACATTTGTATTTAAATTACAATTGTAATTGAATTACAATTGTAATTAAATTACAAATTTAATTGAATTACAAGTGTAATTAAAGTACAAATGTAATTGAATTACAATTGGTATTTAATGCTCAATGTAATTCTTAATTTAACCGAGTCCAATTACCCATTAAGCGTGTAATGTGTAATTAAATCTTGTGTCAATTATCCATTACCAGCTTAGTGTGTAATTAAACCGTGTTTCAATTATTTATTACCCATTCAATGAGTAATTAATGTGAAGTCCAATTACACATTACTGGGATAATCTATAATTGAATTTTATTCAATTACATTATTGCCCATCTCTGGGTACATATGTGAGAAGTGACTAGAAGCTTCAGACACGGGTGATCGATTTTTTTAAATTAAATCTGTCCCATGCAACAATCGAGAAGTCCCGTCTCTCATGTCTGGACCATTTGTTGCTGTCCAGTATTTGTTCTGAATTCCCCGAGAATACTAGTACGCATACAAACCGATGTAAAAAGTGGCCAGAATATTTGGGCACACGCAGTTTTTTTTTGCTACGGAGTGTACATTCCCACATATGGTTTTTGATCTTTCTCCTTCGCTGCTAACTTTTCGAAGCTAATTTTTTTTTTCAAGTACTAGCAACTTTTAGTACACGAAAAAAACTAATGTGAAAAAGAGCCCGAAACTTCGGTCGCACGGATTAATATCGGTTTATAGCCTGACTTCTCACCCCTCGATGACTGGATGCTATCTGATGATTTATTTGGCGTACTAAAGAGTTTCAGTACTCATAAAGACACATCGAAGAAGTAGCCAGAAGCTTCAAAAATCGAGGATATTTTTTTTCTGCAAAGTGTTCCATAGAACAGTCGAGCAGTGTGATTTCTCATCCCTGGCCGATTCATTGTTGTCCAATATTTGGTTTTGAAATACTGGCGAGTTCTCCTACATATAAAGACGTATATGAGAAGTAGTTAAACGCTTCAGACACAAGGTACCATGCCTTTTAATTCAAGCTCCACCACACAACAATCGAGCAGTGGTACCTTGTCTCCCTTGATCACTTCTCGTTGTTAGCACTCCTATATAGTACTGGAGAATAACAGTGCACCCAGAAAGATGGCTGAGTAGTGGCAAAAGCTTGAGAGACGCGAAATAATTTGTTCCACAGAAGGTGTACGGTAGCACAATCGAGCAGTGTTACATTTCACCCCATGAAAACCTATTGTCGTCTAATATTTTTCTTGCGGTACCGCAATGCTCTCGTACGTGAAAAAACGTATGTGAGAAGTAACTAGAAAATTCAGACTCGGGAAATCCATTTTTTTTAATTTTTTATTAAACCTGTACCACGCGACAATCGAGAAGTCTCACCCCTCATGCCTCGGCAATTTATTGTTGTCCCGATTTTTTTCTGAATTCCTGGAGAGTTCTAGTACGCATACAAATAGATTTAAAAAAGTCGGCAGAATATTCAGGCACACGCATTCTTTTTTTGCTACGACGGGTACAATGAAACATTTTTTTAAATCTATCTCCTTCTCTGCGGATTTATTGAAACTGATATTTTTTTTCAACTACTAGCGACCTTTGGTACTCAAACAACTAATGTCAGGCGGAGCCAGAAACTTCGAACGCACGAAATCATCTGTTTGATCGAAAGTGTACCATACGACGTTACAGCACCCTGACCTCTCATCCATTGATGGCTGGTTCTGTTCGAATGATTTATTTTGCATAGGAGAGTGTTTCAGTACACATAAAGACACATGAAAGAGGTAGCCAGAAGTTTCAGAAATCGAGAATTGTTTTTATCTGGAAAGTGTTCCATAGAACAGTCGAGTAGTGTTGTCGCCGATTCATTGTTGTCTAATATTTTGTTTTGAAATACTGGCGAGTTCTCCTACACATAAAGACGTACATGAGAAGTAGCGAAAAGCTTCAGACACATGAAACAATCTTTTTAATTCCAGCTCCACCGCACTACAATCGAGCAGTGGTACCTTGCCTCCCATGATCACTTCTCGTTGTCTAGCACTTCTTACAGCACTGGAGAGTCACCGTATACACAGACAGATGACTGCGAAGTAGCCATAAGCTTGAGAGGCGCGAAATATTTTTTTTCATTGAAGTTGTACGGTAGAACATTCAAGCAGCGTCACGTGTCATCCCTTGATGACTCATTGTTGCCTAATATTTTTTTACAGTGCGAGATAGGTCTCGTACATATAAAAACATATGTGAGAAGTACTTAGACGCTTCAGACACGGGTAATCGATTTTTTAAATTAAACCTGTACCATACAACATTCAATTCTCCTTCTTTTTCCCTCTCTGCCGATTCATTGACACTTACATTTTTTGTCAACTACTAGCGACTTTCAGTACTCGAAAGAACTAATGTGAGGCGGAGCCACAAACTTCGGACGCACGAAACAATATTTTTTATCGAAAGTGCACCATACCACGTTACAGCAGCCTGACCTCTCATTCATTGATGACTGGTTTTGTTCTAATGATTCATTCAGCATATTAGAGAGTTTTAGTACACATAAAGACACATGGAAGAAGTACCCAGAAGCTTCAGAAATCGAGAATGTAATTTTTTCTGGAAAGTATTCCATATAACAGTCGAGCAGTGCGATTTCTCATCCCTTGCCGATTCATTGTTGTCCAATATTTATTTTTGAAATACCGGAGAGTTCTCCCATACATAAAGACGTATGTGAGAAGTAGCCAAAAGGTTCAGACGCATGACACCATTACTTTATTCAAGCCCCACCTCACAACAATCGAGCAGTGGTACCTTTTCTCCCTTGAATAATTCCCGTTGTCTAGCACGTCTTCACAGTACTACAGATTTACAGTACATACAGAAAGATGGCTGAGAAGTAGCCATAAGCTTGAGAGGCGCGATTTTTTTTTTTTTTTTCATGGAAGTTGCACGGTTGAACAATCGAGCAATGTTCTATGGAAGACTTTCCAGAAAAAAATCATTCTCGATTTCTGAAGCTTCTGGCTACTTTTTTTATGTGTCTTCATGTATACTGAAACTCTCAGTATGCTAAATAAATCATTAGAAGAAAACCAGTCATCAACGGATGAGAGGTCAGGCTGGTGTAACGTCGTATGGTACACTGGTGTCTGAACTTTCTAGTTACTTCTCACATATGGTTTTATATGTACGAAAACTTTGTGGCACCGTACAAAAATATTAAACAACAATAGGTCATCAAGGGATGACAGGTGACACTGCTCGATTGCTCCACCGTACAACTTTAATGAATAAAATTATTTCGCCTCCACTCCAGCTTATGGCTATTTCTCTGTCATCTTTCTGTATGCACTGTAACTCTCTGGTACTGTAGAGAAGTGCTAGCCAACGAGAAGTGATTAAGGGTGGAAAGGTACCACTGCTCGATTGTTGTGTGGTGGAGCTTGAATACAAAAAAATGTTTCCTGTGTCTGAAACTTTTGGCTACTTTTCATATACGTCTTTATGCATAGGAGAACTAGCCAGTAGTTGAAAAAGAAATATTGGGCAACAGTGAATCGGTGAGGGATGAGAAGTCAGACTGCTCGACTGTTCTATTAAACAGTTTCCAGAAAAAAATCAGCATGTATTATCAGAAATATTATTTTGTGCGTCCGCAGTTTCTGGCTCCGTCTGACATTGGTTCTTTCGGGTACTATAAGTCGCTAGTAGTTGAAAATATTCGTCTCAATAAATCGGCACAGAAGGAGACAGATCAAAAATCAAATGTTGTATAGTACACCTCCTAGCAAACAAAATCGCGTGTCCTTGAATATTCCGCCGACTTCTGATACCTATTCGTATGCGTACTAGAACTCGCCAGGAATTCAGAAGAAACACTGGACAACAATAAATTGTCCAGGCATCAGAGGTAAGATTTATCGATTGTTGCATGGTCCAGGTTTAAAAAAAAAAGGATTTTCCGGTTCTGAAGCTTCTATTTACTTCTTACATCTGTAAGAATATGTTTGGGGCTATTCATAAAACACGTGACGCAGTGAGGGGGGGGGGCGTCAGGCAAATCGTCACACTTTGTCACAGGGGGGTGGGAGGGAGGGCGAGCAAAAGTCACGAGACGCTATAAGCATATTAAATCTGTAAAAGGGTGATCCTGAGGCGCTGAAAATTTTCTGTACTGCCCACCCAAATTTCCGTTTACGAGGAAGTCGCAACTTCTCTGATATCGATTGAGACTCACCTGAAACATCCTCGGGAACACATTGCATTCTAGGTGCATCGTGATAAAAGATTATCAAATTATTTATTATTAATGTACGTGGGGTCGTCCATTAAGGCCTTAGGCCACTCTAGAGGCCGAAAAAATAGGCTTTTTGGGGATTTTTTTTCTCAGAAAAACTACAAAATAAATAGACATTACAAAAAAGGCTGTTTATCATACATATCGGTGACTGTATACAATAATTTTTTTAAGCGATGAATTTCAAAATGGTGGCTGTGCCGCGTTTTCTCGAAACTGCATTTTTTAAGTTGGCCGGAAACATAACTCAGACAATTTTCGACCGATTCACTTGAAATTTTGAATATATCTTGAAAAATACATTGTTTATGGAAGTACGTAGGATTTTTTTTATATTGCATAATTCATTTGTTATTAAAAATTATCTGAGGATTTTTTAGGCAAATTTTTGGAAAGTGTAAAATTTCGTCAGATAATTGTTCAAATAAACGTATAAATTATACGTTTTTATATATTACATATATATTTACTTAAAGTAAACAACATACATTTTTCGTTCTGAAATAGCATATTAAAATGGTTTTAATATTTTACTTGCTTATTTTTGTTGAAAGAAAAACGGTAGCAGATGGGGGGGGGGTCGGGCTCCATGTCACGAAATTTTCAGGAGCGGCGGGGGGGTTCACCGGAACCCGTCGCGAAACGTCACAGAGGGGCGGAGGGGGGTCGAATATTGATAAAATTTGCGTCACGTGTTTTATGAATGGCCCCCTTAACTACCGTACAACTTTAATGAAAAAAATTATTTCGGGACTCTCAAGTTTCTGGCTACTTCTCTGTCATCTTTTTGTTTGAACTTCAACTCTCTAGTACTGTAGAAAGACAACGAGACGTCATCAAGGGAGAACAGTTACTGAATCTTCTGGCTACTTCTTCCATGTGCCTATGTGTGTACTCAAACTGTCTAGTACGCTAAATAAATCATTCGAGGAAAACAACTCATTAATGGATGAGAGGTCGCGCTGCTGTAAGGTCGTATTGTACACTTTCGATCCAAAATGTTATTTCGTGCTTTGGAAGTTTGTGGCTCCGTCTGACATTAGTTCTCTCGTGTACTCAAAGTCGCTAGTAGTTCAAAAAAAATCTTAGTCACAATAAATCGGCAGAGAAGGAAATATGTTAAAAATCAAATGTTGTATTGTACCCCCCGTAGTAAAAAAAAATGCGTGTGCCTGAATATTCTGCCGACTTTTTACATCTATTTGTATGCACAGTAGAATTCTCCATGAATTCAGAAAAAAAATCTAGACAACAATACATTGTCGTGGAATGAGAGGTGAGACTTCTCGATCGTCGCATGGTACAGGTTTAATAAAAAAAAATGATTTCCCGCGTCTGAAGCTTCTAGTTACTTCTCACATATGTTCTTATATGTTCAAGAACTTTGTGGTACCGTAAAAAAAATATTAGACAACAGTAGGTTATCAAGGGATGTTCCCTGACACTGCTCGATTGTTCTACCGTGCAACTTTAACGAAACAAATTAATTCGCGCCCCTTAAGCTCATGGCTGCTTCTCTGTCCTCTTTTGGTGTGTACTTCGTGTAACTCTCTAGTACTGTAGAGAAGAGCTAAACAACGAGGTCGTCAAAAGAGAACCGGTAGCCCTGCTCGATTACAAAGTGGGCGGGCTAGAATTAAAATTTTTCAAACTTGTTTCAAAAGCTTTTCGCCACTTCTCAAAAACATTTTTATGTGTAGGAGAAAGCGCAAGTATTTCAAAAACAAATATTGGACAACAATGAATCGGCAGGGGACGAGAAATCACACTGCTCATCTGTTGTATGAAATACTAACCAGAAAAAAATCATTCTCTACTTCTGAAGCTTCTGGCTATTTCAGCCATGTGTCTCCACATGTTCCGAAACTCTGTAGTACGCCAAATAAATCATTAGACAACAATCGGTCAACCAGGAATGAGAGGTCCGATCAAAAAAATTATTTCGTGCGTCCGAAGTTTTTGGCTCCTTCTGACGTTTGTTCTTTCCCGTTCTAAAATTCTCTAGTAGTTGAAAAAAATATTAGTCTCAATAAAACGGCAGAGAGGAAGATAGAACAAGAATTCCAATGTTGTATGGTACAGGTTTAATTTTAAAAAGCCTATTTCCCGTGTCCGCATTGAAAAAAAAAAGATCTTGAGAGCGTGAGATAAATTCTTCACTTTTCGATACGTATGGATCCCGAAAATCCAAACGCGTTGTGACTTAGTTTGTGGTTCCTCTTAAGAATATGTGAATACCAGCGTCGCGTAAAACGTAGAAATCTGTGCGACTTTATAAAAGAACCTCACGTATTTATTCATTTTACATGCCGTCCATTTATTGTTGTCCAATATTTTTTTAAACTTGACTTGAAGAGTTCAAGCACATAAACCAACAGTTGTAAAAAGTGGCCAGAATATTCAGGCACATGCGTTTTTTTTTGTAGAAGGTGTCCAATACAAGATTCGATTCTTGTCGTATCTCACTCTCTGCTGATTCATTGAGACGATTTGAGAATATATTTTTTAACTACTAGAGTCTTCTAGTCCACGAGAAAACACACGTCAAACGAAGCCAGAAACTTCGGACGGAGGAAATGATTATTTTTGTCAAAAGTTTCCCATTCAACGTTTCAGCAATATAGCATCTCGTTCCGTGGTGACTGACTTTTTGCTATAGTACTGAGCGTTGTGTTGCACGTAAAACATATAAAAGAAGTAGCCAGATCCTTCGGAAATGCAAAGTTATTTTTTTTCAGGAACGTGTAGCATACAACAGTCGAGCAGTGTCGTCAATTACCCTGTGCCGATTTATTGTTGTCCGATATAAATATATTTGTTTTTTAAGTACTGAAGAGTTCTACTGCACATACGAACATGTTTGAAAAGTAGCCGGACGATTCAGAAACAAGAGATTTTTTTTTATGGACGGTGTAGAATACAACAATCCAGTCATGTTCTATCCCACAATATGCTGGTTGATTAAATCCACTATTTTTGAAAACCATTAGCGATTCCCAGTAAATATGACAACCTGTGTGAGAACTAGCCAGAAGCGTCGGACGCACGACATAATTTTTTTGACCGATAGTGCATCATAGGACGGTACAGCAATCTGACCTCACATCCCATGTTGACTGATCGTTTTCTAATGGTTCATTCTAAGTCCTAGAGAGCTGTATTACACACAAAGACGTGGCCAGAAGCTTCGGCAATACAGCATGTTTTTTTTCTATGAAAGCTGTACTATACAACAATCAATAAGTCTTACCTCTCATCCCTCGCCGATTCATAGTTGCCCAATATTTGTTTTGGAAATACTGGCGCGTTCTCCTACACATAAAGACGTCTATGAGGAGTAGCCAAAAGCATCAGACACAGGAAACATTTTTTTGTATTCAAGCTCCGTCACACAACAATCGAGCAGTGGTACCTTTCCTCCCTTGATCACTTCTCGGTGTCTGGCACTTCTTTACAGGATTGGAGAGTTCCAGTACACACAGAAAGATGGTTCGAAGTAGCCGTAAGCTTGAGAGGCGCGAAAAAAATTTCTCATGGAAGTTGTACGGTAGAACACCCGAGCAGTTGTCTTATATTTTGTGTACAGTACGAGAAAAGTCTCGTGCATATAAAGTCTCTGGTTACTTCTCTCATTTACTAATATTTCAACGGCAACCTTTCAGTACTTCAAAAGAAATGTTGGACAAAAAACGGCAAGTAATGAACGGGACACTGTTCGATTGTTCTAGGGTACATATTCCATGAAAAACAAAATTTTGCGCCTCTGACGGTTCTGGGTAATTTTCAGACATAGTTTTATGTGTACTAGAACTCCCTCGTACTGTGAAAAAAAATACTAGACAATAATATATCATCTAGGAATGAGGCGCTACACTGCTCGATTGTTATGGGGTGAAGCGTCAATAAAAAAATATTTTGTCTGTCTGTAGCTTCTGGCTACTTTGTCCAGATGTTTTTCTGTGTACTAGAAGTCTCTAGTACTATGAAACAGTAAGTCAGCTAGAGATGAGAGACGACACTACTAGCATGTTGTATGCTGAAGCTTAAAAAAGAAATTGGTACGTGTGTCTCAAGCTTCTTTTTACTTCGTAAATCTGTTTTTATATGCACTAGAATTCTCCAGTGCTGTACAAAAAATGTTAGACGACTTTAAGTCATGAAGGGATGAGAGGTGACATTGCTCGATTGCTCCACGGTACAGCTTTCATAAAAAACAATATTTCGCTCCTCTGAAGCTTACGGCTACTTGTTACATTTTTTTTGTATGGGTAGTGGAACTCTTTAGTAGTGTGACAAAAATATTCCACAACAATAAGTCGTCAAGGGATGAGACGTGACGACGCTGGATATCTCGAATGAATGGTGGAACTTCCGTAAGAAAAATGATTTCGTGTGTCTCAAATTTCTTGTCTCTCACATCTGCTTTTATATGCACGAGAACTCTGTAGTATGTACTGTACAAAATAATATTACATAAAGATAAGTCATCACGGGGTGAAAGGAGACACTGCTCGATTGTTCTACCGTACAACTTTCACGAAAAAAATTATTTCGCGCCACTCAAGCTCATGGCAACTTCCCGGATCTATAATCTCTTCCCGGATTATAAATCTCTAGTACTGGTAAAGTACTAGACAATAAGTCATCAAAAGATGAGAGGCAATACTGCTAGACCGTTGAATAGTACACCTTCGATGGAAAACATTTTTCCGTGCTTCCGAAGCTCCTGGCTTCTTCTCACACATATTTTTATATTTAGTGGTTGACAAAAAATATTAGGCTCGATAAATCATCGGACAGTGAGATAAAACAAGACTAGATTGTTGTATTGTACACCGTCTAAGTTCTAAATAATGTACACCAAATAAAAATGGCGTTTGTCCGAAGCATCTTGTTACTTCTCGCATATGTGTAGATATGTACTAGAACTCTCCAGTATTGCAACAAAAAAACTAGACAACAATGAGCCATCAAGGGATGAGAGGTGAGACTGCTGGACCGTACGTGTGTGAAGTTAGCAGCTCGATTGTTAGCATCTCACAAATAAACTCCATAGAATGTGGCATCTCCCGTACAGTTTTACAGTGCTTGATCAGTTTCAATAATAGTTCTGTCGATTTTACTATCGAAATCGAATGAATCATAGCATCTCATCGAATGTCGCAAATTTAACCATGCCAGAGTTGAACATCCTCAGTAATTATAAATCATTGTTGTAAACAAAATACCCATACAGGAGTTAGATGCTGTGGTATAACTGCGAGTTCTGGCTCGTATGAAGTTATTAAACGCTGACCAGAGGTCCCTCACACCAGCTCCGAATGCGATCTAATCTTTCATACATCCTTAATAATTATGAACCATTGATATGAAAAAATATCCGTATAGGAGTGAGTTGCTATGGTATAACTGCGAGTTTTGGGTCGTATGAAGTTTTTAAACGATAACTAGAGGTCCCTCACACAAGACCCAAAAAAGTTCTGGTGTTTCAAACATCCTGCGTTTGGAAGTTATTTTCTATAGGTTTGTATAACATACCCATAACATACCTATATAATTTACCTATAACATACCTGTAACATACGCCCCATTATTCCAGTTTCCTGGAACGAGAGATCGAACACTATCGTAAGTTCGAACGGGTACAAACGATTAAACGCCGGTACAAACGATTTAACCATTGGTACGAACGGGTACGAACGATTGCTTGGTGATTCAAACTATATACTTGTCGACGAGAACGGGTACGAACGATATACTCTTCGGTACGGAAGGGTACAAAGCATTGCTCGATGGTAAAACGATATACTTGTCAATAAAAACGGGTACAAAGGTGTGCTCGGTGGTACAAATGATATTCTTGTCGAGACGAACGGGTACAATCGATTGTTCGGTGGTACAAACTATATAATCGTCATTATGAATTAAACGCTGGTACAAACGATATCGCCAATACGAATGGGTACAAAAGATTACCTACCGGTACAAACAATTCATCGCCGGTACAAACGATTTACGCGGTAGTACGAATGGGTACAAACTCGGTGGTACAGACGATATACTTGTCAATACGAAATGGTGCAAACGATTCACTTGTCAGTAAAAACAGGTTCAAACGATTATTCGGCGGTACAAAGGAGTACAAACGCTTGCTCGGTGGTAAAACGATATGCCTGTCGATACGAACGGGTACAAACGATTGCTCAGTTGTACACACGATATAGTCGCAAGTACGAAGGGGTACAAACGATTAAACGCTGGTACAAACGATCTAATCAGTGGTACGAATGGATACAAACGATATACGCATTCGTACGGACGGGTACAAAAGATTGCTCGATGGTGGTGAAACGATATACTCGTCAGTAAGAACGGGTACAAAAGGTTGCTCGGTGGTACGAACGAGTAAAAACGCTTGCTCGGTTGTAACACGATATACTCGTCAGTATGAACGGTACAAGCGATTGATCCGTGGTACAAAGGATATACTTGCCGATCCGAACGGGTACAAACGATTGCTCGGCGGTACAAACAATATACTCGCCAGTGCAATTGCGTACAAACGATTAATCGCCGGTGAAAACGATATACTCGTCAATGTAGGAGATGTTCGAAGTGACCTCCATCCATCTCAATGCAGCAGCGGGCCCAGCGAAGGAAACTGCCGACACATCGCTGTAGCATCTCTTGCGATACAGATTGCATTGCCATTTCGATGCGTTGTTGCAGTTCTGCACGACTATCGACCGGTGTCCGATACACTCGCGATTTTATATGGCCCTACAGGAAGAAATCAAGGGGATTTAAGTCGGCTGAACGCGGGGGCCAGTCGCGCATTCCCCCTTTGCCGATAAAGCGACCGCCAAACATGGTGCGAAGCTTGTGTCGGGCAAGATGGCTCGTGTGAGCTGGCGCACCGTCATGCTGGTACGTCGCTCGGCTAAATTCATCTCGCGGCATTCCCGATCGCAAGCAAAGTTGCCGGAGTCGTTGCAGCAATTCAACGTATTTTTGCGCCGTTAACGTCCCTTCAATTTCATACGGACCAATCTGCAAGCGATTCAGAGATGTATTAATTTATAATGCATCAATAAAATATACACTACGCACAATAACTAAAAGATTTTTAAAAAGTCTAAATTGTTAAGTGATATTTAACCGGCTACACCTCAGCGACAAATGGCCGTAGATCAGCAAAAGAAATAAACATTTTAAAGCTTGAAGTTTCATGCAGCGAAATAAATAATGTATACATTTTTCCTTTATTTTCAGAAGGGTCACGAACATAGATATTTCTTAGAAGGATGTTCTGGAGAAACCTCGAGACAGATTCTTTTCAATTTGAAAATTTGATGAGCCTTTAGCGATTATTTGTCGCTGAGTTATCAGCTGTCGAATCCAAAATGACACTTTTGGCTTTGATCATTAAATACTCGTGATCTAATCGTACAGAAACCGAAAGGATGGTTCTAAAAAGTTCAAAGTATCCTTTATAAGATATTTTTATTTTTTTTCGCGGTGGAGGAGGAACGGCCGCCGCAACAACACTTTCTGGAAAAAAGTAAACAGTTCTTACCAGACGTCCTCCCGAAATTCCGGCCCAAAGGTTGACGGATTGAAACCTGTGCTGGAAGGATCCCTCAATCGTCTGATGAGGATTATCATCCTTGTCAGACCACCAATGAAAATTGTGGCTGTTCCGCGTTCCATTCCGGCCAATATTGCATTCGTCCGAAAAAATTATTTTTTGGGTGAATCCTCTGTCGGCTTCTTGTTGCTCGACTACCCAGCGACAAAACTCAAGGCGTTTGGGATAATCTTGAGCCGTGAGTCCCTGGACTCGGGTATAATGGAAAGCATGTTTCCTTTCTGCTTTCATCGTTCGTTGGCCGGCGCTGTAAGACAGTCCAAGCATCCGTGCAACGCCACGAATACCGTACGTGGGATTTTGCGCGAATGTTTCGATAATCCGATCCTCATTTTGCACAGTGCGTGCCGTCCGCGGTCCACCCCGGTTTCTATGATCCGGTAAAACGCTTCCGGTTTCTGTGAAGCGTTGATGCGTTTGGGAGATCACAGTACCTCTCGGGTGTCGGCGGTCCGGCCACGATAGCCGATATCGTTCACTTGCGGCACGAGCACTGTAATTGCACTCGACATAAGTGCTCACCATATCCGCATACTCGCGAGCAGTATACTCTGCCATCGCGAGAGTGATTTTACAAAATCCAGCACGCGGAAAAGCTCGCTCACACGGTCCTACATGCACACCTGAACGTAAACGAAAATTCAACAACACACAATAACACACAAAAATTCAACAACACACAATAACACAGAAACAACAACACACAGAACACAGAAAATTAAAATAGGGTAGCGGAAGCAAATATGAGAACTCGGAGTAGTACGGAGACGAAGAACGCCGACAGCAGATAAAAGTAACGTCCAGGATGCAACGGTTGACACAGATTATTGACTCGGCATTCAATTATTTTCCATGGATGTGTTTTGTTTTGTCAAGGGAGAATCAAGGAAAAGAAAGATACGCGGAGAAGACAATTGAATATCGATGCCATACTACTTCACGCAATCAATGTTTATCATATTTACCATACTAACTCGCAGCATTTATCATTGAGAAATTCGTCGCAATGATTAATCCGAAGTGCGTTAATTTGAAACTAAATGATTTTCGTAATAGAAACTGTACCATTGAACAATCGAAACAATCAAGCAATCGAGTAGAACCGGTGTACAATCGTTTGTACGGGTTCATACCAATGAGTAAATCGTCTCTACCGGCGAGCAATCGTTTGGACCCGTTAATATCGACAAGTAAATCGTTTTTCCCACCGAGCAATCGTTTGGACCTGTTCGTACCGATGAGTAAATCGTTTGCTCCGGCAATTAATCGTTTGTACCCGTTCGTACAGACCAGTATATCGGATGAACCACCGAGCAGTCGTTTGTACCCGTGCGTACCAATGAGTAAATCGTTTGTACCGGCGAACAATCGAGCAGTTTCATCTCCTATTCCATTCTGACTTATTGCGGTCTAATATTCTTTGAAGTACTAGACATTTCTAGTACGATAATAGCATGTCTAAGGAGTAGCCGGAAGCTTCAGACTCACGAAATTATGATTATTTTTGTCAAAGGTGTACCTAACAACAATCGTGCAATCTCATCTCCCACCCCTTGCCGATTTATTGCTGTATAATATTTGTTTTTATCTACTGAAGAGTTCTAGTACATATAAAAAGTGATGTGAGACATAACCACAAGCTTCAGACCCGCGAAATAATTTTTTTTATGGAAGCTGTACCATACAACAATCGAGCAGTCTCACGTCTTATCCCTTGCCGCCTTATTGCCGTCCAACCCTTCTTTTGAAGTACCGGAAAGTTCCACTACACATGAAAACACATGTAAGAAGTACTCAGAAGCTTCAGACACACAAAAAATATTTTTTTAATTGCAGCTCCAACGAACAACAACCCAGCAGTGCCACCTCTCCTTGCTTAATGACTTATTGTTGTCTACTTTTTATTTCACAGTACTAGAATAAGCACAAAACTGTGTCTGAAAAGTAGCGAGAAGCTTCAGGGGCGCGAAGTAATTTTTTTAATCGAAAATGTACCGTAGAGCAATGGAACAATCTCACCGCTCATCCCTCGCCCATTAATTGTTGTCCAATTTTTTTTCAACTACTAGTGACCTGTAATAAAGATAAAAAATACATGGAAAAAGGAGCCGAAAGTTTCAGACGCGAGAAATCATTTTTTTAATAAGCTGTACGATAAAACAATCGAGCAGTGTTGCCGCTCATCGCTTGCCGATTAATTATTGTCCAATTTTTTTTTAAGTACTGAACAGGTCTAATACACATGAGAATATATGTGAAAAGTAACCAGAGGCTTCACATGCAGGAAATCATATTTTTTTATGCAAGCTGTACCATAGAACAATCAAGCAGTCTCACCTCTCATTCTTTGCCGATTTATTGTTACCTAATATGTTTTTTTGTTGAAGTACTGGACATTTCTCGTTAACATAAAATAATGCGTGAACAGTAGCTAAAACCTTTAGACACAGGACATTTTTATTCATTCATGCTCCATCATACGACAATTCAGCAGCGTAACCTCTCATCTCGTGTTGACTTATTGTTGTCTAATATTTGTTTGCAGTACTAGAGAGTAATACAACAAATAAAAACATATGTGAGAAGTAACAAGACGCTTCAGACGCACGAAATCATTTTACTCATGGAAGCTGTACCACACAAAAATCGAGATCCCTCCTCTCTCATCCCTCGCCGGTTTAATGCTGTTCCATTTTGTTCAAGTACTGGAGAGTTCTAGTATACGTAAAAACACATGTGAAAAGTGGCCAGAAGATTCAGGCGCACGCCATTTTTGTTGTAGAAGGTGTACAATATAACAATCGAGTACAGTTCGTACTCGTTCGTACTGATAAGTATAACGTTTGTACCACCCAGCAATCGTTTGTACCCGTTCGTACCACCAAGCAATCGCTTATACCCGTTCATATCGACAGGTATATTATTTGTACCAACGAGCAGTCGATTATACTCGTTCGTACCAACGAGGAAACTGTTTGTACCGGCGTCCAATCGTTTGTACCCGTTCATACTAATTCGTAAATCGATTGTACAGGCGATTAATCTTTCGTACCACAGAGCGCTCGTTTCTACCCGTTTGAATCGACAGCAATATTGTCTACACCACCGAGCAATCGTTTGGCCCGATTCGAACTAACGGGTAAATCGTTTGTACCGGCGTATAATCGTTTGTACCGGTTCATACCAATGAGTAAATCGTTTCTGCCGTTAATATAGACAAGCAAATCGTTTTTCCCAGCGAGCAATCGTTTATACGCGGTCGTACCAATGACTAAATCGTTTGCTCTAGCGATTGATCGTTTGTATATGTTTGTACTGACCAGTATGTCGGTTGAACTACCGAGCAGTCGTTTGTACCCGTTCGGACCACCGAGTAATCGTCTGTACCCGTTCGTACTGGCGAGTATATCGGCTGTATCGGCGTGTAATAATTTGCACCCGTTCGTATCGACAAATGTTTCGTTTTTACGACCGAGCAATCGGATAAGACCAGGTGGATGAACGACTTGCCAGATCTATTCCAGCCATTGATGGTTTGTTTTTGGGCGTTTTGCAAATGCAGGTCGTTAAACTGTAGCACGTGAAAACAAGGGATAATGTTTCGAAAAGCATATCCCACTGATGAAGCTGAAATTTTGCACCGACCTTCTTTTTAATATTTTAAGAGAACGTTTAAAAGGATATTGGACGACAATAAGTCGGCAAGGGATGAGATCGACTGTTCGACTGTTCTATGGAAGACTTTCCAGAAAAAGATCATTTTATAATTCTGAAGCTTCTGACTACTTCTTCCATGCGTCTCCATGTGTACTGAAACTCTCTAGTAAGCTAAATAAATAATTAGACAACAACCAGTCAACAAGGGATAAGAGGTCAGACTTTAACACGTTTCCGAACAAGTTTTCCGCCGTATTTTATCCGCCATTTTGTTTTTCTCAATTTCGACAATGCATTCGTTATCAGCGACCCCGAGAAGCCCCGATTCCAGACTTTCACCCGAATCGAATGCGTTTTCGAAGAGATGTTCGGTCGTGTTGTATTCGCGGTTTTGTTTTTCCAAATTTTGACTTCAAATTCCTAATCAGCAACCCCGAAAACACCCGAGTTCAGACTTTAACCCGAATTTAATACGTTTTTGAAGAAATTTCACGCAGTATTTCATCCGCCATTTTGTTTTTTTTTTCAATTTGACTTCGAATTCGTAATCTGCGACGTCGAATACCCCCGAGTCCAGATTTTCGCCCGAATTGGATATACTTGTCGATACGACCGGATACAAACGGTTGCACGGTGGTACCAACGATATAATCGTCAGTACGAACGGATACAATTGATTCAACGCCGGTACAAACGATTTACCCGTTGATACAAACGGGTATAAACGATTGCGCGGTGGTAACACGATGTACTCGTCACTACGAATGGGTACAAACGATTGCCCGGTGTTACAACCGATAGACTAGTCGATACGAACGGGTACAAATGACTGGTCGGTGGTTCAATCGATATACTGATCTGTACTACCGGGTACCAACGCTTAGTTAACGGTGCATGCGATTTACTGATTGGTACGAACGGGTACAATTGATTGCTCGGTCGTAAAAACGAAACATTTGTCGATGCGAACGGGTGCAAATTATTACACGCCGATACAGCCGATATACTCGCCAGTACGAACGGGTACAGACGATTGCTCGGCGGTCGGAACGGGTACAAACGACTGCTCGGTGGTTCAACCGACATACTGGTCAGTACAAACGTGTACAAACGATTAATCGCTAGAGCAAACGATTTACTCATTGGTACGAACGCGTATAAACGATTGCTCGCTGGGAAAAACGATTTGCTTGTCTATATTAACGGCAGAAACGATTTACTCATTGGTATGAACCGGTACAAACGATTTACCCGTTAGTTCGAATCGGGCCAAACGATTGCTCGGTGGTGTAGACAATATTGCTGTCGATTCAAACGGGTAGAAACGAGCGCTCTGTGGTACAAAAGATTAATCGCCTGTACAATCGATTTACGAATTAGTATGAACGGGTACAAACGGTTGGACGCCGGTACAAACCGTTTCCTCGTTGGTACGAACGGGTATAATCGACTGCTCGTTGGTACAAACAATATACCTGTCGATATGACCGGGTACATGCGATTGCTTGGTGGTACGAACGGGTACAAACGATTGCTGGGTGGTACAAACGTTATACTTATCAGTACGAACGAGTACGAACTGTACTCGATTGTTATATTGTACACCTTCTACAACAAAAATGGCGTGCGTCTGAATCTTCTGGCTACTTTTCACATGTGTTTTTACGTATACTAGAACTCTCCAGTACTTGAACAAAATGGAACAGCATTAGATCGGCGAGGGATGAGAGAGGAGGGATCTCGATTTTTGTGTGGTACAGCTTCCATGAGAAAAGTGATTTCGTGCGGCTGAAGCGTCTTGTTACTTCTCACATATGTTTTCATTTGTTGTACAACTCTCTGGTACTGCAAACAAATATTAGACAACAATAAGTCAACACGGGATGAGAGGTTACGCTGAATGAATGAAAATTTCCTGTGTCTAAAGGTTTTAGCTACTTTTCACGCATTATTTTATGTTAACGAGAAATGTCCAGTACTTCAACAAAAAAACATATTAGGTAACAATAAATCGGCAAAGAATAAGAGGTGAGACTGCTTCATTGTTCTACGGTACAGCTTGCATAAAAAAATATGATTTCCTGCATGTGAAGCCTCTGGTTACTTTTCACATATATTCTCATGGGTACTAGAACTGTTCAGTACTTAAAAAATAATTGGACACCAATTAATCGGCAGGCGATGAGCGGCAACACTGCTCGATTGTTTTATCGTACAGCTTATTAAAAAAATGATTTCTCGCGTCTGAAACTTTCGGCTCCTTTTTCCATGTATTTTTTATCTTTATTACAGGTCACTAGTAGTTGAAAAAAAATTGGACAACAATTAATGGGCGAGGGATGAGCGGTGAGATTGTTCCATTGCTCTACGGTACATTTTCGATTAAAAAAATTACTTCGCGCCCCTGAAGCTTCTCGCTACTTTTCAGACACAGTTTTGTGCTTATTCTAGTACTGTGAAATAAAAAGTAGACAACAATAAGTCATTAAGCAAGGAGAGGTGGCACTGCTGGGTTGTTGTTCGTTGGAGCTGCAATTAAAAAAATATTTTTTGTGTGTCTGAAGCTTCTGAGTACTTCTTACATGTGTTTTCATGTGTAGTGGAACTTTCCGGTACTTCAAAAGAAGGGTTGGACGGCAATGAGGCGGCAAGGGATAAGACGTGAGACTGCTCGATTGTTGTATGGTACAGCTTCCATAAAAAAAATTATTTCGCGGGTCTGAAGCTTGTGGTTATGTCTCACATCACTTTTTATATGTACTAGAACTCTTCAGTAGATAAAAACAAATATTATACAGCAATAAATCGGCAAGGGGTGGGAGATGAGATTGCACGATTGTTGTTAGGTACACCTTTGACAAAAATAATCATAATTTCCTGAGTCTGAAGCTTCCGGCTACTCCTTAGACATGCTATTATCGTACTAGAAATGTCTAGTACTTCAAAGAATATTAGACCGCAATAAGTCAGAATGGAATAGGAGATGAAACTGCTCGATTGTTCGCCGGTACAAACGATTTACTCATTGGTACGCACGGGTACAAACGACTGCTCGGTGGTTCATCCGATATACTGGTCTGTACGAACGGGTACAAACGATTAATTGCCGGAGCAAACGATTTACTCATCGGTACGAACAGGTCCAAACGATTGCTCGGTGGGAAAAACGATTTACTTGTCGATATTAACGGGTCCAAACGATTGCTCGCCGGTAGAGACGATTTACTCATTGGTATGAACCCGTACAAACGATTGTACACCGGTTCTACTCGATTGCTTGATTGTTTCGATTGTTCAATGGTACAGTTTCTATTACGAAAATCATTTAGTTTTAAATTAACGCACTTCGGATTAATCATTGCGACGAATTTCTCAATGATAAATGCTGCGAGTTAGTATGGTAAATATGATAAACATTGATTGCGTGAAGTAGTATGGCATCGATATTCAATTGTCTTCTCCGCGTATCTTTCTTTTCCTTGATTCTCCCTTGACAAAACAAAACACATCCATGGAAAATAATTGAATGCCGAGTCAATAATCTGTGTCAACCGTTGCATCCTGGACGTTACTTTTATCTGCTGTCGGCGTTCTTCGTCTCCGTACTACTCCGAGTTCTCATATTTGCTTCCGCTACCCTATTTTAATTTTCTGTGTTCTGTGTGTTGTTGTTTCTGTGTTATTGTGTGTTGTTGAATTTTTGTGTGTTATTGTGTGTTGTTGAATTTTCGTTTACGTTCAGGTGTGCATGTAGGACCGCGTGAGCGAGCTTTTCCGCGTGCTGGATTTTGTAAAATCACTCTCGCGATGGCAGAGTATACTGCTCGCGAGTATGCGGATATGGTGAGCACTTATGTCGAGTGCAATTACAGTGCTCGTGCCGCAAGTGAACGATATCGGCTATCGTGGCCGGACCGCCGACACCCGAGAGGTACTGTGATCTCCCAAACGCATCAACGCTTCACAGAAACCGGAAGCGTTTTACCGGATCATAGAAACCGGGGTGGACCGCGGACGGCACGCACTGTGCAAAATGAGGATCGGATTATCGAAACATTCGCGCAAAATCCCACGTACGGTATTCGTGGCGTTGCACGGATGCTTGGACTGTCTTACAGCGCCGGCCAACGAACGATGAAAGCAGAAAGGAAACATGCTTTCCATTATACCCGAGTCCAGGGACTCACGGCTCAAGATTATCCCAAACGCCTTGAGTTTTGTCGCTGGGTAGTCGAGCAACAAGAAGCCGACAGAGGATTCACCCAAAAAATAATTTTTTCGGACGAATGCAATATTGGCCGGAATGGAACGCGGAACAGCCACAATTTTCATTGGTGGTCTGACAAGGATGATAATCCTCATCAGACGATTGAGGGATCCTTCCAGCACAGGTTTCAATCCGTCAACCTTTGGGCCGGAATTTCGGGAGGACGTCTGGTAAGAACTGTTTACTTTTTTCCAGAAAGTGTTGTTGCGGCGGCCGTTCCTCCTCCACCGCGAAAAAAAATAAAAATATCTTATAAAGGATACTTTGAACTTTTTAGAACCATCCTTTCGGTTTCTGTACGATTAGATCACGAGTATTTAATGATCAAAGCCAAAAGTGTCATTTTGGATTCGACAGCTGATAACTCAGCGACAAATAATCGCTAAAGGCTCATCAAATTTTCAAATTGAAAAGAATCTGTCTCGCGGTTTCTCCAGAACATCCTTCTAAGAAATATCTATGTTCGTGACCCTTCTGAAAATAAAGGAAAAATGTATACATTATTTATTTCGCTGCATGAAACTTCAAGCTTTAAAATGTTTATTTCTTTTGCTGATCTACGGCCATTTGTCGCTGAGGTGTAGCCGGTTAAATATCACTTAACAATTAAGACTTTTTAAAAATCTTTTAGTTATTGTGCGTAGTGTATATTTTATTGATGCATTATAAATTAATACATCTCTGAATCGCTTGCAGATTGGTCCGTATGAAATTGAAGGGACGTTAACGGCGCAAAAATACGTTGAATTGCTGCAACGACTCCGGCAACTTTGCTTGCGATCGGGAATGCCGCGAGATGAATTTAGCCGAGCGACGTACCAGCATGACGGTGCGCCAGCTCACACGAGCCATCTTGCCCGACACAAGCTTCGCACCATGTTTGGCGGTCGCTTTATCGGCAAAGGGGGAATGCGCGACTAGTCCCCCCGTTCAGCCGACTTAAATCCCCTTGATTTCTTCCTGTGGGGCCATATAAAATCGCGAGTGTATCGGACACCGGTCGATAGTCGTGCAGAATTGCGACAACGCATCGAAATGGCAATGCAATCTGTATCGCAAGAGATGCTACAGCGATGTGTCGGTAGTTTCCTTCGTCGGGCCCGGTGCTGCATTGAGATGGATGGAGGTCGCTTCGAACATCTCCCACATGGACGAGTATATCGTTTGCACCGGCGGTTAATCGTTTGTACCCAATTGCACTGGCGAGTATATTGATTGTACCGCCGAGCAATCGTTTGTACCCGTTCGGATCGGCAAGTATATCCTTTGTACCACGGATCAATCGCTTGTACCGTCCATACTGACGAGTATATCGTGTTACAACCGAGCAAGCGTTTTTACTCGTTCGTACCACCGATCAACCGTTTGTACCCGTTCTTACTGACAAGTACATCGTTTTACCATCGAGCAATGCTTTGGACCCTTCCGTACCGAAGAGTATATCGTTCGTACCCGTTATCGTCGACAAGTATATAGTTTAAACCACCAAGCAATCGTTTGTACTCGTTCGTACCAATGGTTAAATCGTTTGTACCGGCGTTTAATCGTTTGTACCCGTTCGAACTTACGATAGTGTTCGATCTCTCGTTCCAGGAAACTGGAATAATGAGGCGTATGTTACAGGTATGTTATAGGTAAATTATATAGGTATGTTATGGGTATGTTATACAAACCTATAGAAAATAACTTTCAAACTCAGGATGTTTGAAAGACCAGAACTTTTTTGGGTCTTGTGTGAGGGACGTCTAGTTATCGTTTAAAAACTTCATACGACCCAAAACTCGCAGTTATACCATAGCAACTCACTCCTATACGGATATTTTTTTCATATCAATGGTTCATAATTATTAAGGATGTCCGAAAGACTAGATCGCTTTCGGAGCTTGTGTGAGGGACCTCTGGTCAGCGTTTCATAAGTTCATACGAGCCAGAACTCGCAGTTATACCACAGCATCTAACTCCTGTATGGGCATTTTGTTTATAACAATGATTTATAATTATTGAGGATGTTTTAGAGACCAGAACTCCTTTGGACATTGTGTGAGGGATCGCTGATTATCTTTTGAAATATTCGTACGACCCGGAACTCGCAGTAATGTTACAGCATGTCACTCATCTACGGATATTTTGGTTATATCCATTGCTAGCGATTCGAATTAGATTTAACCGATAGAACTATTTACAAACTAGGGCTAGGATGTAGAACTCTCTTAATTTCAACTCTGGCATGGTTAAATTTGCGACATTCGATGAGATGCTATGATTCATTCGATTTCGATAGTAAAATCGATAGAACTATTATTGAAACTGATCAAGAACTGTAAAACTGTACGGGAGATGCCACATTCTATGGAGTTTATTTGTGAGATGCTAACAATCGAGCTGCTAACTTCACACACGTACGGTCCAGCAGTCTCACCTCTTATCCTTTGATGCCTCATTGTTGTCTCGTTTTTTTTTGCAATACTGGAGAGTTCTAGTACATATCTACACATATGCGAGAAGTAACAAGATGCTTCGGACAAACGCCATTTTTATTTGGTGTACATTATTTAGAACTTAGACTGTGTACAATACAACAATCTCGTCTTGTTTTATCTCACGGTCCGGTGATTTATCGAGCCTAATATTTTTTGTCAACCACTAAATATACAAATATGTGTGAGAAGAGGCCAGGAGCTTCGGAAGCACGAAAAAATGTTTTCCATCGAAGGTGTACTATTCAACGGTCTAGCAGTATTGCCTCTCATCTTTTGATGACTTATTGTCTATTACTTGACCAGTACTAGAGATTTATAATCCGGGAAGAGATTATAGATCCGGGAAGTTGCCATGAGCGTGAGTGGCGCGAAATATTTTTGTTCGTGAAAGTTGTACGGTAGAACAATCGAGCAGTGTCTCCTTTCACCCCGTGATGACTTATCTTTATGTAATATTATTTTGTACAGTACATACTATAGAGTTCTGGTGCATATAAAAACAGATGTGAGAGACGAGAAGTTTGAGACACACGAAATCATTTTTATTACGGAAGTTCCACCATTCATTTGAGATATCCAGCGTTGTCACGTCTCATCCCTTGACGACTTATTGTTGTGGAATATTTTTGTCACACTACTAAAGAGTTCTACTACCCATACAAAAAAAAAATGTAACAAGTAGCCATAAGCTTCAGGGGAGCGAAATATTGTTTTTTATGAATGCTGTACCGTGGAGCAATCGAGCAATGTCACCTCTCATCCCTTCATGACTTAAAGTCGTCTAACATTTTTTGTACAGCACTGGAAAATTCTAGTGCATATAAAAACAGATTTACGACGTAAAAAGAAGCTTGCGACACACGTACCAATTTATTTTTTAAGCTTCAGCATACAACATGCTAGTAGTGTCGGCTCTCATCTCTAGCTGACTTACTGTTTCATAGTACTAGAGACTTCTAGTACACATAAAAACATCTGGACAAAGTAGCCAGAAGCTACAGACACACAAAATATTTTTTTATTGACGCTTCACCGCATAACAATCGAGCAGTGTCGCGCCTCATTCCTGGATGATATATTATTGTCTAGTATTTTTTTTCACAGTACGAGGGAGTTCTAGTACACATAAAACTATGTCTGAAAAGTACCCAGAACCGTCAGAGGCGCGAAATTTTGTTTTTCATGGAATATGTACCGTAGAACAATCGAACAGTGTCCCGTTCATTGCTTGCCGCTTTTTTTCCCAATATTTCTTTTGAAGTACTGAAAGGTTCTCGTTGAAATATTAGCAAATGAGAGAAGTAACCAGAGACTTTATATTCACGAGACCTTTCTCGTACTGTACACAAAATATAAGACAACCATAAGTCATCAAGGGATGACAGGTGACACTGCTCGGTTGTTCTACGGTACAACTTCCATGAGAAATTTTTATCGCGCCTCTCAAGCTTACGTAAAGTATTCCAGTACTGTAAAGAAGTGCCAGACAACGAGAAGTGATCAAGGGAGGAAAGGTCCCACTGCTCGATTGTTGTGTGGCGGAGCTTGAATACAAAAAAATGTTTCCTGTGTCTGATGCTTTTGGCTACTTCTCATAGACGTCTTTATGTGTAGGAGAACTCGCCAGTATTTCCAAAACAAATATTGGGCAACTATGAATCGGCGAGGGATGAGAGGTAAGACTTATTGATTGTTGTATAGTACAGCTTTCATAGAAAAAAAAACATGCTGTATTGCCGAAGCTTCTGGCCACGTCTTTGTGTGTAATACAGCTCTCTAGAACTTAAAATGAACCATTAAAAAACAATCAGTCAACATGGGATGTGAGGTCAGACTGCTGTACCGTCCTATGATGCACTATCGGTCAAAAAAATTATTTCGTGCGTCCGACGCTTCCGGCTAGTTCTCACACAGGTGGATTTGAAAAATAGTAGATTTAATCAACCAGCACATTGTGGGATAGAACATGACTGGATTGTTGTATTTTACACGGTCCATAAAAAAAAATCTCTTGTTTCTGAATCGTCTGGCTACTTTTCAAACATGTTCGTATGTGCAGTAGAACTCTTCAGTACTTAAAAAACAAATATATTTATATCGGACAACAATAAATCGGCACAGGGTAATCGACGACACTGCTCGACTGTTGTATGCTACACGTTCCTGAAAAAAAAATAACTTTGCATTTCCGAAGGATCTGGCTACTTCTTTCATATGTTTTACGAGTATCAAAACGCTCAGTACTATAGCAAAAAGTCAGTCACCAAGGAACGAGATGCTATGTTGCTGAAACGTTGAATGGTAAACTTTTGACAAAAATAATCATTTCCTCCGTCCGAAGTTTCTGGCTTCGTCTGACGTGTGTTTTCTCGTGGACTAGAAGACTCTAGTAGTTAAAAAAAAAAATTCTCAAATCATCTTAATGAATCAGCAGAGAGTGAGATACGACAAGAATCGAATCTTGTATTGGACACCTTCTACCAAAAAAAAACGCATGTGCCTGAATATTCTGGCCACTTTTTACATCTGTTGGTTTATGTACTTTAACTCTTCAAATCAAGTTTAAAAAATCATTGGAAAACAATAAATGGACGGCAAGTAAAATGAATAAATAAGTGAGGTTCTTTTATAAAGTCGCACAGATTTCTATGTTTTAGGCGACGCTGGTATTCACATATTCTTAAGAGGAACCACAAACAAAGTCGCCACGCGTTTGGATTTTCGCGATCCATACGTATCGAAAAGTGAAGAATTTATCTCACGCTCTCAAGATTTCATTTTTTAAAATGCGGACACGGGAAATCAACTTTTTTAAATTAAACCTGTACCAAACAACATTGGAAGTTCTTGTTCTATCTTCCTCTCTGCCGATTTATTGAGACTAATATTTTTTTCAACTACTAGAGAATTTTAGAGCAGGAAAGAACAAATGTCAGAAGGAGCCAAAAACTTCGGACGCACGAAATAATTTTTTTGATCGGACCTCTCATTCCAGGTTGACTGATTGATTTCTAATTATTTATTTGGCGTACTACAGAGTTTCGGAACATGTGGAGACACATGGATGAAATAGCCAGAAGCTTCAGAAGTAGAGAATGATTTTTTTCTGGTTAGTATTTCATACAACAGTCGAGCAGTGTGATTTCTCGTCCCCTGCCGATTCGTTATTGTCCAATATTAGTTTTTGAAATACTTGCGGGTTCTCCTACACATAAAAATGTTTTTGAGAAGTGGCGAAAAGCTTTAGAAACAAGTTTAAAAAGCTTTAATTCAAGCCCGCCCACTCTATAATCGAGCAGGGCTAACGGTTCTCCTTTGACGACTTCTCGTTGTTTAGCTCGTCTCTACAGTACTAGAGAGTTACACGAAGTACACACCAAAAGACGATAGAGAAGCAGCCATGAGCTTAAGGGGCGCGAAATAATTTGTTTCATTAAAGTTGCACGGTAGAACAATCGAGCAGTGTCAGGGGACATCTCTTGATAACCTACTGTTGTCTAATATTTTTTTACGGTACCACAAAGTTCTCGAACATATAAGAACATTTGTGAGAAGTAACTAGAAGCTTCAGACGCGGGAAATCATTTTTTTTTTTTTATTAAACCTGTAGCATGCGACGATCGAGAAGTCTCACCTCTCATTCCACGACAATGTATTGTTGTCTAGATTTTTTTCTGAATTCATGGAGAATTCTACTATGCATACAAATATATGTAAAAAGTCGGCAGAATATTCAGGCACACGCATTTTTTTTTTTGCTACGGGGGGTACAATACAACATCTGATTTTTGACATATCTCCTTCTCTGCCGATTTATTGTGACTAAGATTTTTTTTGACCTACTAGCGACTTTTAGTACACGAGAGAACTAATGTCAGACGGAGCCACAATCTTCCAAAGCACGAAATAATATTTTTGATCGAAAGTGTACCATACGACCTTACAGCAGCGCGACCTCTCATCCATTAATGACTGGTTTTGTTCGAATGATTTATTTAGCGTACTAGACAGTTTCAGTACACACATAGGCACTTGGAAGAAGTAGCCAGAAGATTCAGTAACTGTTCTCCCTTGATGACTTCTCGTTGTCTATCACATTTCTACAGTACTAGAGAGTTGAAGTTCAAACAAAAATGACGGAGAAGTAGCCAGAAGCTTGAGAGTCCCGAAATAATTTTTTTCATTAAAGTTGTACGGTAGATAAACATATTCTTACATATGTAAGAAGTAAATAGAAGCTTCAGAACCGGAAAATCCTTTTTTTTATTATTAAACCTGGACCATGCAACAATCGATAAATCTTACCTCTGATGCCTGGACAATTTATTGTTGTCCAGTGTTTTTCTGAATTCCTGGGGAGTTCTAGTACGCATACGAATAGGTATCAGAAGTCGGCGGAATATTCAAGCACACGCGATTTTGTTTGCTAGGAGGTGTACTATACAACATTTGATTCTTGATCTGTCTCCTTCTGTGCCGATTTATTGAGACGAATATTTGTTTTCAACTACTAGCGACTTATAGTACCCGAAAGAACCAATGTCAGACGGAGCCAGAAACTGCGGACGCACAAAATAATATTTCTGATAATACATGTTGATTTTTTTCTGGAAAGTGTTTAATAGAACAGTCGAGCAGTCTGACTTCTCATCCCTCACCGATTCACTGTTGCCCAATATTTCTTTTTCAACTACTGGCTAGTTCTCCTATGCATAAAGACTTATATGAAAAGTAGCCAAAAGTTTCAGACACATGAAACATTTTTTTGTATTCAAGCTCCACCACACAACAATCGAGCAGTGGTACCTTTCCACCCTTAATCACTTCTCGTTGTCTAGCACTTCTCTACAGTATCAGAGAGTTACAGTGCATACAGAAAGATGACAGAGAAATAGCCATAAGCTGGAGAGGCGCGAAATAATTTTATTCATTAACGTTGTACGGTAGAGCAATCGAGCAGTGTCACCTGTCATCCCTTGATGACCTATTGTTGTTTAATATTTTTGTACGGTGCCACAAAGTTTTCGTACATATAAAAACATATGTGAGAAGTCACTGGAAAGTTCAGACACCAGTATTCCATACGACGTTACAGCAGCCTGACCTCTCATCCGTTGATGACTGGTTTTCTTCTATTGATTTATTTAGCATACTGGGAGTTTCAGTATACATGCAGACACATGGAAAAAGTAGCCAGAAGCTTCAGAAATCGAGAATGATTTTTTTCTTGAAAGTCTTCCATCGAACATTGCTCGATTGTTCTACCGTGCAACTTCCATGAAAAAAAAAAGAAAAAAATCGCGCCTCTCAAGCTTATGGCTACTTCTCAGCCATCTTTCTGTATGTACTGTAAGTCTGTAGTACTGTGAAGACGTGCTAGACAACGGAAATTATTCAAGGGAGAAAAGGTACCACTGCTCGATTTTTGTGAGGTGGGGCTTGAATAAATTAATGGTGTCATGCGTCTGAACCTTTTGGCTACTTCTTACATACGTCTTTATGTATAGGAGAACTCTCCGGTATTTCAAAAATAAATATTGGACAACAATGAATCGGCAAGGGATGAGAAATCGCACTGCTCGACTGTTACATGAAATACTTTCCAGAAAAAATTTCATTCTCGATTTCTGAAGCTTCTGGGTACTTCTTCCATGTGTCTTTATGTGTACTAAAACTCTCTAGTATGCTGAATGAATCATTAGAACAAAACCAGTCATCAATGAATGAGAGGTCAGGCTGCTGTAACGTGGTATGGTGCACTTTCGATAAATAATATTGTTTCGTGCGTCCGAAGTTTCTGGCTCCACCTGACGTTAGGTCTTTCGAGTAATGAAAGTCGCTAGTAGTTGACAAAAAATGTAAGTCTCAATGAATCGGCAGAGAGGGAAATAGAAGGAGAATTGAATGTTGAATGGTACAGGTTTAATTTAAAAAATGGATTACCCGTGTCTGAAGCGTCTAGGTACTTCTCACATATGTTTTTATATGAACGAGACCTATCTCGCACTGTAAAAAAAATATTAGGCAACAATGAGTCATCAAGGGATGACACGTGACGCTGCTTGAATGTTCTACCATACAACTTCAATGAAAAAAAATATTTCGCGCCTCTCAAGCTTATGGCTACTTCGCAGTCATCTTTCTGTGTATACTGTGACTCTCCAGTGCTGTAAGAAGTGCTAGACAACGAGAAGTGATCATGGGATGGAAGGTACCACTGCTCGATTGTACTGCGGTGGAGCTGGAATTTAAAAGATTGTTTCATGTGTCTGACGCTTTTGGCTACTTCTCATATACGTCTTTATGTGTAGGAGAACTCGCCAGTATTTCAAAAACAAATATTAGACAACAATGAATCGGCGACAACACTACTCGACTGTTCTATAGAACACTTTCCAGATACAAACAATTCTCGATTTCTGAAGCTTCTGGCTACCTCTTCCATGTGTCTTCATGTGTACTGAAACACTCTCCTGTGCAAAATAAATCATTCGAACAGAACCAGCCATCAATGGATGACAGGTCGGTCTGCTGTAACGTCGTATGGTACACTTTCGATCAAACAGATGATTTTGTCCGTCCGAAGTTTCTGGCTCCGCCTGACATTAGTTGTTTGAGTACTAAAGGTCGCTAGTAGTTGAAAATAAATATTAGTTTCAATAAATCCGCAGAGAAGGAGATAGATTTTTAAAAATGTTACATTGTACCCGTCGTAGCAAAAAAAGAATGCGTGTGCCTGAATATCCTGCCGACTTTTTTTAATCTATTTGTATGCGTACTAGAACTCTCCAGGAATTCAGAAAAAAATCGGGACAACAATAAATTGTCGAGGCATGAGGGGTGAGACTTCTCGATTGTCGTGTGGTACAGGTTTAATTAAAAAAAAAAAAATGGATTTCCCGTGTCTGAATTTTCTAGTTACTTCTCACATATATTTTTTCACGTACGAGAGCATCGCGGTACCGCAAAAAAATATTAGACGACAATAGGTTTTCAAGGGGTGAAAGGTAACACTGCTCGATTGTGCTACCGTACACCTTTGGTGGAACAAATTATTTCGTGTCTCTCAAGCTTTTGCCACTACTCAGCCATCTTTCTGGGTGCACTGTTATTCTCCAGTACTATATAGGAGTGCTAGACAACGAGAAGTGATCAAGGGAGACAAGGTACCACTGCTCGATTGTTGTGTGGTGGAGCTTGAATTAAAAGAAATGGTACCTTGTGTCTGAAGCGTTTGGCTACTTCTCATATACGTCTTAATATGTAGGAGAACTCGCCAGTATTTCAAAACCAAATATTGGACAACAATGAATCGGCCAGGGATGAGAAATCACACTGCTCGACTGTTCTATGGAACACTATGCAGAAAAAAAATATCCTCGATTTTTGAAGCTTCTGGCTACTTCTTCGATGTGTCTTTATGAGTACTGAAACTCTCTAATACGCCAAATAAATCATCAGATAGCATCCAGTCATCAAGGGGTGAGAAGTCAGGCTATAAACAGATATTAATCCGTGCGACCGAAGTTTCGGGCTCTGTTTCACATTAGTTTTTTTCGTGTACTAAAAGTTGCTAGTACTTGAAAAAAAATATTAGCTTCGAAAAGTTGGCAGCGAAGGAGATAGATAAAAAAACATATGTTGTAATGTACACTCCGTAGCGAAAAAAAACTGCGTGTGCCCAAATATTCTGGCTACTTTTTACATCGGTGTGTATGCGTACTAGTATTCTCGGGGAATTCAGAACAAATACTGGACAGCAACAAATGGTCCAGACATGAGAGACGGGACTTCTCGATTGTTGCATGGGACAGATTTAATTTAAAAAACTCGATCACCCGTGTCTGAAGCTTCTAGTCACTTCTCACATATGTACCCATATGTACGAGACCTTCCGCGTACTGTAAAAAAAATATTAGACAACAATAAGTAATCAAGAGATGTCAGTTCAGAGCTCAATTGTTTTACCGTACAAGTTCCATGAAAAAAAATTATTTCGCCCCTCTCAAGCTTATGGCTAATTCTCAGCCATTTTTCTGTGTATACTGCAACTTTCCAGTACTCTAAAGAAGTGCTAGACAACGAGAAGTGATCAAGGGAGGAAAGGTACCACGGCTCGATTGGTGTGTGGTGGAGCTTGAATGAAAAAAATCGTTTCGTGCGACTGAATCTTGTGGCTACTTCTCATATCCGTCTTTGTGTGTAGAACTCGCGAGTATTTCAACAACAAATATTGGACAACAATGAATCGGCGAGGGATGAGAAGTCACACTGCTCGACTGTTCTGTGGATCACTTCCCAGAAAAAAGTAATTCTCGATTTCCGAATCTTCTGGCTACTTCTTCCATGTGCCTATGTGTGTACTGAAACTGTCTGGTACGCTAAATAAATCATTCGAACAAAACCAGCCATTATGAATGAGAGGTCGGGCTGCTGTAACGTCGTATGGTACACATTCGATAAAAAATATTATTTCGTGCGTCCGATGTTTCTGGCTCCGTCTGACATTAGTTCTTTCGTATACTAAAAGTCGCTAGTAGTTGAACAAAAATATTAGTCTCAATGAATCAGCAGAGAAGGATCTAGATAGAAAATCATATGTTGTACTGTGCACCTCGTAGCAAAAGGAATTGCGTATGCTTGAATATTCTGCCGACTTCTTATATGAATATGTATGCGAACTAGAATTCTCCAGGAATTCCGAATGAACACTGGGTAACAAAAAATTGTCCATGCATTAGAGGTGAGATTTCTCGATTGTTGCATGGTACAGGTTTAAAAAAAATGATTTCCCGTAGCCGAAACTTCAAGTTACTTCTCACGTATGTTTTTATATGAACGAGAACTTTGTGATACCGTAAAAAGAATATTAGACAACAATAGATCTTCAAGGAATGACAGGTGACACTGCTCGATTGTTCTACCGTACAACTTTAACGGAAAAAATTATTTCGCGCCTCTCAAGCTTATGGCTACGTCTCTGTCATTTTTTGTGTGTACTTTAACTATCTAGTACTGTAGAGAAGTGCTAGACAACCAGAAGTCATCAAGGGAGAAAAGGTACCCCTGTTCGATTGCTGTGTGATGGGGCTTGAATACATTCTTTTTCTTGTGTCTAAACCTTTTGGCTACTTCCCACATACGTCATTATGGGTAGGAGAACTCGTCAGTATTTTAAAAATAAATATTGGACAACAATGAATCAGCAAGGGATTATATCCAATCACACAGCTCGACTGTTGTATGGAGTACTTTCCAGAAAAAAACATTCTGTCTTTCTGAAGCTCCCGGTTAATTCTTCCATGTGTCGACATGTATGCGGAAACTCTCGAGTACGCTAAATCAATAATTAGACAACATTCAGTCAACAAGGGATGATCGGTCAGACTACTGTACCGTCGTGTATTATACTTCCGATCAAAAAAATTATTTCGTGCGTCCGAAGTTTTTGGCTCTAGCTGACATCTTTTATTTCGCGTTCTAAAAGTCTCTAGTAGTTGAAAAAAATATCAGCCTCAGTGAATCGGCAGAGAGGGAGATAGAACAAGAATTGAATGTTGCATGGTACAGGTTTACGTTGAAAAATCGATTTCCCTCGTCTGAGGCTTCTAGGTACTTCTCGAATGTGTTTTTATGTGTACGAGACCTCCCTCGTACTGCAAAAAAAAATATTTGGCAACAATGAGTTATCGCGGGACGGTAAGTGACACTGCTCGAATGTTCTTCCGTACAACTTCCATGAAAAAAAAAATTATTTCGCGCCTCTCAAGCTTATGGCTACTTATTATCCATCCTTCTGCGTATACTGTAACTCTGCCGTACTGTAAAGAAGTGGTGGACAACGAGAAGTGATCATGGGAGGATAGGTAATACTGCTCGATTGTTGTGTCGTGGAGGTTCAATAAAAAAAATTGTTTCGTGTTTCTGAACCTTTTGGCTACTTCTCATATACGTCTTTATATGTAGGAGAACTCGGCAGTATTTCAAACGCAAATGTTGGACAACAATGAATCTGCGAGCGATGAGAAATCACACAGTTAGATTGTTCCTCGGTACACTTTTCTGAAAATAATCATTCTCGATTTCTAAATCTTCAGGCTACTTCTTCCATGCGTCTTTGCATGTACTGAAACTGTCTAGTACGAAAAATAAATCAATCGAACAAAACCAGTTATTGATGGAAGAGACGTCGCGCTGCTGTAACGTCGTATGATACACTTTCGATAAAAAAAATTATTTCGTGCGTCCGAAGTTTGTGGCTCCGTCGGGCATTAGTCCTTTCTTGTACTGTAAGTCGCTAGTAGGTAACAAAAATACTAGTCTCAATAAATCGGCAGAGAAGGAGTTATATCAAAAATGAAATGTTGTATTGTACCCCTCGTAACAAAAAGAAATGCGTGTGTCTGAATATTCTGTCGACTTTTTACATTTATTTGTATGCGTACTAGAAATCTCCAGGAGTTCAGTAAAAAATCTGGACAACAATAAATTGTCGCGGCATGAGAGGGGAGACTTCTCGATTGTCGCATGGTACAGGTTAAAAAAAAAATTTCCCGTGTCTGAAGCTTCTAGTTACTTCTCACATATGTTTTTATATGTACGAGAACTTTGTCGTACCGTACACATAATATTAGACAACAATAGGTCATCAAGGGATGACAGCTGACACTGCTCGATTGTTCTACCATACAACTTCAACGAAAAACATTATTTTGCGCCCCGCAAGCTTATGGCCACTTCTCTGTCATCTTTCTGTGTGTACTGTAACTCTCTAGTACTGTAGAGAAGTGCTAGACAGCGAGAAGTCGTCAAGGGACGAGAGGTACCGCTGCTCGATTGGTGAGTCGTGGGGCTTGAGTAAATGTTTTTTACTTGTGTCTGGTGCTTTTGGCTACTTATCAAATACGTTTTTATGTGTAGGAGAACTTGCCAGTATTTCGAAAACAAATATTGGACAATAATGAATCGGCAGAGGATGAGAAATCACACTGCTCGATTGTTGTATGGAATACTTCCCACAAAAAATTCATTCTCTACTTCTGAAGCTTATGGCTATTTCTTCTATGTGTCTCCATATGTACCGAAACTCTCTCGTACGCCAAAAAAATCATTAGACAACAATCGGTCAACAAGGGATGAGAGGTCAGACTGCTGTACCGTCGTGTGATACACTACCGAAGAAAAAAATTATTTCGTGCGTCCGAAGTTTTTGGCTCTCTCTTACATCTGTACTTTCCTGCTCTAAAATTCTCTAGTAGTTGAAAAAAATATCAGTCTCAATAATTCGGCAAAGAGGGAGATAGAAGAAGAATCCAATGTTGTATGGTACAGGTGTAATTTAAAAAAAAAACGATTTCCCGTTACCGAATTTAAAAAATCGAGATCTTGAGAGCGTGAGAAAAATGTTTCACTTTTCGATATGAATGGATTCAGCAAATCAAAACGCGATGCGACTATGCTTGTGGTTCCTCTCAAGAACATTTGAATACCAGCGTCGCCTAAAACGTAGAGATTTGCGCGATTTTATAAAAAAAACCTTCCATATTTATTCATTTTACTTGTCGTCGATTTATTGTTGTCCAATATTTTTTTAAGTCTTGGAGAGTTAAAGTACCTAAACCAACAGACGTAAAAAGTGGCCAGAACATTCAGGCACATGGGTTTTTTTTTTTGGTGGAAGGTGTACTATAGAAGATTCGATTCTTGTTGTATCTCACTCTCTGCTGATTTATTGAGACTATTTGAGAATATTTTTTCAACTACTAGATTCTTCTAGTCCTCGAAAAAACACACGTCAGACGAAGCCAGAAACTTCGGACGCAGAAAATGATATTTTTAAATCGAAAGTGTACCATTCAACGTTTCAGCAATATAGCATCACATTCCTTGATTACTGACTTTTTCTATAGTACTGAGCATTTTGATGCTCGTAAAACATGTGAATGAGGTAGCCAGGTGCTTCGGAAATGCAGAGTAAATTTTCTTCAGGACCGCGTAGCATACAACAGTCGAGCAGTGTCATCGTTCATCCTGTGCCAATTCATTGTTGTCTGATATCAATATATTTGTTTTTCAAGTACTGGAGAGTTCTACTACATATAAGAACATATTTGCAAAGTAGCCAGAGGATTCAGAAACAAGAGACTTTTGTTTTCATGGAAGGTGTGGAATACAACAATCCAGTGATGTTATCTTTCCCACAGTGTGCAGATTGATTAAATCTAATTTTTTTTAATTATTAGAGACTCCCAGTAAACAGGAAACCTGTGTTAGAAGTAGCCAGACGCGTCGGACGCACGAAATAACTTTTTTCATCGATAGTGCATTATGCGACGGTACAGCAATCTGACTTCTCATCCCGTATTGACTGATTGTTGTTTAATGGTTTATTTTAAGTACTAGATAGCTATAGCACACACAAAGACACGTGAAAGAAGTAGCCAGATGCTTCGGCATTACAGCATGATTTTTTTTCTATGAAAGCCGTACTATACAACAATCAAGAAGTTATACATCTCATCCCTCGCCGATTCATTGTTGTCCAATATTTGTTCTTGAAATACTGGCGAGTTCTCTTACACATGAGGACGTATATGAGGAGTAGACAAAAGCATCAGACACACGAAACAATTGTTTTCATTCAAGCTCCACCGCACAACAATCGAGCAGTGGTACCTTCCTTCCCTTCCTCACTTCTCGTTGTATATCACTTCTTCACG
This sequence comes from Ophion ellenae, assembly GCA_963210295.1. Classification (NCBI taxonomy): domain Eukaryota; kingdom Metazoa; phylum Arthropoda; class Insecta; order Hymenoptera; family Ichneumonidae; genus Ophion; species Ophion ellenae. The sequence continues at coordinate 13,967,314 of OY723397.1, read as the reverse complement.
CTACTGGACAGATACAGCACAGACAGAAATATGGCTGAGAAGTAGCCATAAGCTTGAGAGGCGCGAAATAATTTTTTTCATCGATGTTGTACGGTAGAACAATCGAGCAGATTCGCCTGTCATCCCTTAATGACTTTTTGTCATCTAATATTTTTGTTACAGTACGAGGGAGGTCTCGCCCATATAAAAACATATGTGAGAAGTAACTAGAAGCTTCAGACACGGGATATCGATTTTTTAAATTAAACCTGTACCATACAACATTCGATTCTTGTTCCATCCCCTCTCTGCCGATTTATGGAGACTAATTTATTTTTTTTAACAACTAGAGCTTTGAGAACACGAAAGAGAAGATGTCAGACGGAGCCAAAAACTTCGGACGCACGATATAATTTTTTTGATCGAAAGTGTATCACACGACCGTACAGCCGTCTGACCTCTCATCCCTTGCTGACTGATTGTTGTCCAATGATTTATTTAGCGTACTCGAGACTTTTAGTACACATGGAGATACATGGAAGACGAAGCCAGAAGATTTAGAAATACAAAATTATTTTTTTCTGGAAATTATTCCATTCAACAGTCGAGCAGAGTGGATTCTCATCCGTTGCCGATTCATTGTTGTCAAATATTTGTTTTTGAAATACTGGCGAGTTCTTCGACCCAAAAAGACGTATTTGAGAAGTAGTGAACAGCTTCAGGAACACGACAATTTTTTTTCCATTCAAGCCCCACGACATCACAATAGAGCAGCGGTACCTTTCCTCCCTTGACGATTTCACGGTGTCTAGCACTTCTCTACAGTACTAGAGAGTTACAGTAAATACAGAAAGATGACAGTAAAGTATCCATAAGAGGCGCGAAATAATTTTTTCCATTAAAGCTGCACGGTAGATCCATCGAGCAGTATCACCTGACGTCGCGTGATGACATATTGTTGTCTAATATTTTTTTTACGGCACCACAGAGTTCTCGTACATATAAAAACATATGTGAGAAGTAACTAGAAGCTTCAGACAATGGAAGTTATTTTTTTATTAAACCTGGACCGTGCAACAAGTGAGAAATCTCACCTCTCATGCCTGGGCAATTTATTGTCGCCCCGTATTTTTTCTGCATTCCTGGAGAAATTCTTGTTCGCATACAAACAGATGTAAGAAGTCGGCAGTATATTCAGGCACACGCAATTTTTGTTTGCTACGAGGTGTACAATACAACACTTGATTTTTTATCTATCTCCTTCTCGGCCGATTTATTGAGACTAATATTTTTTTCCTAACTACTAGCGACTTTTAGTACTCGGAAGAACTGATGTCAGACGGAGCCCGAAACTTCGGACGCACGAAATAATATTTTTGATCGAAAGTGCACCATACGACGTTACAGCAGCCTGACCTCTCATCCATAGATGGCTGGTTTTGTTCTAATGCTTTATTCGGCATACTAGAGAGTTTCAGTACACATAAAGACACATGGAAGATGTAGCCAGAAGCTTCAGAAATCGAGAATTATTTTTTTCTGGAAAGTATTCCATACAAAAGTCGAGCAGTGCGATTTCTCATCCATTGCCGATTCATTGTTGTCCATTATTTGTTTTTGAAATACTGGAGAGTTCTCCTGCCCATAAAGACGTATGTGAGAAGTAGCCAAAAGCTTCAGACACACGACACAATTTTTTTCATTCGAGCCCTACCTCGCAACAATCTAGCAGTGGTACCTTTCCGCCCTTGATTACTTGTCATTGTTTAGCACGTCTGTACGTTACAAGAGAGTTACAGTACATACAGAAAGGTGGCTGAGAAGTAGCCATGGAACACTTTCCAGAAAAAAATCATTCTCGATTTCTAAAGCTTCTGGCTACTTCTTCCATGTGTCTTTATGTGTACTGGAACCCTCTAGTATGCTAAATAAGTCATTAGAACAAATCCAGTCATCAATGGATGAGAGGTCAGGTTGCTGTAACGTCGCATGGTGCACTTCCGATCGAAAATCTTGCTTCGTGCGTCCGATGTACGTCTGCCATTAGTTCTTTCGTGTACTACAAGTCGCCGGTAGTTGAAAAAAATATTAGTTTCAATAATTCGGCATAGAAGGAGATAGATTAAAAATCAAATGTACTGTACACCTCTTAGCAAAAAAAATTGCATGTGTCTGAAAATTCTGCCGACGTTTTAGATCAATTTGGATGCGTACTCGAACTCTCCAAAATTTCAGAACAAATACTGGACAACAATAAACTGTCCAGGCATGAGAGGTGAGACTTCTCGATCGTTGCCTCTAGTCCAGGTTTAACAACAAAAAGAAATATGTTTCTGGTGTCTGAAGCTTCTAGTTACTTCTCATATATGTTTTTATACGTACGAGAATTTTGTGGTACCGTACAAAAAATATTAGATATCAATAGATCGTCAGAGATGACAGGTGGCACTGCTCGATTGTTCTACCGTATAGCGCCTTGAATAACAAAAAAATCCGTGTGTTTGAAGCTTTCGGCTACTTTTTCATTACGTCTTTATGTGTCGGAGATCTCGCCAGTATTTCAAATCCAAATATTGGACGACAGTGAATCGGCAAGGGATGAGAAATCGCACTGCTCGACTGTTGTATGGAATACTTTGCAGAAAAAAATTATTCACTATTTCTGAAGCTTCTGGCTACTTCTTCCATGTGTCTTCATGTGTACTGAAACTCTCTAGTCCGCTAAATAAATCATTAGACAATAATCAGTCAACGAGGCATGAGAGGTCAGACTTAAATACGTTTCCGAATAAATTTTCCGCCGCATTTTATCTGCCGTTTTGTTTTTCTGAAGTCAGACCCCGAATCCGTATTCAGCGACCCCGAAAACCCCCGGGTCCAGACTGTCACCCGAATTGAATACGTTTTCAAAGAGATTTTCCGCTGTACTTTATTCGCCATTTGGTTGTTCCAAATTTTGACTTCGAATTCGTAATCAGCGACCCCGAAAACCCCGGAGTCCAGTCTTTAACCCGAAATGTATGCGTTTTTGAAGATTCTTTCCGCCGCCTTTTATCCGCCGTTTTTTTTTATTTCACTTTGAATTCGTAATCAGCGACGCCAAAAACGCCCCGAGTCCAGACTTTTACCCGAATTGAACATGTTTCCGAAGAAATTTTGTTTTTCGAAATTTTGACTTCGAATTCGTACTGAGCGACCCCGAAAACCCCCGAGTCCAGACTTTCACCCGAATTGAGTACGTCTTTGAAGCGTCTTCGAAGCGTCAGAGGCGCGAAATATTTTTTTTTCATGGTATCTGTACCGTAGACCAATCGAGCAGTCGAATATTTCTTTTGAAGTACTGAAGGGTTCCCGTTAGCATGAAAACAAATGTGATACGTAACCAAAGACTTTATATGCGCGAAATAGTTTATTTTCTATGGAAGCTGCACCGTAGAACTATCGAGCAGTCTCACCTCTCATTCCTTGTCGACTTGTTGATGTTTAATCTTTCCTTTTGACGGACTAAAGAGTTCTAGTTCACATAAAAGGATATGTGAGAATTAGCCATGAACTTCAGACACACGAACCAAATTCTTTCATTGCAGCTCCACCACACAACAATCGAGCAGTGTCGCCTCTCATCCCTCGATGACTTATTGTAGTCTAGTATTTTTTACAGTCCTGGAGAGTTCTAGTACATACAAAGACATGTATGAGAAGTAGCCAGAGGCTTCAGAGGAGCGAGATATTGTATTAAAATAAAAGCTGTACCGCGCAACATTTGAGCAGTCCACCTCTAATACCTTGATGACTCATTGCTGTCTAATATTTGTTTACATTACTAGAAAGTTATAGTACATATGGAAATAGATGTGAGCAGTGAGCAGAACCGTGACACATACGAAACAATTTTTTTTATGGAGGCTTCACCGTACAACATTTGAACCGTATCATTATTCATCTTTAGCTAACTTATTTTTTACAGTATTTCTTCCACAATACTAGAGACTCCCAATGTACATGGAAACATGTCTGAGAATTAGCCAGACGCGTCGGAGGCACGAATTAGTTTTTTTTTAAATGGAAGCTCTAGCTTATAACAGTCGACTAGTCTCATTTCTTAATCCTTTCACTCATTGTTGTCTAATGCAAGCAATATTTTTGACGTGCTAGAGAGTTCTAGCGCACATAAAAACATGTCTGAGAAGTAGCCAGAAGCTTCATACTCACGAACTAATTTTTTTATAGAAGGGTACCATGCAACGGGCGTGCAGTATCATTTGTCATCTCTTCATGAGTTATTGTTGTCTAATTTTTTTCTACAGTCCTAGAGAGTCACACATAAAAACCTACGTGAGATGTAGTCAGAAGCTTCAGCGCCCAAAATTATTGTCCTTTATGAGCCTGGAGTATACAACAATAGAGCAGTCGCATCCCTCATGTTTTCGTGAGTTGTTATTGTCTAATATTTTTTTTTTACTGTACAAGAGACTCTTTCTATACATCAAAACATGTCTGAGAAGTAGTCCGGTGCTTCAAACGCGCGAAATAATTTTCTTTTTGTCGAAGCTGCGCTACAACTATCGATCAGTCTCATCGCTTCTATCGTGCTGACCTGTTGCTGCCCAACCTTTCTTCGGTGTATTACAGAGTGTTAGTACACATGAAAACATATGGGAGACGAAGCCAGAAGCTTTAGACGCAGAAAATTATTTTTTCGGTCAAAGGTGTACGATACAGCAATCAGGCATTATCATCTCGCATTCTTCGCTAACTGTGAAGGCGGTACCTAAAATCACGAAGAAAAACACACAAAAGACCTCGAACTAGCACCTCGTGTATTTTGGTGAGGAAAAACGTATTAAGACCGAATTAAGAAGCGTGCTCCGCTGTGCGCGTGGCAAGAGAGAAGAATGCGGGACGAATCTCTTCATGGCGCGTATCGCGGCGTGAACGCGCGTAAGTCGGCGTATGGCGCGACGTGCGAATCGCACGACCGTGCTTCCACACTAACGTATTGTCGCCCAATTTTTTTGCCTAAGAATTCTAGCGCGCATGAAAGCACATATGAGAAGTAGCCAGCAGCTTCAGACTTGAGAATTGTTTTTTTCAATGCAAACCGTACCATAAAGCAATCGAACAGTTTCATCTCTTATCCTTTACCGATTTATCGCTGCACAATATTATTTTTTTAAGTACTGGAGAATTCTAGTACATATAAAAACAGATTTGATACGTAACCAGAATCTTCAGACGTGCGAAATGATTTATTTTACGGAAGCTGTACCATGCAACAATCGAGCAGTTTCAACTTCCATCCCTTTCCTGTTTATCGTTGTACAATTTTTTTTAAGCACTGGCGTTTAGAAGCATCAGACACACCTAACAATTTTTATCATTGAAGCACCACCGCACATCAATCGAGCAGTGTCACTGCTCATTCCTTTATGACGCATTGTTGTATAGGATTTTTTTACAGTTCTAGAGAGTTCTAGTACACACAAAACCGTGTCTGAGAAATAGCCATATGCTTTAGAGGTGGGAAACAATTTTTTTAAAACAAAACCTGTACCTTAGCACAATCGAGCCGTGTCAACCCTTATCCCTTACTGGCTTATTGTGTCTATCAGTTTTTTCACAGTACTAGAAAGTTACAATACACACAACATCGTTTTGTGTACTAGAGACGTACTCTGAGAAGTAGCCAGATGCTCCAGCGACACGAAATAATTTTTTAAATGACTGTACGTTTCATCCATTGAGCAGTGTCACCTTTCATCCCTCCCTGACTTATTGTTGTATAGTATTTTTTCAAAGTACAAGAGATTTGAAGTATACACGAAAATATGCCTGAGAAGTAGCCAGATGTTTCTGAGGCGCAAAATATTTTGTTTTCATGGAAGTTGAGCGGTACAACAATTGAGCAGTCTTGATTCTCATCACTTGCTGACCTATCGAACTGCGAATCGTCTTGTCGAATGCTGACTAGCCGTATATTTTTTTCGAAGTAGTACAGGAAATCAGATGGGAGAAGGAGCCAAAAGCTTTAGACGCATGGTACAATCTTTTTGCTCGTAGGTATACGATACAGCAATCGAGCAGTATTTTGGTTTATTGGTTTTTTTCCCTTAGGTACACGCTTTTCGCGTTTGTTACCTATTCTTTTCCTTCATTGTGCCCGTTTCTTTCCTCTACTGTTTACTCCTTTTTTCTCCTTGCCCCCCCCCCCCCCTCTTGCGGCCGCAGCCGACTTCCCCCTCTGTATTATATTCATCATGACATTTCTGTCATGGGTATAGGGAAACTGCGGAAAACCTATACCAATACAGCCGGTCATCGAGTTCGCCCTCCAGTCGTGGAACTAGTCTTATTTCGCCGCGAAATGCCGAAGAAAAACCTTTCACGACGAAATGTACGCGACTGGGATTCGAACCCGGGACCTCCCGGTCCGCTGGTTTAGTGGCGAGCACGCTAACCACTAGACATCGCACCGGTCAATCGAGCAGTATTATCTATCCTTCTTCGCTGACTTTTTGTTGTTTAATTTTTCGTTGAGTACCGCAGGCCTTGGGCCACAGTAACGGGTACAAATTCATGTGCGAATGTAACTTTTTTTTCGCATGAAAAGGTGATTTACTCATAAAATTGATTACACATCTATTTAGTATGATTCTCAAGCTGTTAGAATTTTTTTTTTTTTCGATGTACAAAATGGCCGACTACTCGAAACGTCTCGAAACAGCTTTTTCCAATTGGCGTGACAAATAACTTCAACAATTTTCACTCGATTTACTTCAAATTTGATAGTTATGTACCTAATTGCATTTCGCAGAGAAGTACGTACGGAGTTTCTGATTAATCGAAAACTTTTCATTCTATGAGCAGTTTATGAGGAGTTATAACGAAATTTTTCACTGTAAATTCATTTTTTAAGTTCAAATACCTACAACTTTTGAATAAAACGATATTTTTTAATTCCGTATGTACTGCTCTGGGTATTCTAATGCAGATTGACGAGAATTTTTGTTTTTCGTTGTAGGTAAAAAATTGTGGATGCTAAATGTCACGCCGCGGAGTGCCTAAAAAAAGATAACAAAAGAAAATATTAGTAGTCAGCCATGTTGTACATCGAAAAAAAAAATTAGAACAGCTTGATATTCATACTAAATAGATGTGTAATTATTTTCATGAGTGAATCACTTTTTTTTATGCGAAAAAAATGTTAAATTCACACGTGATTTTATACCCGTTACTGTGGCCTAAGGCCTTAAGATGTCGAGTTCCCATGAAAACACACATGAGAAGTAGCCAGGAGCTTTAGACTAGCCGAATGATTTTTTTAATGGACACTGTACCATGGAACAGTCGAGCAGTCTCATCGCATTCCTTTCTAACTCATTGTTGCCAAGTATTTTTTTAAAGTACTAGGGAGTTTTTGTGCACATGAAAACATACCTGAGATGCAGCCGGAAGCTTCAGACTCACGACATAATTTTTCAATGTCGAAGGTGCACCGTACAACAATCGTGCAGTCTCATTTCTTATTCCTTCGTGACTTATTGTTATCTTATTATTTCTTTACAATACTAGAGAATTCGCGTGCACATAAAAACATATATTAGAATTAGCCAGAAGATTCAGACAATTGAAATGATTTTTTCACGGAGCTATACTATAGACCAATCGGCAGTTTCAAGTCGCATATCTTGCTGAGTCATTGTTGTCTAATGTTTTTTTGATTACTAAAGTGTTCTAGTACATATTAAAGATGTACCATCCTACGTTTCAGCAGTATCACCTCCCTCCCTTCATGATTGACTGTCGTCTAATATATTTTCTTTCCTTTTGTACGAGAGAGTTCTAGTGCACATAAAAACATCGGTGAGAAGTAACCAGAACGGTCAGTTGCGCGAAATATTGTTTGTATGGAAGCTGCACCCGATAGCAATCGAGTGTTTTTCTACTTCACTCTATGCTGATTTATTCCGGTCTAATATTTTTTTATAGTACTAGACCGTTATAGTACTATAACGGTCTAGTGTGATCGTGATGTAAATTTTGAGCCGAAAGATTCTATTGGGCATCAACTAGGCTTCACCGCACGCAAATTGGAACCCATTAATAGGCACGAATCGGACCTTCCTGTAGCCATTTTCAAAGTGAACGCCTTACGCGTTGAGTGCTACATTACCGCTGGCGCCTATATTAATGGACAAAAAGTACAGACAATTCACGAATTTTTCCATCTGTGCCACCGGGCTATAAGATCATTGAAGTTCCCTCCCACGCAATTTATCTGCCAATCACGAGCCGAACGATAGGCGCGATACAGCTTCGCATAGTGGATCAGGACGGTGATTTGGTCAATTTCCGGGGTGAAGTGATCACCATACGCCTGCATATAAAGTCGTGATGGTTATAGTTTTCAATGGATCTTCCAATAACAATAAACGATAATGGATAAAAACAATCAGTCGTCGGCCAGCGCCCAAAGTGCTAACACCTCAAAACGTGCTACTCTTGAAGAGTTTGGGTCTCAAATTGCGTGGCAAAAGCGTGTATAAAATTATTTAGTCTGCGCTCTGTGCATCTGTTGCGTGAAATGGAAGAAGAAATCGTAAACATTCAGACACCCGTGGTCTTTGATGAATCCATCATGCATTGTGAGATTCACGCTCATCAGCCATATGCGTCTTCAACCTCGATATGGCCCATCTGGGGTCAAGAACCATTTGACGATAGATCTCTAAAGTTTATAATTTTTCCGAGAAAAATCCCGACTTGTCAGGACATGTCTCGGGTGTCGGCGAGAGTCGTGACAGGAGTGGACACGCATACAAACATTTTAAAGATTTCGGAAACGAAACCAAGCGCATCACACCTGCATCACATAAATAAACGGCTTTGAAAAGCCGTCCCCTTCATGTATCGCTTCAAATTAACGAAATTTTCCTACCCATATATGGCCATTAAAAGTACACATCGTGTGTGTTAGTTTTATTTTCACACAGACTAAATAGTGTAGAAAGAAAAACACTGCATCGATGTCAATCTCTTTTTATGTCTATAATAAATTAGGACATTTATGGGTTTTCAACGTTCACTCACCACTACCTGACCCCCCGCCCCCACAGAACACTCGTCGACAGCGGCCTCCCCCTCCCGCCAGTCGCTCTTCGAACCACCCGGCTACCCCCTCCACAGAGACCCCTGGCAAGACGCCACGTCATGCCGGCGTTGCCCCCCCCGCTCTCCACCACGCACTTGGCTTTTCCGCGCTGGACCTCGCCGCCCCGCTCCCCCTGAGATGCCGCCCCATGGTCCAGAATCGGCCTAGCTCTTCTACTAATAGTAATTATCACATTGCTTTTGGCATTATATAAAACCTAAGGTTGCGCTTGTGAACACACGTCATGAAGATCTTCTGTTAGGCAGCATTTACTATTTCGTATTTCACTCTTGGTTTTTACAAAATGTCTTTCCTTTGGCTCTTGTTGGTTTGCGGGTACTACTAATTTTGTGCACGACGAAACTTGCGACACGGCAGTAGATTGCTTAAATTGAGACTCTAAAAGACTAGCGATACCATGGTGTGGGCGTGCTACATTTTGGGTAGTTCCTTCAATAGAAATTTCTTCCTTAACAAAATTGTCAGTTTTACCACGTGGATCATTCACCGGGTTCATCTTAACATATGTCATTTGCGTAACTTGATATGATTTTTTATTTTTCACTCTCCAGGCCACAGTCGACGCGATTGCTGTTTGCTTTTTTCTACCTTTTCTAAGGGCCGTTTGTAATCAGTTCCTGTCATATTATTTTTAGTACTGCGCTCTTTCAGAATATGATCGTTATTTTCACCACCCGGATGACTTTTCATATCCACCTGCGTTATCTGAACATCTTCCAGTTGCAAAGGCTGACGCAATTTTTTTTGTTCGCTGTCGATGCGAGAGCCCTTGCAACAGCTTTTCGCTTCGGTTTCACCTTTTGTACAGGCAATATGACATTCATGTCGATGTTTTCACGTGGAAAATGTTCGATATATTGCAACTCAAGCATCTTACACAAATGTACACGCATACCTGGCTGAAAATACCGCACTTTCTCTGGTATCAATCGATACAATATTGATACGGCGAATGCCATTAAGTACAATCCACAATCATTCAAATTTGGCTGCTTATCTATCGATAGAAACACGATTGCACCGTTCTTATCGAAGTCATAGAATGGAAATAATCTTTCGAGATAAAGTTTATGAAACTAATGCAGCCTGTTGCCACATGCAGAGTCGTAAATGTTGATTTTCTTCCCATCATAAAAGCTGCAAAACCCAATGGCCTGAAGATTCTTTCGCGTTTCTGTTTTCTAGGACTAACTCGCTACAGCTGAATAATATTTGGGCATGTTTGCTTGTACAGCCTGTATAGACTCGAGAAAATAGATGTGCTGTGGTTGCATGCCAAGTTCGAAATCTGCAGTCTCGATAAATAATTTTGCAAATGCTTCAATGTCATCATCATCGACGCAATCGTCATTAATGATACGATTTTTCTGACGAAATGCGTAATCTGGTCCTGTAATCTGGTTTTCGGTATAGTCGCTTTCAAAACGGAATCGGCACCTTCGCCGTCCGAATAATTTTTTGTTTTCACCCGGATCGTCTGAACACCCACGGGTTGTGAAGATTGATACAAATGTCTACGTTTCGCTTTCGATGCCGTAGCCGACGCAACAGCTTGTCGCTTCTTTTGGACCTCTTTCAGAGACAAGATTACATTTGTATCAATGTTGTCACGTGGAAAATGTTCGATACGTTGCAGCTCAATCATCTTAAGCAAATGTACACGCATACCTGGTTGGAAATGCCGGACGTTTTCCGGTTTCAATCCATACAATATTGATACTGCAAATGCCATTGAGTATCATCCACAATCATTCGAATTTGGTGGCTTATCAACCGATGGAAACAAGATTGCACCGTTCTTATCGAAGTTATAGAAGGGAAATAATCTTTCGAGATAAAGCCTATGATGCTTATGCAATGTGTTGTGGCCTACAGAATCGTAAATGTGATTTTTTTTCCCGTCATAAAAGCGACAAACCCAATGACCTCCTGAAGGTTCTTCAAGCTTTTCTGGGACTAACTCACTACAGCTGAATAATATTTGCACATGTTTCTAATTTTTTTGGTACAGGCTGTATGTACACGGATAAATAGATGTTACACTGAGGTTGCATCAGAGATTCGAAATCAGTAACCGCGTTATGTAGTTTTTCAAATGTTTCAATGTGATCATCATTGAGCCAATGGCCATTAATGATGCAAAACTTCTGGCGTATGTCGTACTTTGATTGTGCCATTTATAATGATCGATTGTGTCAAAATCTACGGCCTGTTACACTAAGCGCTCAACTTTTTGCACCACGGATGGATTACAAAATGCAGGAAGTACAATAGCTTGAGACGCTGAAAAGCTGCCAACAAAGTTTTGTGACTACAAAAGTAAGCACTCAAACTCTTAATCCCAGGATAAGTTCCAAGATACAAAGACTGAGCAGGTTAAGGCGCTTGAAAAGCTGCCGATTCGGTTACTTGAATAGAATTTTGTGATATTTTAATTTAAAACTAGTCTATCGACTAGTCAGCTGCCAATCCAATTATTTGAAATGTATTTTGTAATGGGTTTTAATTTTTAAAAAGGAGAGGAAAAAAAATAAAGGAAGAAAAAACAAAAGGACTGGATTCAAAAAAAAATCGCGAGTTTTCGCAATGAAGGTTTCCTGAAGAAAAAAAATGTTGAACCCACAAACGTAAAGGTCAACAAACGTTTGGAAAATAGTTACAAAATTCTAAGTAAGCCAATAAATCACATTACATTGGTCAACTGTCATTAGATTTTCAATGTGTTGCCGCGTTTTCGCACAATATTGAGACAAAGTTTAAAGTCGTGTGCTATAAGGCCATATCTCACTGTATAAAGAGTCGCGGTATATCGTCAGTTCATCAGTGGCATCAACATTGGCGGCGTTGTCAGTGGCGTAGAATTTTTTTTTATTACTTGGCGTCAAGACCCTGCCGTGTCACTTGTTGTATTATAAGGTAAACAGAATATAACGATTAGTGATATTCGATTCGGTTATGCCCACGCTTGTATGACTACTGTCGAATTTTCCTTAAATAATCAAGTTTTCGTGAAGAAATTGTGAAGAATACATCTGTGTTGTGCAATTGGATGTAATTATTGCCTATTATGTTGTCCATTCATATAATTTTAGCACAGGGCTGACACCGCAAAAATGAACCACGCGCGTTGACAGCTTCGTTTGTTTACGTTATGTGTACGTGGCGCCATCTGCGCTGAGCTATGCGTATGAATTTGCAAATAAAAAATATAGTCCCTAGTACTTTTGAGTGTGCTCTTTCAGAATCCGGGGTTGAAATTGAGTTTTATCCTCTAGAAATAAAATATGGCCGCTTTTAAACGAACAAAACTCAAAAAATCGATGACATTTTTTTCAATATTTTTTTCTCATAGCAGACGCTCGAAGACCCTCCCCTTTTTTCAACGATAAGTGCATAAAATGGTTTTAGTTAAACGACGTATTTTTTAATTTGCCGTAATCAATATTTTCACCCCAAAAATGGCGTTTTTCACCCCTTGAGCGGCGAGAAAAATTTCATGCTTCGCGTAAAAAAGAAAAAAACATCGGACCTTCAGAAAAACTGGTATCCCGGCATTTTTGAGGTCGCTGATTACGATTCTGCCTTCAAAATAAAAAATTCAAAATGGCGGATCCAATATGGCCGACCAAAAGTGCAAAAACTGATTTGAAACGGATGAAATGTGGCACTCGGCGGTTTTCGAGGTCGCTGATCACTATTCTGCCCTCAAAATATAGAAATTCAAAATGGCGGATCCAATATGGCCGATCCGAATGCAAAAACTGATTTGAATCGGATGAAATAAAAAATGGTGGATAAAATTTGTTTACTTCCAAGTTCACATTATGATTTTACCCTTAGCGCAACCCAGAGGTAACGGCGTGGACGCGGTAAAATGATGTCTCCTTTGGGGTGCTCCCCTTGGGATGAGTCCCCTTGCCTCTCACTATTTGGGGTGCTTGATTATAGTGAGTCCCCTTGCCTCTCACTATTTGGGGCGCTTGATTATAGTGAGTCCCCTTGCCTCTAATTATTCGGGGTGCTTATTTATAGTGAGTCCCCGTGCCTCTCATTATTCGGGGTGCTTGTTTATAGTGAGTCCCCTTGCCTCTCACTATTCGGGGTGCTTGTTTATAGTGAGTCCCCTTGCCTCTCACTATTGGGGGCGCTTGATTATAGTGAGTCCCCTTGCCCCTCATTATTCGGGGTGCTTGTTTATAGTGAGTCCCCTTGCCTCTCATTATTCGGGGTGCTTGTTTATAGTGAGTCCCCTTGCCTCTCACTATTCGGGGTGCTTGTTTATAGTGAGTCCCCTTGCCTCTCACTATTCGAGGTGCTTGTTTATGGTGAGACCCCTTGCCTCTCACTATTCGGGGTGCTTGTTTATAGTGAGTCCCCTTGCCTCTCACTATTTGGGGTGCTTGATTATAGTGAGTCCCCGTGATTTCTTTTCAAATATGGACTGCAAAATATAAATTACAGTTTTCGCAGAAAATATTTGTTCTTATTGGACAATTGGGGCAGCGTTTTTGTTTATTTTGTGAAATTGTTTTATGTTTTTCCCGTTTTTTTACACGATGAATATAATTTTTAGCTATCGACATTGTAAATTCTTTAGTTCCAACTTTTCTCTTGTCTTCCCCAGCTGCGTTGAATATTACAGGATTTACTACGGCAGCCTGGATGAGCCTCATGAAAACTACCAATGTCCATTTTTTCGATCGAATACTTGGCAGCACGTTGTTACAGTGTCCATCGTGAACATCAACCCCACACATGAACCGATTGTAAAGGTGAAAGGATTGTGGAAACAATGTCCCGATTTTGGCTTTTTCATTCGAATGGTACCTCTTTGATGGCAATAATGGAGTAACCCCTGCAGCTGTAGATAAGATCGGCACTAATATTGAATCCATTACAGTGATGTAATTGATTCCACTGTTTTGATCATGCTTCACTGCATATGTTCCTCGTGGAGACTTCTTATCGATGATATTTTTTTCAGGTACTCGATTCTCTCTAACAGTTCCGGTGCGTTTTGATTTCAATCTCTTCAAATGTACAACAAGATCTACATTTATGAAAAAGTTATCAAAATGAAGATGATACTGAGAAATTTTTCCAGCAGCTGTCATTTCAAAAAATGGTTTTAATAAATTCATTACCACGCGAGAACCTAATGCGCATGTAGTCAGTTTGTCTCCAACTGCAGAATTTTTTCCAGAATATATGTCAAGATTCAGCAAGTACCCATCAGCAGTGCAGAGGCCCCAACATTTAATTCCAAAACGTGTAGATTTCCCACGTATCAACTGTTTCAATGAATTTTTAACATACGATTTAGCCATCATTTCATCTACCAACAGAGCAGATCCCCAGATGCCATACTTTAGAATATTTTGTTGGAATAGTTTTATCAATGCTCGAACCCGCCACCCCTTATCGTTATTATCAGCGTCCTTGGACTTCGATGATTTCAATTTGGACTTGATTTGCTCAAACTTAGTACGAGTCATTGCTGAAGCAACTACTTCGCAAGTTAGAAAGGGATCGGTTGACCAATAATCTCTCTGGGATTTTCTTTTATTGAATGAACTCATTATTTCCAATAAATGTATCTAAATCGCCCAATGATAAATCAAAACCATTTTTCTTACATGCATCGATAATGTATTCTTTCATTTCAATTGAAAAACAGTCTCAAACAGTTCTAATGGCTCGCTTTTTCGAATTTAACGCTTTTCAGACGTAGACAATAGTATTTCATTTTTAATCTTATCAGAATACTTTTTTCACCATTCACCCATTGAAATTCATGATCCTTTCCCAGCTTAACTTAATCTGCTTGCTAACTTTTTGAAGCTCTCCTAAAAGTGACACTCGGTCATTTTTCGTCACGGTCGGAATCAGAACCGGAATAAGAATCGTCTGAAGAACCAGAATCATGCGGATTCGGTGTTAGAATAGTATCATCATCTTCTGAGGCATGTGTTTCATCACCAGAATCAGGAGAAACATCACGTCTCGGTCGTTTTTGTGACATTGCGTAGGTAAATATAACAAAAAGTCGAGATTTGATATAACTTAGTTGATTTATAGGATTCAAAGAAATTCGCGTCAAGATTGATCTGATACAGAAGATTTTGCGTAATATCGCCGTAACAAAGTATATATAACGTATATTACAAATGTACAAAGAGCCTAAAAGTGTTTGAAAGATATATTCCGAAGAATATTTCATGAAAGAAACTCTTCAGAGTGTGAAACGATTTTCGCACATAATATACCCCGATCTCATTCCGCCGATATGATCAAGTTTTAGTACCGTAGTTCAAAGAGTACTGTTTTATTGATGATTTTATTTTTACTCTAACGCTATTATATTAAATTCGCTAAAAAAAATGTAATAAATTCGACAAGAAATCACTACAGAATAGAAGTGTCATACGTTATAAATTCTCAACTCGTCCATAAAAATCCAAAAATCGATAAACACTTGAGGAAAAGTGCATATTTCTGCTACTTCAAACTTGTAGTTTCTCATTGGAAAATGATCGGAATAAAACCTTATTTCTTTTTTTTTTGTGCTCCAACGATGTCAACTTTTGTGCCAACTGAACAACATTTGCGGGAAGCACTGCTTTTTTGCTTCAACTTGAAGAAAAGTGCAGCTGAAGGGCATCGATTGCTGTGTGAAGCGTATGGAGAGCATGCTCTATCAATAAGAACATGCGAGTATTGGTTCCGGCGTTTTAAAGGTGGCGACTTTGACATCACTGACAAAGAACGCGACGGGAGGCCAGTAAAGTTCGAAGACGCTGAGTTAGAAGCATTACTCGACCAAGATTCATGCCAAACTCAAGGGAGCTTGCTGAAACCTTGGGAGTGACTCAACAAACGATTTCAAACCGTCTCAAGGCAATAGGTATGGTGCAAAAAAAACGACATTAGGTTGCGCATGAATTCAAGCTAAGAGACGTCGAACGCCGTTTTTTCACGTGCGAACAACTGCTCCAAAGGCAAAACCGGAAGAGTTTTTTGCACCGAATAGTGACGGGAGACGAAAAGTGGATCCAGTACGACAATCCAAAGCGCAGAAAATCGTGGGGTAAGCCCGGCCATGCCTCAACCAACGGCCAAACCGAGTATTCAAGGCAAGAAGATAATGCTATGCATCTAGTGGGATCAACTCGGAGTTATCTACAATGTGCTACTCCAGCCTAACGAAACTATCATTGCGAAACGTTATAAAAAACAATTGATGCAGTTGAGTCGAACATTAAAGCTTAAATGAGTATGAGTGGTGTGCGGCCGTGTTGATTATACGTGATTGACTCGGATCAACTCGGATCAACTCGGAGTTATCTACTATGAGCTACTCCAGCCTAACGAAACTATCACTGCGAAACGTTATAAAAAACAATTGATGCAGTTGAGTCGAACATTAAAGCTTAAATGAGTAGGAGTGGTGTGCGGCCGACGTTGATTATACGGCCGTGTTTTCAACTTATTTTACATGGCAGAAGAAAATTTATCAACAAATTTCTGGATTACCAATGGGATCACCTCTTGCTCCGATACTATCCAACATCGTTATGATTGATTTAGAAAAAAATTGCTTAGAAAAATTAAAATTCTCACTGCGACTATACAAAAGATATGTTGACGACATTATTATTGCTTTGCCAACTGACAAAATAGAATCCACAATCAATATTTTTAACTCATATAATTCAAAATTACAATTTACATCAGAAATACAAGAAAATAATAAAATTCCTTTTCTTGATATACTCTTAATCCGCAATCAAAGTTCAATCATCACAAATTGGTACAGAAAACCTACTTGGTCTGGCAGATTTATAAACTTTTTCTCACACCACCCACTTTCTCAAAAAAAAGCTATAATTTACATGTTAGTTGACAGAGCAATAAAACTATCTCATCCGTCCTTTCACCATAAAAATCTTCAACTCATTAAGAACACAATGACCAAAAATTGCTATCCGATTTCTTTCACAGAAAAAAACAATAAAACAAAGACTTGCTTTAATCAACAATCAAAATAACAAAAATAAAAACTTTGACTCCTCCAGACTAATAAATCTACCATACACAAAAAATATCCATCACCAACTAATTCGTCTTTTCAAACAATATAATATAACATTAGTCACAAACAACAAACACAATATCTTATCGATCACAGGCCCCACCAAAGACAAGATTGAAAACAGCAAAAAATCTAACATAGTATACAAAATTGATTGCAATGATTGTAACTCCG
Source organism: Ophion ellenae (assembly GCA_963210295.1). Taxonomy (NCBI): domain Eukaryota; kingdom Metazoa; phylum Arthropoda; class Insecta; order Hymenoptera; family Ichneumonidae; genus Ophion; species Ophion ellenae. The sequence continues at coordinate 13,949,897 of OY723397.1, read as the reverse complement.
CATACATAGGCCAAACAAAACGATACCTTAAAAACAGAATCAATGAACACAAAAATAGCCTAAAACATACCAACACAATACACACAGCTCTAGCACAGCACGCAATAGAACAAAAACACGATTTCAAATTTCACGATGTTAAAATTTTAAACAATGAAAAATGGCTCAAAAAAAGATTGATCCTAGAAATGATACAAATCAAAGCGCATCCCAATGCCATCAATTTTAGAACTGACATAAAAAATCTTAGCTCAATATACAATTTAATAATATAATCATAACAATATTTTATCACCATAACTACACACGTCAATTTTAAAACTCGTGACTAAATTTAAAAACTCTTGACACAACATTTTAACCTCTTAACATGACACGGGCACCCCCAAACTCTTGACACAGCACTGACAAAGGATCATTCTCCCTCTCTCCAGAAACAATACATTTGCCACTTAGTCTTTCTCGAACTCTCTTGGACGTCACTACTCGACATGTAGAGCAGAGAAATTTTTTTCTAATTTTCTTCTTTGTGCTTGTGAGGATATATTCAGTTTATTTCAATAGGTAATTACCACTTTCACACAACATTTCATTAATCAAGACAATAAATCAAAATAAAGTTTCTTTTACCATACCAATTTTTCGCAGATAATACAATCACCAAAAAACGATTATATCTATCAATTGAAATATAAATAAACGGTTCGAAATAAACTCTCCGAATCAACCTCACGTGACAGTATTTCATCATCAAACATACTGTCAACATCAACCATCCTCCAAGCACAAACCAAAAGAAAACTAGAAATATTGACAATATTCAGGTTCGTTATCTAACATAATTCTTATCTCTCTTACAATAACTTGTTATAAATAATCACTCACACAATATCAACATGATTAGAAAAATTATGAGAAAAAAACTGACACAAAATTTACACGAATCATTAAAACACATTGAAAACTTATTTATATCAATGAATACAACTATTATTTTAAATTTAATTTTAAAAAAATCTGTAATTTCTATTAATATAATTTGTATCGCGAAAATTGTAGAACAAATAAAGTTTCTGAAGAGAATCCGAACCAAGTATCGAAACGTAAACGAGTGAAAAAAAGTCCTTCTTTCTTTCCACCACGACCTTGGAAATCTCACGGGCCGAATCGAAGCCTCAACACCTCGTATTAAAGCTTAAACGCTCCCAATATGCTAAAAGACATGACAAAGTGATCCTCCAGCACGACAACGCTCGGCCACATGTTGCTAAAGTTGTCAAGGAAACTTTGGAGGCACTGAACTGGGATGTCCTACCTCACCCGCCGTATTCGCCAGACATTGCTCCTTCGGACTACCACTTGTTCCGGTCAATGGCTCATGCGCTATCTGAGCAGCACTTAACGTCTTACGAAGATGTAAAAAATTGGCTCGATTCTTGGATCGCCTTAAAAGATGAGGAATTTTTTTAACGCGGTATCCGTATGCTGCCTGAAAGATGGGCAAAGGTAATAGAAAGCGACGGGCAATATTTCGAATGATATACATTGTACCAGTTTTTCGCAATAAAAATTCATAATTAAACAAAACCCTCAAAACTTATTTGTACACCTAATATTTTTTAAAATTAAAAACGGCCATATTTTTTTTAGTGGACAAAACTCCATTTTAACCCGGGATTCTGAAAAAGCGCACTCGAAAGTACTGGGGACTATGTTTTCAATTTGAAAGTTCTTATTGTTTAATGACGAGAATTTAACTTGAAAATGATAGAAAAAATTACGATTCTTGGTCGTTAATGGGTTAAACTGCTACGCGATAAAAACATTTGGCGCTCAACCGTTTTTTGTAATTAAACTTTGAAAATTTTAGTGTAGCATTATAAAAACTTTTTCCTTTTTAACTTTATTTCGTCCAAATTTCATGTACGAAATCTTACTGAGGTCTGTGAAAGAGAAATTAAGATGAAGGTAGCAAGCTTTAGTTCGAAAATAGGTGCCGAATGGGTAGCTGCGGGAAAGTCAAAGGAGTTTTTTTTAATCAAGAATAAAAGCTGGTTGGAAGATGAGGAATATCCAATTTCGTGTGTGTCAAATTAAAAAATCGTGTATTGGAAAGTTAACGACAGCTGCAGTAGCTGTGAGATCGACGGGAAATAGAAACATTGTCAATTTCAATCAGAAGCTAAGTAAGAGTCCAGGTTTGTCCAATATCCAGATTTGTGTCGCAAATATCAGTTATTTGGAAAGTTCTAGACAGTACAGCACATTTATTTATAGGGTAAAGTGCAATTGCAAAAACATTGAATTTACGCGACACTTTCTCGACATCTCTCAGTGGCAGTTCGTAAGTATGTGATTTTTTAGTGATACTTTGTATTGCTGAGAGTAAGTACTATATTTTTTTTTATTAATATATTACGGTTAGTAAGTTAAACAATATGGAATAAGGTTTTAAAAATGTACGAAAAATAAATTCCTGTTTTACAACTTTAAACGTCTAGAAATCCCTTGTACGAAAGTCTTGGAAGAAATTAATAACATACTTTCAACAACTTGTTACCTTGGTAATTCTCGAATTTCTGTTAAGCATGAATTTCTGCTGACAATTATCGACGAAGAGAAGTGCAATTTCTTGACCGAAACTTATACGTCACAGAAGTGTTTCATTTGTGTTGCTACCCCCAAAATAATGAACGATAAATCAAGGGATTTCGATAGCAACCAAGATCTCCTCGGCTTTGGTTCGTCAGCACTTCATGCGTGTATTCGTTGTTTTAAGTGTTTTTTGCACATAAGCTATAGGTTGGATTTTAAAAAAATGATAGGCTAGAAGTCCGGGAAATAAGGTTAGTGTAAAGCAGTAATCAGACGACATTAAGCAACGATTCAAACCTGAATTGGGAATGATTGTGGACAAACCAAAGCCCATATTTGGTTCAACAAATGATGGAAACACGCCTCACCGTTTTTTCGGTAACCCTGAATTGAGTGCCCAAATCACAGGATTAGATGCTACACTTTTAAAGGAATCCGATGTATTACTGACAACATTATCCTCCGGTTTCGAGATAAATTTAGTGGAATTAAAGAAGCTTTGTCATGAAACCAGAAGAGTGTATCTCAGTCTTTATTCGTGGTATTACATGCTTGCTACTGTGCATAAAATCCTTATCCACAGTACAAAAGTGATCTAACAGCAATTGTGCCAATTGAGCAGCTTTCGGAAGAAACACAGGAAGCTAGGAACAAAGATTGCTATAGGTTTCGGTAGCATCGGAAGCGCTCATGTATTCGAGAGCATAGGAAGCACGCACTATGAAGCGCTCACGTATTACCACGAATAAAGACTGATTTTCCATGTTGATAATAACATGTGATCCACTGATCAGTAGCCTCCAAGAGTTTCCGAAAACGACAATGCAAAAGGCGTGAAAATTGCATACAGGGCCTTCAAGCTAATTACAGCTCCTAATGTGAAAGCTCAGCCCCTGCCACAACCAAACCTACCGCAAGACGAGGAAGATTGTTTCATGTCTGATCCATCAGACGATTCTAATCATGTGGATTAATGATCATATACTTTTATTAATATCATATTCATATCAGCACAATTGTGCATCTTAAGCGGACTAAATTTGTAATCGTTTTTTTTAAATTTAATCTCTAAATCTGCAATTTGTAGTTTCATACTTCTATGTTATTGACTTTTAAGTAATTTTAGTCTTCGATTGTATATTTCTACAGTTTAAATTGTTACATGAATGCAACATAAGTTTTTCTGAATAGTTGTTTTGTTACGGCAACCCTCTCTAATTGAGCTTATAATTAATTGAAAATCTTATTATATTACGCAATCAATCGAAATAGATGCAAAGATATTAAAAAATAATTTTGTCCGCCTAGCTTGTTCTACATGAAATCTGTCCACTGTTTGTAAGACGTACAATATTCTCTGATGAAAGATGTTGTGGATAATAATAAAGATAAGAAGAAAAAAGAACTTTCACTGAATTCCAATAAACCCAAACACCAATACCGCCGGATCGTGTGCCCAAAGTAGACTCCTGCCTTTCAGATCGATTTCATACGTATTATGATAAATTAATATATCATCAAGTACTCTTAACGAAAAATAATGGACCGATCATAGAATAATATTTCAAATAAAAGTATATATATTTAAAGCTCCTTTAATGTGTTATTGGAAATCATTTTTGAACCAATTTTTTAGGCGTTATCCAACCCACGGTATATTCCACTACATTTAATTTCCTGAATACCTAGCGACGAACAGTATTTTTTATATTTTCCACGAACGGCATAATAGATTTAGCAGATCACGCAAACGTAAAAAAATCATGTTCCAGACCGAGTAGATTTAAGAAGATTCCAAATAAAAATTATTTATTACCGAGATAATATTTTATTGTGACAAATTTACGGAAGTTTTAACTTATGGTGTAGATTTAAGCAACAATTAAATTTTGCTCGTATGCATATGTTACGTCCTAGCACTCTCGCACTCCGAATATACTTATCTGGTACGAATTGTAATAATTATTAAGATTTTTTCCTCGCGCTAAACGTGCTCATTTGTTTTTCTTGGGGTACATATTAATCAAAACGACCCATATATGGTCGATTTCACTCAGAAACCCCGTTATATAAAATATTCGTAAATATATCTTTAAATTTAGCATGCGTATATCTACCTGTATACTTTAGGGACAAACAGTTCCCATAATAACTGTACCGCTAAGCTTACCTGTAACTTCAGGGACGAGCACATGGGTGCTCGGATTAACTTTACAATTAGACCTCATATACACGTATATATCTGGTTGCCTGTACACTTCTGGGACACGCACATGGGTCCCCGGAGTACCATATCATAATGTCTCATATATACATACATATACACGTACCTGCATGCTTCAGGGACATATACGAGAGTCCCTGGAGTCCCCCTATAATAATTCCGCATGTCTATTTCCATGTATACTTTAGGGACATAAGTCCTCGAACTAACTTCAATGAATATATATATATATATATACTCTATGACCTCAGAGTTCTCATGTACCATTCGTATACTCTTATGCATACTTCGAAGGCATTAGTCCTCGGAGTAACTTGAGTGAATATCTATACACGTATATATATATATATATATATATATATATATATACGTGTATAGATATTCACTCAAGTGCATAATACATAAACGCACTCCATACGCTTCAGGAACATATAGCCGAGTTCCGGGGCCATAATCAATGCATATCTACTTTCATGCACACTTCGGGGACATGAGTCCTCAACGTGACGCACACAAATATACATATATATATATACTCGGTAAGCTCCCGGGCCATCCAAGAGAGTCTCCGGAGTACAAATAATAATATTAATACCTATACTTACGAGTATAATTCGGGGACATTCACGAGTCCCCGAACTAGTATCCAACATATATATGTACATTCGTGTTGACCACAATACAGTGGTCCTAGAAATAAGAAAAATTGTCATATCTATATTATGTATATATTGGGGACACGGGAGTCCTTGAATAACCCGCGAAACTGTTCCCAAGCAATCAGCTTCATCGCGAGCTTTCTCACAGACCTCCTCGGAGCTTGGTCACCACGTAGTCAGCACATCCTGCCGATAACGAAAAATATTCATTTCATTACTCATGTACAACTCGAGAAAAATAACGTTATCAGTGCTAATATTCGGTTACATGGGGACCGAGCTCGAAAGCGAGGGTAATGACGCCAAGCCCTTTGTCTCAGAGCCAAAGAAGGCGAGGGTACATATTGCGCTCCGAGAGCTGGCCAGTCAGTTCCGTCCGGTCTCTCCAACAGCGCGCATCGCAGAGTCGACGCTCTGAAAACCGGTGCACTTATTTTATTTTATTTTATATCCTTTTCGAGTTTACCTCGGTCTCTTCGACAGTGTAACTTAAGTCTCTGTAAAACCGGTATTAATTGTTTAAATCATAATAAAAGTAAAAGGAAACATAACAAGTCAAACACTGCAACATATAATTTTCGAAACTTATATTATTTTCTTTATTGAATATAACTACGCTTATTTACGTGTAAAATACACAATTGTTCATATCTCATTCGATTTCTTCGCGGTATTAAAATTACGCAAAATACGGCGACCGCGCAAAAGTGTAACATTTTCCGAGCAAATAATCAAAATATATTTCTCTCTCGTTCGTTCGTGTAAACACGCAACGAACAAATCATCGTAGTGCATTTCTTTCTCTCTTTCTCTCTTCCTCTCGCTCGCGCCATTTTTCCTAACGCACGTATTCGTCTCACTCATAAAATCATACCTGTCCAAAATTGGACAAATCTCGAAGTGTTTATTGTGAGGTTTGGGAAAGTTGACGCACGAACACGCTACATCCGCTGACTCGCCGTAATCTGGCAGGTTAGCGATTGGCACGGTTAACCCGGTGCTTAGTATTCGGACGTTGATTTCCCTCGACCTTGATATTTGTGTTCGCGGCTGGCCGCCAATCGCCGTAACTGGGCGGAGGTGGGCCAGACGTGGCGAGTCGGCGGTGCCGTAATCTGGCACGCACTAGACTCGCTCAGCGAACCAAATTTAATTTCATATGAATCTGTACCTCTGCGTTAGACGAATACGTTTCCCGATACATTCGCTCAACAAATAAAAAACCTCATCCGTCCAAAATCGGACGTATAAACAGGGTATTTTCCGAGGAATTCGGAAGGTTTGCCGCACGAACACGCCACACGCACCGACGCGCCGTAATTCGGTAGGTCCGCGACTGGCACGGTCACACCGGTGCTTAGTGTTCGGGCGTCGGCTTCCGTTCTTCTCAACATTTGTTCTCGCGGCTGGCCGCCAATCGCCGTAACCGGGCGGAGGTAGAGCCAGACGTAGTGAGTCGACGGTGCCGTAACCTGGCACGTCTTGCACTCACTCAGCGGTTCAAATAATTATAAAATCTATACATGTATATTTATATTTCGAAGCGAATGTATCCCTCATAAATTAATCCAGTCCTCGTAGTCTCCGACTGCTCCCAAAAACATCGGCATCATCGGGCTATCGCATTCGCACGAGCACCGGGTACCCGTCTGGGCAATGACAGGTCGGGTCGAGCTGGAACATCTTTGCGATTCCTGGACAAATTCGGTCACACGGTCGAGTAGTTTTGACCCGCTACGCACCGCCGCTCTTTCCCACCAAGGTAAGTACAATTTCACGCTACTTTCTTATTTGCTTACCTGTCGCTCATGCGTCAAATTATACACCAACGACTTTACCAAGCGCCTATCCCAAGTGGGCACATTCCCGCTTAAACGTGGCGCTTTTCTTCTCCGACGGTAACTTACCGTCATATAAGTCATATGACTTAATTCATTATAATCCGTGCGTTCGTGGCACACTTCCCATTCGTAAATTCAAATCCTGAAAGGTGAATTAAAAGACGATTTATTATCGATCAAAAATGGGCCCCACGACGTAACAGGTTGTTATATTAAAAAATCAATTGGTGGCAGCGGTGGGATACGCTTAAAGTCTGGTGTAAAATTAAAATCAATCTAAAAATTTTCATGTTTACATATCGCAAAGTGTAAAATAAAATAAGAGGTTCAAAATGGCTGAGCATTCCCAAAATTCGGAACGTTTAAGTGAAGAGGAACTCCGCGTATTAGCGGATCAATTAGATAAAAAACGCGAAATACTTCATGAACAAGAAGAGGCGTTATTAAAAAGAGAATTAGAAACGCACAAAAAAGTAGAAGCCCTGAGTGCGCGTGAATTCAGTGATCAAGTGAACAATAGAGATGAACCAATCTCATTCATTCATGACGCTCTCGAGGCTATGCAAAATACCCTTTCGTCAATAATGAACGAAGTCAGTCGAATTAATGGGAAATTGGTTTAATTATAAATGGTGAGGGTCAACGACAAATAGGTCCAATTCCTCACGTAGAACAAAAAACTGTTATTAAATTTGGAGGGGATCTCGAGTATCCCCGTGAGAACAAAGGCGATTATAAGAATCCTGATCAATGATACCCCCGCGGAATTTCACGTCGTCGATGAGTGGTTCCCGATGGACCAACATGCATTACTTGGTACCAAATTTCTTGCTGAAAATAAAGCTCTCGTAGATTGGAGACATGAACAATTAACTTGGGGAAACCAAAGGATCCCGTTTCAAAGTAAACAAACTATTTCGATTCCAAAACGGTCCAAAACGGTCTGTTACGTCAAAGTAAGTAATCTCAAAATCACAGAAGGATATATTCCGATGCTCTACTTGGGAGAAGGGATATTTTTTGGCGAAGCAGTCGATACGGTCAAGAATGGTATCACTTATCTTATTGCGCACAATTCCACCGATGATAATTTTTAACTGACTATACCAACGGTAGTAGTCGAAGAATTCAGGTGCAAAGGCACAAAAAATGGTTCCCTCACTCCGGACGACTAAAAGGCGTTTCAGGAAGAGGATAGGACCGAATGTGAAAATAATTTCCTCACTCCGGACGACCAAATGGCGTTTCAGGAAGAGGATAAAAATCAAAAGGGTTCCCTCACTCCGGACGACCAGAATGCGTTTCAGGAAGAGGATAGGACCCGATGTGAAAATAATTCCCTCATTCCGGACGACCAAAAGGCGTTTCAGGAAGAGGAGAAAAGTTTAATTGTTCCCCACCCGGACGACCAAATGGCGTCTCGGGAAGAGGGTATATTACGGTTTGAAATTGCGCGCAACAAAAAAGTTTTAAAAGTTGAAAAGAAAGATAAAGTAAAAGAAATTCGCGACTTACTCCGTCTCAACTGTTACGTCCTGGCGATGTCGCCCTCCACTCTATATAGATATAAATATATATGTATATATGTATATATATATATATATATATATATATATATATATATATATATATATGTATGTATATATATATATATATATATATATATATATATATATATATATATATATATATATATATATATATATATATATATATATATATATATATATATATATATATATATATATATATATATATATATATATATATATGAATATATATATACACACATACAAATTTATTCGTCTAGTCTTTAATGCAAGAATATTTTTTCCGTTAAGTTTAATTCATATCGTGACGAGCGTATTTATTTTTCATCGTCCTTTATTTTGTCTGTGCACATTCGACTTTCCCTAGTATGCACCTACTTCCGCTGAACGCGCCTAGCTAGCGCGCCGAGCCGAGCGCCCGCGCGCACTCACTCTCTATCCTCGTCTCTCCTTAACGCTCGCGCGCCAATGTACTCCTCCTGCTCGCCTTATCTTCGCGCTCAATCGAGCTCTCCATCATCCTATACATCCTTCATACTTCTCTCTCCGGGTTACCCACGTACCCCCTTCATACTTATGTAACCCGTATCACAAGAACATTCTCCTTTAAACCCGAACCTCGATTTCCGCAGATCCGCAATATAATTCGCGACTCGCGAATCACAAATATCAACCCTCTCACCCCTATTTCACGTACTCTCGAAAAACCACGAGATTACATAATGCGCGGACTCGCGATTTACTCGCGACTCCGCGACTCGCCTCGTACATAGAGTCGGTCTTTCTCTCTTACTCTCACTCGACCTAACCCTCTCTCTCTCTTACTCATGGCTACTATGGCAAATAGATGCTACGTGACTTTTTCCAAATTGCTTTATTGCCTCTTGAAACGAACAAGCGCTCTCTTTACAGTATAAGTCTCTTGATGTACGCTTTCCCATTTTCGAGTATATAATAGAAGACATTAAGCAGATATTTTTCCCGAACTTTCCCAGGGCATGTATATGTCTTTCTCTCTCGCACTCGTCGCGTCTCTTTCCGACGCAACGCCATAATGCAAGCCAGGTGTTGCACGTAGGCTTCTACGAAATAATAATTTAAATAATATCGCATCATGCCAAATCCCAAGAACTAATTAAAAGTTAAACAAATCGCTATCACTCTATACCTCATAGACTAAACATCCGCTCCAATGCAAGTATCACGTATCGCCTCTTTGTCCTCTCTGTCTCCTATTCAATACCATTATTATTATTTCCACGTGCAGAATATTCGAGAATAAATTCATAAACACTTTAATTAATAAAAATGATAATTCAATAAGTAATTAGCGCCGTCACAATACAACGAACAATATTATTGAATGAACAGAATACATATCCCACGCAACAAATAAAATATAAACATTATCTTAATTGTTTATGTTAAATGATAATTGTTATAAATTCGGTATTACAAGATATCTCATGCGCTACTAACGGAGTTATTATGTAATGGTCCGAGCGGGTGTTCGAGGATGGCGCGGGGACAACTAACGAGACGGAGACGTTTCCAAAGATAATTTTATTACTGATGGAAATGGGCGAGAGAGTGAGCGTATCGACAGTTCGAGGTTTTAGGATGGACTGCTGGCTCTCGGTCCAGCAGGAGGAAGCGTGACTGAGTAGAGGGGCCTTAGGAAGGTGGAGGGGATGCCACGCGCGAGAAGCGCGTGAGCCCGGGAACAATGGGACTCAGATGATAAAGGAGAGAGAGGATTGCTGATGAGAATTTCTAGGAAGGAAGATTTGGTTTCTGCTGAGGGTTTCTAAGAAGGAGGATTAGGTTTAGGTGAGAGCTGTGGGAAACGGTTGATATAAGGGCGTGAGACTGGGTTTGGGAATAGGAGTGGTGTGGGACCGTGACACTTTATCGTGTCGTGCATACAATGTTGTGTACGTACTTGTTTAATATTAGTACGATTTATATGGGGAAATGTAGAGAGAAAGTAAATGTAGAAGGTGGAAGAAAATGTATAAATGTAGAAGGGAAAAGAAAATGAATTATCAAGGGAATAGGAAAATAGTAAGGAGGAATGATTCTATATATGATACTTATCCGTAGCGTTAGATTAAAGTACATATGTCGTTGTTTCTTAGAGCATTTTTGTAACGTCATAATTATATAAAAAGGTGAGCGTTACAACATATTCGGGTTCAACTTAGTCTTCGTAAACCAATTTGGTTTTGTTTGTGTCTACCGAGATTTTGAAAATTATTCTGATCGGTTACTTCTAGAATTTCGAATGGACTCATATAGCTACTATCACGATCGATTTTTTAGTTCTTTAAATTAAATCATTTTTAACAATACGAGTTGTCGAGTTTGACATTTTGGTACTTTCGTTCGTCTAGCATAATATAGTTTTTCTGTTTATTTTACTCAAAATTATTTTCAGGGTACCAATTGTCGAACGTCGTTACAATTTCGGTTCTATATTGTAATAAAGTCGTCGAATGTTAATAGTTTTTTTTCTTAAGTGGTATAAATGTTCATGGTAACGAAGCTTTGTGCTGTGACTATCATTTATTGATAACGACTTCTTTTTATGTGTTGAATTCTAAAGTATCTCTAATTCTTCTAATGCGGTTTTACGAGGTCTACCGCTCCTGTGTTTGGCAGTTGATGTTCGTGGTTGATTGACTACATTTTTTGTTTTTGGGGCCTTTCAGACACTATAGCGGTGAGCATCGACTGTTATTCAATCGGGTTCTTTCGTGGTCTGCCACGTCCACGTTTAAAACAATCAATGTTGGCTGTTAGTTAGCCTGCTCTTTTCGTGGGCTACCACGATTGTGTTCAGTACCGCTTGATGTTTATTTTTTATTTTTTTTGCGAGCATTATGGGATGGTGAAGGTAGGTTAGGCTCGGTATGCGAGTTCGGTTGTTGTGCGCTATCTGATTTTTCAGCTTCCGTGTTGGTTGTAGTTGAGCTGGGAGTCAGATTCTCTTCCATCCCATTGTAGTTTCCTTTTCATTGTCAATGGTTATCGCCTGTTCGTCGTATGTTGTATCGTTGCCGGTAGACTTCGGCCCGCCGAAGTGTCTACCCGCGTTGATGGGGATCCAAGGTGGCAGCGCGGAGCTTGCTTCGTACGTACCTGTGAAGGCCCGCGACGGCCCGGGTACGCGGTGAGTAGCGACACCGCCCTACCGAAGCGCTGGGTGACCAATGTCGAAGTGGGCAAGGACATTTCAATTGGTAGTGGTGCGAGAAATCGTAGTCACGAGGATCCGACCAATGATCAAGAATGGTACCATGGGGGCTAGTTTGCCCGCCGTCCTACGGGGCGGTCACTAGCCGATTGTGGTTGGCTCCGTGGTGGCAGTGGTTAGGCCGCATGCTGGTCAGGGTAGTTACGTACACCCGACGTGTGAGTTGCGTTTTTATTAACTCGGGCGGCAACCTGCAGAGTTGTCAGAGTGTTGGAAAGTCACTCGGCTTGACCAGTAGTTGCGTTGGGATCTGCCTCCCAACGTGAACTGGGAGGTAAGCGCGTCGTGTACGTGCGAGCCGTGGTGGTCGGCGTTCTCCGACCCCGAGGTCGCGGGGCCCGTGTTGTAAGCCGGGAGGCGGAGACAGCACGTTAAATTCCAGGTGATTTAATGTAGTTTCTTTTTCATTGTCAATGGTTATCGCCTGTTTGTCGTATGTTGTATCGTTGCCGATAGACTTCGGCCCGCCGAAGTGTCTACCCGCGTTGATGGGGATCCAAGGTGGCAGCGCGGAGCTTGCTTCTTTTTCTTATTTCTACTTTGCCGCGTCCGGCAACTTTTTTTTGGCCTTTTACTTCTTCGTTTGCGCCTATGCCTTTTCTTCTTATTTAATTTATTTCTTCTTTATTTGCGCTTATTTCATTTCTTTCTTCTTTATTTATTTCTTCTGTATTTGCGCTTATATCGTTTCTTTCTTCTTTATTTAGGCTTATTTCGTTTCTTCCTTCTTTATTTATTTCTTCTGTATTTGCGCTTATTTCGTTTCTTTCTTCTTTGTTTATTTCTTCTTTGTTTGCGCTTATTTCATTTCTTTCTTCTTGTTTATTTCTTCTGTATTTACGCTTATTTCGTTTCTTTCTTCTTTGTTCATTTCTTCTTCGTTTGCGCTTATTTCTTCGTTAAATATTGTCGTCGTTTTCCCTTTTTTCGTCGGCACGGCTGTTTCGTGCCCTACTACGACGTCCTCGGACGTGTCGCGATCACGTTTGCGAGGGGTTTTCCTATACATTAGTTTGTCATGAGAATTGTTCCTTTTAGTAAGCTGTGGTCGTCCTTGTTCGAATCCTATGAGTTTCATCTCCTCTGTTGACGTTTCTGAGTCGTAGTTGTTGTCGTCGATTGTCTTGTCGATTTTTGGGCGTGCACTCCCTCCAATTTCTTCTTTATTTACGGCGCTGCTTATTTCTATGTTTGTATCCTTAAATTCTTGAAGTTCTTCTTCTGGCAAAATTATCACTTTGTTCGCTGCTGGGTTTCCGGAGGATTCATCCTATGTTGACAAGTTTCGTTTGTCACCCTGTTGAGAGATTCTCGATTTCTTGATGTCATGCAGCGTTTCGTCAGATGATGATGATTTCCTTGGTCTCATCGGGAGGACGTTGATTGGGTTTCTTGACAGAGCGTCTGCGTCGGGTTTTCCAGGCTTGTGCTGAATTTCGTAATCGTAATCGTTGAGTGCCGCTTGCCATCTTAGTAGTTGTTGCGGTGGATTCGGTTTCTTCACTAAATATGTGAGTGCTCGGTTATCTGTTACTAACATGAAGTGGTGCCCATAGAGATAGGGCCTGAAGTGTTCGATCCTTTTTACTATTGCCAAAAGTCCTTTACGCATCGTATCGTACACAAATTCCGCTTTTGTGAGAGTGCGCGATTAGAAGGCAACAGGATGATCGAATTTTTCGTGTTGTTGGCTGAGGACGGCGCCGTTAGCGTAATTCAATGAGTCCATTATTAATTGGGCCTCCTTGTTGTCCGGATAACGCACGATTGGTTTACTTGTAATTTTCCTTTCAAGTAATCGAACGCTTGTTGACATTCCTCAGGTCATTCGAATTTCTGTGAAGCCTTCAATTGTCTCGTTAGCGGGAGACCGATTGTTGCGAATTTCTTCACGATGCGTCTATAGGAATTCATTAATGCGTAGAATTGTATGATGATGTTCTTTTTTTTTGTATTGGAAACTTGTACTGCTCGTGTTAACTTGGGTCTCGATTGTGAGTCGTTTTCGTTGATGACGTGACCCAGAAATTAGACATTGTTCTGGAGGAACAGGCATTTAGCTGTTTGCAGCGTAAATCCGGCATAATATAGTCTTTTTGCTAGTAGGTGGAATTCATGCTCGTGTTCCTTCAGGTTGGTGGTGTAAATGACGATTTCAACCAAATACCCGAAAAAGGTCGGTACCCAGTGATCCCGATAGCGCGACATCCATCAACCTTTGGAAGGTTGCTGGTGCATTCTGTTAAACTCCGAATGGCATTCGATTAAATTCATAACCACCGTTCGGTGTTGGAAATGCTGTTTTCGGTTTGTCGCATGGGATACATCTCGATTCGGTGGGAACCGGACGCTAAGTCCAGTACCGAGAAGTAACGGGACCTACCCAGCTGGTCTAGGATGTCGGTGATCTTTGGCAATGGGTACGCATCGAGTGTTGTTTTCTCGTTCAGTTTTCTGAAATCGATTACCATGCGCCAGCGTTTCTTTCCTTCACGGTCTGCTTTTTTCGGGACAATCCAAACAGGCGAGTTGAATGGTGATAGTGACGGTTGTAGCATGCATTTCTGCAATAATTCGTCAACCTGTATATGGAGTTCTTGTTTATGCACTTGTGGAAAGCGATATTGTTTTGTATTTATCGCTTTCTCATCGGTTGTGAAAATGTCACGTTTCACAAGCGTTGTGCATCCTAGTTGTTTACCGGGCAGACTGAAAAGGTGTGAGTACTGTGAGGCCAGTTAAAGCACGTGTGCCGTCTCACTTTCCTCGAGATTCTCGAGGTGTAGGAGAGGTTTTAATCGCTCGAATCTGTCCTCTTTTGTCGACACCAACCCGATTACCGCATGTAGATCGGTAACAATGTCGTTCGGATCATTTTGGGTTGTGTCGAATGTTCGCAGTTCCTCAATTGGTTGTAATTCCAATATTGGAGCTTGCAGGTGTATTGTGTACTCGTTAGTGTTAATCGCTGTTAAATACGCTGTTCCATCACGATTTGTGACAATTGCGTTACCAATGTACAATCCTTCGCCAGCATGTATTTGCGGGATGTAGCCTTCTGAAAGGTCCGTATTCTTTATCCTGACGTGGATTACGGATTTTGATCTAGCCGGAATTGAAATTCTTTCGCGTGTTTCGAAAGGTATTTGATGGCCACCGAAAGATATGCACGACTGGGTGTATAGAATGTCGGCTGGTGTTTCTTTGAAAAACTCGTCGCCAAAAACGGCGTCTTGGGTGACTGGAATATCGTTCTTGACTACATGGAATTCAACGGAAAGATCCTTAATCCTTATGATGCACGTGCCGGAAGTGAAAATTGTGTCGCTCGTGATTCCTGATAGTTCGTAAATGATGTATGCGGCGATTTCGACGTGTGTTCCTATTGCTTCTGATTTAATTAGGTTGATTTGAGCTCCTGTATCTATGAAAAATTTCGTGTCTTCTTCTTTAAGATCAACAGAATTTATTATTACTCTTGGAGGTTTTCGTTTTTGTAATTCCCAGCGAAATGGTGGTTTTTCTTATTATTGATGTTCTATTATTATTCAATGGCTTGATGTCGAACGCTCCTGCGATTTATTTTGTGTCGCGCTCTCCGTGAAGTCATGCTTAATTGAAAAAGAAATGTATTCTGTTACTATCTTCGTTAGTCGCGGAGGTTTTCGTTAGTTATGTCATCTGCTCGTACCTCGCGATCCTTGTGTATTGTTTTC
Source organism: Ophion ellenae (assembly GCA_963210295.1). Lineage (NCBI taxonomy): Eukaryota > Metazoa > Arthropoda > Insecta > Hymenoptera > Ichneumonidae > Ophion > Ophion ellenae. The sequence continues at coordinate 13,934,056 of OY723397.1, read as the reverse complement.
ATATTTTCGGTTGCGAGAGTTGTCGCCGGATCTGTTTCGAAAATTGTGTGTAATAACGATTGTTATCTCGAGAGTGACTCGGGGAGTGTCATCTCGGTTGGTAATCGTTTCGTGAGTTTTGTTGTTTACTTCGCTATCTGTCGTGTGAGTGATTTCCGTAACTACGGTATCCATATTGTGACGTATTCCAAAATCTTCGATAGTTAAATTTTCCGTTCCATTGTTCTCTTAAATGCTTAAATGTGTGGCAATTGCCGGTGGAGCGGCTACTTGATTGATGATATTCGCAATATGTTGACAGAGATTAATTTTGTGTTTAGGAAAATGAACATTCGCTGTTTCTGTTCGTTTTAGTTCCGTAACTTATTCGGTTTTGTTTAATCGTTTGACGCATTTTTAATTCTTATTCTATGTTAACGCTTTGTTGTATAGCTTCATCGAAATGTTGAACTGCTTGTCACATTAAAATTGCACTGACTTCATCGAAAAGATCGCGAGTAGACTCTCTAGTTACCGATTTATTTACTCCTTCATTCCGATTTTCGAGGTATTGTTAATCCTAATTACGCATATAACATTCATCGACCCTATCCATAATTCGTTTCACAATTGTGCGCGTGCGAGTTACGTACTCTGCTATCGGTTCATTATAGCTTTGCGCTATTTCTTTAAGTTCTGATTCGAGATCTAATAATTCTATTGGAGTACTGAAATTATGTCACAAATCCGTAAGAAGTTCTTCGAGGGTTGTATCATTTTTGTTTCCGCCAAATCGCGTGCGGTTCCTGTTACTTTATACTGTATCATGACAAGAAGTCGAGCTGTTCTTTCAGTGGAATTATTTTTATTGTCTTTTTGCATGCGCTTATGAAGTTTTTGACGGGAATATTCTTGCCGTCAAACGCAGGGATTGGTTGGTATATATCTCGGAATGTTAAATTTTCGTACGCCATCTCGTTAACGACTTTGTTTTCGCTTTCGGGTTCTAAATTAAAAAATGAGGGGCCTAAATTTTTGGCGCCGGGGTTGCCTAGTAGATTAAATTTTGTTTTGTCCTATCCATATATGTTTTAAAGAAGGGGAAAAAGAATTGTTTTTTTGCTATTTTCTCCCAATATTTGTAGTCCGCAAAGTCGTTATTATTCCAATATGAAAAGCTTGAGACGTTTGCAAAAAAATTATTTTTAGATCCTAGAAGCTTGGAAACTTTTCAATTTTTCAGTTTCCGTTGGAATATTTATAATGCGTAAAAATTTCGATTTTTATTTTGAATATTGAAGGTTTGTAAAATGTTATTATTGAAAGTTTTCGATTTTCCTTCTGTTTATGAATATTTATAGTGTGTAAAAAAAATGTCAATTTTGAAATATCTAAAGCTTTAAAATTTTTCGAATATTGCGAGTTTCAAAGGTTTTCAGTTTCTGTTTTTCCTCCGTTTGTCCTCAAATATTTATTATGTGTGGACAGTTTTGTTTTCTTCCAAGAATTTCTTCTCTCGTTTTTATTTTAGAGTTCGTAACATTTCATTTTTCGGGTTGGACGGTTTAAGACATTTTCAATTTTCTTTTTTTTTTTCAAATATTTATAATGTATAGAAATGTTGTTTCCTTCAAGGTATTTAAAATTCATAAAATTTTGTTTTTCAATTGTTAAAAGTTTGAAAGGTTTTCAATTTTCCTTTTTCCAAATATTTATAATGTGTGAAGATTTTGTTTCTTGAAATATTTAAAGTTTGAAGTAATTGCATTTTTCCGGGTATCACAAGTTTGAAAAGTTCTCAATTTTCGTTTTCACATTTTTTCAAATGTTTATAATGTGTAAATAAATTTTGTTTTTTGGATTTTATAAATTTGAGATGTTTTCAGTTTTCGTGCTTCTCTTTTTTCACATATTTATAATATGTCAAAATTTCGTTCTCCTTAAAAAATTTCGAGTTTGCAAAGCTTTATTTTTCGAATTTGAGCGTTTGAAGAGTTTTCAATTTTCTTCTTTTTTTTTAATTTTAAAATTTTATAATGTATGAAGAGTTTGCTTTCCTCAAAATATTTAAAGTTTATAACATTTTATTTTACGAATTTTACAAATTGTTTCTTATGTAAATTAAAAGGCGAAGGGGACGCAGAGTCGACGAAGTTTTGCTACGCGTGTGTTTGTGCGCTTATTGTGTGCATAAGTTAGTGCGATAGCGGTAGGAAGCCAAAAAGAAATAATGAATAGCGTATTGCGTTTTCAATACGCACATATTGAATTTTATCAATGTGACAATCTCGCGATGTACGTTCATGTATCACATGGGTTCTGGCGATATCGGATGCTTACACACTTTAATGTGTGGAGAAAAACGTATTTCATTGCCACTCTTAGAGGAGGGCTGGAGAATAATGGAGAAAAAAAAATGAGTTTCAAAATTACTTACAGTGCCGTGATGAGAAGGAATAATTTTATAAAAACGCCTTGGATCCAGTTATTCCCTTCCTTCCTTCTGTATTGTCCGTGTGATTGATCAAGTTCGTTTTTATATTCCGTGAGTGAGTTAGTGAGTTCCTTTTGTTTTCCGTGAGTGAGTGCCTTTTGTTTTTCGTCTCGTCCGTGCGTCTCGTTTGAACGTTGAGCGTGTAGATTGCGTGCGGAGCGTCTAAGATGTTTTTTTTATAAAACTTTGAGCGGGTTGATCAGGCCCACTGAGTTTTCGTTTTTCACTTTTTAAACTTTTGAGACGCGAGAGGGGCGTTTCGCGAATCCCACTTCTGACACCAATTTGTAATGGTCCGAGCGGGTGTTTGAGGATGGCGCGGGGACAACTAACGAGACGGAGACGTTTCCAAAGATAATTTTATTACTGATGGAAATGGGCGAGAGAGTGAGCGTATCGACAGTTCGAGGTTTTAGGATGGACTGCTGGCTCTCGGTCCAGCAGGAGGAAGCGTGACTGAGTAGAGGGGCCTTAGGAAGGTGGAGGGGATGCCACGCGCGAGAAGCGCGTGGGCCCGGGAACAATGGGACTCAGATGATAGAGGAGAGAGAGGATTGCTGATGAGAATTTCTAGGAAGGAAGATTTGGTTTCTGTTGAGGGTTTCTAAGAAGGAGGATTAGGTTTAGGTAAGAACTGTGGGAAACGGTTGATATGAGGGCGTGAGACTGGGTTTGGGAATAGGAGTGGTGTGGGACCGTGACAATTAAACAAACAACTACCGTTGTATTTTTATTTTTACGCATATACGAATAAAATTATAACTTCGCGAATAAGTTAAATATTGCATACAACTTCCTTCAAATAAATAATGTTGCGCTGTATTTATAACTAATTAAGAGCTACATATTAATAATCATTATACGCAATTCGCACACTTCGTGCCGAAGTTATTATCCTCTTATTTGAATATTTTATTACAACAACGAGTCAAAAATAAATTAACTTTCTCCGATTCCATACCGCTCGCAAAAGAATAAAATAACAATAACGATCAAAAATTATATAAAGTTACGTCCCTTTATTCACATAGGAATATTATTGTATCAAATTGTGAGACTAACGATAAATTAAAAATATTAACTTATCGTCAGTCCAACCATGACAAACCGACATAATTATTTGTTGTAACATTTAAATTAAATAATTGATTTATCATCGAATCCTCCGTTTACCGCCATAAGAGCGAGCGAGAAGGAACATCGGCGTCGGCGTCTCCTCTCCGCGGCGCATGCGCACCACACCGTTCCACCGCCGCACCAATAAAAGACCGAGTCCTCCGCTGCTCGCTAGTTCTCCGGTCTATCCACCAGTCAGTTGCGCTTCTCCGCTCGCCGCATTCGTGTCGGACCCGCACGCTGGAAAATCGGAACATTTCTTTATTTTCACATCGTTATTTTTATCGAATTGTACCTCGAAGTTTGAGTCTTAATTCCGCTTAGATCTCATCGTAATCAACATCGCAGAGTTGTGTGTAATTATATTTATTTCCAAGTTTGTAACAATATCTACCTATTCGTGTACATTTCTAGAATCAGTGAATAATTATTTTGCGACCCTTTATCCCTCGTCCAATATATTCTTCCGAACGTGTTGCTTAGTTCATTCGTCCGTCTTTTACAAAATCCGCGTAAATCACCAATAATCCACCGTCGTTTTCGTGGCATTTCGTCTAATCGAAAATATTTCATTTTTCAACTTTTTATATTGTGTGTGTAAATCAATCGTCCGTTACACAAACCAACCTATTATCCATTTTTCCCTGTTTTCCGAAGAATTATCGGTTGTGCTACTTACTATTGCACGTCAAGCTTAATTTCAAGACTCGATTTACCGGTTGTGCTACTTGCTGCTGCACGTCGATTAATTCATTTCTTGAATCCACGCTTGCATGTCAATCCTACCTGTTCTCTCATTTTCCCCAGCCAACGGCCAATTGATTTTTCAATAAAATATTTATCGGTATTTTTTTCATTTTATAAATGCCACGAAGACGAGGTGGTTCCAAGTTTCATCTCCGCCCGCAAACGCAATAGCCGCGCAAAAGCCACGGCCAGCATCTGGTGGAAATAGTTCATCTTTGTTCAAACAAATTATTTGCGACGCCGTAAAAGAACATTCGGTGAAAATTGGACCGAAAATTGTGTCGAACGTTCCGTTCTGTGGAAAAGTCTTCCTTATCGAGCCCCGTGGGTACATCCGTGCAGTGACTCGATCAACCGGCAGTGACGTGTCCGACGCTTCGACTATCATCGTTACAACATTGAACGTCGAGATTGTCATCGTCGACTAATACTCCCGCCGTCAACGTCGTTTCCATTCACTCCACGAGTTCGCCCCGCGGTCGGCCAACGGGAAGCCGTCGTTACCTGCAACGAGTCGGCACATCGATGGGTGGATGCTCGTCGAAAAATAAGAATCCTATTACCTCACCGTCTATCGTTGAAATCGTCGTTCACCTAGAGATCGTCATTACCATAGGTGGGACCTCTCTCCGGGTACCAGATCATCCATCGTTGAACCCGCTACGCACCGCCGCTCGTAAGGTAAGTCGCATGTTCACGTTACCATTAACTATCTTCTTTACCGACTGCCCTATCCACGCGAGTGATTCTTAGTAAATTAATTTTTATCTAAAATAAATTCCCGGACGTAACAGGATAAAAATTTTGGAGGCAGCGGTGGGATAGGCTAAAAGTCACATTTTGATCGATTCCCCGCCAAATATAGATAACCCATCGTAATTTCAATTAACGTTATATCTTGATCAAATTTCTCGTAATCGAATTCCCCGTCAAACATAAATTAATTATCGTGATTTGATCAAATTCCCGTCAAATATAAATCAATTGTCGTAATTTCAATTTAAATCACGTTTTGTAGAGTATAAATTAATTACGTAATCTCAATTTCATGGCGAATTCCAAAAATGTCTACCACGAGGTCACAAGCTCGCGCTTTAAACGAAGATGAATTGCGCATACTCCACGAACAAATAGATCGAAAACGCGGAACGTTACAAGAACAAGAACGTGCTCTCCACGAAAAAGACATGGAGACTAAAGAACGAATTAAAACACTTCAGGCCCTCGAAAACGAACAAAGTCGGAACATGTCGGAGATGCCCGATATAGCCAAATCACAGGAACAATTTCTTCTCTCCATAGGGCACTTTCACAAATAATTTATCGATTCGGGGACCTACCGGCCGGAATTCACGAAATAAAAAACGAAAAGCGTTTCTCGCCAAGCCGCAAATCTCCACCCCCCGAACCCCGTAGTTTTCACGAAGAACTTAATGTCGATAATCAAATAAATCCGAACCTAAAATTCGAGGACGCGTTAGAATCGGTCCCTACGTTCAACGGGTATAACATCCCCGTCCTCCGTTTTATCCGTTCGTGTAAAAGAGCTAGGGACATGCCCCCCCCCCCCCAGCTCGAACCAAGTCTAACTCAGTTATTGGGCAACAAATTAAAAGGTCATGCCGCAACGGCGTTAGAAGACTATAATTTCCATAACCTTGATACGTCCGGGAATTTATTGTAGGTAAAAATAATAAATACCTTCGAAAGGGAAATACGCGATTTCGGTTACGAGATTGAATTTACGTTGATTATTTAATGAATGCAATTTTTCTTTGTTTTACAGGAACGGACTCCAGCCTTGAGATCCTGCGTTTAATCGGGAATGTGCCCAACAGGGATGAGGATCGAGCCGAAGTTTGATCGGTAACTAAGAATCACTCGCGGGGATCGGGCAGTCGGTAAAGAAGATAGTTAATGGTAACGTGAACATGCGACTTACCCCACGAGCGGCGGTGCGTAGCGGGTTTGTCGACGGACGGTCTGGTACCCGGGGATAGGTCCTTCCGTCGGTAATGATGATTTCGAGTTGAACGACGATTTCGACGACAGTCGGTTGGGAGGCAGGTCTCATATTCTTTGACGACCATCCACCCATAAATGTACCGACACGTATGCTGATAAAGAGGAGCTCCTGTTAGCCGACCGCGACGACGAACTCGTGGAGAGAAAGGAAACGACGTTGCTGACGAGAGAAAATTAGCCGACGATAGGAATCTCGATGTTCGACGATGGACACGTCTGAAGCGACGCTGCCGGTTGAACGGGTCACTACGCGAATGTACCCACGGGGGTCGATGATGAAGATTTTCGCATGAAATTGAATATTCGACACTACTTTCGGTCCGATTTTCACTGAGTGTTCTTTTATGGCGTCGCGAAAAATTCGTTTGAATAGAGATTAATTATTTCCACGAGATGCCGGCCGTGGCATATGCGCGGCTATTGCGTTTGCGCGGCGGAGACGAAACTTGGAACCACCTCGTCTTCTTGGCATTTATAAAATTAAATAAATACTGATGAATATTTTATTGGAAAAATCAATTGCCCGTTGGCTGGGGGAAATAAGAGAACAGGTAGGATTGACATGCAAGCGTGGATTCAAGACACGAACTAATCGACGTGCCGTAGTAAGTAGCACAATCGGTAAATCGAGTCTTGAAATTAACCGAGGTAAGAAATTGCTGACGTGCAATAGTAAGTAGCACTACCGACAATTCTTCGGAAAACAGGGAAAAATAAATGGGTTGGTTTGTGTAACTGACGATTGATTTGCCGCACAATATAAAAAGTTGAAAAATGAAATATTTTCGATTAGACGAAATGCCACGAAAACGACGGTGGATTATTGTTGATTTACGCGGATTTTGTAAAAGACGGACGAATGAACTAAGCAACACGTTCGGAAGAATATATTGGACGAGGGATAAAGGGTCGCAAAATAATTATTCACTGATTCTAGAAATGTACACGAATATGTATAAATTGTTACAAATTTGGAAATAAATATAATTACACACAACTCTGCGATGTTGAATACGGTGAGATTTAAGCGCAATTCAAACTCGAACTTCGAGTTACAATTCGATAAAAATAACGATGTGAAAATGTAGAAATGTTAATGAAATGTTCTGATTTTCCAGCGTGCGGGTCCGACACGAACGCGGCGAGCGGAGAAGCGCAACTGACTGGTGGATAGACCGGAGCACTAACGAGCAGCGGAGGACTCAGCTTTTTATTGGTGCGGCGGTGGAACAGTGTGGTGCGCATGCGCCGCGGAGAGGAGACGCCGACGCCGATGTTCCTTCTCGCTCGCTCTTATGGCGGTAAACAGAGGATTCGATGATAAATCAATTATTTAATTTAAATGTTACAACAAATAATTATGTCGGTTTGTCATGGTTGGACTGACGATAAGTTAATATTTTTAATTTATCGTTAGTCTCACAATTTGTTACAATAATATTCTTTTGTGAATAAAGGGACGTAACTTTATATAATTTTTGATCGTTATTGTTATTTTATTCTTTTGCGTGCAGTATGGAAACGGATAAAGATAATTTATTTTTGACTCGTTGTTGTAATAAAATATTTAAATGAGAGGATAATAACTTCGGCACGAAGTGTGCGAATCGCGTATAATGATTATTAAAATATAGCTCTTAATTAATTATAAATACAGCGCAACATTATTTATTTGAAGGAAGTTGTATGCAATATTTAACTTATTCGCGAAGTTATAATTTTATTCGCATATGCGTAAAAATAAAAACATATGGTAGTTGTTTGTTTAATAACTACGTTAGTAGCGCATGAGATATCTTGTAATAGCGAATTTATAACAATTATCATTTAACATAAACAATTAAGATAATGTTTATATTTTATTTGTTGCGTGGGATATTTATTCTCTTTATTCAATAATATTGTTCGTTGCATTGTGACGGCGCTAATTACTTATTGAATAATCATTTTTATTAATTAAAGTGTTTATGAATTTATTCTCGAATATTCTGCACGTGAAAATAATAATAATGGTATTGAATAGGAGACAGAGAGGACAAAGAGGCGATACGTGATACTTGCATTGGAGCGGATGTTTAGTCTATGAGGTATAGAGTGATAGCGATTTGTTTAACTTTTAATTAGTTCTTGGGATTTGGCATGATGCGATATTATTTAAATTATTATTTCGTAGAAGCCTACGTGCAACACGTGGCTTGCATTATGGCGTCGCGTCGGAAAGAGACGCGACGAGTGCGAGAGAGAAAGACATATACATGCCCTGGGAAAGTTCGGGAAAAATATCTGCTTAATGTCTTCTATTATATACTCGAAAATGGGAAAGCGTACATCAAGAGACTTATACTGTAAAGAGAGCGCTTGCTCGTTTCAAGAGGAAATAAAGCAATTCGAGTGCTTTCTGGAAAATGTCTCGAAGGGAAGCGTTCGCTCGAATCGAGGGGCAATAAAGTAATTTGGGAAAGTCACGAGTATATCGCGAGACCGCGCATTACGTAATCTCGTGGTTTTTCGTGAATACTTGAAATAGGGCCAAGAGGGTTAATATTTGTCATTCGCGGGTCGCGAATTATATTGCGGATCTGCGGAAATCGAGGTTCGGGATTAAAGGAGAATGTTTTTGTGATACGGGTTACATAAGTATGAAGGGGGTACGTCGGTAACCCGGAGAGAGAAGTATGAAGGATGTATAGGATGATGGAGAGCTCGATTGAGCGCGCGAAGTATCAGGCGAGCAGGAGGAGTACATTGGTTTCCTAGCGGGGCGCTAGAGAGAGACGGAGCGAAGGCGCGCCAGTGCGCGCGAGCGTTAAGGAGAGACGAGGATAGAGAGTGAGTGCGCGCGGGCGCTCGGCTCGGCGCGCTAGCTAGGCGCGTTCAGCGGAAGTAGGTGCATACTAGGGGAAGTCGAATGTGCACAAACAAAATAAAGGACGATGAAAAATAAATGCGCTCGTCGCGATATGAATTAAAGTTAACGGCAAAAATATTCTTGCATTAAAGACTAGACGAATAAATTTGTATATGTGTATATATATATATATATATATATATATATATATATATATATATATATATATATATATATATATATATATATATATATATATATATATATAGAATGGAGCGCGAGATCGCCAGGACGTAACACCTCGGGGGACTAAGACGAAGACACCCTACTGGATGGCTGAGGAACGGCGCAAAGGCGCTCAAGCAGGACGGCGTCGATGGCTGACAATCTCCTAGTAGATGTAGATGGTTTAGGTTCCGGTTGGTTTTCTGGAGGAACCAATTCGTTCGGGGATGATTCGGAGTTGAATCCTTCATCCCTTTGGTTCCTCTTGTGGACCCTGGTCACGAGTAGATTGGTGATGGAGTTCCAGACGGCCCCAAACAACGCGAAGCTGCATCCGTATGATGAGTGCATTGAGTAAATGGCCGAACCGTACAATTCCGAATTTTTCGAGACCGTTGCAAAGGTTTTCGAAAGCGTTGGCTGCGATGTGCTCCAAGGTGCTTTCGTCCAATAACTTTTTGAGGGATACGACTCCTGGAGGGATGGTGTATCCAGCTGATCCACGAGCCAAATTATTCAATAGCGCTGGTCTTTCGGCAGGGAACATGATTCGGTCGCGTAGTTGCTCCATTTCTTCATTTGTGTAAATTCCACTTGTTGCGAGGTTTCCTACTGGCGTGTAACCCCACGAAGGAGTAGTCATCGGCCGTAGTACTTGCGGTGGTAGAACTTCGATTGGATGCGGGGCGAAGCGGTACCACGCCCCGTCGATGAGGTATTGCGCCGGAAGAAGAGGATTATATTCGATGTGGGTTCCGGCCTTGATGAGTGTGCGTGAAATTGTCGAAAGGAAATACGACTGGTTGTGGTGAGTTACAGGTAACTCGAGGTAGCATTCCTCGGTCCTGCGAAGGGTGCATTCCACGGGAACCCACTTGATGATGTGAGCTACTTCGCCGGCGATGACGGCCATGTACCCTGGACTTCTGGTGACGGCTCGGGCGAATTTTTTCGGCAATATTGATACGGTTGCCAGAGCGTTGCGAAGTACTTGTTGTTCCAAATTGCATCGTTGTGTCAAGACGTCCTTTTACAGTGCCTTTATTTGGGTTTTGATATGTTTTTCCACATAAATGAATTCCGAATTTACATAGAAAAATATGTCGAGATTACTTACGAGGACCTTGCGACGCGAGGCGAATGTTTGTCCATCGCGAGTTTCAAGAATAAATAATTTCGGGTGTTCCGTTCCGATAAGGGTGTAGCCGCAGATGGGTTTTTCGTTCCTACCGGCCAGAGCGAACGTGGTTTCTTGAGTAGTTAACGTATACACATCAGGCGTCTGGATGGAGTTTTCGATAGTACGAAGTTTTGTTGCCATGCCATCGTAAAGAACGTCGTATCGATTGAAGAGACATATGTCCGCAGGTTCCGTTTTCTAAAAAGCTTAGTTCCCTTCGACATCCGTGCATTGACCTTCGGACAGTTGACATTGGGTCGAGCTCTGGAGGATGATGCGGTTCTTCGCCATGTTGACCGATGCCTCGTAATTGGAGATGGTGATTTTGGCGGAAGCCTGGACCACTACGTTGCTCCAGGTGCCAAAAGGGTCGCTGTATTGGGCGCCGGTGCAACTTCCGTCGATGGTGAGAGTTCCGGCAAGCGTAAGACTCCTTGAAGTTATACTATTTCTTTTTAATCCCGTGATGATAGCGGAAAATCCAAACTGGATAATTCCCGTTTCGTGGACCTTGCGGCAAGTTTTGTCGTCTAATTCGTGAAGATAAATTTGACGACCATTTTGTACTATTGAATTATGCGAGTTCATGCCGCAGTTGTACAAGGTCCTGTCGATTTCGACCTTGCACTGAACGACCTCAGTCGTCGAAAATTCCGAGAGCTGCAGCAATTGGATTCTCACGAGTATCGGGGTTGGATCGTCTATAAGTATGTCGCAAGTTCCGATGTCGGTGAGAGAAACGGTGGTGACGTTGAGCGTAGGGGTGCCGCAGTCATACCCGACGAGGCAGACGGCGGTGCGCATGAGGAGAGCAAAGATGATTGTCGTCTTCGGCTCCATTCTGTAACCAATAACGGGAGTTTTGGTTACAGACGGGTGGCCCTTAATTTGTTCGTATGTACGATGCGAGGTTTGCCTTGGTAAAGGATTTTAACATTATCCCCTGATAATATTTCGATTATTTCGCATGGGTCGGAATATTGATCCCTGAATTTTCCTTTTTGGGGTTCTTTTAGCATTAACACGCGATCGCCAACCTTGAAGAACTTTGAGTTGATGTTACGATCGTAGTACTCTTTTCATTTTTCTTTTGCATTTTTCAGATTTTCGGCCGCCATCGTTTGCAGGCCATCTATAGGGTTGAACAGGTCGGTGAGGTATTCGGCGTAAGAAGGGTCCTGTGACTCCTCGACTTGGTGATGGGCCGAAGGGTGACGAGCTAACCTGCCGAATACGAGTTCGTGAGGGGTATACCCAGTGCCTTCATGACGACTCGTGTTATAGGAAAACATAGCCAGGTCTAAATACTCGTCCCAATCGGAATTCTCGTTAACGTATTGTTTCAGATACTCCATGAGTACGTGATGAGAACGTTCAATCGATCCATTGCTTTGAGGGTGGAAAGCCGGTGTTTGGTATGCCTTGATTTTGAATTTTTTCGCCACAGCCTTCATGAGACTGCTGCAGAAGTTGGATCCTTGTCCGTTGAGGAGGGTGCGAGGAGCGCCGAATCGCGAGATCAAGTTTTTCACAAATGCGGTGCTGATGTCCATCGATGAAGTTCGGCTCAGCGGAATAGCTAATGAGTATTTCGTAAGAAGATCTTGGAGAGTAAATATGTATTGATTGCCGTTTTTCGTAAAAGGGAGGGGTCCTACTACGTCCATGGCGATCTTATTGAACGCGGCCCCAGGTGTGTCGGTAAGTATCATGGGTTGTTCGGTCTTTACGCGAACCAATTTTTTGAGTTGACAATTTCGACAATGTTGGATATATCTTGTTCTTGGATCTGGACTTTCATATTTTTCCAGTAATAATATTCGCGGATACGTTTGTACGTTTTGTTCACTCCTTTGTGGCCGCCGATTAGCGAGTCGTGCTTTTCGTTAATAATTTCCAGCTTTTCCTCGGGAGGAATTTGAACTAACTGCTTGCAAATTACGAGCGAGATATTTTCCTCGCGGAGCGCTTCGTACAAAGTGTTTTTAATTACGACCCACGGCACGTTGACGATAGAGGGCGTTTTGGCGATACAGACTTCTTTAAGGCATAGCTCGCGAATCGCGTCCTTTAGGGAGTCGCAAATTTCCTGGAGATCTAGGATCTCCAGGAAATTTGTTACGAAGACGACGTAATTATCCTTTTGCATGTGTAATCTAATGCGGGGTTCTACGATTTTCAATGCGTTAGACAAGTGGCGATTTTCTTCGCTAATTTCGAATTGAGGATTTTCGTCATTGATTAAGGGAGGATTGTCTTTTTTTTTCGCAAAATTTACCGCTTTTTGGGAATTTTTTTGTGAAGAAAGTATACAACGGAAAACTTGTGAAACTTGGCATATAGTTTTATTGATCTGTTTACTACATACAAAAAATTTTTTAAACAATTTCATCAAAAGATCCGCCTCCCACCCCGCTCGACGCGCGATGGTCCTTTTTTGATGGTGTGTACGATTCCAGCCTTCACGTTCATCCTGCAACAAAAACCGAAAAAGCATTTTACTTTAGACACATATAGCTATCGTTCGATGAAGGGAAAAAAAATTGACGATTTGGTGACGTTTTGAACTTGAAGTATCGATTTTTCGAAAAAAATTGATCAATTTTTTGTTATAAATAAAAAACTATTAAACGTATTGCTTTTTTGCTTCATCAAACGATAAAAGGATGTCAGCTGAGCATTCTGTCCCAATTTGAAGGCAATCGGTTAAATAGTTTTTGAGAAATCGTGCACACCATCAAAAAAGGACCATCGCGCGTCGAGGGGGGTGGGAGGCGGATTTTCTTATGAAATTGTTTAAACATTTTTTTGTACGTAGTAAACGGATCAATAAAACTATATGCCAAGTTTCACAAGTTTTCCGTTGTATACTTTCTTCACAAAAAAATTCCCAAAAAGCGGTAAGTTTTGCGAAAAAAAAGACAATCCCCCTTTAAGTAGCTTTGTTCGGAATCGTCGTCTGACTCGTCATCACTTTCGGGTATACCTTCCTTATCGTTTGAACTTTCTTTGTCATTTTCATTTTCTTTTTCAGGTTGGTCTTCCCTGAAGGGGGTGACCGAAAAACGATCCAAGGATGGATTTGATGGAAGATCAGGTGGAACAGCGAGGTCGAGTTCCGGAGGGAAATCTAGTGTGACATCCGGAAGGGTTCCCGGTGAAAGGAGGGGAGGGGGTACACTGGAAGATTCCTCCACATCCATCTGTACGAAAGGTAAGTTTCGTTTCGCCTTTTCGTTTGATTGCATTTGTTCGTCATAATTGAAGCCTCGGAAGGTTTCGTTTGATACTGAGTCTAATGATAGCCTTCTTGGAGCAGTGCTCGTATGAGCTTCTTTTTCTTTTGATTTTTTCCTTTTTTTCTTAGCTGGAGAGAAGATTCTCTCATCGTCTGAAGAGACGTTTTGGTTTGGCGTATGTTTTGTCATGAAAATCGTTTTTTGAGTAGAAGGATTTCGAGATAAAGCGTCAGCATTGCTGTCTGCTTTCCCTGGCTTGTAAATTATTTTGTAAGTGTAGTTTGCGAGACTAAGTCGCCGGGTCCTTTACCGAGTGAAGCCACACGAGGGGCTTGTAGTCGGTGACTAATACGAACTCTTGCCCATAGACATAAGGTCTGAAATGGTTTACGCAATACAAAATGGCAAGAACTTGTTTTTCTATTGTTGAATAGTTGAGTTCATGTTTATTCAGTGGACGTGAGGCGTAACTGATGAGTCGATCCTTGCCGATTTCTCCTTGGCTAAGGACACCCGCGACCGCGAAATCTGATGCGTCGGTCCTGATGATAAATGGTTTTGAAAAATCTGGGTAGTTGAGTAGCAGTCCACTTGAAATGGGACTCCTTTTTTAATAATAATGTTAGCGGTTTTGCGATCCCGGAAAAGTTTTCAATGAAACGACGGTAATATCCCGCGAGACCTAGAAATTGTTTGATTTTCTTCGGTGTAGTTGGTCTGGGATAATCCTTGAGAGCTTCGAGTTTTTTAGGGTGAGGTTTTACCCCATCTTCACTGATAATGTGGCCCAGGTAGGCCACTTCGCGTCTCAAAAATTCGCACTTATCGGGCTGTAATTTGAGATTTGCCCGTCTCAATCTTTTCGCGAGTTTGTGGAATTTTTTCGCGTGTTCGTCAAGGGTTTGTGCATAAATGACGATGTCGTCAAGATACACGAACAACTCGTTGCCTTGTAGACCGGTGAGAACCTGATCCATCAAGCGTTGAAATGTGGCGGGCGCGTTTTTGAGCCGGAATGGCATACGAGTGAATTGATAGTGACCGAAAGGGGTCGAAAAAGCTGTTTTGTGTGCGTCGTCAGGGTGCACCTTAATCTGGTGGAACCCGCTAGCCAAATCAAATACGGAAAAATATTTTGCATTCCCCAATTGATCTAAAATTTCCGAAATTTGCGGGAGGGGCTAAGCATCCCCAATCGTTTTTTCGTTCAGGTTACGGTAGTTGATGACCATCCGCCACCTTTTGTTCCCTTGGGAATCGGCTTTCTTGGGCACGATCCAGAGGGGTGAACTATACGGAGAAGTTGATGGTTCGATAATTTCCCCTGATATCAAATCGTTTACTTGTTTCGTGATTTCCTATTTGTGGACAGGGGGGAAGCGATATTGACGCGTAAAAACGGGTTGATCGTCTGACGCAATTATTCGGCGATTTATAGCGCTGGTAAAACCGAGAGGAGAACCCGGGAGATATCACAGATCCAAATTTTCTTTAACAATTGAATTTACATTTTCACGTTCTTCCTCGTTAAGGTGATCGGAGCGCAATAGAGCCAAGATTTCTTCCAAATTACTCGCCTTTTCGGCTATCAATACCCTCTTTCTTTGGGCAATAGAATCAAAAGTTTCCCGTTCCGACATAACCTCTTCCGGAAACGGGAGAGAACCAAGAGGACCTGCTTCATTTGCCTCCGGCTGTTTTCGAGCTATCGCGGCTGAAGTGGTCAAATCGATATCCGTGGAAACTGTACAGCTAAACTCTTGAATGGTTACGTACGAAATTTCCATAGAAAGATCATCTTCAGTGGCGTTGTGAGCCATCAAATGTGCAATACCATTCTTAATCGTCACGAGTGCTTCGCCCATGAAAATCCCTTCTCCAAAATGGACCCTCGGAATATATCCTTCTTTGATTTCGGGATTTTTCACTTTGACGTAGCATACAACCTTTGAACGTTTGGGAATGGATATACTTTGCTTCGAAACAAAAGGAATTTCTTGATCACCGTAACTTAGTTGTTCGTGTTTCCAATCAATAATGGCCTTATTTCCAGCCAAAAATTCGGTTCCTAGAAGAACGTGCTGCTCGATAGGTAACCAATCGTTTACAACGTGAAATTTTACGGGAATATTGTTCACCGTTAGTACTACAGATCCCAAAGTTTTTACGGGAGTCGGCGAAATGCCGTCCAATCTTAATATTTCGTAATCATTGATGTAAGTATTTACGACTTGATTTTTAACCAAATTCACCTCCGCGCCCGAGTCGATCAAAAATTCCGTGGGATCGGATAATTGCGGGCAATCCAAAAATACCGAGGGAGTACTTTCCGAGTTACTTAAGAGGACCCTGACGGTTCGCACAGTTCGGCGTCGATTATTCGTACCGGGCGCTCCTGGCGTTGTTCGTCCCGTGGGGAGGCCCTGTCCAAGGGACAGTTGTTCGCGTTTTTTGGAACGGAATTTTGCTTGCTCCGTTCATCATTTTGTTCCCGATAACACATGGCTTCGGAATGGCCTGGTTTTTGGCAATAGTTGCACGGTGGGCGCGGCCTACCGTTATCGCGATCGTTGGCAGGCGGCCCGTTATTTGCGTTATTGTTGACATTATTACTCGCGACTTGTTCGTTAGCGTGCGCGGGTATGTGCGCGGGCCTCTTTTCGGGAAATCTTTTCCAACAGTTTTCCGATGGGTGAGGTCGTCCGCAATGAGTACATGTCGTTCTTCCGGAGGGGGAGAACGTTTTGACGGGAGCAACGCCGGGTTCATTTTCCGCGCGGTTCTCCCTAAAATGGACGCGATCGCGCTCCATATCTTTTTCCACTTTTACGGCCTTGGAGAACGCGTCTGCCAGGTCGCGGAAACATTCGAGTTTTAGCCGTATGCGGAAATCGGGGGGGAGCCCCTTAATGAAACAATCGAGCGTATCATTGTTCAGCGTATTGCGATGATTCGGGTGGATGTGACCGTGATTGTCAACGTCGGCCTCGTAAATTGCCGTGTGGAGATCTTTTTCGCGGCTAATGTAATCAATGATGTGCTCGGACTTATTTTTTGAAATATTTCCGAGTTCGCCTCGGAATTCGTTGAGGGTTTTCGCGGCTCCGAATAACGTTTTAAGGCGGTCCGCGAGATGGGTGAGGTTATGGAAATTATAGTCTTCTAACGCCGTTGCCGCATGACCTTGTAATTTGTTGCGTAATAACTGAGTTAGACTTGGTTCGAGGTCGGGGGGAAACATGTCCCTAGCTCTTTTACACGAACGGATAAAACGGAGGACGGGGATGTTATACCCGTTGAACGTAGGGACCGATTCTAACGCGTCCTTGAATTGTAGCTTCGGATTTATTTGATTATCGACATTAAGTTCTTCGTGACAACTACGGGGTTCGGGGGGTGGAGATTCGCGGCTTGGCGAGAAACGCTTTTCGTTTTGTATTTCGTGAATTTCGGCTTGTAGGTCCCCGAATCGCGAAATTATTTGTGGAAGTGCCCTATTGAGAGAAGAAAATTGTTCCCGTGTTTCGGCTATATCGGGCATCACCGACATGGTCCGACTTTGTTCGTTTTCGAGGGCCTGAAGTGTTTTAATTTGTTCTCTAGTATCCATGTATTTTTCGTGGAGAGCACGTTCTTGTTCTTGTAACGTTTCGCGTTTTCGATCTCTTTGTTCGTGGAGTATGCGCAATTCATCTTCATTTGAAGCAGGAGCTTGTGACCTCGTGGTAGACATTTTTGGAATTCGCGATGAAATTGAAATTACGTAATCAATTTGTATTTTACAAAACATGATTTAAATTGAAATTACGACAATTGATTTATATTTGACGGGAATTTGATCAAATCACGATAATTAATTTATGTTTGACGGGTAATTCGATTACGAGAAATTTGATCAAGATATAACGTTAATTGAAATTACGATGGTTTATCTATATTTGGCGGGGAATCGATCAAAATGTGACTTTTAACGTATCCCACCGCAGCCACCAAAAAATGTATCCCGTTACGTCCGGGAATTTATTGTAGGTAAAAATAATAAATACCTTCGAAAGGGAAATACGCGATTTCGGTTACGAGATTGAATTTACGTTGATTATTTAATTAATGCAATTTTTCTTTGTTTTACAGAAACGGACGCCAGCCTTGAGATCCTGCCTTTAGTCGGGAATGTGCCCAACAGGGAAAAGAATCGAGCCACAGTTTAATCGGTAACTAAGACTCACTCGCGGGGATAGGGCAGTCGGTAAAGAAGATAGTTAATGGTAACGTGAGCATGCGACTTACCCTACGAGCGGCGGTGCGTAGCGGGTTTGTCGACGGACGGTCTGGTATCCGGGGAGAGCTCCTTCCGTCGGTAATGATGATTTCGAGTTGAATGACGATTTCGACGACGGTCGGTTGGGAGGCAGGTCTCCGATTCTTTGACGACCATCCACCCATAGATGTACCGACACGTATGCTGATAAAGAGGAGCTCCTGTTAGCCGACCGCGACGACGAACTCATGGAGCGAAAGGAAACGACGTTGCTGACGAGATTAGCAAACGATAGGAATCTCGATGTTCGACGATGTAACGACAGTGGACACGTCTGAAGCGACGCAGCCGGTTGAATGGGTCACATCGCAAATGTACCCACGGGGGTCGATGATGAAGATTTTCGCATGAAATAGAATATTCGACACTACTTTCGGTCCGATTTTCACTGAGTGTTCTTTTATGGCGTAGCGAACAATTCGTTTGAATAGAGATGAATTATTTTCACGAGATGCCGGCCGTGGCTTTTGCGCGGCTATTCCGTTTGCGCGGCGGAGACGAAACTTGGAACCACCTCGTCTTCTTGGCATTTATAAAATTAAATAAATACTGATAAATATTTTATTGGAAAAATCAATTGCCCGTTGGCTGGGGGAAATGAGAGAATAGGTAGGATTGATATGCAAGCGTGGATTCAAGACACGAATTAATCGACGTGCCGTAGTAAGTAGCACAATCGGTAAATCGAGTCTTGAAATTAAGCGAGGTAAGAAATCGTTGACGTGCAATAGTACATAGCACAACCGATAATTCTTCGGAAAACAGGGAAAATTAGATAATAGGTTGGTTTGTGTAACGGACGATTGATTTACACACACAATATAAAAAGTTGAACAATGAAATATTTTCGATTAGACGAAATGCCACGAAAACGACGGTGGATTAATGTTGATTTACGCGGATTTAGTATAAAAACGAACGAATGAACTAAGCAACGGGTTCGGAAGAATATATTCGACAAGGGATAAAGGGTCGCGAAATAATTATTCACTGATTCTAGAAATGTACACGAATATGTATATATTGTTACAACCTTGGAAATAAATATAATTACACACAACTCTGCGATGTTGAATACGGTGAGATTTAAGCGCGATTAACACTCGAACTTCGAGTTACAATTCGATAAAAATAACGATGTGAAAATGAAGAAATGTTAAAGAAATGTTCCGATTTTCCAGCGTGCGGGTCCGACACGAACGCGGCGAGCGGAAAAGCGCAACTGACTGGTGAAGAGACCGGAGAACTAACGAGCAGCGGAGGACCCGGCTTTTTATTGGTGCAGCGGTGAAACGGTGTGGTGCGCATGCGCCGCGGAGACGAGACGCCGACGCCGATGTTCCTTCTCGCTCGCTCGTAAACGGAGGATTCGATGATAAATCAATTATTTAATTTAAATGTTACAACAAATAATTATGTCGGTTTGTCATGGTTGGACTGACGATAAGTTAATATTTTTAATTTATCGTTAGTCTCACAATTTGTTACAATAATATTCTTTTGTGAATAAAGAGACGTAACTTTATATATAAATATGAGTGGTGTGCGGCCGTGTTGATTATACGAGGTGTTGAGGAATCGGCTTCGATTCGGCCCGTGAGATTTCCAAGGTCGTGATGGAAAGAAAGAAGGAGTTTTTTTCACTCGTTTACGTTTCGATCCTTGGTTCGGATCCTCTTCAGAAACTTTATTTGTTCTACAATTTTCGCGATACAAATTATATTAATAGAAATTACAGATTTTTTTAAAATTAAATTCAAAATAATAGTTGTATTCATTGTTATAAATAAGTTTTAAATGTGTTTTAATGATTTGTGTAAATTTTGCGTTAGTTTTTTTTCATAATTTTTATAATCATGTTGATATTGTGTGAGTGATTATTTATAACAAGTTATTGTAAGAGAGATAAGAATTTTGTTAGAAAACGAACCTGAATATTGTCAATATTTCTAGTTTTCTTTTGGTTTGTGCTTGGAGGATGGTTGATGTTGACAGTATCTTTGATGATGAAATACTGTCACGTGAGGTTGATTGGGAGAGTTTATTTCGAAACGTTTATTTATATTTCAATTGATAGATATAATCGTTTTTTGGTGATTGTATTATCTGCGAAAAATTGGTATCGTAAAAGGAACTTTATTTTGATCTATTGTCTTGATTAATGAGATGTTGTGTGAAAGTGGTAATTACCTATTGAAATAAACTGAATATATCCTCACAAGCACAAAGAAGAAAATTAGAAAAAATATTTCTCTGCTCTACATGTCGAGTAGTGACGTCCAAGAGAGTTCGAGAAAGACTAAGTGGCAAATGTATTGTTTCTGGAGAGAGGGAGAATGATCCTTTGTCAGTGCTGTGTCAAGAGTTTGGGGGTGCCCGTGTCATGTTAAGAGGTTACAATGTTGTGTCAAGAGTTTTTTAAATTTAGTCACGAGTTTTAAAATTGACGTGTGTAGTTATGGTGATAAAATATTGTTGTGATTATATTATTGAATTGTATATTGAGCTAAGATTTTTTATGTCAGTTCTAAAATTGATGGCATTGGGATGCGCTTTGATTTGTATCATTTCTAGGATCAATCTTTTTTTGAGCCATTTTTCAGTGTTTAAAATTGTAACATCGTGAAATTTGAAATCGTGTTTTTGTTCTATTGCGTGCGGTGCTAGAGCTGTGTGTATTGTGTTGGTATGTTTTAGGCTATTTTTGTGTTCATTGATTCTGTTTTTAAGGTATCGTTTTGTTTGGCCTATGTATGTGGAGTTACAATCATTGCAATCAATTTTGTATACTATGTTAGATTTTTTGTTGTTTTCAATCTTGTCTTTGGTGGAGCCTGTGATCGATAAGATATTGTGTTTGTTGTTTGTGACTAATGTTATATTATATTGTTTGAAAAGACGAATTAGTTGGTGATGGATATTTTTTGTGTATGGTAGATTTATTAGTCTGGAGGAGTCAAAGTTTTTATTTTTGTTATTTTGATTGTTGATTGTAGCAAGTCTTTGTATTATTGTTTTTTCTGTGAAAGAAATCGGATAGCATTTTTTGGTCATTGTGTTCTTAATGAGTTGAAGATTTTTATGGTGAAAGGACGGATCAGATAGTTTTATTGCTCTGTCAACTAACATGTAAATTATAGCTTTTTTTTGGGAAAGTGGGTGGTGTGAGAAAAAGTTTATATATCTGCCAGACCAAGTAGGTTTTCTGTACCAATTTGTGATGATTGAACTTTTATTGCGGATCAAGAGTATATCAAGAAAAGGAATTTTATTATTTTCTTCTATTTCTGATGTAAATTGTAATTTTGAATTATATGAGTTAAAAATATTGACTGTGGATTCTATTTTGTCATTTGGCAAAGCAATAATAATGTCGTCAACATATCTTTTGTATAGTGGCAGTGAGAATTTTAATTTTTCTAAACAATTTTTTTCTAAATCAATCATAACCATGTTGGATAGTATCGGAGCAAGAGGCGAACCCATTGGTGATCCAGAAATTTGTTGATAAATTTTGTTCTGCCATGTAAAATAAGTTGAAAACATGATGTATTCTATGGCTTTTGTTATTTCGTTTAGTGCAAAAGTTTCGGAAAATAGATTTGATCTTTTTTGAAGGCTTTGAATAACTAGTTGTAATGGAATGTTGGTATAGAGAGATACGACATCAAAGGAGACAAGTTTATAGTTGAGTGGGATTGATATGTTTGAGACTGATTGTTTTAAGTAAAAGCTGTCTTTGACGTGTGAGTTTGTTATGTGTAATAGTTTAGATAGTTTTGATTGGATAAATTCTGCTAATTTTTGTGTTGGGCTATTGATTGATGATACTATTAAACGAAGTGGGAAGTTTTTTTTTGTGAATTTTTGGAAGGCAATAGAGACGAGCTAAGTTGCAATTTTCTGCTTTTAAGTATTTAAATTTTGTTTCATCGATGATTTTTTTGCTTTTCCATCTGGAGAGAACATTGTTTATGCCTTTTTGTAGGATATTGATAGGGTTCTTATTTATTAGTTTGTAAGTTGAGGAGTCTGCGAGTTAATCGTATGTTTTGGTAATGTAATCTGATTTGTTTAAAATGACTGTTGAATTTCCTTTATCTGCTCGTGTAATTAAAAGTTGTGGATTGTTTTTTAAAAAAGAAGAAGTGTGATTTATAATTTTAATGGTGTTGGAGAATGATGTTGGTATATTCAATTTGTCTATGATTTTAGTGAATTCTTTTCTGATTTCGTTTTGTCTAGGTTTGTCGAGTAGAAATTCTAGTTTGGATTCAAGTTCAGAGATGGAGTTGTGGATATAGTTTTTCATATTTGAAGGTTGGAGATAAGGAAAACAAAATTTTTCACCAAGAGATAAGAATGTGGAAATGTGTGAAGGAATATCAGTATTGGAGAGATTTATGAGCCATTCATTCGTGTTGTTTTTTGTAATTGTTGAATTAATATTATTCAGAGGATCGGTGAAGGAATTATTATTTGCGTCATGTTGCGTGTTAGTGAAAATTGAGTTTGAGGAACTGTAGTTATGTGTTGGTTGATTGTTGTTTGGGATGATTCTGGTGGTGTGTATTGTTTTGGTTGAGATGTATTTGTGAGTCTATTGTTCTTAAAAATTCATCATGATTGAAAATGTGTTGATGTATATTCATGGTTCGTTGAAATCTAAGATTTTGGAGTTTTTTTTTTGTGTTTTTCATACGTGAGTAATGATAATCTGTTTAATCTTATTTTTTCAAATGAGAAAAAAATTTCTTTTATAGTGTTGTGAGTTTTGTTGAT
Organism: Ophion ellenae; assembly: GCA_963210295.1. Taxonomy (NCBI): domain Eukaryota; kingdom Metazoa; phylum Arthropoda; class Insecta; order Hymenoptera; family Ichneumonidae; genus Ophion; species Ophion ellenae. Next base: position 13,911,103 of record OY723397.1, on the reverse strand, counting down.
TATTTCGGTGTTTTTTTCTATTTTTTGGTTCAGTATTTTGATTCGAAAATTGAGATCGTCAATTTCGATATTCAATAATGATTTGTGAATTTTGTGTATTGCTTTGTTAAATTTAAATTTGCCTTTGTTTCCTGAAATTTGTATGTTGAAGTTTTTGGAATAAATGTGTTTCGGTATCAAACCTTCTTGTCGACATTTTAATAAAAATCGAAGTTATTGTTTTAGGCGAGTCTTCGTTGCAGCGTCGCGTTTCCAATTTTTGAAAGCTGCTAAGATGATGTATCCGAAAAGTTGTGATATCTCGCCGAAGAAGGTCATTTTGTCGAGTTTATAGCCAGTCGTTTCCAATGAGTATGAGTGGTGTGCGGCCGTGTTGATTATACGAGGTGTTGAGGAATCGGCTTCCATTCGGCCCGTGAGATTTCCAAGGTCGTGGTGGAAAGAAAGAAGGAGTTTTTTTCACTCGTTTACGTTTCGATCCTTGGTTCGGATCCTCTTCAGAAACTTTATTTGTTCTACAATTTTCGCGATACAAATTATATTAATAGAAATTACAGATTTTTTTAAAATTAAATTTAAAATAATAGTTGTATTCATTGTTATAAATAAGTTTTAAATGTGTTTTAATGATTTGTGTAAATTTTGTGTTAGTTTTTGCTCATAATTTTTCTAATCATGTTGATATTGTGTGAGTGATATTGTAGAACGAAGCGAAAATTGTAGAACAAATAAAGTTTCTCAAGAGGATCCGAACCAAGGATCGAAACGTAATCGAGTGAAAAAAACTCCTTCTTTCTTTCCACCACGACCTTGGAAATCTCACGGGCCGAATCGAAGCCGATTCCTCAACACCTCGTAACTTTATATAATTTTTTATCGTTATTGTTATTTTGGGGATATTACGATATCTGTGGCCCCAAGTTTTGGCCATGCAGTCTTTATATTTGGCCCAAAATAAGACTTTTTTCAAGAATACAAAAAATCGAAATTCGGCTTTTAAGGGGGTGAAACAGAGGTTTTGAATTTTTAATGAGGCGGAGTATTTTTTGGGTAGATTTCTTTAGAATTCGGCGTAAACATTCTAGAAAACAAGTAATTTTCAAAGAGTTAGGTAGTTCATTGAAACACGATTCGTAGGGGGATAAACGGGAGCTTGGAACGTTGTTAAACAATATATTTTTTCGTCAAATCCTCTGAAATTCAGCTTCCCAGAAGGGTGATTGCATCATTGTTCTTTGTCAATAATACAACAAAAGTAGGTCTCAGACTATTAGTGTTACCGGGAATTCACCACGTGGAGGTTGTCTGTTTCGAATCCCTGGCCCTAATAAGGGCCGTTGTGTGTGAATAAATGTGAGTGTGTGTGTGTGTGTGCGTGTGCGTATGCGTGTGTGTGTGTGTGTGTGTGTGTGTGTGTGTGTTAGAATACGAAGTCAGGATCCCCGAACTCATCATCGGCGTTTCCGGAGGCGACAGTTTCTAATTATTCCACAATACTATCGATTCGTGGACGTTTTGCAGGAACTAACTCCTCGAGATGTTCGGATTCGATAGTGGGAGGGTCGATTTCCTGCAACTCGAGCCCAGTAACCTTTTTGCCGTCCACGAATCCGGGATAAACCCGTTTTATGTCGAGTAAGAATACCATGATCTGCGATCCAAGATGCGCCTTGTAATCTTTCTCCAAATGTTGCTGCCGATAAAAATGAAGCGCCATGTATTGGTGAACCAGCTTCGGGGTTCTGCGGGATATAATAGCCCGTTTCAACAACTTGTTTTGATTTTCGAGGTCGTTGATCGTATTTGACGCATCATCCTTCGAAACGTATATGCCAATGCTATGGTTGGTTGTTTTATGGCTCGTTCCTTCGTGGCATAGCTTTTCAACGCCACAGTACTGTTTCGCGCTGTCAGTACACAAGTGACGCGTATCTATCGCGACGTATTTGCTAATATACGGCCACCAATCTGCTTTGCTCTGGGAGTTCACTTTGAAGAAAATTCCCACCGTATCCTCCTTACAAAAGAGCCCCAGAACCGTTATCGTCATCTGCTCAGTCATCCGTCCACGATGATATTTCCGTTTCGTCAAAAACGTCTCATCAATCTGAACGGTTTTCCCTTCACCGCCAAGGAGAATCTCGCCATGAGAAACCACCACTTCAGTTATCTCGCGACAATAGCTGTAGTAATCAACTACGGTCGAAACGCTGAGCTCTTCCCTATCGTTTTCGCGACGCCATTCAGTAAGGTGCTTGTAAAGTTCTGTCACCTTCATTTTGCTTACAAAGCAAGTTATTATGGCGAGAACTTCGTGAATTTTCATGCGGCAATCTGTCCCGCTAAAAAAGTGCCATTGCATGGGTTTTCTGAAACCCGGCAAAGGTTTGCGCCTTTCTTCTTCGCCCCTTTAGATGAACACCGCCAAATCCACCCTAATTTTTTGGCCGCACAATTTTCCACCTTCATCGGTTTCCCGCAGCATTGTGGAGGCGTCGACGATTTCGATGGTATCAGGCCAACCTCTTCCAAAAATGCAATCGCTTTCGCTTCTGTTGCACTCAGTGAATGGAAAGAAGTCAAATATGAGAAATTCCTCAATTTCGGGTGGATCGCAGGATCTATGTCTTCCATGATTTTTGGTTATTTTTCTCGTAATCAATGCGATATTGCTTTACAGAGCGTTCAAAATAAGCATCCGTTAACAATACCTCAGGAGCATTCTTTGAAAAGATGCTTAAAAGTTGTCTTAATGGTATACAAAAGTACAGTCAAAAAATGTATATTCCCGATATAACTGCCGCGAATTCGTCTCCGATTTCACCTTCCTTCCGGTCAGATTGGGTCGCCAAGTTTGACGATGCCGCGAGAACGACGGTAGCAGCTTTGTTAATTAAACAAATATATAATCGGTGCAAAGAATGGATCTCGGGGCCTCGATCGGACATTCCCGATATTACTGCCCCGCATTCGTCTCCGATTTTATCTTACTTGCGGTCACAGTGGGTCGAGAAGTGTGACGGCGCCGCGAGAACGACGGTAGAAGCTTTGTTTATTTAATAAAAATAAAATCGGTGCGAGGAATGGTTCTCGGAGCCGCGATCGGACATTCCCGATATTACTGCCCCAAATTCGTCTCCGATTTTATGTTACTTCCGGTCAGATTGGGGCGAGAAGTCTGACGATGCCGCGAAAACGACGGTAGGAGCACTGTTTATTCAACAAAGATAAAATCGGTGCTCGGAATGGCTCTCGGAGCCTTGATCGGGCATTCCCGATACTACTGCCCCCAATTCGTCTCCGATTTCATCTTACTTCCGGTCAGATCGGGTCGAGAAGTCTGACGATGCTGCGAAAACAACCGTAGGAGCATTGTTCATTTAACAAAGATAAAATCCGTGCTCGGAATAGTGCTCGGAGCCTCGATTGGACATTCCCGATATTACTATCCCGAATTCGTCTCCGATTTTACCTTACTTCCGGTCTGAAGGAGTCGAGAAGTCTGACGATGCCGCGAAATCGACGGTAGGAGCACTGTTTATTCAACAAAGATAAAATCGGTGCTCGGAATGGTTCTCGGAGCCTTGATCGGACATTGCCGATATTACTGCCCCGAATTCAGATTGGGTCGAGAAGTCTGACGATGGTGCGAAAACGACGGTAGGAGCACTGATTCTATAACAACGATGAAATCGGTGGTCAGAATGGTTCCCGGGGCCTCGATCGGACATTCCCGATATAACTGCCCCGCATTCGTCGCCGACTTTATCTCACTCGTGGTCAGATGGGGTCGAAAAGTCTGACGATGCCGCGAGAACGACGGTAGAAGCTTTATTTACTAAACAAACAAAAAAATAGGTGCGAGGAATGGTTCTCGGAGCCTCGACCGGACATTCCCGATATTAGTGCCCCAAATTCGTCTCAGATTTTATCTTACTTCCGGTCAGATTGGGTCGAGAGGTCTGACGATGCTGCGAAAACGACGGTAGGAGCTTTGCTCAGTTAATAAAGATAGAATCGGTGCGAGGAATGGTTCTCGGAACCTCAATCGAACATTCTCGATTGTACTGCTCCGAAGTCGTCTCCGATTTTACCGTACTTCCGGTCAGATTGGGTCGAGAAGTCTTACGATGCACCGAAAACAACTCGGTAATAAATAAAGGTATTTGTAATAAAGATAAAATCAGTACTCGGATTGGTGTTCGGAGCCTCGATTGGAGATTTCCGATATGACTATCCCGAATTCGTCTCTGATTTTATCTTACTTCCGGTCAGATTGGGTCGAGACGTCTAACGATACTGCGAAAACGACGGTAGGAGCATTGTTTATTTAACAAAGATAAAATCGGTGCTGGGAATGGCTCTCGGAGCCTCGATCGGGCATTTCCGATATTACTGCCCCGAATTCGTCTCCGATTTTATCTTACTTCCGGTCAGATTGGGTCGAGAAGTCTGACGATGCTGCGAAAACGACGGTAGGAGCACTGTTTATTTAACAACGATAAAATCGGTAGTCAGAATGGTTCCCGAGGCCTCGATAGGACATTCCCGATATAACTGCCCCGAATTCGTCTCCGATTTCACCTTACTTCCGGTCAGATTGGGTCGACAAGTTTGACGATGCCGCGAGACCGACGGTAGCAGCTTTGTTTATTTAACAAAGATACAATCGATGCAAAGAATGGATCTAGCGGCCTCGATCGGACATTCCCGATATTACTGCCCCGAATTCGTTTCCGATTTGATGTTACTTCCGGTCAGATTGGGGCGAGAAGTCTGACGATGCCGCGAAACCGACGGTAGGAGCACTGTTTATTCAACAAAGATAAAATCGGTGCTCGGAATGGTTCTCGGAGCCTTGATCGGACATTCCCGATAATACTGCCCCCGATTCGTCTCCGATTTCATCTTACTTCCGGTCAGATTGGGTCGAGAAGTCTGACGATGCTGCGAAAACGACCGTAGGAGCATTGTTTATTTAACAAAGATAAAATCCGTGCTCGGAATAGTTCTCGGAGCCTCGATTGGACATTCCCGATATTACTATCCCGAATTCGTCTCCGATTTTACCTTACTTCCAGTCTGAATGGGTCGAGAAGTCTGACGATGCCGCGAAAACGACTGTAGGAGCACTGTTTATTCAACAAAGATAAAATCGGTGCTCGGAATAGTTCTCGGAGCCTTGATCGGACATTGCCGATATTACTGCCCCGAATTCAAATTGGGTCGAGAAGTCTGACGATGCTGCGAAAACGACGGAAGGAGCACTGATTCTATAACAACGATGAATTCGGTGGTCAGAATGGTTCCCGGGGCCTCGATCGGACATTCCCGATATAACTGCCCCGCATTCGTCTCCGATTTTATATCACTCGCGATCAGATCGGGTGTAAAAGTCTGACGATGCCGCGAGAACGACGGTAGAAGCTTTGTTTACTAAACAAACAAAAATAGGTGCGAGGAATGGTTCTCGGAGCCTTGATCGGACATTCCCGATATTAGTGCCCCAAATTCGTCTCAGATTTTATCTTACTTCCGGTCAGATTGGGTCGAGAGGTCTGACGATGCTGCGAAAACGACGGTAGGAGCTTTGTTTGTCTAATAAAGATAGAATCGGTGCGAGGAATGGTTCTCGGAACCTCAATCGAACATTCTCGATTTTACTGATCCGAATTCGTCTCTGATTTTACCCTACTTCCGGTCAGATTGGGTCGAGAAGTCTTACGATGCAGCGAAAACAACGGTAGGAGCAATGTTTATTTAACAAAGATAAAATCGGTGCTCGCAATGGTTCTTTGGGCATGCCTGATATTGCTGCGCCAAATTCGTCTCCGATTTTATCTTACTTCCGATCAAATTGGGGAAGGAAGTCTGACGATGGTGCGAGAACGATGGTAGGAACATTGTTTATTTAACAAAGATGAAGTCCGTGCTCGATATGGTTCTCGGAGCCTCGATCAGACATTCCCGATATCACTTCCCTGAATTCGTCTGCGATTTTATCTTACTTCCGGTCAGCGTGGGTCGAGAAGTCGGCCGATGGTGCGAAAACGATGGAAGGAGCACTGTTTATTTAACAACGATAAAATGCGTGGTTAGAATGGTTCCCGGGGCCTCGATCGGACATTCCGGATATGAATGCCCCGAATTCATCTCCGATTCCATCTTACTTCTGGTCAGATTGGGTTGAGAAGTCTGACGATGCTGCGAAAACGACGGGAAGAGCATTGTTTATTTAACAAAGATAAAATCGGTGCGAGGAATAGTTTTCGAAGACTCGATCGGACATTTCCGATATTACTGCTCCGAATTCATCGTCGATTTTATGTTACTTCCGCTCAGATTGGGTCGAGAAGTCTGACGATTTCGCGAGAACGACGGAAAGAGCATTGTTTATTTATCAAAGATAAAATTGGTGCTCGGAATGGTTGTCGGAACCTAGATCGGAAATTCCCGATACTACTGCCCCGAATTCGTCTCCGATTTCATCTTACTTTCGGTCGGATTGTGTCGAGAAGTCTGACGATGTTGCGAAAACGACGGTGGAGCACTGTTTATTTAACAACGATAAAATCGGTAGTCAGAATGGGTCCCGGGGCCTCGAACGGACATTCCCGATATAAGTGCCGCGAATTCGTCTCCGATTTTGTCCTACTTCCGGTCAGATTGAGACGAGAAGTCTTACGATGCCGCCAGAACGACGGTAGGAGGTTTTTCTATTTAACAAAGATAAAATCGGTGCTCGGAATGGTTCTCTGTGTCTCGATCGGACATTCCGGATATTACTGCCCCGAATTCGTCTCCGATATCATCTTACTTCCGGTCAGCTTCGGTCGAGAAGTCTGACGACGCCCCGAAAATGACGGTCGGAGCATTGTTTCTTTAACGAGGATCAAATCTATGTTCGGAATTGTTCTCCGGGCCTCCATCGTACATTCCGGATATTACTGCCCCGAATTCGTCTCTCATTATATCTTACTTTTCGTCAGATTGGGTCGAGGAGTCTGGCGATGATGGGAAAACGTCGCTAGGATCATTGTTTATTTAACAAATATAAAATCGGTGCTCGGAATGGTTCTCGGAGCCTCGATCGGACATTCCCGATATTACTGCCCCGAATTCGTCTCCGATTTTATGTTACTTCCGGTCAGATTGGGGCGAGAAGTCTGACGATGGCGCGAAAACGACGGTAGGAGCACTGTTTATTCAACAAAGATAAAATCGGTGCTCGGAATGGTTCTCGGAGCCTCGATCGGACATTCCCGATATTACTGCCCCGAATTCGTCTCCGATTTTATGTTACTTCCGGTCAGATTGGGGCGAGAAGTCTGACGATGGCGCGAAAACGACGGTAGGAGCACTGTTTATTCAACAAAGATAAAATCGGTGCTCGGAATGGTTCTCGGAGCCTTGATCGGACATTCCCGATATTACTGCCCCGAATTCAGATTGGGTCGAGAAGTCTGACGATGCCGCGAAAACGACGGTAGGAGCACTGATTCTATAACAACGATGAAATCGGTGGTCAGAATGGTTCCCGGGGCCTCGATCGGACATTCCCGATATAACTGTCCCGCATTCGTCTCCGATTTTATTTCACTCGCGGTCAGATCGGGTGGAAAAGTCTGACGATGCCGCGAGAACGACGGTAGAAGCTTTGTTTACTAAACAAACAAAAAATAGGTGCGAGGAATGATTCTCGGAGCCTCGATCGGACATTCCCGATATTAGTGCACCAAATTGGTCTCAGACTTTATCTTACTTCCGGTCAGATTGGGTCGAGAGGTCTGACGATGCTGCGAAAACGACGGTAGGAGCTTTGTTTATTTAATAAAGATAGAATCGGTGCGAGGAATGGTTCTCGGAACCTCAATCGAACATTCTCGATTTTACTGCTCCGAATTCGTCTCTGATTTCACCCTACTTCCGGTAAGATTGGGTCGAGAAATCTTTCGATGCAGGGAAAAAAACGGTAGGAGCAATGTTTATTTAACAAAGATAAGATCGGTGCTCGCAATGGTTATTTAGGCATCGATCGGACATGCCTGATATTGCTGCGCCAAATTCGTCTCCGATTTTATCTTACTTCCGATCAAATTGGGGAAGGAAGTCTGACGAAGGTGCGAGGACGACGGTAGGAACATTGTTTATTTGACAAAGATGAAGTGCGTGCTTGGAATGGTTCTCGGAGCCTCGATCTGACATTCCCGATATCACTTCCCTGAATTCGTCTGCGATTTTATCTTACTTCCGGTCAGCGTGGGTCGAGAAGTCGGACGATGGTGCGAAAACGATGGTAGGAGCACTGTTTATTTAACAACGATAAAATCCGTGGTTAGAATGGTTCCCGGGGCCTCGATCGGACATTCCCGATATGGATGCCCCGAATTCATCTCCGATTCCATCTTACTTCTGGTCAGATTGGGTTGAGAAGTCTGACGATGCTGCGAAAACGTCGGGAAGAGCATTGATTATTTAACAAAGATAAAATCGGTGCGAGGAATAGTTCTCGAAGACTCGATCGGACATTTCCGATAGTACTGCTCCGAATTCATCGTCGATTTTATATTACTTCCCCTCAGATTGGGTGGAGAAGTCTGACGATTTCGCGAGAACGACGGAAAGAGCATTGTTTATTTATCGAAGATAAAATTGGTGCTCGGAATGGTTGTCGGAACCTAGATTGGAAATTCCCGATACTACTGCCCCGAATTCGTGTCCGATTTCATCTTACTTTCGGTCGGATTGGGTCGAGAAGTCTGACGATGTTGCGAAAACGACGGTGGTGCACTGTTTATTAAACAACGATAAAATCGGTAGTCAGAATGGGTCCCGGGGCCTCGATCGGAGATTCCCGATATAAGTGCCCCGAATTCGTCTCCGATTTTATCCTACTTCCGGTCAGATTGGGACGAGAAGTCTTACGATGCCGCGAGAACGACGGTAGGAGCTTTTTCTATTTAACAAAGATAAAATCGGTGCTCGGAATGGTTCTCTGAGTCTCGATCGGCCATTCCGGATATTACTGCCCCGAATTCGTCTCCGATATTATCTTACTTCCGGTCAGCTTCGGTCGAGAAGTATGACGACGCACCGAAAATGACGGTAGGAGCAATGTTTCTTTAACGAAGATCAAATCAATGTTCGGAATTGTTCTCCGGGCCTCCATTGTACATTCCGGATATTAATGCCCCGAATTCGTCTCTCATTATATCTAACTTTTCGTCAGATTGGGTCGAGGAGTCGGGCGATGATGCGAAAACGTCGCTAGGATCATTGTTTATTTCACAAATATAAAATCGGTGCTCGGAATGGTTCTCGGGGCCTCGACAGGACATTCCCAATATTACTGCCCCGAATTCGTCCCTGATTCTACCTTCTTTCCGGTCAAATTGGGGACGGAAGTCTGACGATGGTGCGAGAACGATGGTAGGAGGATTGTCTATTTATCAAGAATAAAATCGGTGGTAGGAATGGTTCTCGGGGCCTCGATAGGACATTCCCGATATTACTGCCCCGAATTCATCTCCGATTGTATCTTACTTCCGGTTAAATGGGGGAAGGAAGTCTGACGATGGTGCGAGAACGACGGTTGGAGCATTGTATATTTAACAAATATAAAATCGGTGCTCGGAATGGTTCTCGCGGCCTTGATAGGACATTCCTCGATATTAGTGCCCCGAATTTGTGTCAGATTTCATCTTCCTTCCGGTAAAATTGGGGAAGGAAGTCTGACGATGATGCGAAAACGACGGTAGGAGCATTGTTTATTTAACAAAGATAAAATAGGTGCCCGGAATGGTCCTCGGGGCCTCGATCAGACATTCCCGATATTACTGCCCCGAATTCGTCTCCGATTTTATCATACTTCCGGTCAGATTGGGTCGAGAAGTCTGCCGATGCTGCGAAAACGACGGTAGGAGCAATGTTTATTTAACAACGATAAAATCGGTGGTCAGAATGGTTCCCGGAGCCTCGATCGGAGATTCCCGATATAACTGCCACGAAGTCGTCTAGGATTTCGTCTTACATTCGGTCAGATTAGGTCGAGAAGTCTGACAATGCCGCGAGAACGACGGAAGGAACTTTGTTTTTGTAACAAAGATACAATCGGTGCAAAGAATGGTTCTCGGAGCCTCGATCGGACATTCCCGATATTACTGCGATGAATTCGACTCAGATTTTATTTTACTTCCGGTCATATTGGGTCTAAAAGTCTAACGATTTCGTGAGATCGACTGAAAAAGCTTTCTTTACTTACCAAAGATAAAATCGGTGTTCGAAACGGTTGTGGGAGCCTCGATCGGACATTCCCGATACTACTGCCCCCAATTGGTCTCCGATTTTATCTTACTTCCGGTCAGATTGTGTCGAGAGGCCTGACGTTGCCGCGAGAACGAGGGTAGGAGCTTTGTTTATTTCACAAAGATTAAATTGGCGCTTGAAATGGTTGTCGGGGCGTCGATCGGACATTCCCGATATTTCTGCCCCGAATTCGTCTCCGATTTTTTCTTACTTCCGGTCAGTTAGGGTCGAGAAGTCTGACGACGGTGCGAAAACGACGATAGGAGCTTTGTTTATTTAATAAAGATAAAATCGGTGCGAGGAATGGTTTTCGGAGCCTCGATCGGACATTCCCGATATTACTGTCCCAAATTCGTCTCAGATTTTATGTTACCACCGGTCAGATTGGCTCGAAAAGGCTGACGATGCTGCGAAGACGTCGGTAGGAGCTTTCTTTATTTAACAACGATAAAGTCGGTGCGAGTAATAGTTCTCGGAGCCTCGATCGGACATCCCCGATATTGCTGCCCCGAATTTGTCTCCGATATTATGTTACTTCCGGTCAGATTGGGTCGAGAAGTCTGACGATTTCGCGACAACGACGAAAGGAGCTTTGTTTATTTAACAAAGATAAAATTGGCGCTCGGAATGGTATTCGGAGCCTCGATCGGACATTCCCGATACTACTTCCCCCAATTCGTCTCCGATTTTATGTTACTTCCGGTCAGATTGGGTCGAGAAGTCTGACGATGCTGCGAAAATGACTGTAGGAGCATTGTATATTTAACAAAGATAAAATCAGGGCTCGAATTGATTCTCGGAGCCTCGATTGGACATTTCCGATATTATTATCCTGAATTCGTCTTCGATGTTATCTTATTTCGGTCTGATTGGGTTTGAGAAGTCTGACGATGCCGCGAAAACGACGATAGGAGCACTGTTTATTCAACAAAGATAAAATCGGTGCTCGGAATGGTTGTCGGAACCTCAATCGGACATTCCCGATATTACTGCCCCCAATTCGTCACCGATTTTATCTTTCTTCCGGTAAGATTGGGTCGAGAAGTCTGACGTTGCCGGAAGAACGACGGTATGAGATTTGTTTATTTAACAAAGATAAAGATGGTGCTCGGAATGGTTGTCGGGGCCTCGATCGGACATTCCCGATATTACTGCCCCGAATTCGTCTCCGATTATATCTTACTTTCGGTCAGATTGGGTCGAGAAGTCTGACGATGCTGCGAAAACGACGGTAGGAGCACTGTTTATTTAACAACGATAAAATCGGTGGTCAGAATGGTTCCCGGGGCTTCGATCGGACATTCCCGATATAACTGCCCCGCATTCGTCTCCGATTTTATCTCACTTGCGGTCAGATTGGGTCGAGAAGTCTGACGATGCCGCGAGAACGACGGTAGAAGCTTTGTTTATTTAACAAAGATAAAATCGGTGCGAGGAATCGTTTATCGGAGCTTTGATCGGACATTCCCGATATTACTGCCCCAAATTCGTCTCAGATTTTATGTTACTTCCGGTCAGATTGGGTCGAGAATTCTGGGACGCTGCGATAACGACGGTAGGAGCTTTGTTTATTTAACAAAGATAAAATCGGCGCGAGCAATAGTTCTCGGAGCCTCAATCGGAGACTCCCGATATAACTGCCCCGAATTCGTTTCCGATTTTATCTCACTTCCGGTCAGATTGGTTCGAGAACTCTGACGATGCTGCCAAAACGACGGTAGGAGCATTGTTCATTTAACAAAGATAAAATCAATGCTCGGAATGGATCTCTGAGCCTCGACTGGACATTCCCGATATTACGATCCCGAACTCGTCTCCGATTTTATCTTACTTAGGGTCAGATTGGGTCGAGAAGTCTGACGATGCTGCGAAAACGACGATAGGAGCACTGTTTATTGGACAACGATAAAATCGGTGGTCAGAATAGTTCCCGGGGCCTCGATCGGACATTCCCGTAGTACCTGCCCCGAATTCGTCTCCGACTTCATCTTACTTCCGGTCAGATTGGGTCGAGATATCTGGCGATGCCGCGAGAACGACTGTAGGAGCTGTGTTTATGTAACAATGATACAATCGGTGCAAAGAATGGTTCTCGAAGTCTCGATCGGACATTCCCGATATTACTGCCCCGAATTCATCGCCGATTTTATCTTACTTCCGGTCAGATTGGGTCGAGAAGTCTGACGATGTTGCGAAAACGACGGTAGGAGCACTGTTTCTTTAACATACATCAAATCGGTGGTCAGAACGGTTCCCGGGGCCTCGATCGGACATTTCCGATATAATTGCAACGAATTCGTCTCCGATTTAACCTTACGGCCGGTCAGATTGGGTCGAGAAGCCTGACGATGCTGCGAAAACGACGGTAGGATCATTGTTTATTCAACAAAGATAAAATCGGTGCTCGGAATGGTTCTCGGAGCCCCAATCGGACATTCCCGATATGACTGCCCCGAATTCATCTCCGATTTTATCTTACTTCCGGTCAGATTGGGTCTAGAAGTCTGACGATGCTGCGCAAATGACGGTAGGAGCATTGTATATTTAACAAAGATAAAATCAGGGCTCGGACTGATTCTCGGAGCCTCAATTGGAGATTTCCGATATTACTATCCCGAATTCGTCTCCGATTTTATCTTACTTCCGGTCTGATTGGGTCGAGAAGTCTGATGATGCTGCGAGAAGGACGGGAGGAGCACTGTTTATTTAACAACGATAAAATCGGTGGTCAGAATTCTTCCCGGGGCTTCGATCGGACATTCCCGATAAAACTGCCCCGCATTTGTCTCCAATTTTATCTTACCTGCGGTCAGATTGGGTCGAGAAGTTTGACGATGCCGCGAGAACGACGGTAGAGGCTTTGTTTATTTAACAAAGATAAAATTGGTGCGAAGAATGCTTTTCGCTGCTTCGATCGGACATTCCCGATATTACTGTCCCAAATTCGTCTCAGATTTTACTTTACTTCCGGTCAGATTGGGTCGAGAAGCCTGCCGATGCTGCGAAAACGATGGTAGGAGCTTTGTTTTACTTAACAAAGATAAAATCGGCGCGAGGAATAGTTCTCGGAGCCTCGATCGGACATTCCCGATATTACTGCCCCGACTTCGTCTCCGATTTTATGTTACTTCTGGTCAGATTGGGTCGAGAAGTCTGACGATTTCGCGAGAACGACGGTAGGAGCTTTGTTTATTGAACAAAGATAAAATTGGTGCTCGGATTGGTTGTCGAAGCCTCAATCGGACATTTCCGATACTACTGCCCTCAATTCGTCTTCGATTTTATCTTACTTCCGGTCAGAAGGGGTCGAGAAGTCTGACGATGCTACGAAAATGACGGTAAGAGCATTGTATATTGAACAAAGATAAAATCAGGGCTCGGACTGACTCTCGGAGCCTTGATTGGACATTTCCGATATTACTATCCCGAATTCGTCTCCGATTTTATCTTACTTCCGGTCTGATTGGGTCGAGAAGTCTGACGATGCTGCGAAAACGACGGTAGGAGCATTGTTCATTTAACAATGATAAAATCGGTGCGAGCAATGGTTTTCGGAGCTTCGATCGGACATTCCCGATATTACTGGCCCAAATTCGTCTCAGATTTTATCTTACCTCCGGTCAGGTTGGGTCGAGAGGTCTCCCGACGCTGCGAAAACGACGGTAGGATCTTTGAATATTTAACAAATATAAAATCGGCGCGAGGAATAGTTCTCGGAGCTTCGATCGGACATTCCCGACATTACTGCCCCGAATTCGTCTCCGATTTTATGTTACTTCCGGTCAGATTGGTTCGAGAAGTCTGACGATTTCGCGAGAACGACGGTAGGGGCTTTGTTTATTTAACAAAGATAAAATTGGTGCTCGGAATGGTTGTCGGAGCCTCGATCGGACAATCCCGATACTACTGCCCCCAATTCGTCTCCGATTTTGTCTTACTTCCCGTCAGATTGGGTCGAGAAGTCTGACGATGCTGCGAAAATGACGGTAGGAGAACTGTATATTTAACAAAGATAAAATCAGGGCTCGGACTTTTTCTCGGAGCCTCGATTGGACATTCCCGATATTACTATCCCGAACTCGTCTCCGATTTTATCATACTTCCGGTCTGATTGAGTCGAGAAATCTGACGATGCTGCGAAAACGACGGTGAGAGCATTGTTCATTTAACAAAGATAAAACCGGTGCTCGGAATGGTTCTCGGAGCCTCGATCGGATATTCTCAATTTTACTGCCCCGAATTTGTTTCCCATATTATCTTACTTCTGGTCAGATTGTGTCGAAAAGTTTGACGATGCTGCGAAAACGACGGAAGGAACATTGTTGATTTATCAATGATAAAATCGGTGCTCGCAATGGTTATTAGGCCACCGATCGGACATGCCCGATATTACTACCCCGAATTCGTCTCCGATTTTATCTCACTTCCGGTCAGATTGGGTCGAAAATTCTGACGATGCTGCGAAAGCGATGATAGGAGCAATGTTTATTTAACAAAGTTTAAATCGGTGCGAGGAATAGATCTCGGGCCTCGTTCGGAAATTTCCGATATTACTGCCCCGAATTCATCTCCGATTTTATGTTACTTCCGGTCAGAATAGGTGGAGAACTCTGACCATTTGGCGAGAACGAAGGTAGGAGCTTTGTTTATTTATCATAGATAAAATTGGTGCTCGGAATGGTTGTCGGAACCTCGATCGGACATTCCCGATTCGACTGCCGCGAATTCGTCTCCGATTTCATCTTACTTCCGGTCAGATTGGGATGAGAAGTCTGACGATGCTGCGAAAACGACGGTAGGAGCTTTGTTCATTTAAGAAAGATAAAATTGGTGGGAGGAATAGTTCTCGGAGCCTCGATCGGAAATTTCCGATATTACTGGCCCTAATTCATCTCCGATTTTATGTCATTTCCGGTCAGATTGGGTCGAGAGTCTGACCGTTTCGCGAGAACGACGGTAGGAGCATTGGTCATGTAACAAAGATAAAATCAGTGCTCAGAATGGATCTCGGAGCCTCGATTGGACATTCCCGATATTACAATCCCGAACTCGTCTCCGATTTTATCTCACTTTCGGTCCAATTGAGTCGAAAAGTCTGACGATGCTGTGAATACGACGTCAGGACCATTGTTTATTTAACAAAGATTAAATCGGTGCTTGGAATGGTTCTCGTAGCCCCGATCGGACATTCCCGATATTACTGCCCCGAATTCGTCTCCGATTTTATCTTGCTTCGGATCAGCTTAGGTCGAGACGTCTGACGATGCTGCGAAAACGACGATAGGAGAACTGTTTATTTAACAACGATATAATCGGTGGTCAGAATAGTTCCCGGGGCCTCGATCGGACATTCCCGATGTGTATCGGGAAGGCAGTTATCTGCCCCGAATTCGTCTCCGACTTCATCTTACTTTCGGTCAGATTGGGTCGAGAAGTCTGACGATGCCGCGAGAACGACGGTAGGAGCTGTGTTTATGTAACAAAGATACAATCGGTGCAAAGAATGGTTCTCGGAGTCTCGATCGGACATTCCCGATATTATTGCCCCGCATTCGTCTCCGATTTTATGTTACTTCTGGTCAGATTGGGTCGAGAAGTCTGACGATTTCGCGAGAACGACGGTAGGAGTTTTGTTTATTGAACAAAGATAAAATTGGTGCTCGGATTGGTTGTCGAAGCCTCAATCGGACATTTCCGATACTGCTGCCCTCAATTCGTCTTCGATTTTATCTTACTTCCGGTCTGATTGGGTCGAGAAGTCTGACGATGCTGCGAAAACGACGGTAGGAGCATTGTTCATTTAACAATGATAAAATCGGTGCGAGGAATGGTTTTCGGAGCTTCGATCGGACATTTCCGATATTACTGGCCCAAATTCGTCTCAGATTTTATCTTACCTCCGGTCAGGTTGGGTCGAGAGGTCTCCCGACGCTGCGAAAACGACGGTAGGATCTTTGAATATTTAACAAATATAAAATCGGCGCGAGGAATAGTTCTCGGAGCTTAGATCGGACATTCCCGACATTACTGCCCCGAATCCGTCTCCGATTTTATGTTACTTCCGGTCAGATTGATTCGAGAAGTCTGACGATTTTGCGAGAACGACGGTAGGGGCTTTGTTTATTTAACAAAAATAAAATTGGTGCTCGGAATGGTTGTCGGAGCCTCGATCGGACAATCCCGATAGTACTGCCCCCAATTCGTCTCCGATTTTGTCTTACTTCCCGTCAGATTGGGTCGAGAAGTCTGACGATGCTGCGAAAATGACGGTAGGAGAACTGTATATTTAACAGAGATAAAATCAGGGCTCGGACTTTTTCTCGGAGCCTCGATTGGACATTCCCGATATTACTATCCCGAACTCGTCTCCGATTTTATCATACTTCCGGTCTGATTGAGTCGAGAAATCTGACGATGCTGCGAAAACGACGGTGAGAGCATTGTTCATTTAACAAAGATAAAACCGGTGCTCGGAATGGTTCTCGGAGCCTCGATCGGATATTCTCAATTTTACTGCCCCGAATTTGTTTCCCATTTTATCTTACTTCTGGTCAGATTGTGTCGAAAAGTTTGACGATGCTGCGAAAACGACGGAAGGAACATTGTTGATTTATCAATGATAAAATCGGTGCTCGCAATGGTTATTAGGCCACCGATCGGACATGCCCGATATTACTACCCCGAATTCGTCTCCGATTTTATCTCACTTCCGGTCAGATTGGGTCGAAAATTCTGACGATGCTGCGAAAGCGATGATAGGAGCAATGTTTATTTAACAAAGTTTAAATCGGTGCGAGGAATAGATCTCGGGCCTCGTTCGGAAATTTCCGATATTACTGCCCCGAATTCATCTCCGATTTTATGTTACTTCCGGTCAGAATAGGTGGAGAACTCTGACCATTTGGCGAGAACGAAGGTAGGAGCTTTGTTTATTTATCATAGATAAAATTGGTGCTCGGAATGGTTGTCGGAACCTCGATCGGACATTCCCGATTCGACTGCCGCGAATTCGTCTCCGATTTCATCTTACTTCCGGTCAGATTGGGATGAGAAGTCTGACGATGCTGCGAAAACGACGGTAGGAGCTTTGTTCATTTAAGAAAGATAAAATTGGTGGGAGGAATAGTTCTCGGAGCCTCGATCGGAAATTTCCGATATTACTGGCCCTAATTCATCTCCGATTTTATGTCATTTCCGGTCAGATTGGGTCGAGAGTCTGACCGTTTCGCGAGAACGACGGTAGGAGCATTGGTCATGTAACAAAGATAAAATCAGTGCTCAGAATGGATCTCGGAGCCTCGATTGGACATTCCCGATATTACAATCCCGAACTCGTCTCCGATTTTATCTCACTTTCGGTCCAATTGAGTCGAAAAGTCTGACGATGCTGTGAATACGACGTCAGGACCATTGTTTATTTAACAAAGATTAAATCGGTGCTTGGAATGGTTCTCGTAGCCCCGATCGGACATTCCCGATATTACTGCCCCGAATTCGTCTCCGATTTTATCTTGCTTCGGATCAGCTTAGGTCGAGACGTCTGACGATGCTGCGAAAACGACGATAGGAGAACTGTTTATTTAACAACGATATAATCGGTGGTCAGAATAGTTCCCGGGGCCTCGATCGGACATTCCCGATGTGTATCGGGAAGGCAGTTATCTGCCCCGAATTCGTCTCCGACTTCATCTTCCTTTCGGTCAGATTGGGTCGAGAAGTCTGACGATGCCGCGAGAACGACGGTAGGAGCTGTGTTTATGTAACAAAGATACAATCGGTGCAAAGAATGGTTCTCGGAGTCTCGATCGGACATTCCCGATATTATTGCCCCGCATTCGTCTCCGATTTTATGTTACTTCTGGTCAGATTGGGTCGAGAAGTCTGACGATTTCGCGAGAACGACGGTAGGAGCTTTGTTTATTGAACAAAGATAAAATTGGTGCTCGGATTGGTTGTCGAAGCCTCAATCGGACATTTCCGATACTGCTGCCCTCAATTCGTCTTCGATTTTATCTTACTTCCGGTCTGATTGGGTCGAGAAGTCTGACGATGCTGCGAAAACGACGGTAGGAGCATTGTTCATTTAACAATGATAAAATCGGTGCGAGCAATGGTTTTCGGAGCTTCGATCGGACATTTCCGATATTACTGGCCCAAATTCGTCTCAGATTTTATCTTACCTCCGGTCAGGTTGGGTCGAGAGGTCTCCCGACGCTGCGAAAACGACGGTAGGATCTTTGAATATTTAACAAATATAAAATCGGCGCGAGGAATAGTTCTCGGAGCTTAGATCGGACATTCCCGACATTACTGCCCCGAATTCGTCTCCGATTTTATGTTACTTCCGGTCAGATTGATTCGAGAAGTCTGACGATTTTGCGAGAACGACGGTAGGGGCTTTGTTTATTTAACAAAGATAAAATTGGTGCTCGGAATGGTTGTCGGAGCCTCGATCGGACAATCCCGATAGTACTGCCCCCAATTCGTCTCCGATTTTGTCTTACTTCCCGTCAGATTGGGTCGAGAAGTCTGACGATGCTGCGAAAATGACGGTAGGAGAACTGTATATTTAACAGAGATAAAATCAGGGCTCGGACTTTTTCTCGGAGCCTCGATTGGACATTCCCGATATTACTATCCCGAACTCGTCTCCGATTTTATCATACTTCCGGTCTGATTGAGTCGAGAAATCTGACGATGCTGCGAAAACGACGGTGAGAGCATTGTTCATTTAACAAAGATAAAACCGGTGCTCGGAATGGTTCTCGGAGCCTCGATCGGATATTCTCAATTTTACTGCCCCGAATTTGTTTCCCATATTATCTTACTTCTGGTCAGATTGTGTCGAAAAGTTTGACGATGCTGCGAAAACGACGGAAGGAACATTGTTGATTTATCAATGATAAAATCGGTGCTCGCAATGGTTATTAGGCCACCGATCGGACATGCCCGATATTACTGCCCCGAATTCGTCTCCGATTTTATCTCACTTCCGGTCAGATTGGGTCGAAAATTCTGACGATGCTGCGAAAGCGATGATAGGAGCAATGTTCATTTACCAAAGTTTAAATCGGTGCGAGGAATAGATCTCGGGCCTCGTTCGGAAATTTCCGATATTACTGCCCCGAATTCATCTCCGATTTTATGTTACTTCCGGTCAGAATAGGTGGAGAACTCTGACCATTTGGCGAGAACGAAGGTAGGAGCTTTGTTTATTTATTATAGATAAAATTGGTGCTCGGAATGGTTGTCGGAACCTCGATCGGACATTCCCGATTCGACTGCCGCGAATTCGTCTCCGATTTCATCTTACTTCCGGTCAGATTGGGATGAGAAGTCTGACGATGCTGCGAAAACGACGGTAGGAGCTTTGTTCATTTAAGAAAGATAAAATTGGTGGGAGGAATAGTTCTCGGAGCCTCGATCGGAAATTTCCGATATTACTGGCCCTAATTCATCTCCGATTTTATGTCATTTCCGGTCAGATTGGGTCGAGAGTCTGACCGTTTCGCGAGAACGACGGTAGGAGCATTGGTCATTTAACAAAGATAAAATCAGTGCTCAGAATGGATCTCGGAACCTCGATTGGACATTCCCGATATTACAATCCCGAACTCGTCTCCGATTTTATCTCACTTTCGGTCCAATTGGGTCGAAAAGTCTGACGATGCTGTGAATACGACGTCAGGACCATTGTTTATTTAACAAAGATTAAATCGGTGCTTGGAATGGTTCTCGTAGCCCCGATCGGACATTCCCGATATTACTGCCCCGAATTCGTCTCCGATTTTATCTTGCTTCGGGTCAGCTTGGGTCGAGACGTCTGACGATGCAGCGAAAACGACGATAGGAGAACTGTTTATTTAACAACGATATAATCGGTGGTCAGAATAGTTCCCGGGGCCTCGATCGGACATTCCCTATGTGTATCGGGAAGGCAGTTATCTGCCCCGAATTCGTCTCCGACTTCATCTTACTTTCGGTCAGATTGGGTCGAGAAGTCTGACGATGCCGCGAGAACGACGGTAGGAGCTGTGTTTATGTAAAAAAGATACAATCGGTGCAAAGAATGGTTCTCGGAGTCTCGATCGGACATTCCCGATATTATTGCCCCGCATTCTTCTCCGATTTTATCTTACTTCCGGAAAGATTATTTTGAGGAGTCTGACGATGCTGCGAAAACGACGCTCGGCGCATTGTTTATTTAACAAAGATAAAATCGGTGCGAGGAATACTTCTCGGAGCCTCGATCGGAAAATCCCGATATGACTGCCCCGAATTCATCTCCGATATTACGTTACTTCCGGTCAGATTGGGTCGAGAAGTCTGACGATTTCGTGAGAACGACGGTAGGAACTTTGTTTCTTTAACAAAGAGAAAATTGGTGCTCGGAATGCTTGTCGCAACCTTGATCGGAAATTCCCGATACTACTGCCCCCAATTCGTCTCCGATTTTATCTTACTTCCGGTCAGATTGGGTCGAGAAGTCTGACAAAGCTGTGAAAACGACGGTAGGAGCATTTTTTATTTAACGACGATAAAATCGGTGCTCGGAATAACTCTCGTAGCCTCGATCGGGCACGCCCGATATTACCGCCCCGAATTCATTCACGATTATATCTTACTTCTGGTCAGATTGGGTCGAGAAGTCTGACGTTGCCGGAAACACGACGGTAGGAGCTTTGTTTATTAAACAAAGATAAAATTGGTGCTCGGAATGGTTGTCGGGGCCTCGATCGGACATTCCCGATATTACTTTTCCGAATTAGTGTCCGATTTTGTCTCACTTCAGGTCAGATTGGGTCGAGAAGTCTGACGATCCTGTAAAAACGACGGTAGGAGCATTGATTAATTAAAAAACATCAAATCGGTGTTCAGTATGGTTCTCGGGGCCTCCATTGGACATTCCCAATTTTACTGCCCCAAATCTGTTGCCCAGTTTATCTTACTTCTGGTCAGATTGTGTCGAGACGTTTGACGATGCTGCGTAAACGACGGAAGGAACATTGATTATTTATCAAAGATGAAATCGGTGCTCGCAATGGTTCTTGGGTCATCGATCGGGACATGCCCGATGTTACCGCCCCGAATTCGTCTCCGATTATATCTTTTTTCCGGTCAGATTGCGTCGAGATGTCTGACGATGCTGCGAAAACGACGGTAGGAGCACTGTTTATTTAACAATGATAAAATGGGTGGTCAGAATGGTTCCCGGGGCCTCGATCGGACAGTCCCGATATAACTGCCCCGCATTGGTCTCCGATTTTATCTTACTTCCAGTCAGATTGGGTCGAGAAGTCTGCCGATGCGGCGAAAACGACGGTAGGAGCATTGTTTATTTAACAAAAATAAAATCGGTGCGAGGAACAGTTCTCGAAACCTCGATCGGACATTCCCGATATCACTGCCCCGAATTCGTCTCCGATTTTATATTACTTCCGCTCAGATTGGGTCGAGAAGTCTGACGATTTCGCGAGAACGACGATAGGAGCTTCGTGTATTCAACAAAGATAAAATTGGTGCTCGGAATGGTTCTCGGAGCAACGATCGGACATTCCCGATACAACTGCCCCCAATTCGTCTCCGATTTTATCTTACTTCCGGTCAGATTGGGTCGAGAAGTCTGATTATGCTGCGAAAATGACGGTAGGAGCATTGTATATGCAACAAAGATAAAATCATGGCTCGGACTGATTCTCAGAGCCTCGATTGGACATTCCCGATATTCCTATCCCGAATTCGTCTCCGATTTTATCTTACTTCCGGTCTGATTGGGTCGAGACATCTGATGATGCCGCGAACACGACGGTAGGAGGTTTTTTTATTCAACAAACATAAAATCGGTGCTCGGAATGGTTGTCGGAGCCTCAATCGGACATTCCCGATATTACTGCCCCCAATTCGTCGCCGAATTTATCTTTCTTCGAGTCAGATTGGGTCGAGAAGTCTGACGTTGCCGCAAGACCGACGGTAGGAGCTTTGTTTATTTAACAAACATAAAATTGGTGCTCGGAATGGTTGTCGGGGCCTCGATCGGACATTCCCGATATTACTGCCCCGAATTCGTCTCCGATTTTATCTCACTTCCGGTCAGATTGGGTCGAGAAGTCTGACAATGCTGTTAAAACGACGGTAGGAGTATTGTTTAATTAACAAAGATCAAATCGGTGTTCGGTATGGTTCTCGGGGCCTCCATTGGACAATCCCAATATTACTGCCGCGAATTTGTTTCCCATTTTATCTTACATCTGGTCAGATTGTGTCGAGAAGTTGATCGATGCTGCGAAAACGACGGAAGGAACATTGTTTATTTATCAAAGATAAAATCGGTGCTCGCAATGGTTATTGGGTCATCGATCGGACATGCCCGATATTACTGCCCCGAATTCGTCTCCGATTTTATCGTTCTTCCGGTCAGATTGGGTCGAGAAGTCTGACGATGCTGCGAAAACGACGGTAGGAGCTTTGTTTATTTGACAAATATAAAATCGGTGCGAGGAACAGTTCTCGAAGCCTCGATCGGACATTCCCGATATTACTGCCTCGAATTCGTCTCCGATTTTATGTTACTTCCGGTCAGATTGGGTCGAGAAGTCTGACGATTTCGCGAGAACGACGGTAGGAGCTTTGTTTATCCAACAAAGATAAAATTATAAACGACGATAAAGATAAACGACGGTAGGACCATTGTTCATTTAACAAAGATAAAATCGGTGCTCGGAATGGTTCTCGGAGCCTCGATCGGACATCCCCGATATTACTGCCCCGAATTCCTCTCCGATATTATGTTACTTCCGGTCAGATTGGGTCGAGAAGTCTGACGATGTCGCAAAAACGACGGTAGGAGCACTGTGTATTCAACAAAGATAAAATCGGTGCTCGGAATGCTTGTCGGAGCCTCGATCGGACATTCCCGATTCTACTGGCCCGAATTCGTCTCCGATTTTATCTTACTTCCGGCCAGATTGGGTCGAGACGTCTGACGATGCTGCAAAAACGACGGAAGGAAAGTTGTTTATTAATCAAAGATAAAATCGATGCTCGCAATGGTTTTTGGGGCATCGATCGTGCATGCCCGATATTACTGCCACAAATTCGTCTCCGATTTTATCTTACTTCCGGTCAGATTGGGTCGAGAAGTCCGACGATGCTGCGAAAACGACGGTAGAACTATTGTTTATTTAACAAGAATAAAATCGATGCTCGGAATGGTTCTCGGGGCTTCGTTAGGACATTCCCGATATTACTGCCCCGAATTCGTCTCCGATTTTATCTTACTTCCGGTCAGATTGGGAAAGTCAGTCTGACGATGGTGCGAGAACGACGTTAGCCGCATTGTTTGTTTAACAACGATAAAATCGGTGCTCGCAATGGTTCCCGGGGCCTCGATCGGACATTCCCGATATTCCTGCCCCGAATTCGTATCCGATTGTATCTTACTTCCGGTCAAAACTCGGAAGGAAGTCTGACGATGGTGCGAGAATGACGGTAGAAGCTTTTTTTATTTAACAAAGATAAAGTCGGTGCTCGGAATGGTTGTCGGAACCTCGATCGGACATTCCAGATATTACTGCCCCGAGTGCGTCTCCGATTTTATCCCACTTCCGTTCAGATTGGGTCAAGAAGTCTGACGATGCCGCGAGAACGACGGTAGGAGCTTTGTTTATTTAACAAAGATAAAGTCGGTGCTCGGAGTGGTTATCAGAGCCTCAATCGGACATTCCCGATATTTTTCCCCGAATTCGTCTCCGATTTTATCTTACATCCGGTCAGATTGGGTCGAGAAGTCTGACCATGCCGCGAGCACGACGGTCGGAGCTTTGTTTATTTATCAACGATACATTCGGTGCTCGGAATGGTTCTCGGAGCCTCGATCGGACATTCCCGATATTACCGCCCCAAATTCGTCTATGATTTTATCTTACTTCCCTTGAGATTGGATAAGGAAGTCTGACCATGCCGCGAGCACGACGGTAGGTGCTTTGTTTATTTAACAACGATACATTCGGTGCTCGGAATGGTTCTTGGAGCCTCGATCGGACATTCTCGATATTACTGCCCCAAATTCGTCTCCGATGTCATCTTACTTCCGTTCAGATTGGATAAGGAAGTCTGACGATGCCGCGAGAACGACGGTCGGCGCATTGTTTATTCAACAAAGATAAAATCAGTGGTCGG
Organism: Ophion ellenae; assembly: GCA_963210295.1. Classification (NCBI taxonomy): domain Eukaryota; kingdom Metazoa; phylum Arthropoda; class Insecta; order Hymenoptera; family Ichneumonidae; genus Ophion; species Ophion ellenae. Next base: position 13,886,620 of record OY723397.1, on the reverse strand, counting down.
AATGGTTCTCGGGGCCTCGATCGGACATTCCTGTTATTGCCGCCCCGAATTCGCCTCCGCTTAATTCATTTCTTTCTTCTGTCACCGTCTCCAGCGTGAATGAGCTCGATACATGCTATTCTCCTTCACCGTCTCTAACATGAACCGAGCTTATTTCATGTTGGAGACGCCGAGAGTAGAACGAGTTTGTCCCGATACATTTGTTATTGTCATCGGGATGGCTTCGGGCGCTCTGTCGTACTACAAATCTGGAAAACCAAAAAAATTTCATAAAAATCTTCTCTGGAACGACTAAATCTTCGGACGTATTGTAATCGGTTTGTGCGAGGATCAGGCTGTAGGCTATAAAGGGATTTCGGCAACAACATTTACAAAAATGTCAAGTTTCGTTTTCGTGGCGTTACCCAGCAAAAAACGTCTCGATTATTTGAGAAACTTCGTGATCCGACATCGCAGCTCGATCATGAGTTTCATTGATGTCCACAAGTTTCGGAGAGAAGGGCCAGCAACATCCTAATTGTAAGTAAATGTAAGATTCTATGTATACTTTCACTCTAGTATTTACGGGTCTTCTCTCTTTACACTCTAAAAAAAGGCTATTTTTTTATAGTTTTATGTTATATATATTGATATAAAAGTTGTTACACTTATTAAATACAATTTAGAAATTCATCTGAAAAAACCTTATTCAAGTCACTATTTATACAAGAACATGGTAGTTAAATAAATTCCCTCAAAAAATTGTAGGTCTGCGCTTTTTTTCGAAACAACAAAAAAAACGTGTTCTTTCCACCGTTTCTGGGAAAAAATAGTAAATATCAAAATATTGAAAAATCTTTGATATGCGCTATAGCTATAGGTGTAAAGAGTATGTGGTCAAAATTGCATACGGTTCGGTTAAATAGTTTTCAAGATATTATCAATAAGCCGTCGAAAAACTTTGTTTCGAAAAAAATGCGGTTAAAATTTTTTTTGGGTGGCATAAGTACGTACATTTAAAAAAAATGTATTTCGAAAGTGTATTTATTGAGTGTAACAACTTTTATTTAACTATCTATAATATAAACATATAAAAAATTTCATGAAAATAGCCTTTTTAGCACTTAAACTGCGAAGATCCCTTACAACGGACTGTTTTGATTGACAATAATTTTTTTACAGTCACAGTTTCGGCGAAGTCGGAGGGGCTATGAGAAATCACATTTTGGGCAAATGGATACGAAAATCATATCACCAAGGTAATAATTTGTAAAGATTCTTATGCTATACTCATTACATAAATTAAGGGAACAGTGAAATTTAAAAATGTTTAAATTCATTTTTGAATAGCTGTAAATTCGTGAAAAATGGTCGTATCGTCAAAAAATAGGGGTTTAAAGCTTGAAATCTCTAGTTTACGATTCTCACCGGCAAACATTGTTTTAAGCAACACGTTCTGCGTGAATCTAACAAATACCGCGAGGCAAACATTTTCGAATTTTAGCATCACCCAGATAGCCGTTTCGTGTGGAGAACAAAGACAAAGGAACGACAACAAATCGAAAGATCGGATCAACGTCGATCGTGAATAGGTAAATAATACGAATCCAAAGATTGCTCACAACGATGGAAGGCTTTTTTCATTTGAAAACATTACTTTATATTCCCAAGGATAACCACTAATTATATATAAACTATTTTCTACATATAAACATCTCGTTAAGAGGTATGCATAACCTTGAAGTTAAAATAACAGATCGATTTTGAATATTTTCTTTTTTCGTCTCAGGTTTTGGGATGATAAGCCTGGTTGGGCAAAGTGCCTTTAGAAACTATACAATGCACCGCGTAGCGCTAAAGCCGTAACGCACCGGGACGTTCTGACCAGCTCCACTAAAATCCTCATAACTCGGTCAAATTTTTTAATTATTACACAATCTTTGAACCAAATCATAGTCAATACTATACGCAATAAGAAAATCAAATAAACAAAAAATCGTTTTGTTTTTTATTTCTAGATTATGCATATCCCTTAAGTAATACCTGCCACCGTATTGGGTGAAAAAATAAATAAGAAAAAAAAATGTTTGCTAGTTTACAGGGTTTCACCTGCCTGGAATGTCGGCAGCATTGAAGATCTTGAAAAAATGCATTAGGATCGAAGAAAACAAAAAATAGTCGACATAATATTAAACACTTTATGTGTAAGTGGAAATAAATACAGCCTTGGCTAAAAGCATTAGGCACTCTGCAAATTTTCTATCTGGCCAAAAAATCGAATATCTCGGCGGGAAAAAATCGTACACAAATTTACCAAATGCGGTTTTGAAGAGGGCAAAGCAAGCGTCATTTTGCTTTTTTATTTTGTATTTTAGAAAAAATGTTGTTCCCGGCACGTTATTTTGAAAATTCCGGTTTTTCACAACTTTTGTGCTTTTCAAAATCGCATGCAGTATTTTGAAGAAAAATGATCTTACTATCTAAGATTTTTTTAAAAGACAACTTTAGCTTCAATTTCGTTGTTTAACATAATGTTGGCGATTTTGCGATGGACATTTTGTTATCATAAGTATACATAAGCGCGCGGCTATTGATCAACGAATACAAAAAAACGAGGTTTGACATAACTGGACGCAGTTGCAACTTTCCGTGAACAATGATTGAGACGAATTTTTCTGTTTTGTTTGTTATACACTATCACATTATATTATACATAAACACGCCCGCACACATGATTTAGTTCACTTTTTCAAAGACTACAGTCACGCAGGAATTGTCTTCTGATTTCCTCTAATATACTTTCTATCTAGCATCTCATTATAAATTGCATCGTTCTGAAATCGCGCCTCGTCGCCGATGTCCTCAACGTGATATGTCCGTGGTGAGTGTGCGAGCTTTTTCTTTTTCTTCTTCTTCACACAGGACGAGAAACGCAAGGGAATAAAATAAACATTGGAAACAAAAATAATTGCGGCGGAATCTGAATCGGGTTTCTTTTTTTTTTTCTATTTTTCGTAAGTGATAATGACGTAAATCTCTATCTCGGTCTTTCTCCCTCGCGACGTCAACAACGATTCTCTATCTCACACTCTCCCTCTAGCACAAACTGCACATGCGCATTTTTTAATAGTCGAGGTTGAAATCCAAAATATAAAAAATGAATCAACCATCCATGATGAACAATTCAAAGTATAATGTTTATAATTCGAAAATCTCCATCTATAGACTGTAATGGTGCTCTCACGGGACCGCTGTGTCTTTTCATCCCAACCGCGTGCTACCTTCACTTTCTTTCTATCTCGCTCTCCCCCTCACACACACACACACACACACAGACGCACGCACACTTATGATCCCAATCCCAATCTCACGAATGGCCCACGAAAGCACGGAAGGTCTTAACTAATCGTAGTGGCACAATTCTGATTGACGTCGACTATCCGTCCACTTGGACAGAATGCAAATATTCTCCCAACAGTTTGGCCAAGTTGCGTCGCTTGAATCGCAATTATTCTTTCACGACATTGCGGACGAACGATGGCCTGACGTTGAGGGTATCCTGGATTCCCTGGAGATGCGAGAACAAGGTGGCGTAATCTAGACATTTTATATATATATGCTCAAAATATTCCCCTCCACGGAAATCTTAAGTAAAAGGCGAAAGATTTATGCGTGTATTGAAGGGAAACTGGAGTGTATTGAAGGAAAACTAGAGTACTAGAATCTAGAGAGAAAACGTCAAGATCGAAATCAATGTAGGCTTGAACAGCGATTTTTTTGCTCTGCGTCTGCAGAGAGGCGGAGGAATATTTATTTCGCTGTACTTATTTTTATCTTATCAATATTTTTCGGCTCGTTTTTCACGAAACGTCTCAAACTTTGAAGCCCTTAAAAACGCAACAAACATGTTCGTAAATCCTCCGTATCGAACATTTTTATAAACAGCCCCCCCATTTTTTTAAATGTCGTACAATTTTCTATGAAATTTTTAAAAACCCTCCCTATTTTCTCAAATTTTCACGATTATCAATTTTCCCAAATTCTTATCATTTTCAATGTTCTCCTCTTTTAAAATTTGGCTTGCCCAAGACGACTGTAATTATGCAGTATGAGGACTTTTCCGAAAAACGACGGGAAATTGTTTTCTTCGCCATGATGTTGTTTATTCCATTATAGTAAGTGATATTCCGTCGGGGGAGGCTGACATGTCCCATTAATTCCATATGTTTTGGGATTTGAAGTTTCCAGAAACAGGTAATATTTCGATGCCTCTCGTTTGTTGTCGCTAAACAGCTACGTGTTTCCTGAGGACCAACCCGAACAAACAAACACAAACAAAGTCCCCAATATAGGCGTTGAAATATTAAAAAATTCCCTACTTTATCACGTGTTTCTGCGAATTTCAAAACCCCATATCTTATGGAATTAATGGAAAATGTCAGCCTCCCCGACCGAATATTACTCAATATAATGAAATAAACAAGTTGACGGTGAAAAAAAAATTTCCCGTCGTTTTTAGGAAAACTCCTCATACTGCATAATTACCAAAACGACTAACCTGCTCCATCCGAAGCCGCCAATCCGACATTTACTGAGCAGAATATTATTCTTTCCATCGTCAGTGATTGCGACGCAGGGCTTCAGTGTTCCTTCGAGAGGGTCTATACGTCAAGCAAAACGTCTGTTGTCTTACAATCTTCTCGTGATATGTTAACTCTTTTATGTTCCTTCCTCCCTTGACGCTTCAACCAAACTTGGGGCTCGAAGCTGGCAGAACGAACGTACGCAAATCTACATGTCAGTGCTATTGACCGTTCGGGATACAAATGTGTTAATAAATACTCTTAAGGACGTATGTACTATGTTTACGGTATGATGGATTTACTTTATTCCAATAAGAATACCGTGTGTGGAATAATTTTCCTGTTGCCCAAATCGCTCGAAAATTCGACCGCTGATTCTGAGATTTGGGGATTGAGTGAACGGATCGAGAAGTAATCTAGAACAAGAGATAATAAAACATCACATAATTATTTTCAAATGTAATCAGATTTTCGATTCTTCGACGCGTTTTTGCGCGTCAGCGATTTCAAGTAAAAAAATCACGGATAGAATGCCAACTTCGTGTGTAAAGAGTACGCGGCGAGTTCTTCAGGGACATTAGGATGCCATCGAGAGTTTTCGACATTTCATTTTTTAGAACAATTTAGGATTTGCGATAACAATTTTTTATGTACAATTTTCTATGTACCATTTCCGATATACAATTTTGTATGTACAATTTTCTATGTACAATTATCTAGATACAATGTTGTATGTACAATTTTTCATGTATAATTTTGTATGTACAATTTTCTTTGTCCAATTTTTCATCTATAATTGTCTATGTACAATCGAAATTAAAATATACAATCGACAAAAACTGTACAATGAGAGCAGTAAATTATCCATACGAGTGACAAAAAATACGACGACCCGATTTTAAAGCATCATAAACGCAGAAAAGGTTATTACGTTTGGCTATCAAACATTTATCGATTGTTCCAATTTAGTTTGGAATGTACTATGTACGAACGAAGCCCTATTTACAATTCAGGGAATTATCTAGCACCAAAACGTATGGATCCCAGAAAATCCTCAGTAAACTACGAAGTGCTGACATAACAAAAGAAGAATGAGAATTAATGTATAGGCCCGAATTCTGAGTGATAAAACGAAGCATCCAAAGTTTTCTGATGGATAATGGGTAGCAATACATACAAGGATTTTTAGATAATATTGTGCTGTAATATTAAAATGGGTACCTACAGATAATCGGCGAAGGATGCAGACCTCAGGTTGGTTACCTCTTACGGCGAGAAAATTGGAAGAACTTCGCAAACGATGGCTGAATCGAACCATCAGAATAAGGATAGCACATACATTCGCGTACAAGAGTTTCATCTCATCGGTATATCCGTGCTTTATCATTCAACAAACATGGTATAAATTTCCATATATTCGAGACGTGAAGAACATTAACCCCTTGACTGTGAGTGACACGCATAGGGGCAAAAAAGTCGTCCCATTTTTGTGTCATAATACGTATAGGGGCATTTGAAAAAAAAATCTATTTTTATTGCGTCGATTCGATGCAGTACAATCATGTCCCTATACGTGTCATGACACAAAAATGGCACGACTTTTTTTTGCCCCTATGCGTGTCACTCATAGTCAAGGGGTTAACCTTCGTAACGTCTTGAATACATGACAATTTCCAGACTTTTGTCGAATCATAAAGTACAGATCTACTGATGGAACCAAACTTTTGTACACGAATGTATGTGTTGGAGGGTTCGGCATTGAAGGAACCGACGACACAAGACATCACGCAAGAACCACGAGGAACTTGTACAAATGCTGGAGCGTGCCAGAACCACGATATTCTGTAACATAGGAAATAATAAATTATTCAATCAAAGAGAAAACTGCTATACTCTACGGCGGTAGAAAAAAGTCGATTTTTTAAATGATAATACATGTGGAGAATAGATCATTTATTTCATACGACAAGTGCAACGTACCGTATAACGCCAAGGCTAGCTTTTCAGACGGGGTTCCACCTTTTTAATAAATACGCTGCAACATTCGCGGCGTTATTGACGCAAACGCCTCCCTGATGCGTTCCTGCATATCTTTCCGTGTCGTCGGCTCGGTCTTATAGACTATCTCCTTGATCTTTCCCGACACGAAAAAATAGAGTGGGGTCAGGTCAGGAGATCTCGCCGGCCACGGAACCGTTCCACGTATTTCGATGATACGATTCGGGAATCATTCGCGGAGCATCGTTAACGGAATTCTCGCCGTATGAGCATGGCGACCATCCTGCTGCCACCACATCCTAAGTCGTGCATCCAAGGGTACATCTTCCAAAAGCACCGGAAGAATATTTTTCGAAAATTCTGCGTATACTTCGCTATTCATATTCCCGTCAAAATACCATGGGCCGATAATTCTGTCATTCAGGATGCCCGCCTATACATTCACTCTCCACTGTTCTTGTCTTGGCACTTGCATGGTTCATCCGGGATTTTCAGGTGCCCATTGTCGAACATTTTGCCGATTGATGATTCCCCGCTTAGTGAAGCCAGATTCATCCGTAAACAACACGTCCCTAAAAAAATTGGGGACATCTCGAATTTGTTCAAGGCCCCAGACGCAAAATTCTAGCCGTCGTTCATGGTCCAATACCGATAGATGTTGGACTTTTTGTGGTTTGTATGGATAGTTGACACTCCTCACATTTCTTCGCACAGTTTCGCGATGCATGTCTATACAACGAGAACGAAAGGAACAATAGTTAAGGCGAAGTAGAAGCTGTACCATGTGACGTATGAGTGCGAGAGAGATAGTAAAAATTCTTAATACGCGATTTCTCAAGGATGATACATATTCTTTTTAAAAATGTTTACTAGTTTATTCCTCAAAGTACACGCTGTCTTTGCGCTTTTTACCTTCGCGCCTGCATGTTCCTTTTTCTACTTTACATTTGCCCATTGTATTTTCTGCTTTTCGCACTATAAAACTCATCCTATCCTCTCTCGGATTACGCACCCCTTTCATCGCCCCACTCGGATTTTGCTAATCCGACTTAACCCCCGTTGCGTCCACAGTCACAGTCTTACGCGACACTATACAGCCTTTGCCGAGGGCACGGAGAAACTGTGGAAAACCCGTGTCCCTATAGACGGTCCTGTATACTTCTGATTCCGTCATACACAGACTTTTTCATTAAAGTTTCTGCACTATGGTCTCGGAAGTATCGGCCTTTCGCTCACTGGTCGATGCGCCAATCGGTGCACGGCTAAGCGGTCACCTCTGCCAGTATCAGCAGTGCGTAGCGCTGCTAACTGCAGTTTACCGCCGCAGCCGAACCCCGACCTCCAGCGGAACCCCGATCCACGAGGGTCGGTCAAGGATAAAACATTTTTATCGCAAAATAAAAGCATCAAACTCTGCGTGTATTAATTCGACGGACTGATGTTCATTTTTTTTATTAAAAACAACCACCGATGAGAAAACTGATTCCGAAAATTGGTTAGGTTATGTCGATCTTCTATATGCCCTCAAATATCCTCCAAACAACTTAAGCTTGAAGTCTCCAGTTTTGACTCCTAGCAATTCAAATGTCTAATAATGAACATTTTTCGATAAGTCACATGAAAAACAAAGAAAAAGCATTTCACCTAAATTTTTTTTCCTATTCAACTTTCGGAACGTTCTGTCTCTTGCTTTTGGGTAAAAAAGAGGGCTGTAACATCTTAACTTCATTGAGGCCGTCGTCTAATGCCATGAGCCGAAAAAATAAATTGTTTTTTTTTTCATTTTCTCAAAGTATAATTTTTTGAGAATAGTTTCGTTTTTTAGCAATTAAAAATTTCCGATATTGAACCGGGTTATGGCCCTTTGTAGGAATCGCGTCAACAGGAATAACCGACTACCTGACCCAAACCTAAACAAACCTAAACAAGAGCGGCCTGAAGTGCGCGACAATCATAATCGTCAAATATCAATGAACCTTTGAGCAAGGAGAAGGTATGGTTCCTTAGGAACGCAGACTGAGTGTATGTTTGAAGCTTTTATCATATTTGTGCATGTACCGTTCTCCAAACTTAAATTCGTGTACTCAAAATTATATTTATTAATTTTTTGGGCTAGATATTTTGAAACCTAATTGAATCTACCACCTGCGATCTACACTAGCAAGGAGACCTTACATGCTGTCACTCACGGATTTGGATAAGTCTCAGATATGTTGTAGAGGGACCTATCTTGAGTACCTGAGTAACGGGATTTTATACAACGCTCTTTGGTTTTCGAGAAGAAACGTTCGAAAGTTTAGCTCGTAGCTACCATACCGGTACGGTTGCACCTTTGTCGAACCAGCGGGCCCAGTGGGCAAGGTTCCCGGCTCTGACGCTCGAGGTCCAGGGTTCGAGTCTCGTGATGGCGTGTTTTTTTCCACAAAATATAAATAAATTCGATGGATGATGCAAAACCGTTTATTTATTTATTATTATATTATTAAGTATTACATTTTTTAATTTTTTAATTCATTTTAAAAAATTCTAACTCTCCATTTTTGTAAGCACAAAAATTAAAGGATATTAAAAAGATGCGATATTTTTCACTGATTTTCAAAAGGCTGTGACTCTATGAAAAATGGTCTAGAGCAAAAACAAAAAAGCAAATCGAAGCTCGAAGTCTCTGATATGAGATCGTTAAAGTTTCGGCTTCTGTCCGGCCAGTGAAGTACTTCCAAGGTTATCGATGGAAATAAGAAATTGTGTTTCTTTACGTTTCGGCCCTTTCGAAACTTTATCGATCTCTTATCACCTACACGGCCGCACACTTCTTTGATTCATTTCGAAGTCTCTGATGTTGAGATCCTGAGATCAAATATTTTTATCGTTGGCAATTTACGAGTAATCTTTTAAAAACCAGCGGGAACGAATGTTTCCAAATCTTTGCTCTCCTTTCAAAAGGTGCACGGGCATCAATACATTTTGTTAAAATGAATTCAAGAAAAATATTTTTTGGCTTGATACTTCTGCTTTAATTAGAGCGGTCGGAGAGCTCTGTATGATGATTTTTCGCCGAGTTATCGGTGCTTAAAGCAAAAATGACACTTTTGACTTTGATCATTAATAAGTCCCGAAGTAAAGGTCGTACAGAAAATAATGGGTGTTTTGAAAACTTGAGAGTATTTTCTATAAGTTGGTTTTACTGTTTTTGCATGAAAAAAGTGTCTATTGAAAAACATTGATTTAAAAAAGCTGAAAAATGCTTCTTTGTGATGTTTCGCTTACCATGGCATAACTTTGCAAATAATGAACATAGGAAGGATCATTTTCATGTTTTTCTTCACCTTGAAGTATTACGAAGAAACCTCATTAATAATTAACAATTTTTTAATCTGTAAAAACACGTGTTCTTTATTTCTTGTTTAATAAACCACGAAATCCCGAAATGTCTGCTGTCTGATGGTTATCAAACAAAAAATAAAAAATGACGTTTTTCACCAGACAACGGCTCTAAACGAAATCGAATATTGGGGAGATCCACCTTATCTATCCTGAAAATTGTGGATACTCACTCATTTTGCGAGCAAGACCTCGTACACTTTGCATCGGGTTTGTCTCCATTGCCCGTAAAACCTCCGCCGACCTCGGACCGGTAACAGTTGCCGCTCGCGGCCTTCTTGGCGCTTTTAGAACACCGTGTTCTTGGATTGTATGGGCAAGGCTATAAATATGTCATAATTTTACAATTATTGTCTCTAGCGACACCTTATAAAAATATAGTACATCAAAAAATTGAAGGAACGGAACATTTATTCCATATTTTAGTATTTTCAAAAGCACTGTATCCGTGAATAATGGTCGTTATATCCATGCATTACATCCGTGAATAATGGTCGTATCGAGATGGGAAAATATCATTTTCACGTTTCAAGTTTCTAGTTATCAGATCTTGCGGAAAGAAATTTTTGTGACCGACCGTTATCGCGCAATCATAAGGAATAACGGGAAAGAATTTTTTCCAAATTTTAGTGTTTTTTTTCAAGGGTCCACGTGCCAGGAAATACTTTTTCGAGCTACTTCAATGCATAGTTCTGTTAGCTTGTATATTTAGCTCCATTTTGGCTTTTTGAATCTCTCTACGGCAATTTTTCGTTGAGGTATCTGACTGAATGGAAAAAGTTCCTTTCGTCTTTGATCATCGATATCTCAGCAACCAATGATCGTACAAGAACCTTTCATTGATTTTTGGGACATATTTTCTTCACCCTCAACATTACTTTTGGAGAAGTGAAAAAAAAATCACTTTTTACTGTGTTTCAGCACCACTTTGCAAATATTGACTAATTTTCCCAAGTTTTTTTAGGTTAAGGAGATTACGGTTCGTGACGAAGAAACAATCGATTTTTTCAAAATACATAATTTGCCGCTCGAAAGTGTTTAGAACACGTGAGTAAAAGGATATATTCGTACCTAAAGTATTTTAGAATTTACATTTTCCTGGAAACAGCATTTTGCAACGCGCGGGGCGCTATGCAGCTTCAACGAATGAACCGATACAGACAGATCTCCGTGCAATTAAAAGAAAGTTCAATTTGCGGGGCCATTAGTAAGCGATCTTGGTCAAAAAATGATTTGAAGGTGTTTTCGTTCGTCGATGCAAAAAAATTGGGTTTTTTTTTCAAACGGCTGCCATTTTTCATACAGGGCTTTTTCAGAAATCAAAAAACGTAAAGGCCGCGCGAATTTAGTCTACTTTAATCATTTTCAACCCGTTTTTGTTTCGGATAAACTGGAAAGGCTGTGGAGGGCCCCAGGCAGACCAAAGCACGGCGTACAGGGTTTCATTTGACGGGAGTTGCAGCCGCGATTTTTTTTCAATACAAAAAATGGAATTTAGTCTCCATTGATGGAAGAATGAAATACGTTGAAACCCATTTCCAAAAGTATGCATTTCGTATTAAAAAGAATCCTTGACGTTCATGTATTTGTCATTCCTCAAAACGGTAACCTCGCCCTATTTATCCCCAACAGCCCTGTGAATTTGCAAATTGATCCATCGAACTGCTTTCTCGGACAGATTGATGAAAGTTTTACAAAACAATGAAAAGAACAAGTTCATTGGTCGTAAACATCGTGTAGTCATCATGAAAATGTAAAGATAATTGTTTGTCGACTTTCTTTACAACTTCGTGCTAGTAACTTGTTAAATATGAGAAAAAAAGTTCGAAAGTTATTGTCAATCAGAAACGTGTAAAAATTTTGTCAGTATTGTTTCGTGAAATGTTTCACATATAAATATAAATTCATTTTTTTTCGAATTGAAATAAAAAGATTCAAAATAATTTTTTTTATTTTGCGGTTTTGTTCTCCAAATTTAACAAGTGAGAAGTGCTAACTTGTGAAAAGGTCGACAAAGAATGATCCTTTCATTTTGATGATGACTACACGATGTTTAGGATCAATGAAGTTGTTCCTTGCATTGCTTTGTAAAACTTTGATCAATCTGTTGGGGAGAGCGGTTCGATGGATGAATTTAAAAAAAATTATAGGACTATTGGGAATACATTGGACTGAGAAAAAACCTGGCAACATTGGTCTTTTCATCGATATGTGCAAGGTAGTGGTAGATTGACTGAAAAATCGTAGTCATTTTTTTGTACTCATTTCAAATTAATGTAAAGTAGGGAAAAAAATGTACTCAAAAATCAATGAAGAGTCTTGTAGGAAATCTTTTCAAGTTTTTCAGGCGGGCAACTTCTTTAGATACTTCAAAAAATCTATATTTTTATTTCATGAATCGTTAGCAAAATATCTTAAGAATACCCTGAAAATGTCAAAACCAAATTCCGTTTTTTTGCTAACGATATGTATATGAATGATAAAGACTCTCCGCTCGACGCCCACGCGCTTAAGTGCCAACCACTGTGACGGTTCAAAACAATCGATTTTATTTTGCTTTTTCGGAGAGTGTACGTATTCGAAAACAAAATTTCAAGTTAAAATATTGAAATGTGACCAAGTGACAGACGATTTAGTGAGAACAGGTAGCGCAACGATTTACATATGCTAAAACTTTCAACCGCGTTTCTATCGAAACATTTTTTTCAATTTGCGAGAATCCTAACTCAAAAAGTAATTGATGAATAATCTTCAAATTTGAAACGCATTTACATAGTATAATTTATTGAAACATGAACATAAAGTTAAGAAGTTTAAACTTGAGTTTAAAACACATTTTTCTATTGCAAAATGCCACAGAAAAAATGCTAAAAATCGATGATTTTTATCAAACACGTTCCAACATTCAATTCTTGGTTTCTTTCTCTAAAATTTAGGTTGATGTTCTCAAAAACATCTAAAGAATGTATAAAAATTTGTTGGACAATTTCAGATGCGAATTGCGAGCTGCACAATTCCTGCAAATCGACAACGACAGTAAGGACACGCCCAGGATTGCACTATCATTAATACATGATTTAACTTGAAAAAATTATCAGCGAGGCATAAAATTAGAATAAATTATTGTCAGTGTTGCAGAAATTACCGATACTTTTTACCAAAAAATCCAAAAACCAATCTAATTAACGGTCCTCTTTAACACTCCGTACGATCATTGGGTGCTGATATTTCGATGATTAAAGACGAAAAGAAGTTTTATCATTCTAAGTCGCAGATTTCAGGGAAAAATTAACGTAGAGAGATAAAAAACCAAATTGAAGCTGAATTAACAAGTACCTGAGAATTTCTTGGTTTAGATGAAAAAAAAATGTCCCCACGTCGCGGCCCCTTGGAAAAATCGGTAAAAAAGGGAAGATACTTTCTATACCCTTCAATTCTTCAACTAAATGCCGTGTAAAACTTTATCGCGAAGGAACGGGCTCACCATGTTCGGCGCGGGAGATCTCGACAGCCGCACTAAAATTGTTTCCGGCAAGGATAAGGCACGCGTGCATGTTGACGTGTCGTGCGTCAGCCATGGCTGTCAAACGTTTGATAGGAAAGTGCCGTGCAAGGAGTGGGGATAGAAACGGATTAAGATCGATTTTTATATCATAACTGATAGTCATATACATACACGGGAGTAGAATAGCAACGCCAGTTCTAACTCAGGGATCTCAGGGGGGAGCGGGGCGGGGGTCCCGCGCGTGGTACCCGGGGTATGACGTCACGGCGGGAAGGGTAAGGCCAGGCAGTGGCGGAGCGAGACGGTGTCTGCAGCAAAGCGAGGGGGGAGAACAAATAGTGGCAGGTAACCGTTGGAAAGCCATAAAGTTTTTGTAGTTTTTATCGTATAACTCGGAATTATCAGCTTCATTATGGACACATGTGGGTAAACTACTATATATGGCTAGAAAAGTTTCCACCAATAAGAAAACCCTAGCTGCCATATGAAGGGCGCTCTTTCAGAGACTTATAAAAAAATGCATTATTTATTGCATGCAACTGCAGGTATGAAAGGTGTCGATAGGAAAATTCAACCCGTCGCGGTTTCTTTCCGAAAGATTACGTCAAGATGTTCACATGTGCGAGTACGTACGCAGTGCATCCGGCCAAGCACCCGCTGGACTTAACCAGAAACGAGCTCGAACAGGTTCCCTATCGCTGGAGGGTTAAATGAGTTGAAGTAAAACTCCATTGGTAAAGGCGGATGTTAACCTGCCAGAATTCAGACATTTTACGATCTCCACAAAACCACGTTTGACGACAGCGCATGGGAAAATCATACAAGTGGTTATGATGTTTTCCTTACTATCGCTGGAGGGTTAAATGAGTTGAAGTAAAACTCCATTGGTAAAGGCGGATGTTAACCTGCCAGAATTCAGACATTTTACGATCTCCACAAAACCACGTTTGACGACAGCGCATGGGAAAATCATACAAGTGGTTATGATGTTTTCCTTACTATCGCTGGAGGGTTAAATGAGTTGAAGTAAAACTCCATTGGTAAAGGCGGATGTTGACCTGCTAGAATTTAGGCATTCCACGATCTCCACCAAACCACGTTTGACGACGGCGTGTGGGAAAATCATACAGGTGATCGCCATATTTTTTTTTTTTTTTGGAATCTCGTTTCCCTATGTATGAATAACTTGAGCGCAGACGCTATAGCGGGATACAGTCTGTTTCTCTCACGTTCCTGATATCCCATTAAACATTTCAGTCCATATACTGGCAGTCTTTATATTTTTCATCGAGATACCGGATTCCTTTACATTTTCCGCCGTGAACGCCACTCACACTTAAAAACCCCATAATATGCTCCCCTCCTCATATCTACATTAACCGTTCCATATTTTTTTCATGCTCTATCCCCACTGTAGTAAACATTGCAGTAAAAAAAGTCTGAGAGTGTATACTGTTAGACTTCTAAGATAGTCAGTCGAGGACAAAGATGGAAACATATTTTTCTTCAAAAGTTGTGGAGGCTGTGACCGCTGCTCGGAAAATTGAAACATTCGCAGTCGAGCAGTGAACTCATCCACATCGTGTTTTATTTGTCTTCAACCATTTTTCATTGAAAAAAAACTTATAAAAATGTCCGGCGACATATCAGAAGCAAGATTACGAGAGCAAGCCGCACTTATAAATTCAGCGGAAGAGTACAATGTGTGGGAGCATCAATTCAATGAATTCATCGAGTTGTTGGAAAATCAAAGCTGTAATAAACGCCAGCGATTATCGATCGGATATTGCCAATCATTAATCGCTCAAATAGTGCGACTTGAAGGCTTAAAAAACTCTGTGCGTCAACGTTTCATTCATGAGGGTGCGGGATGTGGTGCGCGAGAAAGTGGTTTGATATGGCGGAACATTGAAACGGCATTTGAAAATCGTATATTGACTGGTTCAGTTATCAATCGCGACCATATTGACCCACGTCAATTTCTCGAAGATGCCAGGGACCTGGTGCTTTTACATGTGAAAAACATTGTCGAGAAAAATTTGTGTGTAAAGGTTAATACCACGTTCAGCGGTGAGTTTGTGGCAGGTGATAAGCATGCAAACAAAAGTGTCAATACGAGAAACTTTGAACTTTTCCAGACATCTGATTTAAACGAGTGGTATGAGCAACGCGTTGTCGAACCCACTCTAGCATCTCTTGATGAATTTCAAGAACGCGACAGTGGGTGGACTTTGTTAAAAATTCTAAATTTAACCATAAGTGTGAATAAGTATAATCCAATGCACGCCGGATGCCACTTAAAATTGTCAAAGGAAATAATGATGAAGCGTGCCATTGTAAATGTCAAGTCCAATGACAATGCATGTTTTGCATGGTCTGTGATCGCCGCTCTATATCCCACCGAACGAAACAGTGCCCGTCCATCTTCATACCCACACTATTCAACAATACTCAATTTACAAGATGTTGAATTCCCAGTGGCCATACCGCAAATCAAGAAATTTGAGCTTCAAAATAATTTATCAATCAATGTATATACCACCAACAAAAATAACATTGTTCCGATACGCGTGTCCCAATCCAAGAAGGAAAAGCACATTAATTTGCTATACGTACAAGATACGGAGGACAACAATGTGGGGCATTTCGCTTGGATCAAAAACCTGTCGAGGCTTGTGGACGCGCAACTCAACGTAAACGGCCATCAAAAATATATATGCGATCGGTATGTAATAGTTAACGTAACTAATACACACACACACACACACACACACACACACACACACACACACACACGCACGCACGCACACACACACACACACACACACACACACACACACACACACACACACACACACACACACACACACACACACACACACACACACACACACACACACACACACACACACACACACACACACACACACACACACACACACACACACACACACACACACACACACACACACATGTGTTTATTAGTGTATATTAGATATATGCTAGAATAATTAAAACATGTAAAAAAATAATAATTTTCGGTAGGTGTTTGCATTATTTCTCATCGGAGGCTAAACTGCAGTCATATGAGGTTGATTGCAGCTCGATAAACAACTGTGCCATCCGTCTTCCGAACGATACCAATAAGTGGCTCCAGTTCGTAAACTTCAACCGGAAAAAACGACACCCCTTCATCGTGTATGCCGATTTGGAGTGTGTATTAGCAAAGACTGGCGAGGAGAACGCGACAAAAGATATATGTCATCAGCATGAAGTATTTAGTATTGGTTATTACGTGTGCTGTGCATACGATGAATCGCTCTCTTCATATCATTCACGTCGCAGTGCTGACTGCATATCATGGTTTGTAGACGAACTTAAAAACCTAGCATGGCGCATAAAAAGCATTTTTTGCGACAATCTGCCAATGATACCTCTAACACCAACCGAGTGGGCGAGTTTTCGAAATGCCACTCAGTGTCACATATGCGAAAAACCATTTGCGCAAGACGATGTACGTGTTCGAGATCATTGCCATGTGACCGGACGTTATAGAGGTCCTGCCCATTCAAAATGCAACCTAAATTACAAACAATCATTTTTTATTCCCGTAGTTTTCCATAATTTGTCGGGTTATGATGCACATTTTATTATCAAGGAAGTAGCCACAGCTTTCGAAGGAAAAACTGACGTACTTCCAATCACAAAAGAGAAATACATCTCCTTCGCGAAGCATGTTGAAATTAAAGACGATGCAAAACATAAGATCCAATTGCGCTTCATCGATTCATACAAATTCCTCAACACCAGTCTTGACAAATTAGCATCATTTTTGACCGAGGACAAACTCAAAATTTTACGGATGCAATTTTCAACTCTGTCGTCAGGCGATTTCAATTTGTTGACGCGAAAAGGGGTCTTTTCTTATGAATATATCGACAACGTGAGCAGGTTGGACGACACTTGCCTACCACCACGTGACGCCTTTCACAGCTCCCTGACAGATGCTACAGTATCCGAGAGTGAGTACGCACATGCTGAGAACGTTTGGGAGCGGTCCTCCATTCGAACGCTGGGTGACTATAGCGATTTGTACTTGAAGACAGATGTCTTATTATTAGCCGATATTTTCGAAAACTTTCGAAATACGTGCATTGAGAGCTATGGCCTAGATCCCGCGTATTACTACACATTGCCGGGGTATACCTGGGATGCAATGCTAAAACACTCGAATGTCAAGTTTGAATTACTAACGGACATCGATATGGTTTTATTTGTTGAGCGGGGTATACGCGGTGGTCTTAGTCAATGCTCAAACCGTTATGCATGTGCTAATAACAAGTACATGGAGTCGTTTGATCCATCGAAAGCAACATCATACTTGATGTATTTTGACGTCAACAATTTGTATGGATGGGCAATGTGCCAACCCTTGCCATATGCAGATTTTCGTTGGGTCAACGACGTGTCCAACTTTGATCCAGTATCCATCGCGCTAGATTCACCTACAGGCTACATCCTTGAGGTCGACTTGGAATATCCCCAATCTCTACATGATGCGCACAAAGACCTACCGTTTTGCCCAATACACGAAAAACCGCCAGGTAAGCGGGAAGAAAAGCTGCTAGCAACCGTCTGTGATAAAAAACGCTACATCATACACTATAGAAATTTACAACAATGTTTACGTCATGGACTTTGCCTCACGAAAATCCATAGGGTATTACAATTCACACAATCCCCATGGCTACGTTCATATATCGAGTTAAATACTCAGTTTCGAACGCTGGCCAAAAACGATTTTGAAAAGAATTTATTCAAATTGATGAATAATGCGGTGTTTGGCAAAACGATGGAGAATGTGCGCAATCATGTAGATGTAAAGCTTTTGACAAAATGGGAGGGCAGGTATGGCGCGGAGGCAATGATTGCGAAGCCAAACTTCCACAGCCGAAGTGTTTTTTCGGAAAACCTCGTTGCCGTGGAATTGCGCAATCTCGAAGTGAAGTTCAACAAGCCGATATATGTGGGTATGTGCATACTCGACATATCCAAAACGTGCTTGTATGGATTTCATCACGAGTATATGGTACCATTGTATCGGAATAAATGTAAAGTGATGTATACCGATACAGATAGCCTCATATATGCCATTGAGAGCGAAGATGTATATGCAGACATGAAGTGCGACATTGAAAAATTTGATACGAGCGACTATTCAGCGGACAATAGGTATGATATGCCGCTTGTCAACAAGAAGGTACCCGGTCTCATGAAAGACGAATGCAATGGTGCAATTATGACCGAGTTCATTGGACTTCGATCGAAAATGTATGCGACACGTGTCGAGGGTAAGAAGGATACTAAAAAAGTTAAAGGTGTCAAGAGCAGTGTTGTGGCTAGGACAATCACGTTTGACGATTATGCCCGATGCTTGAAGGAAGATATTGAAATGATGCGTAGTCAAACGTGTATTCGATCGAAGTTGCACAAGGTCTACACCATTCGTGAGACGAAAATCGCTCTAAGTCCTCATGATGATAAGCGGTATATCATACCTGGGACCTCCGATACCCTACCATGGGGGCATTACAGAATACCGTCGTGAAAAGTTTAATAATTTTTTTTCCACAAGCTTGATGTATAATTGTGTATATTTTGTGAATATTAATTCATAAAACTCGTGAAAATTATGTATATATTTTGTTAAAATTATGTTTGTTGTTGTAAATATTTAATCGTGTAAGAATGGATTTCTGATTTTCTGTACATAAAGAAACGGACTTTTTATAATCCCATGTGTTTATTCACTCTATCCATCTCCTCGTAGCCACGTTCCACGAAAAAAAAGGGATTATCGACGGCGAGAAGGGAAAAAAGCAAGCCTGCTGTGGAGTCGGTCGGAGGCCTTGGAGGGGTACATGCGGATACGACCAGCAGTTTAGGTCAAGAGTCATAAAACATACATATATATTTTTCCATTTTCTTTATTAACGACTACAAATCGGATTTACTTATCCAACTATTGTGGCTATTGTCGAAGCCTAACCACTTTACAAACATTCGATTACCGCGCTTCTTCAATACCGCTTCAATGAGATAGATATCGGGGTGCTTGACCCTGAGAAGCTCTTGTTCGTAGAAACCACCGGCGATCGGTTCATCTTTATGGTCCTTCAAGTGGTACGTTACGGGGTGAGTTTTTTTCACACGACAGATTGTAAATATTTCTGTTGTCCAGTTTGGTGTGTAACCCTTTTCGAAAACAGTCTTAAATTTGCTGATTCTCACTTTATCACCAACGGTGAATTTCGGTTGTCTTTTCATCGGAGGCTTATTGAAAATGTGCTATAATTGCTTCTCATTTTCGGCGTTGACATTTCTCGGCTTCATCTTAATGGTGCGGTGTACAGAATCATTATATTCGGCTACTAGATTATCAAGAATATCGATCCACTTATAATTACCACGAAGACTGAATTGCATCCACATCTTGTTCTTCAATGTACGATTGAAACGCTCGCAAATGGATGCCTTCAAGTTGCTATATGTTGAATACATGTGAATATTGTACTTTTTCAGGATGGCCTTAAAGTCACAATTGTAGAATTCTTTTCCATGATCGACGTGTAAGTTCTGCGGTATGCGTCCCTTAACGAGTATCGACTTCATTGCAGCTGCTGCATCTTTACCACTCTTACTCAGCATTGGCACGGCCCAGGCGAATTTTGAGAAGGTATCGATGACGGTGAGGAGAAATTTGTGGTTGGAGTTGTGACACGCGTATGATGACATATCGACGAGATCGGCTTTCCAGGTTTCGTCCAAGCCACGGATGTCCACATGTCGACGCGGATAGTTTCGTCGAGCCGGCTTATGTAGCTCCAGCACGAGAGCGCCCCTTTTTTCGCTCATTTTCCAGTCCACTCAGTCGTGCATCCAATTCAGCAATGACGTTTGAATTACGAATCACCAAATCTTGTAGAGTTTTGACATCGGCCTCGAGTGTCCTCGCAATGTCTCGTATCGTAGCTTCAAGTCCATTAACCAACAACTGACTACTCTCATTCATTTATTTGCGTATGTTCTTAATGATAGTTCGAGATTTCTTTTGTAACGCGCTTAAAGTGATGGCGTCATCTTCTCCTTCCGGATTAGCAATGTTACACACAATCGTTTCTGCCCCAAGTCATAATGACCATCTGCGGTAATTCTAAAGCCAATCCCGGGTCGACCTGAAGGACCTTGCTTACTGTGGAGTACACTCCTACTTGAATGACGTCCAAACACATCGACACTCATGATGAGAATGCGTAAATTCTCCGACGTTGAGTTAATAAATGATATCAGCTTCACGCAATTCCTCAATAATCGATATAATTTCATTCGCATGTGATGAATTTCCGGCTGCTTGTGATGCCAGAAGTAAGCGAAGACGATCCACTAGCTCGTTTGGATTGTCCCAATAAATATAGTCCAAGTGGGTGTTTTTTCTAGCTAGCTTATACATTGGCATACCTTTTCCCACATGATGATCAACTATATTTGCAATATACATGTTGAATTTGTGGCTGGTATTGCGGCGTATAGCTTCACTAGGCTTATACAATTTTTTGTGCGCATTCGTCCAGATCACAATTTTTTCATAGTTTTTCAAATCGTCCGGGGTGAGAGTTTCAACATTGGCCACTTTTTTAAACAACAGCTCTGTTAATCCAACAGTTTTCGGATAATTCACATCTCCCACACGAATATGTTGAGAGTCGAAAATTATCGGAGAATTGCCAATCATTAATTTGTTGTTAGCGAGATTTCGTACACCATATAATACATCCAAGCCCGCTTTTCTATTTGTTTGTAATAGCAGGAGATATTCGCTGATGAGCTCATCGACATTTTGCGAGTCATCATCATCATCATCATATATCAATTTAAACGAATCTTGTGTTTCACTCTTCAAGGAATCATGTGCCTCATTTTGATGTTTCACACTATTTAACGCATCATCTTTTTCTTCTTCAACATTATCTCCCATTTTTACATCCTTAATTTCCTCCTTCACCGCCACCACCTCACCGTTTTTATACGACACCAATTTCTCCACTGGCCCCACTATAGGCTTAAAGACATCCTGCATTCTCTGCTGATCGTTATCTTTCCCAATTTTCATCATTCGATGCTTTCGTCTGATTGCATCGCTCGCCTTGGCAATTTCACGCAACACATCCTTTTCACGCAACAATTGTTCGCTCTTCATGTTGTCACTACCACGGCATGCGCAATACTGTCTCTTCAACTACCAGCAATGAGTCATTTATCAATAGTGAGAAAATAATCAAAACCTTGTCTATATCGACCATCATTGATACCGCGATCCTTGTCAATCGTGATAAATGCATACTTTTCGGAATTCCAGCATTTCGTGCACATGTTTTTAAAGCACGCATAAGTCATATCCGTATTAACATGATCGTTGTAGACGTGTTTGAGATTCATGTCATCCTGCTTGAAAAGCACCACGAAATTTGCATTATCTCTCACGAGATGTTTGGGGATACGAGTGTACGTCTGACAAAGATAAAAACTGTCAACAATCTCGTGTCGTCCCATGGAAAAGAAGGCCCGAACATTATCCTGCTTTTCGCATGCTATGTCATCAAAGATGAATATAGAGTTGGATCGTGCATCACTTGGCGCTATCACTTGTTCATGCGCCTCGAATGGATGATATTCAACTCCACTCACAGGTTCGAGTAGGTGTTCGAGCAACTTATACTTTGGCTGCTTCAGCGATTTGGAATACAAGTAAATGTTCTCAAATCTCAAACCATTCGGATGGATGATGAGAGTGAGCAAAGCGTTGGTTTCCCCACAATTTGATGGACCGCAAAACAATGCACGTATGCTATCCGGCAATAAATTCCCATGACGTTTTTGTTTCTTCTTCCCCCCGCCATCTGCGACCAACTCATCGAAATTTATCACGCGAAGTCCGCCTCCGATAGTTTGCTTCTTGGACGTCATCTCACACACGACTAACGACGAAATCATATAAATAGGATTCTTATAGGGATTATCCGTCAGTTGCGTATTGTCTTTAGACATGATTGTACATGGGAAGAGTGGTAAAGGTTTGGTCAATCGCCTAATGAACAAACTCCCCATTGAACTACATCTGCCGGGGTATCAGTATTGTGGACTAGGCACAAAGTTGGCCAAGCGCCTTGCTCGTGGTGATCCATTGGATACGGCTTGCAAACAACACGATATTGCGTATTCGAAAAATCCGGATAATCTTGAGGCGAGACATTTAGCGGATAAAGTGTTGGCTGAACAGGCTAGGCAACGTGTCACTGCGAGAGACGCTAGTATCGGTGAAAAAGCCGGTGCTTGGGGTGTGGCAAATATTATGAAGACAAAGAGAAAATTTGGCATGGGTATAAAGGCCCGCAAGGGTGGCGTTTGTTTGAAAAAGATAATTGGCGCTGCAAAGAAGACAATGATTCAAAGTAATGATCCGCATAAGATTATTAAATCAGCTCTAAAGGGTGCTCGTGCAGCTGTAAAGTTGCAAGGTGGTAAAGTACGCACACCTCGGGTTCTACCTGTACCCCATAAAATTGGTGGTTTATTGCCCTTCCTCGTGCGCATTTTTGCGGGTCTTAGCGCTGCGGGTGCTTTGTCTGGTGGTGCAGCTAGTATAGCTAAAGCCGTAAATGATGCTCAAGCAGCTAAGCGTGAATTGGATGAAAGTAAGCGTCATAATCGACCAATTGAAGCGATTGCATTAGGTAAAGGTCTACATCTGAAACCATATAAGCAGGGATTGGGCCTTCATATTAAGCCAAAAAACTAGAAGTAACGCTACCGCACCGACCCCTCACCGACCGTGACCTACTCAAATATGCGAAAATTCTAAAGATTCCACATTTTCGCGGAGTTTACATGCGCGACACATTGCCAGCGAGCGGACCTCTCAAATGTGAAGCAGCAATTGTAAATTTGGATGAAAATGTCGGTCCTGGAACACACTGGGTCGCTTACAAAAAGACTGGATTGAAAGTCGTGTACTTTGATAGTTTCGGCAATCTTCCACCACCATCCGAGCTCATGAGATATTTCCGTGTCGGTAGCGTTCATTATAATTATACTAGATATCAGGAATATGATACGATTGAATGTGGACATTTGTGCCTCAAGTTTCTCTGTCAGCAGCTGCAGCACAAAGACAAATATACACTATATATAGGAGGGAAATGATGTGGAGAATTCAGTTGTCAATTTACCAGCATCATGGATGATAGTTTAGCATTGACCATATCTGGCTCATCGTCCATACTTGAGGCGCAATACTTTCCCCCCATCGAACTCTCGCCACACAAAAATTATACCCTCGGTCTCGTGGAATTGTTAACCTTCAACTCTATTCCAAATATCGACGTTGACCATGATAAACTTTACGTGGGAGATGAGGTGTTGACGATACCTACGGGCAGTTATGAAATAGAGGATATTGAGACGTTTGTACAAGCAGAGCTCTCGCGTAAAAACATCAAAATCAGCATTAAACCCAATAATAATACGCTACGCAGTGAGATAGAGTGTGATCATGATGTAAATTTTGAGCCGAAAGATTCTATTGGGCATCTACTAGGCTTCACCCCACGCAAATTGGAAGCCAATAAAAGACACGCATCCGATCTTCCAGTAGCCATTCTCAAAGTGAACGCCTTACGCGTTGAGTGCAACATTATCGCTGGCGCCTATATTAACGGACAAAAAGTACACACAATTCACGAATTTTTTCCATCTGTGCCACCGGGCTATAAGATCATTGAAGTTCCCTCCCACGTAATTTATCTGCCAATCACGACCCGATCGATTGACACGATACAGCTTCGCATAGTGGATCAAGACGGTGATTTGGTAAATTTCCGCGGTGAAGTAGCCCAAAGTGCTAACACCTCAAAACGTGCTACTCTTGAAGAGTTTGGGTCTCAAAGTGCGTGGCGAAAGCGTGTAAAAAATTATTTGGTCTGTGCTCTGTGCATCTGTTGCGTGAAATGGAAGAAGAAATTGTAAACATTCAAACGCCCGTCGTCTTTGATGAATCCATCATACATTGTGAGATTCACGCTCATCAGCCATATGCATCTTCAACCTTCAATAACAGCGATGAAATCCGTATTGTCATCCAACATCAAGACCTCTCCATCCTGCCAAGCAAGAGTTCCCTACACATATGTGGGAAATTATCCAAGCGTGATGGGACGCCAACCGCTGCTACAAGTCTCGTCAACAATGCCATTTGTCATTTGTTTGAGGAAGTGCGATATGAGTTGAATGCCATAGAAATCGATCGTATTAAGAATGTCGGCATTACGAGTGTAATTAAGGGATATTCATCTCTCTCACCGGCCAAGAGCTCTATGCTCGAGAACACTGGATGGCTCGATGTTGAAGAGACCAAGCAAATTGTCGATTCATCGGGAAACTTTGATGTGTGCATACCGCTCAGCATGCTCCTCGGGTTTGCCGAAGATTATCGTAAAATTGTTGTAAATGCCAAGCACGAGTTAATTCTCACGAGATCAAAGACCGATGACAATGCCATTGTACAAACAGCGCCCGAAGACTATAAACTCGTATTGCATAAAATAGAATGGCTCGTACCGTATATAACAGTCTCGGATCAGCGGAAAATTCAGCTGTTAAAGTTTCTCGCCAAAGACGCACCGATCTCCATGAGTTTCCGAACATGGGAATTGTATGAATATCCATTGCTGCCTGCGACCTCTAAGCACGTGTGGTCTGTGAAAACCTCGAATCAGCTGGAGAAGCCACGATATGTCATACTTGCGCTGCAGACGGGGCGGAAAAATAAGAAACAACAAATTGCGAGCCACTTTGATCATTGTAACCTGAGCGATGTCAAACTATACCTCAACTCGCAATGTTATCCATATGGAAATTTGAATTTGAACATTGATCAAAATCAATATGCTCTACTCTACGAGATGTACGCAAACTTTCAACCGACCTATTACAACAAAGAGGCTGAACCATGGCTGAGCAGAATTGAATTTTTAGAAAAAGCCCCCCTTGTTGTCATTGACTGTTCAAAGCAAAACGATTCTCTCAAGTCCGGCCCTGTTGACGTGCGTCTTGAGTTCGAATTGAAAAATAATATTCCGCCACAAACTTCAGCATACTGCATGATCCTCCATGATCGTATTGTCGAGTACAATCCAATCAGTAGTGGGGTTAAAAAATTGGTATAAATTCATGCCGATGATTCGCGTCCACTCCAGTCAACATGGAGCTTATCGTCGACGTGCAGGGCTTCAAGAGACCCATCAACAAATTTGTCCTAAAGGAGATGTCCATTCTCAAACTCCACGACAAGGATGCTGAACCGCTGACGCTCGTCTTCGACGCACCATTCGCATGGGACTCTTTACCGGCCAAGTACAAGATGACAAACAAGTGGCTGGAACGCAATTTCCATGGAATACGATGGGAACACAGTGGCATACCATACGAGGCAGCTAGAAAGACAATTCGAGAAATCTTGCAAGGAGCTCCAACCATCTATGCGAAGGGATTCGAGAAATGCGCATGGCTATCAAGATTCACGGATCCCGCGACAAACGTCATTGACTTGGAGACTCTGGACTGTCCATCGCTGCAGAAGCTGCCGAAAATCACGAACTTCAAATGCCCGCATCATTCCTTCAACACGAAATACAATTGCGCCCATGAGAATGTAAAATCGCTGAAAAGCTGGTTGAGCGTATACGAAGCGTTGTGTGAGCGAGGAGTTTTTTTTAAATGAATAAAAAACATTTCGATGAAAATATGTGTCATTTGTATTCTTGATTCTATGGCGAAAACATCCATCATTTACAATCAAATCAAACATATACATTTTTACATCGTCAGCACTTTGAAAAAAAAACCGTGACGACTGCGAACAGCCGTTCGACAATGGTGCCCAATTTTGTCTCCATGCTCGGAGACGATGGAACTCGACGCTGTTGTATTTCCCACCACTGAGTTGACCAGTCGACCGGCATACTCTCGATGATGCGGACAGCTGTTCGACAATGGTGGTCCAACGAATTTTGTCTTTTCCATTATGCTCAGAGACGACGGAACTCGACACTGTTGTATTTCCCACCAATGTACCGCATGCAGAGTTGACCATCCCGTGCCACTTGCAGCATACTCTCAAACATTGTCGGATCTTGGTCGAAGGCCTTCACAAGTCGCGCCGGTAAGAAGACAGAGAACTCATCCACGATGTCCGCGATGTAGCGTTTCCCAAACTTGGTTTGTACGGCCTTCATGTCGGAGATTCGATGATCCGAGTGAACGGGGAGTTCTGACAGCTTCTTCGATGGAAGGAATTCCGCCATCCGGCTGACTTTGTTGATGCTCGTGAAATCCATTTTCCACACTTTTCTCTTTTCGAAGTTCCTTTTCGAGAGAGAGATGTTGATGTTGTGTGGTAGTCTGAGCTTGGTCCACGAAATTATAGGCTCCCTCGTTACCCTCCCACTCAAATTTTCAAACTTTTCCCCACTTTTCCAGTCGTGAAAAACAGGTTCAAACACGTTCGAAGAACCTCGTACGCGGAGAATTACCCCCTTCGACATTTTTTTCACACTCCCAAAAAGAAAACGGGTTCAAACACGTTTGAAGAACCCCATACGTGGAGAATTTCCACAGCATTTTTCACACTTCCGACGTTGAGGTGGGGGCCATCAATGTGATCTTTCATCTGTGGCGTAATATAATGCTTCATGCATGGAAGATACGATATCACTTCACTATCGTTCCGATGATGTTCTGGCAAACGATCCCACAATAAACCAACATATTCACCCCAATATTTTAGAAGCAAGACCTTTGGAACCTGTTCGAGCTCGTTTTTGGTCAAGTCTAGCGGGTGCTTGGCCGGATGCACTGCGTACATACTCGCACATGTGAACATCTTGACGTAATCTTTCGGAATGAAACCGCGACGGCTTGAATTTTCTTATCGACACCTTTCATACCTGCAGTTGCATGCAATGAATAATGCATTTTTTTATAAGTCTCTGAAAGAGCGCCCTTCATATGGCAGCTAGCGTTTTCTTATTGGTGGAAACTTTTCTAGCCTTATATAGTAGTTTACCCACATGTGTCCATAATGAAGCTGATAATTCCGAGTTATACGATAAAAAATACAAAAACTTTATGGCTTTCCAACGGTTAACTGCCACTATTTGTTCTCCCCCCTCCCTTTGCTGCAGACACCGTCTCGCTCCGCCACTGCCTGGCCTTACCCTTCCCGCCGTGACGTCATACCCCGGGTACCCCGCGCGGGACCCCCGCCCCGCTCCCCCCTGAGATCACGGAGTTAGAACTGGCGTTGCTATTCTACTCACGGGCTAGGCAACTTCATGTTGGCCGTTCATTGCGGAATATAGAATATGCGAAGACAGTTCTCGCACCATCGTCAGACTTCTCGCCCCAAACTTACCGGAAGTAAGATAAAATCGGAGACGAATTCGGGGCAGTAATATCGGGAATGTCCGATCGAAGCTCCGAAAACCATTCCTCGCACCGATTTTATCATTGTTAAATGAACAATGCTCCTACCGTCGTTTTCGCAGCATCGTCAGACTTCGCAACCGAATCTGCCCGGAAGTAAGATAAAATGGGAGACGAATTCGGGGCAGTAATATCGGCAATGTCCGATCGAGGCCCCGGGAACCATTCCGAGCACCGATGTTATCTTTGTTAAATAAACAATGCTCCTACCGTCGTTCTTGCAACATCGTCAGGCGTCCTTCTCCAATTTGACCGGAAGTAAGATAAAATCGGAGACGAATTCGGGGCAGTAATATCGGGAATGTCCAATCGAGGCCCCGATAACCATTCCGAGCACCGAGTTTATTGTTGTTATATAAACAATGCGCCGACCGTCGTTATCGCAGCATCGTCAGACTTCTCGACCGAATCTGACCTGAAGTAAGATGAAATCGGAGACGAATTCGGGGCCGTAATATCGGGAATGTCCAATCGAAGCCCCGATTACCATTCCGAGCACCGAGTTTATTGTTGTTATATAAACAATGCTCCGACCGTCGATATCGCAGCATCGTCAGACTTCTCGACTGAATCTGACCTGAAGTAAGATAAAATCGGAGACGAATTCGGGGCAGTAATATCGAGAATGTCCGATCGAGGACCCGGGAACCATTCCGAGCACCGGTGTTGTCTTTGTTAAATAAACAATGCTTCTACCGTCGTTCTCGCACCATCGTCAGACTTCCTTCCCCAATTTGACCGGAAGTAAGATAAAATCGGGGACGAATTCGGGGCAGTAATATCGGGAATGTCCTATCGAGGCTCCGAGAACCATTCCGAGCACCGATGTTATCTTTGTTAAATAAACAATGCTCCTACCGTCGTTCTCGCATCATCGTCAGACTTCCTTCCCCAATTTGACCGGAAGTAAGATAAAATCGGAGACGAATTTGGGGCAGTAATATCGGGCATGTCTGATCGATGCCCCAAAAAGCATTGCAAGCAGCGATTTTGCCTTTGTAAATTAAACAATACTCTTAGCGTCGTTTTCGCAGCATCGTTAGATTTCTCGACCGAATCTGTTCGGAAGTAAGATAAAATCGGAAATGAATTCGGGGCTCTAATATCGGGAATGTCCGATCAAGGCCCCGAGAATCATTCGGAGGACCGATTTTATCTTTGTTAAATAAACAAAGCTGCTACCGTCGTTCTCGCAGCATTGTCAGACTTCCTTATACAATTTGACCGGAAATAAAATAAAATCGCAGACGAATTCGGCGCAGTAATATCGGGAATGTCCGATCGAGGCCCCGGGAACCGTTCCGAGCACCGATTTTATCTGTGTTAACCAAACAAAGCTCCTACCGTCGTTTTCGCAGCATCGTCAGACTTCTCGAACATATCTGACCGGAAGTAAGATAAAATCGGAGACGAATTTGGGGCAGTTTCCGACATGCCCGATCGGACATATCGGGATCCAGTCTCGAACATGCCGATCGATGCCCCAAGAACCATTACGAGCACCGATTTTATCTTTGTTAAATAAAAAATGCTCCTACCGTCGTTATCGCAGCATTGTCACACATCTCGACCCAATCTAACCGGAAGTAAGATGAAATCGGAGACGAATTCGGGGCAGTAATGTCGGGAATGTCCGATCGAGGCCCCGAGAATCATTCGGAGGACCGATTTTTTCTTTGTTAAATAAACAAAGCGCCTACCGTCGTTCTCGCAGCATTGTCAGACTTTCTTATGCAATCTGATCGGAAAATAGATAAAATCGGAGACGAATTCGGGGCAGTAATATCGGGAATGTCCAATCGATGCCTCTAGAACCTATGCGAGCACCGATTTTATCTTTGTTAAGGGGGGAAATCACAGTAAAATTTTCAATTTTTCGAAAAAAAAAAAAATGTTCTCTTAAAAGGTGCTTTAGGGTCTTAAAAATAATATACCAAATGATGGAATACGGCAGAAGTGTCCGAGTGCCCAAATTTTCCATTCTGCGGTAACGCCTCTCAGGTATGCTCCGAGCGCCTTTTGTGATCCCGGCGCGCGCTGTAATTTATGACTATGGGTGCAGGTATACGGCAGTCCATAGAGAACAAAGTGCCCTCCGAATAGTCTAGAATTTTAAGAATGCTTATAGGGGTCACTGTATGTAATAGACATACGAACAAAACACGTGTAGCGTCAGTGATGAGAAATTTCTTGCGTTGAATACAACGCTTTTTCACTACGCTTCACTTTCGTGCATACATATATAACATAAATAGTGATAAAAAAACAGTGGTATTTGTAAATCATCGTCATTATGAGTGACACATCGTCGAGTCGTGTTAGAAAAGGGACGAAAAAGGATACTGCGTACGAAAATCGTCCGAAACATAAGCGACCGTTAAATCGCCACGAAATCGAAAAGCCGGAAGATTTAAATGTCAGCGCATCGGCAAGGAAGTTGAAAGAGAAAGATTGTAATGACATTGAAGTGCATCCTACGTTTGGATATCATCTCGTGAACTTCGTTACAGTTTTTGCCACCATTTCTAACGTCGTGGTGTGCAAAGAATGCCACTCTAATGTGCGTTTTACGGAAAGCAGTAAACGAGGCTTAGGTCTTAAAATCGTTATATCCTGCGATAACTGTGATAAAATAGAAATACCGACCAGCCCATTTATTAAGAATGCTTGCGAAATTAATCGCAGAATTATTCTCGCCATGACATTGCTGGGGATTGGACTGCAAGGCATCAACAAATTTTGTGCGTTCATGGAATTGCCTCGCCCGGGCTTCCAATCGGTTTACGACACCATCATTGAAAATATTTTGGCTGCATCAGATGTTGTTTCCAAAAATAGCATGTCCAATGCAGCGAATGACGAAAAAAGGATCAGTAACGAGAAAGGAGAAAAAAACGGTATCACGGTATCGGGTGACGGATCGTGGCGAAAAAGGGGGCTTCTCATCTCTATACGGTTTAGTTTCCCTGATTGGCTGGTACACTGGTAAACTTGTCGATGTTTTAGTTAAATCTAAATATTGCATAGCGTGCGAGTATTGGCAGAAGAAATATGACACCGACGGATACAAAGAGTGGGCAGAAAATCACGCCGCCGAATGCCAAGCAAACCATGACGGATCAGCGGGAAAAATGGAGGTCGATGCAGCAATTGAAATGTTTCAGCGCTCTGAAGATCTACATGATGACAAGTATTTGAGTTACATCCGCGATGGCGACTCCAAAACCTTCAAAGGTATCACGGATGCTCAACCGTATGAAAACATCACGATAACAAAGAAAGAATGCATCTGTTGTGCCCCGGCTTCTGACGATGCGCGAAGAGCACGGAAATTCGCTCTCGAGTAAGTTGACACCGTGGGTTGTCGGATGCTCTAGGGCGAGGGTATGTGGGGACTTTTCCCGTTCCGTGTAAAACTCCAACTCGGGATATTGCAACTTGAACAACTTATATTTTATTTAAAATTAGGCAACAATATTACAATTCTTTTTTATGCCTTGAGACCGACCTCCTCGGCTTCTGGCCGAAGACTGCCTTTCGATTGAATCTTTCGGCTAATTGTTAACTCGGGTTTTCGCAATCAACATTCGAGAACGTTCGATTCGTTCGATTGCGATTCAGCGCTTTTCCGGCTGAGTCGAGCGGAATATCGGGCTTGTGAAATATCGGGCTCGATATCGTCGCATGGGGTCTTTGAACCTCAAGCGTTAGCAATATGAAAATTCCTGTCTTTTTAGGGCACAACACATCGATCATGTTCAGAAACGCATATGCACCCATCTTCGCAATTTGAAGAAAAACACCAAAGGGTTAGGAGGTAAAGGCAAATTGACAGGTAAGCTGATCGACGATCTGTCAATTTACTTTGGATTAGCCATTCGTCGAAATTGTCATTCGATTGAAAAAATGAAGAACGCGATATGGGGCACACTGTTCCATAAAATGTCAACAGACGAAAATCCGCAACACGACCAATGCCCGACTGGAGAAAATTCATGGTGCCGTGGCAAAGGGCAAAATGCGAAAACGCTCTGGCTGGCTACACGCATAAACCACCAATGCGTGAATAAGTTTTCGAAGCGATAAAACCTGTCTACGAAAAACTGGTCACGGATGATCTTCTTACTCGCTGCATCGGGGGATATACGCAAAACAACAATGAAAGTTTCAACGCTACTGTTTGGACTATGGTATCGAAAGGCTTAAATTCTGGAAAAAAAAATTGATATCGGTACGAACATCGCGACATCTGTTTTCAATGACGGATTTATGTCAGTTTTACACGTCATCGAAGTCATGGGGATGAAAATCAGCCCGAACAGCTACAACCTATGCGTGGAGGTCGACGAAAAGCGTATCAAGAAGGCGGAAAAATCTATTAGTGATGCCGCAAAACAGGCCCGACTCGACTTGAAAAGTATGCGGAAAGAAAAAGAAGAGTTGGATGTGGATTTAGAAGGTCAACTATACGGTGCAGGCATTGCAGATTAGAGGTATATGCAATTTTCATATGGTTTCTCAGTACTTAAAACAGTAAACGCGTTTTTCTCGAAACCACTTTTTTGAGCTCGCCGAAGACATAACTCGAGCAAATCTTTACCGATCGACTCGAAATTTTGACAGTAGCTTCGAAACATCTTTCTCCACGGAGCTACGTAGGATTTTTTATTTTATATGACTTAGTTTTTTTTTATCGACGATTTTATGGCGTTTTTTTTTGTTAAAAATTTAACTTTATTTTCAAACATGCACCATTTTGCGAAAAATCAATATATCGAAAAAAATCCAAAGTAGCTCGCTAGCTGTTGTTGTATGGAAACTAAAAAATTTTGGTTTTTCCTTCCAGGTAAAAAATTAAGGAGTCTACGTCTTCGGCCATCGACACGCTTCCAAAAATAGGCGCCTTGGGGCATATGCTGCGCAGCCGCCATTTTTAAATATTTGTTATTGAAAAAATTACATTTTGTACTTTATCAGTATTGCTATAAAACCTACTTTACAGATTTTCGATTGATAATTTTATTCAGCCAAAATTAATTCCCGAAAATATGTCTATTTTTTTGTGTGCTACAGTGATTTCCCCCCTTAAATAAACAAAGCTCCTACCATCGTTTTCGCAGGATCGTCAGACTTCTCGACCGAATCTGACCGGAAGTAAGATAAAATCGGAGACAAATTTGGAGCAGTAATATCGGGCATATCCGATCGATGCCCCAAGAAGCATTGCGAGCACCGATTTTTTCTTTGTTAAATAAACAATGCTCCTACCGTCGTTTTCGCTGCATCGTCAGACTTCTCGGCCGAATCTGACGCGAAGTAAGATAACATCGGAGACGAATTCGGGGCAGTAATGACGGGAATGTCCGGTCGAGGCCCCGAGAACCATTCCGAGCTCCGATTTTATCTTTGTTAAATACACAAAGCTCCTACCGTCGTTCTCGCGGCATCGTCAGACTCCTCGACCCAATCTGATCGAAAGTAAGATAAAATCGAAGACGAATTCGGGGCAGTAATATCGGGAATGTCCGATCGAAGCCCCGGGAACCATTCCGAGCACCGATAATATCTTGTAAACAACGCTCCGACCGTCGTTCCCGCAGCATCGTCAGACTTCTCGATCCAATCCGACTGCAAGTGAGATAAAATGGCAAACAAATTCGGGGCAGTAATATCGGGACTGTCCTACCGAGGCCCCGAGAACCATTCCGAGCACCGATTTTATCTTTGTTGAATGAACAACGCTCTTACCGTCGTTCTCGCAGCCTCGTTAGACTTCTCGAATCAATCTGACTGGAAGTAAGATCCAATCGGAGACGGATTCGGGCCAGTAATATCAGGAATGCCCGATCGAGGCCCCGGAAACCATTGCGAGCACCGATTTTATCTTTGTTAAATGAACAATGTTCCTACCGTCGTTTTCGCAGCATAGTCAGCCTTCCTTCCCCAATCTAATTGGAAGTAAGATAAAATCGAAGATGACTTCGGGGTAGTAATATCGGGAATGCCCGATTGAGGCCCTGAGAACCATTCCGAGCACCGATTTTATCTTTGTTGAATAACCAAAGCTCCTACCGTCATTCCCCCAGCATCGTCGGACTTCTTGACCCTCTCTGACCGGAAGTGCGATACAAGCGGTGACAAATTCGGGGCAGTAATATCGGGAATGTCCGTTCGAGGCTCCGAGAACCATTCCGATCACCGATTTTATCCTTGTTACATAAACAAAACTCCTCCCGTGGTTCCCGCAGCATCGTCAGACTTCTGGACCCTCTCTGAGTGGAAGTAAGATAAAATTGGAGGCACATTTGGGGCAGTAATATCGGGAATGTCTGATCGAGTCCACGGGAATCATTCCATTCACTTATTTTATCTTTGTTGAATAAACATCGCTCCTACCGTGGTTTTCGCAGCATCGTCAGACTTCTCGACCCAATCTGACCGGAAATATGATAAAATCGGAGACGAATTCGGGGCAGTACTATTGGAAATGTTCAACCGAGGTCCCGAGAACCATTCCGAGCCCCGATTTTATCTTTGTTAGATAAACAAAGATCCTACCGTCACTCTCGCAGCGTCGTCAGACTTCTCGACTCAATCTGACGGTAAGTAAGAAAAAATCGGAGACGAATTCGGGGCAGTAATATGGGGAATGTCCGATCGAGGCCCCGAGAACCATTCCGAGCACCGATGTTATCTTTGTTAAATAAACAAAGGTCCAACCGTCGTTCTCGCAGCGTCGTCAGACTTCTCGACTCAATCTGACCGGAAGTAAGATAAAATCAGAGACGAGTTCGGGGCACTAATGTTGAGAATGTCCGATCGAGGCCCCACGAACCTCTCCGAGCACCGATTATATCTTGTAAACAACGCTCCCACCGTCGTTCCCGCAGCATCGTCAGACTCCTCGACCCAGTCTGACTGCAAGTGAGATAAAATGGGAAGCAAATTCAGGGCAGTAATATCGGGACTGTCCTACCGAGGCCCCGAGAACCATTCCGAGCACCGATAATATCTTGTAAACAACGCTCCGACCGTCGTTCCCGCAGCATCGTCAGACTTCTCGATCCAATCTGACTGCAAGTGAGATAAAATGGCAAACAAATTCGGGGCAGTAATATCGGGACTGTCCTACCGAGGCCCCGAGAACCATTCCGAGCACCGATTTTATCTTTGTTGAATGAACAACGCTCTTACCGTCGTTCTCGCAGCCTCGTTAGACTTCTCGAATCAATCTGACTGGAAGTAAGATCCAATCGGAGACGGATTCGGCGCAGTAATATCAGGAATGCCCGATCGAGGCCCCGGAAACCATTGCGAGTACCGATTTTATCTTTGTTAAATGAACAATGTTCCTACCGTCGTTTTCGCAGCATAGTCAGCCTTCCTTCCCCAATCTAATTGGAAGTAAGATAAAATCGAAGATGACTTCGGGGTAGTAATATCGGGAATGCCCGATTGAGGCCCTGAGAACCATTCCGAGCACCGATTTTATCTTTGTTGAATAACCAAAGCTCCTACCGTCATTCCCCCAGCATCGTCGGACTTCTTGACCCTCTCTGACCGGAAGTGCGATACAAGCGGTGACAAATTCGGGGCAGTAATATCGGGAATGTCCGTTCGAGGCTCCGAGAACCATTCCGATCACCGATTTTATCCTTGTTACATAAACAAAACTCCTCCCGTGGTTCCCGCAGCATCGTCAGACTTCTGGACCCTCTCTGAGTGGAAGTAAGATAAAATTGGAGGCACATTTGGGGCAGTAATATCGGGAATGTCTGATCGAGTCCACGGGAATCATTCCATTCACTTATTTTATCTTTGTTGAATAAACATCGCTCCTACCGTGGTTTTCGCAGCATCGTCAGACTTCTCGACCCAATCTGACCGGAAATATGATAAAATCGGAGACGAATTCGGGGCAGTACTATTGGAAATGTTCAACCGAGGTCCCGCGAACCATTCCGAGCCCCGATTTTATCTTTGTTAGATAAACAAAGATCCTACCGTCACTCTCGCAGCGTCGTCAGACTTCTCGACTCAATCTGACGGTAAGTAAGAAAAAATCGGAGACGAATTCGGGGCAGTAATATGGGGAATGTCCGATCGAGGCCCCGAGAACCATTCCGAGCACCGATGTTATCTTTGTTAAATAAACAAAGGTCCAACCGTCGTTCTCGCAGCGTCGTCAGACTTCTCGACTCAATCTGACCGGAAGTAAGATAAAATCAGAGACGAGTTCGGGGCACTAATATTGAGAATGTCCGATCGAGGCCCCACGAACCTCTCCGAGCACCGATTATATCTTGTAAACAACGCTCCCACCGTCGTTCCCGCAGCATCGTCAGACTCCTCGACCCAGTCTGACTGCAAGTGAGATAAAATGGGAAGCAAATTCAGGGCAGTAATATCGGGACTGTCCTACCGAGGCCCCGAGAACCATTCCGAGCACCGATTTTATCTTTGTTGAATAAACAACGCTCCTACCGTCGTTCTCGCAGCATCGTTAGACTTCTCGACTCAATCTGACTGGAAGTATGATAAAATCGGAGATGGATTCGGTGCAGTAATATCAGGAATGTTCGATCGAGGCCCCAGAAGCCATTCCGAGCACCGATTTTATCTTTGTTAAATAAACAATGCTCCTACCGTCGTTTCCCAGCATAGTCAGCCTTCCTTTCCCAATCTAATTGGAAGTAAGATAAAATCGGAGATGGTAGTAATATCGGGAATGCCCGATCGAGCCCCTGAGAACCATTCCGAGCACCGATTTTATCTTTGTTAAATAAACAAAGCTCCTACCGTCATTCCCGCTGCATCGTCAGACTTCTCGACCGAATCTGACGGGAATAAAGATAAAATCGGAGATGAATTCGTGGCAGCAATATCAAGAATGTCCGATCGAGGCCCCGGGAACCATTCCGAACACCGATTTTATCTTTGTTGAATAAACAATGCTCCTACCGTCGTTTTCGCAGCATAGTCAGCCTTCCTTTCCCAATCTAATTGGAAGTAAGATAAAATCGGAGATGGTAGTAATATCGGGAATGCCCGATCGAGCCCCTGAGAACCATTCCGAGCACCGATTTTATCTTTGTTAAATAAACAAAGCTCCTACCGTCATTCCCGCTGCATCGTCAGACTTCTCGACCGAATCTGACGGGAATAAAGATAAAATCGGAGATGAATTCGTGGCAGCAATATCAAGAATGTCCGATCGAGGCCCCGGGAACCATTCCGAACACCGATTTTATCTTTGTTGAATAAACAATGCTCCTACCGTCGTTTTCGCAGCATAGTCAGCCTTCCTTTCCCAATCTAATTGGAAGTAAGATAAAATCGGAGATGGTAGTAATATCGGGAATGCCCGATCGAGGCCCTGAGAACCATTCCGAGCACCGATTTTATCTTTGTTAAATAAACAAAGGTCCGACAGTCGTTCTCGCAGTGTCGTCAGACTTCTCGACTCAATCTGACCGGAAGTAAGATAAAATCGGTGACAATTATGGGGCAGTAATATCGGGAATGTCCGATCGAAGCCCCGACAACCATTTCGAGCACCGATTTTATCTTTGGTGAATAACCAAAGCTTCTACCGTCATTCCCGCAGCATCGTCAGACTTCTCCTCCCTCTCTGACCGGAAGTACGATACAAGCGGAGACAAATTCGGGGCAGTAATATCGGGAATGTCCGTTCGAGGCCCCGAGAACCATTCCGATCATCTATTTTATCCTTCTTATATGAACAAAACTCCTCCCGTCGTTCCCGCAGCATTGTCAGACTTCTGGACCCTCTCTGAGTGGAAGTAAGATACAATCGGAAGCAAATTTGGGGCCATAATATCGGGAATGCTTGATCGAGTCCACGGGAATCATTCCATTCACCTATTTTATCTTTGTTCAATAAACATCGCTCCTACCGTCGTTTTCGCAGCATCGTCAGACTTCTCGACCCAATCTGACCGGAAGTAAGATAAAATCGGAGACGAATTCGGGGCAGTAATATCGGGAATGTCCGAACGAGGCCCCGGGAACAATTCCGATCACCGACTTCATCTTTGTTAAATAAATAATGCTCCTACCGTCCCTTTCGCATCATCGTCAGGCTCCTCGACCCAATCTGACCGGAAGTAAGATAAAATTGGAGACAAATTCAGGGCAGTAATATCGGGAATGTCCGTTCGAGGCCCCGAGAACCATTCCGAACACCGATTTTATCTTTGTTAAATAAACAAAGCTCCTACCGTCGTTCCCGCAGCCCGGTTAGACTTCTCCACCCAATCTGACCAGATGTAAGATAAAATCGAAGCCAAATTCGGGGTAGTAATATCGGGAATGTCCGATCGAGGCCCCGAGAACCATTCCGTCCTAGCGGGTTGTGCGATTTTACAAAGTGGTAAGGTCGAAAACATTCGCTGAAATTTTGATTGGTTCGACACTTTTCATGTAAAGTCGCGCGTTTCAAGAATAGATTGGTCAATCCCACTTTCCAGTTATAATTTGGATGGTTTTTCGGTTCTCGTTTCTCCGCTGGTTACTCGCTACCAGTCATATTATGGATGGTTATTCGGTTCTCGCGGCCCCGCTCGATTCTCGCTACCAGTCATATTGTGGATGGTTATTCGGTTCTCGCGGCCCCCCTCGATTCTCGCTACCAGTATTATTTCGGATGGTTATTCGGTTCTCGCGGCCCCGCTCGATTCTCGCTACCAGTAATATTTGGCATGGTTCTTCGATTCTCGCGGCATCGTTCGATTCTCGCTACCAGTATTATTTTGGATTGTTATTCGGTTCTCGCGGCCCTGCTCGCTTCTCGCTACCAGTATTATGCGGAATGGTTATTCGGTTCTCGCGGCCCCGCTCGATTCTCACTACCAGTTTTATTTTTGATGGTTATTCGGTTCTGGCGGCCCCACTCGTTGGTCGTTACCACCGAGTTTGTTGGGTTGTGTTTATATTCTATTTACTGTCATTACTTTTTTAAATGATGGGATACATAAAAAAGTGGGATGAAACACAACAGACGAGAAGGGGTTTCGGGATATTGGGAGTAGTAGCATTCTAAGCATCAATATTTCGTTTTTCTTACACATTTCTTTTGTACATATGTATCAAACGCTATTTCTAATGATTCTTCGGTGCTTTTTTCCTCTAAGCGCGCATTTTTAACCTTCGGCTGCATTCTTGTGCAACGATACGTCTTTTTTAATTCCTTAACAATGTTGTTTTTCTCTTGTGGGCAGTTGAAGAGGGTTGTTAGCCCGATCGTGTTACCGTTTTCTTCCGCCCTTACTGAGGTTTTCGTGTTTCGCTGAAGATCCGAGGAATGTTTGAATACTTTTAAAAACTTCTACTTTACGAGCATACAATGACGATGTAGGAAAAAATATTTTCATCATAAACACACCCACTCTCCAGGCATTGATGAGTAATGATTTCGGTCTTCAGCGACCGACGATAACCGTATCGGGTTAATTAAGTATACGTTTATCGATGAAGTTACGAATAATAAAAAATGTTTGTTCAACTTGGAAATGTGTTATAAATTCTCGCTACTAGTAATCGTGCGTAAACCGGTAAGTCCACCGCTTCGACTCATTACTTTGAAAGAATATTATAAAAGTTTTATTTCATTGGTATAAAATGAAAGAGGTTGAAAAAAAATGCTTCACACACGTGTTATCGAATTTGTTTCACGTGATTCTTGGTACTTCGATTCAAATTTTGTGAGGAGGGTGTATTAAAATAAATATTACCGATTTTTTCTTTTTTTTTACGAAAACGTGGTTTCGCACGGTTTGTAACGATTCTATTTTTCTTTGCGGAGCATTATCAACTATAAAAGTTTCCGTGTGGACACTCATTATTCACTATTACGGAGGACGCCTCAATGAAAGTACACATTGTACATATATATACAGTTACGTATCGTTATGATTGTTTTTTTTTTAATGGGTTATTATCATTCTGCACATGTTACCGGTACGCTAATACTTTAACAACTTTTTTATCGCGGGCATATCAGTTATTGTTGCTGTCGTTCCCGGTGTCTTCTTCTTCTCCGTCGTTATCGTTGTTGTCGTCGTTCCTCTCCTCTGCGCTGTCCTCATACACCTCTTCACAGTTATCTTTCTCGTTTGTTTCGTTATCGTCGTCGCTGGTGCCGGCGTCATAATCGCGATCACTTCCATTTTCTTGCAATGCTGCTTCATGTACATGAGTCTGTTTGTTCATTCTGTGCTTCTGATAGCGCATTACGTTGTACCGATTATACGCTAATTTTTTCCCTATCGCTTGCATCGTATCTTCCACAGTTTCAACTTCGTTCAACGGTAATTTTCGATATTTTTGGAGGTTGTTGCATACTGCTGTTAATGAAAAATTCTAAAAGGACTTAATGAATTCATATCGTAACGGAATGGAATTTCATGATTTCTTTAACGTTATCCTTACGATTCATGCGTGTCGCACGTACAGGCTTCAATGACACTGTAACACTCACTCCTTATTAATTTTGCTTCCTCAATTGACACTCGCTTCTTTCCGGCCGCCCCTTTGCCATCTTTCTACGTTGTTAATTCCTTCCTCGTTTTCTCTTCCCACAAGCTTCGTATGAGGATACCCATTCGATTACTCATGGAGTTACTCAGTCCCGCTTTCGCAACAGTTTCGCGGGGTAACTTGCAGTTTGGAGCTACTTCGATTTCATCCTCGTTTTCGTCCTCTGGGTCAACTATTTCGAACTCTGACCCGTCACTGCTATCAACTTCGCACAATTTTGCAAACCTTTTGACAGATCTGTTCATGTGCTTGACCAATATGTTAAATTCTGTAGCCTGTGAATAAGGAATCATTCTTGAAGAAAATTATTATTCTACCTTTAGATGCTCCTATTATCATCGTCGTTTCTTTGGTGTTATTACCATTTCCCGTAACGCTTTCTTGCGCCTTTCAGAACACGCGACACCGGTTGCAGTTTCTTCCTTATCTTTATCATTTTTACTGCCATTGGCGCTTCGGACAACGGTTCGCCTATATTTATTGTGCGTTTTTTCTCTCCTCGCCTATGAATAAATTCAAATTCCGTTGTTCATGCAATTCAACTTGCAATTCGGAGTTCATGACAGAATGAAACATGCTCCCTAGCACTCCAATTATTTTCAATTTCTTTATTATAGGTTAAAAATACTTACTATTACCTGTTCTTTTCCTCCGTCTGATTTTGTCTTGTTTCGTTGAGAAAAGCTTCTTTCTTTCACTTTTTCTTATACCGGTAACGACTGTGTTTTCTGCTTCTTCGTACATTTGCGTACATCTTCCTCACTCTCGTTGAACTCGAAAGGATCCTCTCTCTTCCTCTTATTTCCCTTCGCAGTTGCTGT
This sequence comes from Ophion ellenae, assembly GCA_963210295.1. Taxonomy (NCBI): domain Eukaryota; kingdom Metazoa; phylum Arthropoda; class Insecta; order Hymenoptera; family Ichneumonidae; genus Ophion; species Ophion ellenae. The sequence continues at coordinate 13,845,197 of OY723397.1, read as the reverse complement.
CCCCTTCCCGATTGCCTGCAATCAATACCATTTTTTCAGGCTATAGTGCGAATTCATAAACACCGCAACATATATCGTCATGAAATAAAGTGTTCTTGCAACCTGCATGGATGATGTTCCCGGTTTACTGAACGGCGGCGTTACTTTCTTCGTCACCTTCTTCATTTTTTTGCTGATAACCTGCAGTAAATATAAATTAATGATATCGTTCGCGTTTGTAATAAATCGTCACATTACTTGTTAATGCATTATTCGTACCGGTAACGTTGATTTGAACGCATCACTCGATTTGAACGCATCACTAGCAACATCGCACGCTCTTTTCGGTTGTTCCACGTTGCTCTTTCCCGTTACGGCAATTTTATCTTTTTTCCATCGCTCGACGACTTTTTTCTTTTTATTATCTTCGTTTAGAACGGTTTCCGTGCTTTCATTGCCCGAGCACTTATCGTAACACCGGTTCCCTTTCTTTTCCAACCTCTTTCCTTTTCCTACTCCGTCAATAATGTTGGTTTTCGAATCGGTCATTTTCAAATATCTGCTAACGTGTGGCTTGCCCTTTCGCAGCGGAGTCTCTTGCGACTGTAAAATAAATACGTTAAAAATAACAATGAACATTTATCGCCTTCAATTCGTCTTTCGCCAACCCATTCCTTTTCTGGACGAAGCACGTCGGTCCGGGATGAGGTTGATACCGTTGCAAGTATTCAATAAAGCCAGCTTACCACTGCAGTATTCTCACTATCGCGTTGTTGCGCGATATGTGCTATTCTGATTGCATCAATATTTGCGCTTATCCCGGCGTATGACTCCATTTTCTTTACCACAAATTTCTTATTCGCTTTTGGGATGTTCTTGGGGTTCTGGAAATTTTTCTGAAATTAACATTAACATTATTATTGTTTTCTCACGGCTTACAGTACCCATACATTTGTAATAACAATATTAAAACTTACACGCCCGCCGTCACGGGTTTCGTTAACAAAACTTAAGACGCCCCTCTTGGATTTTCCAATGTGTGCAGAGGTACGTACGCCGACCAATTTGTCCGATGAAGTTTTGAGTGTCATCGGATTTTTCAATTTCTCATTATTTCTTTCTTCATCAAGGTTATGCTCCTTCCGTGGCGAGGCCTCATTACCGGTAATTTTATATCTCTTTGATGATAGCGTGTCCCTGTTCGGCCGTTTCATTCGTGAACTTTCCGGGGTGTCGTCTGTAACTGTACCATTATCGCTGTACTTATCTCACTGCAAGCATCCTCACAGTCCCCTCCTCCGTTCTCTTCATCTTCCGGCGCCAGTACGTGGGTCGAAATGAAGTTCTTTTCCGGACGTTCGCCCTCCATTTCAAGAGCAACTACTCTTTTTTGCTAAGGTTTCACATCGTTGAGTAAGAAGAATAAGAATAAACAATTTGTATGCCATCGCACTTGGTACTTTTGTTACTCAATCATTTCCCTCGACGTTTCACGCCTACTCTTCACAATGAAAATACTGACAAAATTTTTCCTAACCCCTTCTTACAGTTCCTTATTTCCTTTTCGTGTGATCTTTTTTCAATTGTTTGTCGTCTGTAGTATTCTCATGAACGGAACTTCGGTCGTCATCGTGCGTCCGCTTCACAACAACCAACCAACCCTTCTTCGCGGAGCGAGTAGCATCTCCATCACTTTCCTACATTTAAAAACAAAAATTATTATTTCATTTACACGGCTTGGAATACTCGCAAAGTTAACCGCGACAATTGCGATTACTTACGTCACAAGCGTCTTCAATGTACCCCAAGTCGTCGTTTTCCTCCGTGTGCGAACCATCCGAGTTACCCGCGGCGACGTCGCTTTCTTCCTATAAATCATTTTCAATTTTGTCGCGACCTTCAGAATGACAGTTCTTCGTTCCATTCGTCTTCAATTCCGTTGGGATCAACACCTCTTTACCGGTACCTATTCCCTCATCCTGCCACGGTACTGTCGTCGTGTTCTGCCCTCTTCATTTCTTCCACCTGCTTCAATATATTTGCGATAACTTCGTAATCAATGTTGGACCAACAACCCTTACACTGGCTGCAATTTTTCCCATGCCTCCTTGACATTTTCATCGGTGCTGCTTTCTCTACGCGACTCCCCGTTGCATGTTTCCGAGCTTTCGTCGCTCCCCGTTTCACCACGCCATTCACTCTTTGAGGACTGGAGTTCTTCATTTTCTTCATCATTATCATTGTATCCCCTAAATTATAGTCACAGTATGTACATGTCATGTTTTTACAACATTCGAATAAATAAAATTCATTTTTTGTATATATGGCAATGTCGTCAGATTGTAATAAGGGGTCGTCCATTAATTACGTAAGGCACTTGGGGGGCGGGTTCTGGCCAGGCGTTACGGTCCTGTTACTGGGGGAGGGGGGGGGGGGGGGGGGTTGAAGGTTTGCGGTCACGTTTTTAGAACTATCAGAAATAGGAAAATTCTTGCATGTTCAAGTTCTGAATTTAAATCTCGAGCAAAATTTAAGCGCGGATAGTTTCCATACAAAATACCAGTTAAGGTGAAACGTCACTGTGCAAAAATTTGCACGGTGGCTTTCTCCCGTTCTCTATTTTACAAACCTAAATTTGAAGAAAAGAATTCTTTTTTTTTTTATAATTCTCGAAAGGACATATATTCAAAAATATGTTGGCAAAATTTGAAAACTAAAGTCCGAAAATTGACGGAATTTCAGTCACTTTAGTGAGAACAGGTAGCGCGACCGGTTACGACCCTCAGTCCCTACAAGTCTAGCATCGTTCACTCAATAGATGAAGTGCTGGGTCTTATTTTGTGAAATATCATGAAAATGAAGAACCGTCACAGCGCTCGGGACTAGATACTTTAATGTAAGTATTAATATTCTAGAAAAAAACATAACTTAAAATCAAGAAAAACGGAACGAAAACTTTAAATGCGTTTTTCTCGAAAATACTTTTTTTGACCTTGTCCCAGCGAATACTCAAAAACTTATCAAACGATTTTTTTTTCAAATTGTAATCGCAGTGACCAAGGTTATACGTAGCCGATTAAAAAATGTTTTATAATTACTATTTTTAAAGCCTGCTTGAGTACAAAAAAGAGCCATGAAAATAGAAAAAAATGCTCAAACCGTCGCTATTTTGTAAAAAAAAACCAAGATAAAAAACCGTTACGCATGAGGATAGCTACATTTGTATAGATATCGATAAATGTTGCAGTTTTATTTACATATAATATTTTATCAAGGGGCCAATGAAAAGAACATTTTTTTGGATTGCCTTTACTATTCAGTTTTGCTAAAAACGTTCAGTAAAGGCAGAATAATTATCCGTAAAAAATATTTTCCCCTATAATAAGAAGATATATGGCAACACTGTAGAACAGTATTGTTCAACATTTTTTCAGACAAAGAAATTATCGTGTTCCTAAAGTTGAAAACCTTCATCATAAAAAAAATGTTTGCGTTGTAAATATTAATATTTTATATTGTTTATGTTCTCTTCATTAACAAGTAAAAGTCTTGCTTAATTCATAACTAATTAAAAAATTTGTTCAATAAAAAATTACTTACAAATAAAAATTCGTGTTGCAGTATTATTTTTAAAATGCCTCGCAAACTTACGTGATTGAATACGTGAAACGATGCGGTGTTGCCATATGCATTTTTATTATAGGGGATAAATCAAAAGAAGCGGCAGCCTCTTGACGCCCAGTAATGAAAAAAAAAATTCGACGCCACTGATCGATGCCACCAATCTCGACGCCACTGACCGACTAACGAACACGTCGCGACTCTTCATATGGTAAGATGGCGTTTAGCAGACGACGTTTTCACTTTGATTTGATATTACGCGAAAACGCGGCGACGAATCGAAAATTTAATGACATTTGACCAATGAAATATGATTTTTTTCTATCGATTTTGTTTGGGTCACTTTTCGATCCGTCTACTCAATCTTGAGATCTCATAATATTCGCCCGAATTTTCGAACGATTTTTTGGCCACGAAAATTATTCCACAGTCGTCGACAAAAGTAGTTGATTTCGTGATATGTTGAATCGAATACAGTCCCTCGGTTATATCGTAACATGCACTACATACGTCCTTTTATGTATCACTTAACACTTTTTTCCATAGATATAGATAAAGACGCTCGCGCAGCCTCGAGCCGTACCGCTTAGAGTCTGTGCACACAGTGTATTCCTACGCGCCCAGAATATTCCCACGCGCTTAGAAAATAGCCCGTGCGTAAAAGCCCTGTTTGATATGACGCGAAAACGCGGCGACGAATCGCAAATTTAATGACATTTGACCAATGAAATATGATTTTGTTCTATCGATCTTGTTTGGGTTATTTTTCGATCCGTCTACTCAATCATGAGATCTCATAATATTTGACCGAATTTCCGAAGGATTATTCCACAGTCGTCGATTTCAAAAGGGCCTTTATTTCCCGTCTGAAAAAGGATGTGCATTCCACAACAGCAAGGTTCACTCAAAACCAACTCTGACACATAAAGTTGTTACGACGAGCGAAATGTCATTACGACCGGGGTACGAGTGTCTCGTAAACTAGACTTACCGGTACCGAATACACGCCAACGGATCGATACAATCTTTTATCGCTCTTCCAAGTCACTTCCTATTTCTTATTTACGAAATGTTTGGTCCACATTCGAGCACGCTTCGCTTTGTCGGATTCTCAAATAATGTTTTAAAAACTTCTCCCAATTGCTCCTTCGGTTGCACTAATTACTTAAGGCCATGTGCCATACGCCAGAAAATTTCGACGCGACCTCTCGTTACGTCGGTAGCGCAGATCTCGCAGTTTTTAGCTACGACTGACTACCGGCGGATGGCGCAACGCTCGCGAATTTGGCCCCGATATTTGCACTGGGGCAAAGAGTCGAGGCCGCGTAGTAGACAATCGCTAAGCACGCGCGCATGTGTGTGTGTGTGTGTATGTCGATACGCCGGCTACATGCAGAGAGCAAAGGCGAGGATCGCTAAGCGCGCGCGTGTGTGTGTGTATGCACACAACTACGCTTAGCGATCATGGTACACTTGAAAGTATGCGCTCGCTCGGCAGGAGAGCGGTGAAATATTGTTACAGTTTACATTGTATATGCAAACGGCCTCGGATCGATTTTTTTTTTGACGACGGTCATCGGTGGAAATTTTATTCGATTGAACTTTCTGGAAAACGGGGTGAGCTAGAGACTCGTCTTGTTGATGGATACTGGCATTTACCCATGCTTTGTAATTTAAACAAATAAGGTCGAGCACTATTTGTAATTTCGATTCCGCTTATCGTCAACGAATTCGATCTTTGCCAAAATGTCGAGTGAACGAGATTGCCCGAAACTCACTCTACACGAGAGTGGGAAAATTTTACAATGCTTAATGTTTAAATAATGCGTTCGGCATTTTTATTACTGCCAGGGTTCATCTTCGGCAGGTTCTCGAACGATCTACTTTTGCCAATTGTTAAAACAAATGGCCTTAAATCGATTTATTTTGTCGACGACGGTCATCGGTGTTAATTCCATTATGGTTGAACTTTCTAGCAAACGGGGTGTTTGCTAGAGACTCGTATTGTGGGAGGGTGCTGACATTCTCCCATCCTTTTTTAATTAATTTAAACAAATAAGCTTGAGGACTATTTTGAACCTCGAAGCTGCTTATCGTCGACAAGTTCGATCTCTGCCAAAATCTCGAGCGAGCGAGTTACTCTACAAAAGAGTTGTAAAATTTTACAATGCTCATTGTTTAAACAAATGCGTTCAGAATTTTTCTCTCTGCCATGACTTTTTTTTCGGCAGGTTGTCTGCGGCCGACCAAATTCGCGAGCGAACGAGATCGACCGAGTCTCACTTTGCGAAAGAGTGGTGAAATTTGATAATTATTGCTAAAATAAATACGTATAGAATTTTTTTTCTCTGCCGGGATTTATCTTCGGGATTTATTTCAGCAACCAATGATTGCACGGGGAGCTTTGAAAACTTAAATAAATTTCCTACACGACCCTTTCGTTGATTTTTTAGAAAAAAAAAAATTTCACCATTAATATTAATTCGAAAAAGAACAAAAAATGACCCTTTATGGTTTTTCAGTAAATGTACTACTACTTTATATATTATAGTAAATGTACAATAGTTTAAATATTGGTGGAAAGACTAATGTTGCCCGGTTGTTTTTCTGCTTAATGTACCCCCAATAGCCCTGTAAATTTTCAATTTGATCCATCGAACCGTTTTTCCGGACCGATTCATCAGTTTTACAAAACAAAGACAAAAGTTTATTGTTCCTAATCATTATGTAATCATCAGAATGAAAAAAAAAAAACAATTTTCTCCGACTTTTTTCATTACTTTGCACTAGTTGCTTGTTAAAGTCAAGAAAAAAAATCGAAAATTTCAATTTTTTGTTTTCTTGAAATTTGTCAAATATTTCAGGAAACAATACTGACTCATTTTTTCCACGATTCGACCTTTGCGCACCATAATTTCACTCATCTTTAATTGCATTAATCAAAAGTTGATACCCCCAAGCTGTATTCACTAGTCGATCTGAGAACTCGTATGAGATTAATTCTCGAAATTTTCTGCGAAGGTTATTAGGGTTACAAAAAAACTTTCTCTCAAAAGTGATCTTTTTTTTAAGAAAAAACCAATCAACATTTTTCTTTAACTAATCTTTTTTTTGTTAATTTTTTCTACGTTCTAGTAAAAAAAATTAATCTAAAGTTTTTGTAAACTTTAACTTTTTAAATTTTTGTTCATGCCTACTGTGAAAAAAACAAACTATTTTCTGGAACCCTAATAACCTCCGTAGGAAAATATCAAGAGTTAATCGCAAAAATGTTCTCAGATCGACTATTGAATACAGCTTGGGGTTATCAACTTTTAATTAATGTAACCAAACATGAGTGAAATTATAGTGCGCGAAGTAAAAACCAAAAATTTTTAACCAAATCGGGTAAAAAATGAGTCACTATTGTTTCCTGAAATTTTTCGCAAAGTTAAAAGAAATATTTTTTTAAATTTGCAATTTTTGGAATTTTTTTTCTTAAATGCTTATCCAAGTGATATTATTTGACAAGTTTCAAATCCGAATGTTTTCTAAATGGAACGCAGTTGATGTTAATAAATTTTCCGCTGCGATAAGCAGTTACATTTTCTTACGTTCACGGTATAATTGCCTCGTCACCTCCAATTACCGGTAACAGTAACATACGAATAGATTAATATACCGTTCATGATTTCTCCCTGTCGCATTACACCTCCGATCATCGGTCAACTGTACATTCATTTGAAATACAAATGTACAGTCATCACAAAGTGCAAAATTTCCGCTACGCCATTTCTATTTTCCCTTTGAGCGCAAATTCTTTGATGCAACAAAAATGTAAAGGGCAATAACATCTTGGTAAGTGGATTCACTGGTAAGGAACATGTATCGGTACATCGATACATGTTCCACACAACGAGTGTGTCCGGCGTGTCAATGTGGATTTTTTTTCATAATTCTTTTCCCACGCCCCAGCGCCTCGTTCACCTTAATCTCCGTCTCATCTCTTGATTCTTCATAACCTGCGAATCACAAGTATACCTATGAAAATGTTTCCTTTCCTCACGTCGTCCACTTCATCCTCGCAAATGTTCATTTCCCTTTTTCGTCCATTGTATTCTCCCACAAAACGTTTCAATATTATTATTCTTCTTCATCGCCATCACAAAAATATACTTGTAACGCATTAATGCGAATAATTAACTTACCTCCGTAGCCAACGATGCGAACTCTCCTGAAAGAATCCTCAAAATTTTCCCTGTCGTCATCATTACCGGTAACTCGATAACGAATCGTTGTCAGCGCGTTCGCGTTCGTCACGTAATCTTCCAAAAAAATTTCTGTACACTCGACAATTTGATCCTTCGTGTCTCGATAGATCAATTCCTGTGGGCAGATCACTCTTTTCACGGTGCGGCCACCCTTTCTTGCCACATTATCTCGTACTTTTTTTCCATTGTTCGATCGTCTTCACGCGAGCACACACAAAATGTTTCCTTAATCACGCCTAATATTTTTCTTCGTTTAATTATTTCGCAACACGAATGAAACGATTCACTAATCCTAATTGAATATAACGACCTCGCTATTTTTTGAAAACAATTATTCACCTTTAAGAACGTTTAATATCGTACACTACACCGACACGTGCCGTCACGCCTTCGCCATTATTTTACCGTTCGCTTTGTCTTTCGCACGCGCCCTTTTTTTTCTGAGTTACGCCGTGATCGAAACGCCGCCTGACAACGACGCTACGCCGGTACTTTAGTACAACGCGTATTCTTAATTATAATTAAATCTTTCTACAACAAACTTTGTTAGTGAATAAAACATGTATCGACATTTCTTACGACCATCAAACGATCGAACGTCCATTCGGTATTCCTTTCAATGAAAATCGAATTTTCATTCGAACAATCTTCCTAGCCAAGACAATTTGAATTTTCTGCTACAATGCGTCTGGCATTTCTCGTTTTCCGTTCGAAAATCCAACGGAAAGATTTGCAATGGCGCAGCGAGCGAACGCTGATTGGTTGATACAAGTGTATCAACCAATCCGCGTCTCCTGGATTAACGCATGTGCAGCCGGTTTGGCATAAGCCGATATCTCGAAGCAACCATTTTGCATATCAGCTTCCTCTGGGGAACACGTGTTTCACACTTTCGGTGCCGTATTGTTAAAATTAATCGTGGTTGTTTAAGAATTGTGAACCTGTTGGAACTTCCAAAAGAAAAAAAACGAAAGAATAATATATTATTTTTTCAATAAACCAACGACACGCTATGCCTTTTCAAGTTCGATGTGTTTGCTGCGCGTGCGGCCAGCAAGTACCCGGAAAGGTAAAACTTTACAATTCAGTAGCACGATTTCAGGGGTTTTAATGGTTATTGTGTTGGATAGGATTTTTTTTCTCTTCTTAATGATATAGTTTTTATCGCGCGGAGGTACGTAGTTTTTTTTTAAATTATTTTTCGAAGACGTATTTTATAACCTATATTATGTATTCCGCCACGAACGTGTATTCTACACACAAATTACGCGTCCCCATGAAAAAATATGATTAAAAAAAAAACATGCGCGTTTCACGAACATGTATTCTACCCACAAATTATGGCTGCACTGGAATGGCGACATTACGAGGTCTACCCCAAACGGCCCACGTGTCCATCTTCGACATGCTGGTCATCCAATTGAATCCCCCAAATTTAATCTTATAAAATTATTTTACTTTTAAAATTTAAACATTTAAACATTTAAACAGATGTAAACTTAATATGTTGAAAGTGATCGCCGTTGCGTTAACCAACATTATGGCTCATTCCAGGTTAATGCGAGAGACACAACCCTGCCATTGGCTCCCCCCACGAGGGAAATAACAGCTGGTCATCCGGAACTTCAAAAAAACGAAATACCGGTAAGTCTAAAACAAAATTATTCCAAAAAATTAAACCCCCCAATTTAATTCTATAAAATTATTTTACTTTCCCAATTTGAACAAAACTCACACAAATTCTTAAACAAAATTATTTTTCTCAAAATTGTTAAACGAAATTATTCCAAAAAATTAAATCCCCTAATTTAATTCTATACAATTATTTTACGTTTCAAAATGTAAACAAAACTTTCACACAAATTGTTAAGCAAAATTATTTTTCCCAAAATTCTGATACAAAATTATTCTAAAAATTGAATCCCCCAAATTTAATCTTATAAAATTATTTTACTTTTAAAATTTAAACATTCAAACAATTTCAACAGATGTAAACTTAATATGTTGAAAGTGATCGCCGTTGCGTTAACCAACATTATGGCTCATTCCAGGTTAATGCGAGAGACACAACCCTGCCATGAGCTCCCCCTACAAGGGAAATAACAGCCGGTCATCCGGAACTTCAAAAAAACGAAATACCGGCAAGTCTAAAACAAAATTATTCCAAAAAATTAAACCCCCCAATTTAATTCTATAAAATTATTTTACGTTTAAAAATTTAAACAAAACTTTTACACAAAATGTTAAACAAAATTATTTTTCTCAAAATCCTGAAACAAACTTATTCTAAAAATTGAATCCCCCAAATTTAATCTTATAAAATTATTTTACTTTTAAAATTTAAACATTTAAACGATTTTAACAGATGTAAACTTAATATGTTGAAAGTGATCGCCGTTGCCTTAACCAACATTATGGCTCATTCGAGGTTAATGCGAGAGACACAACCCTGCCATGGGCTCACCCCACGACGGAAATAACAGCTGGTCATCCGGAAGTTCAGAAAAACGAAATACCGGTAAGTCTAAAACAAAGTTATTCCAAAAAATTAAACCCCCCAATTTAATTCTATAAAATTATTTTACTTTCCAAATTTGAATAAAACTCACACAAATTCTTAAACAAAATGATTTTTCTCAAAATTGTTAAACGAAATTATTCCAAAAAATTAAGCCCCCTAATTTAATTCTATAAAATTATTTTACGTTTCAAAATTTAAACAAAACTTTCACACAAATTGTTAAGCAAAATTATTTTTCTCAAAATTCTAAAACAAAATTAATCTAAAAATCAAATCCCCCAAATTTAATCTTATAAAATTATTTTACTTTTAAAATTTAAACATTTAAAGAATTTGAACAGATGTAAACTTAATATGTTGAAAGTGATCGCCATTGCGTTAACCAACATTATGGCTCATTCCAGGATAATGCGAGAGACACAACCCTGCCAAACCCAAGCAAACCCAAAAAGCCTATTTTTTCGGCCTCTAGAGTGAGCCGAATTTTTTCGGCCCTTAATAAAAAATATCGGCCTCCCCCAACTGATTATCCATAGTGATGACATTATAAAGGCGTTCATGGCAAAAAAAATGTTGGCATTGAAATTGGTCTGGAGCCGTGATTCTAAAGTTTTACCCACATTTTTTTGAATAATAATGATTTGTGCGTCAAATCACCAAAAAGCTCATGTTCTTTGCGTATGATAAGTGTTGCGTTTTAAACCATTTTCAGCCAGGAAAAATGAACATCGAAAAAGAAAAGTCATCTCCAAAAGTTGAAATATCCGTCAGCAAGGTACCGAGTGTCCCAATCACTATCAGCAATTCGGGAAAAGTGATTTTCCGATATACCGCGGTGCCCGACGAACACCAAATAGAGAGGCCGAAGCCGGTGAAGAATTCCAACATATGTTGGAATTGTGGGGAGACCGGTCATACGCGTACTACGTGCGACAAACCACGCAGCAAACTAAAGATGTGCTACAATTGTGGCGAACAAGGTGTAACCATGGTATCGTGCCCACATTGTAGAGAGTGGTACTTATTGAGCGGGGCTGGAGAGTCCACCAACACTCGTGACCGGAAGTTACTCAGTCCGCTTTTCTCGGTATTTAAAAAAATAATAGGCGCGAATAACGTGTTTTCTCTATTTTCTTTTTTTAAACCTCGTAGCGGTGTTATTATAAAATTATAATTTCTCTGTTTGTAACCAAAATAATATGAAGTTACTTATGTCCGCTTTTCTCGGTATTCAAAAAAATAATAGGCGCGAATAACCTGTTTTCTCTATTTTCTTTTTTTAAACCTCGTACCGGTGTTATTATAAAATTATAATTTCTCTGTTTGCAACCAAAATAATAAAGAATGTTGTAACATACTTTTGGCTCTTTCTTTTTAGTGCCCATTTCAATTCGATATAGCTATATTCGTCAATACCCTTTCTCAATTTACACGTTCCGATTAAATAATTACTAAATCGTACGATGCGAGAAAGCAGTATGCTATTGTTCGTTTTTCATTGCAATATACAAGACCGGTGAGTGGAATTGTGAGTGCGATGAAACGTCACTCGCAAAACATCCTATGATATGGATTGTACATTTTTCCAGAAAATGCAATACCGGTAAAAAATCAATTGCATGTAAGTACACTCAATTATATGAATTGTTGTTCGAAGTCATTGACATTTCTCTCCATAATTTAAAAAAAATCAATGTGCTGACGATTACATTTACAGTGTTAGAACATTTGGAAAACTAATGTGAGATAATCTCTCATCACGAGAGTAAGCTAATCCAATTAACAATACATTGCGGTCACCGTCTGGGGCTCATTGTCAGCCAAACCCACTTTCGGAATGACGACATTTTTGTTGCTGTCGCCCAATATTGAGCGACTCATTTGGTATTGTTCATTTACACAAACAACAATTACAACACATTTGTTGACTCGACGCACAGAAATAAATCAGTTCTGCTATACGTTCTCTTGCATCCTCTGAGCGTTAATGGTTTAATTCATTAATTAAATTCATTTTTTCAGTAGGATCTAACACATAGGAAACACTTTTTTTCAGTAGGATCTGATGAAATTTGTTATTTATGAAAACATTACGAAATCTGTATTTCGACAAATGTAAAAAAATCCGAAAAAAATTGGATGGGGTTTTCTATCATTAGTTTTATCAAAAAAATTTAATTTCCGTCAAAAAAAATTGAAATGCTCATTCGTTGACGCCTTTGAGTACCTCTAACCCCGTAAAGCTTAAAAGTTTTGTCCTCGAAAACTGTAAACTGGAAAGAAAATATGTTAATGAAAAAACGGTTTTATTATAAGGATTCGTCAAAAAACGCTATCGATTTTTTTCAGACTTTTTGACATTTGTCAAAACTTTGATTTCGTAATTTTTTCAAAAATCTAAAATTTCATCAGATCGTACAGAAAAAAATTTAGACTATTCTTTGACTGATTTTAAGACATTTTTCGTTGTGAAATGTTTTTTGCTCAAGTCTATAGTTGTCGAGAAAAAAAAGGTGAAGTTTCAGGAAAAAAAATAATAATTCCAGCCGCCATTTTGGTGAATGAAAAGTTGTTTACATAAAACTAACCTCATATATATTAAATTCAAACATCGACGTCGCGATTTTTATTGGTTTTGGGCATTAAAAACATCAAAAAGGAACGAAAAATCATGTTATTAAAAAAAATCTTTAAAAAATCAGGTTATTTTTACGTATTTTCGATTTTGTTATGGTTAAATTGCTTCCAGCGCAATGTTAACCATGACCATTTGAAACAGCACCCTCAAAGACATAGGAAACAGTGGTTCCCGATTTTTTTCTCTCCGAATTCATCAAACGACTCCAAGTACGACCGAAAAATTTACGACCGAAAAATTCTAGTCAACAAATCCGCCAGGGAAATAACTGGAACTGATCGTCCAGACCGTATTCAAAATTACCGATGCGACGTGGCCGATAGAAACGCCGCCGTTGCCAGCGTCCCTCTCATTCCCCTTCTACCGGTTCATAGTCTGGCACGTCCGCCAATACGACGCACGACACAACTACCAATACAAAGCCACACAGTGTCCACAACTCTGGTGTATCCGGCCAGTCTGGACAGAGGAATACACTGAAAATGTAGGCACTGTGTCGTTCTGTTCCGGTAGTTGTCAAACCCCCTCTGTGTAATTACAAAAAAAATAAAAACAAAATCGAAGAATATACTTGGAAAAAGTACCATAAAAATATTTACATAGTTAAACGTAATATAAGTTTATACCAATCGGGTGTATTGGAATCAGTACGTAAGTAGAAAGAAAAAACTTAACCCTTATTAAAAGAGGTGACGAAATATATAATGAAAAATCGTGAAGACTGCGAAGATATTATTATTACACGTATATAAATGTTTATGCTTGTGACATTTAAAAAAAATCAAATTTGCTTTCTACAAACGTGATTATTTTGAAATAAAAAGAAAAGTAAAAGGTGCTACGAAAATTTTTCAACGTGTTAACAAAGACATTCTGAATAAAGAAGTTTCGGGAGACTAAGCGATGATGCCCGTATTGAAAACATAGGATACTAGAAAAAATTACGAATTTTATTAAATTTGGGGAGAATAATCGAGGCACGCCGAAAAGGGGAGCGTGGTACATCTCCCTCAGCCCCCTGACACAGGGTACTATTCCTATGGCAATAAATTACTCGCGTGTTGTCCGGGATGTTTGATTGAGCTACAGTCCACTTCGTGGTACCACTAGTCACCTGCTCGGTTTTTTTACGCATGTGCGGTCCATGCTCGATATAATAATATTTTCGGAGTATTTGGAGTTTTACGCGTTTCACGGTTGTGTTGTGACTTGTGACTTGTGAGTACACTACAATTTTCAGAACATTTTAAATGTCAAAAAATCAGTCCGCGATCTGTGAAGTGTATTTTTTGTTTACCATGACATACATTTTGTATTGTGTGTAGGTTATAATTATCAAACGACGAAGAGCGGCAATTGGTTTGAGATAAATCATACCGATATGCATCGTCCCTGGTTGTACCTCAGGGTACAAATCAAAACCAGAAAAGGTGATTTTTTTCACAATTCCCAAGAACCCGCAAAGTGAGAATTTGTGGGAAATAGTTGTGCGGCGAAAGAGCAGCTGTGTGACACGTGGAAAAGCAGTTTGCGAGAAGCAATTCCAGAAAACCGAAATAATTTGAGTACGCCAGTTTCTAAGTCCCGATAGAAAAGTGCTTGGAATAGTGAGTTCGATCATTTTTTTGTCGTAACCCGAATTTTAATTTTTTTCCTCTTACATTCGAATTATGAAAAAAAATTCAGTGGAAATATAAAATCCCTCACTTAAATCAAGGGAGTGTCCCATGGTTATTTTCGTGGACCAAGACAGAACAGCTATAGTCAGAAAATGTGTTGACAGAAAATGAAACGGCAAAAAAAAAGTTCGAAATTTTCTATCGCGTGAAAAATATTGAAGGTTCATTTATGTCTTATAATTAAAAAACCGGTCATTTTATTAAAATGTACATTAAATGTTGATATTTTGAATTTCAAAATTATTCAAGGGAAATAAATATATTTTTCCTCATATTTATATGTATCGATTTATTTCTTGAAATTTGCATGCTTGTTGAGAAACCGACACGCACGCATACACTTACTTCTCGGTCTCTAACTACCAAAAAAATACATTTCGAGTAACATCATTTTAAACGATTGAAATAATATTATAATAATGATTATAATAAACATTTTCTCCATTGTTTTGTGGGTTCGGCTGGTTCACAGGTTATATGTCACATACATAGTTATCGAACAGGTGGATACTAACGCCACACGTGGCAGCAATTGAAAATAAAAACGACGGACGTTACGCGAGCCATGTATGACTGATGGTGACAGGGGGCTGATCTCCCACTAATCTCTGGTTGCGTCACTTTTATTTTTTCAAAGCTTCCAACCCTGCTTTGCCGGCACGTTCTCGCCTGTGCACTCATCTCGTACGCGCTCGAATCCGTTCAATCGGGATATAAATACGCCATCTTAATTTTTTACTTCTCAGTTTCTTTTCTTAAATATAATTAACTACTGTGTTTTTCGCTGGAACACTGGAGCTTACCTGGAGTCAATATTTAAGAAGTGATTAATATTGCGCGCGTACTTATTCGTTCGTGCAGTGGTTAACGAGATTAACGTGTTAATCGTTATTCGCGGTCTCATCGCGTGGGTTTCACGTGTGTGTGCATTCAAACGCGATATTAGGCCCCATCATCACGTACCGGTATTTACGTTTTTCTCATGTATTCTTAATTTTTTCCGTATTTTCGTCAACGTTTAAGGTTAAAAAAAAATATCGAACATGTATCGTTACGTATCCTTTCTGAACCCGCCGTCTTCCTCTGTGAGTTCAATTTTCTTTAATGGCGCGCATGTGGCATATTATGATGAATTCATGTCGCAAAATTGCAGCCCTGCTTCTCCTTTGTCTCGCATGTCCGCGTTTCCGTTGCACTAGTTGAATCACGTTGTTGCGATTTTGATCACAATATTGTGCCATCCGCCATATTCGATTTTTACAGTCCCTGCTTTCCTCGCGCTAACATAAGGTATCGCGTTCTTCATTTATTCCCGACAAAAAAGTTTGAGGTTTTCGTAAAAGCAGTTGTATCATTTTCTACGCATATATGTGATCATTCGCTAAAAGCGTCTTACAGTGGGGAATATAAGAATCGTGAAAAATTTGTTTTTCACTTTCTTTTTACACATCGTAGTAGCGGCATTTTTACCGAATCTCTGACCGAGGCTACTTTTACCGATATGTCAAGATGAGGATTCGTACGCGCCTTAGACGAAATTCGTCACTGGAAGGAAAGAACTAGAAAAGGAATAAACTTATTCTGTATTCGCTTCGGTCATCGTTGCATCGGCAATCGTCGGACATGCAAGGTTAGTTGAATTTATTCCAAACCCACCTCCACTTTTTAAAATTTACACATTTGCCACGATTCACAATAATAAGTTGAATAATTATGTCGTTCGTCGATGATACAACATGGAACGAATTCAGAAGATCGAATTTCGTTATTTGCTTACTTGGAAGAAAAAAATACACGCCGCAAAGATGGAATGAGAAATTTCAAGATTTGACGATAAATGATAGATTTATTTCAGTACAAGTAATTTTCACTACGGATTCGTGAAGGGTATCAGTTAAATTGCCTTTATTGGTGCTACAAGAGAGGAACAGGGTACAATCAGGAATGACTGAATGTTTGTTGTGTGTCTGTATCCAAGGCAAAGAAAAAAACCAGTGAGTGCCGAAGATGGAACGGGGAGAACGTAGTAGTCCTCGGGTCAAAGAATTGACTGTGAAGTAAAGACAAACTCCCAACAATAAATCTCGATTTTCATGTACTTATATCTCTTTCTCCCTCGAACGGGAACAAAGACGTTCGCAGTAAATTCAATTGAGGAATGCACGTTGAGAGGTATCTTGACCATTTTATGAGAAATATGTTTGCGCGGTAATTTAAAAAAGCGTCGTAATAAAGAAGAGGACGTCTCTCCTTTAACAATTTTTATTTCTTTCTACCGGTAAAGTTTGCAACATGTAACGGGTCGAAATGATAATTGCAAATTTTTATGTAATTTACAGGAAAATCATTGTAACGAGGAGTCGGCTGGGTCGCCGCTCGAAGAGGGAACATCGAAAACGTGTTCCACCTGTGAAACCCGCGCCGAAGCAGGGAGGTACATTTTTTTCAAATTGAAAGTAACGGGCAAGAGATTTTCAAAACAAAATTCGTAATACTCCCGCGATGCTCGATGTTCCGTTAAATAATTTCTTCGTTCGTCAATGTCAATGCGTATCGCGAAGAAACGAGAACGAATTTCGTTATTTCCTGGTATGGTAGGAAGAAATATATGCCGAAACGATGGAATGAGAAGTTTCAAGATGTGACGATAAATCTCCATTTTTTTGTACTTATAATTCTTCCTCTCTCGAACGGGAACAGAGACGTTTTAATTACCTTCCATTGAGAAACGGACGTTGAGAGGTATCTTTTAATTGTATAACAAACCCTTTTTTTCTACCGGTACTCATGGACCTTTTAAGCTCCGTAATGCGAATGGCGACAAAATATTTTCAAACATTTCCCTCTCTTACAACGCACGACGAGTTAAAATGGTAATAGCGAATTTGTACGTATCTCTTACGTAAATGTTGAGACAAATTTCACGAAAGAGGAAAAAGGAATTTTTTCATATCGTTGGTTAGTGGAATGAAAGAATTTCCGTAACAATGGTACAAGTACATTGAAGATACGACAATACTTTCGTTCTCTTTTCTTCCTCTTATTGTTTCTCTTTTGAACGAGAAAGAACATGTTCCAAGTGTATTAAAGTAAAACATATAATGTCACGGTTTATACATGATTTTTTTTTGAATATTACTTCATCGAGGATTGTATAAAATATTGTTATTATGAAGGGCATCCTAACACGTTGAATTTGTCTATATTCTTTTCTACCAATATTTGTGTAACCATACATTGTCGTTGCGCTGAACACAACGAATTGTTGTTCGGGATTTCATACCCCTTGTGCAGTGTAAGAACAACCAGCATTGTAATTTCTGATTTCTTTTTCGTAATCAGTTGAGAATTTCCAGATGCCAGGAAGCCTCTGCATCGGCAAACGGCATTGCAGCTCCTTACCGCGGTCGTGCGTACACAATGTTTGGCGAATCGGTGAGTATACATTTTGTAAGGAAAGAAAAAAGCGGAACGGAATTTTTGAAGTCAACGTTCAATTGTGAGGCAATCAGCATTCTTCTCCTCGATAATTTTTTTCGTACGTCCACGTTTCAAAAGTTGAGGAAGGAACGGTAACGGTTTTCGTTACTTCTTCGGTTTGTAGAAAAAACAATTTGTCACGGCTAGCTGTTCTGGCAAACAGCTGTTCGTCTATCTATTTGACGTCGTTTGGAAAAGTTTCGACGGGATCTGAAGAGCCGTTTCAGAGATTTTTGGGAATCTATAATTGTTCTACCATACCGACCGCGATGAGGTGTCATTCCGTCTTAAAACATTGCACGAAGTATTTTGAGAAAGGGGTGACGCGATTGTGGCACAATGCATTGAACGACAAAATTTTTTGTTTGTTTCAGAGTAGTAAAAATTGAAGTAATAGAACACGGAATGAAGGGAGAGTAGTACAATTTGAAGGATAAGACCACGATCGGAAGGAAGTAAGAATAAGCATTTATTGTCTACAGCAACGTTCACTGAGGTAAGTGATGACATGTGCAACGGTGGAACTGTTGATGAAGAGAAATATAAGAACTTTTGGCATTTAGGGAAGAAACATTTGTTGCAGAAAGTAAAATTACCGGCATTGTATTGTCTGGCGATAAGATAGAAGACTGCCGATTAGTTTCAAGGAAGGCAACATTGTAACGATGAATGAAGGAACACGAAAAAAAAGTACAAAGACAAGAAATATTTGCGATGGAAAAGAAGAAAATTTAGACTGGAATTTCTTAAGGTGTCAAAGCGTCCTCCCGGGCCGAACCATTTCCCTTTTTTATTAAAGGGACAAAGGGTAAGTGAAAAAGTATATTTATGCAAATTACGATGAATACCAAACGATGGATTCTGTTGTCTTATGAAATGCGCCCTTAATGAAATTGCCGGGGCAAAAATGTCGAAGTGGAAAGTGAAAATTGAATTTTTTTACAGCATTGCAGACTTTCTTTTGAAAAGAACAATGCAGCGTGTCTGATATCATCCTATAAGTATAAAATTCATGTCGTGTTATTTAATCGTATCGTGAAAAAGGACTTGTCGCATGAATTCATCTTTGTAAGAACGAGTAGATGAAAAGACGTTTTCTAGTACCGGTACTGGGGGAAAATAATAATTTGAAAATGCGCAGAGACGATTGAGCCTGGGTCCGTTACCAACTGAAATGTTAACATGATGTACACCATGTATTGTAAGGGCGCACATCGTTAACGTTGCAGAACATGTTACTTTGTTTGCAGTCACATGGAGATTCCACGGAGAGTACTTGCAGTGCTGGAATGTCCGAATTACCGGTATCAAATGCGAAAGAAGCTTGCTCCGCACGCAATGAAGAAAAAAACAACGAATGCCATGACATCGACGCTAAAGATGAAGAAGATGCGGAAACTATTATCGCTTCGTCTTTTGCTGATGATGGTAATAGTGAGGACATGAATTTAGATATCGCTGATCTGAACGGTGTCCCTGCGAGCCAAATTATCAGCGAAGACGAGGACTACGAGGTCAATGACGAAGACGACAACAACGGTTGCAACGATGATGACAGCGACGACGGTGGCTGGCTTGATGGTGATGGAAGTAGCAACGACGACGACGACGACGATGACGATGGCGGAGGCGAGGGCGGTGGTGGTGGTGACGGCGAAAACGATGACGGCATCGACGAAGAAGATGATGAAGACATAAGTGCTTTCTCCATTGAACAAGGACCTCTGATGACCTTAAGGCCGGATGTACCAGAAAACCGTTTTCTCTGGATAATGATGGCAGAAGCTAGTCGATACAACTTGAGTATCGAAGCAACTTTGGGGATAATAAGGGGAATAAAGAAACTTGCTAATCACAACACCCTACCTTCAACGAACAATACTCTGTGGAAAAGAGTTGGGAGGAAGGATGAGACAACGCAGGAACGTCACATGTACTGCAAGATGTGTAAAGGTATAGTAGGAATAGGGAAGGTACCACAAGAGGACAGTCCGTGCGGAATTTCGGGGCCAAACAAAGAATCGTCTTTGGTATCGATCTTTATAAAATTGGACGTGAAGAAGCAATTGCGACGGATTTTCCAGACACGAAATATAACTCAACTCCTAAAGTATCGGAATACGCGGCAAAAAATCAGTCCAGAAGGAGTAGAAGATGTTTTTGATGAAAGATGCTACGAACAGTTGCAGAAGGAAGGTCGTTTTTTAAAACTCGAATTGGAATTTTTCATTGACTTTGAATACGGACGGATGCCAAGTAGGGAAATCTTCAAAGCAGACCGCGTGGCCGGTATTACTAATGCTAAACGAACTTCCTCACCATGCGCGAAAACATTTCATTATCATAGCGGGAATTTGGGTCGACGAGGATCAACCGAGCTTTGAGGTATACATGGAACCGATAATTTCAGAACTGCAGGATTTGTATATTACCGGTATTAGATGGAGTCCTGATGGAAACGGGGAAGTGACCAGTAAATTTGTTACCACGATTTGTACTCTCGATTCGCCTGCCAGAGCGAAGTTGCTAAGTACTACTAGCTACAATGGTAAATATGGATGTAATTTTTGTTATGCGACCGGAACAAGAATGGAGAATGGTTCCAGGAAATATGCGATGGAAGAAATAATAGATCGAACGGATCAACAAATTCGTAGGCATATGGGGGAAGCACAACGCACCAGAATAAAGCAGATGGGGTTGATAGGACAATCGACGTTGAGATACGTACCACAGTTTGATCTGCGACTCGGAGTTGTGGTCGACTCGATGCGTTGCGTTGACATTGGCGGTGTTAAGAAATTGACACACATGATCGTCTTCGAGCCGCTGCCAGATATAGAACAAACGAGCGCAACAGTGCAACGAATAATTGACGTACGTTTGTCGATGATTCGAACACCGAGCAGTATTTCCAGAAAACCAAAATCTATAAAACTTTTCAAATTGTGGAAGGCCAGCGAGTGGCGCAATTGGCTGTTGTATTATTGTACGGTATGTTTGGACGGGCTGATCCCCGAGAGGTACTTGACTTTATTTACAACTCTGTCGGACGTTATGCACACGCTGAACGGTGACACATTCACAAGTGAAGAACTGGAAATCTCTACCGTGTTGATAAATGACTTCGTTGCGAAGTACGAAGAATTATTTGGAATTGAGCACATGACAACAACATGCACCTCCTGCGACATCTGCCACGTTCCGTTAAATGTTGGGGACCGGTATGGGCGCACAATTGTTACGCATTTGAATGTTTCAACAGCCGCATATTGAAGTCACTGGACAGCAGTACCGGTAGACAAGTGCAAATAGTGAATAGGTATTTAATGACGGATTTCGTAAGAAACGTCCGCAGCGATCCGATAGCAAACGTTTTGACGAAAAGAATAGTAAAAGAAATTACAAATTCCGCCAAAAAAATGCAAAACCGCGATGACGACGATTACGAAGATTTTTATAATTTCAGAGGCTACGGGAAAAGTACAACGCGAGACTTGTTCGGGTGGGAACGAAACATATTGGTCGAGGAAAGACTGAGGTGCTGTCGGAAAATATCTGTTTTCGGAAAAGCTATTTTTAAAGAAACAATGTACACGAGCAGAGATACCGATAAAAAGTATACGCGCAGTTGCGACAAGATCATTTTTACGAAAAAGGGCGAATTCGCTGAAATAATAAGAATTGTCACGTTTATAACAAACGAAGGAGATGAAATTAACGGATTCTTCGTATCGTGGTTTGAAAATACCAATGATGAACCTCCAAGCAGACAGATGCACAGTTTACGCATTTCAAGAAGAGGATTTCTCAAAGTGCAAGACGCAGGGCTACCGGCGATAATAATGAAAAATAATGCGGTGATATACGGGATCAAAATTGCTAATACTTGGGAAACCGATTAGGACGGCGTACTGAATACCAAACAAAAAGAAATCGACCGCGGACGCAACGTCGTTTTAACTTCAGTGGTTAGGGATGACTCCTTCCAAGAAATGGCTGTTGATGAAACGAAATGTATTTATTGACAAGTATACGCGACGTATCGCAGGGTCCCGTAACCGTGTACACTTCACTTGAGAATATATTTATGGTAAAGTTTATAAAGTTATTGAATTCCCTATACGTAACAATGAATAGTGTGTTGACGGAATTTCATTTTCAATTGAGAGTGTAAAAGGATACAGGTTAAAGAATTTAGACGACACGCTTTTATTGTAGAAACGATTATTTAATTCTTTATTTCATTATCAAAGGGTGAAAAAACTCATTGCAAATGTAATCTTGCTTGATGGAATTGCCTCATAATAATATTATGAAGTATTGAATCAACATATAATATTATGAAGTATTGAATCAATAGTTACAGTAATTGTTGTAAGCCTTCGATAAAAAGTTTGGAACTTGAAAAATCTGAGTATATCGCTAAGAAATACAGATTGCACAGCAGATAAAGCGCAGCATTCGTGGGGAATCACACCGTATCTTTAACAAAGATCAAGTTATTCCCAATACTCTTTTTGACAGACCAAGTTCGAGTTTGTACACGATGGCGAGATTTGGGAAAAAGTTTAATTTATATTGAGAGGTAAAGAAATACGGTGGGAAATAAAATACACACTCTTCAAGACAAAGAACGAGGGAAATACGATTGAAAATACTCTCTGTATGTATATGAAAAAAAATTGTATGACGGAAAGAAAAATATAATAGCTTCTGATGCCATTTCCCTAAAGATCCCAAAATCTCTTCCTTGTGTTCAGTTTCATCCTATTTTTTTTATTTATGTTATAGTCTCTGAGATATTAAGAAGAAATGAAAGATAATCACGACCGGAGCCACTCGATGTAACGACCACCGAGCGGGGCCGCGAGAATGAAAATAGCGGTAAAAATTAGACGCTGCGATAAGGAAAATACCGATAAAAATTCGACTGGTAGTGAGAATCGAGTGGGGCCGCGAGAACCGAATAACCATCCCAAATAATATTGGTAGCGAGAATCGAGCGGTGCCGCGAGAACCGAATAACCATCCCAAATAATACTGGTAGCGAGAACCGAAGAACCATCCAAAATATAAGTCGCAGCGAGAATCGAGGGGGGCCACGAGAACCAAATTAACCATGCCAAATAATACTGGTAGCGAGAACCGAAAAACCATCCAAAATAAAAGTCGTAGCGAGAATCGAGCGGGGCCGCGAGAACCGAATTAACCATGCAAAATAAAACTGGTAGCGAGAATCGAGCGGGGCTGCAAGAATCTAATAACCAACCAAAATAAAACTGGTAGCGAGAATCAAGCGGAGCCGTGAGAATCTAATAATAATCCCAAATATTACTGGTAACGAGAATCGAGCGGGGCCGCGAGAACCGAATAACCATCCCAAATATTACTGGTAGCGAGAATCGAGCGGGGCCACGAGAACTGAATAACCATCCAAAATAAAACTGGTAGCGATAAATGAACTGGACTGCGAAAACCATTACCATCCAAAATATGACTGGTAGAAACTTACCAGTCCAACCAAAAATCGCTTCAGTCCGATGCTCGAAAAATGAATTACGAGTCAATACTTGACTCCAAGTTTTCGACCCTACCATTCTTGGAGTTAGCAATCAAATTTTGGTTCGAACAACCCGCTATGGCGATCACCGATTTTCTCTTTGATAAATAAACAACGCTCTTACCGTCGATCCCGCAGCATCGTCAGACTTCTTGACCCAATCTGACGGGAAGTAAGATAAAATCGGACACAAATTCGGGGCAGTAATATCGGGCATGTCGGATCGAGGCCCCGGGAACCATTCCAATCACCGATTTTATCTGTGTTAAATAACCATGATCCTACCGTCGTATTCGCAGCATCGTCAGACTTCTCGACCCAATCTGACCGGAAGTAAGATAAAATCGGAGATGAATTCGGGGCAGTAATATCGGGAATGTCCGACTGAGGCCCCGAGAACTATCTCGAGCACCGATTTTATCTTTGTTAAATAAACAAAGATCCTACCGTCATTCTCGCAGCGTCGTCAGACTTCTCGGCTCAATCTGACAGGAAATAAGATAAAATCGGAGACGAATTCGGGGCAGTCATATCGGGAATGTTTGATCGCGGCCCCAGGAACCATTTCGATCACCGATTTCATCTTTGTTGAATAAATAATGCGCCTGCCGAAGTTTTCGCATCATCGTTAGACTTCTCGACGCAATCTGACCGGAAGGAAGATAAAATCGGAGACAAATTCGGGGCAGTAATATCGGGAATGTCCGATCGAGGCCCCGGGAACCATTCCGATTACGGATTTTATCTTTGTTAAATAAACAAAGCTCCTACGGTCGTTCCCGCAGCATCGTCAGACTTCTCGACCCAATCCGACCGGAAGTAATATAAAAGCGGAGATGAATTCGGGGTAGTAACATCGAGAATGTCCGATCGAGGCCCCGAGAACCATTTCGAGCACCGATGTTATCTTTGTGAAATACACAAAACTCCTACCGTCGTTCCTGCAGCATCGTCAGACTTCTCGACCTAATCTGACCGAAGGAAAATAAAATCGGAGACCAATTCGGGGCAGTAAGATCGGAAATGTCCGATCGAGACCCCGAGAACCATTCCGAGCTCCGATTTTATTTTTGTCAAATAAACAAAGCTCCTACCGTCAATCCCGCAGCATCGTCAGTCTTCTCCACCCAATCTGACTGTATGTACGATACAAGCGGAGACGAATTCGGGGCAGTGATATCGGGAATGTCCGACCGAGGCCCTGAGAATCATTCC
This sequence comes from Ophion ellenae, assembly GCA_963210295.1. Taxonomy (NCBI): domain Eukaryota; kingdom Metazoa; phylum Arthropoda; class Insecta; order Hymenoptera; family Ichneumonidae; genus Ophion; species Ophion ellenae. Next base: position 13,820,251 of record OY723397.1, on the reverse strand, counting down.
GAGCACCAATTTTATCTTTGTTAAATAAACAAAGCTCATACCGTCGTTCCCGAAGCATCGTCGGACTTCTCGACCCAATCTGACCGGAAGTAAGATAAAAGCGGAGACGAATTCGGGGCAGTGATATCGGGAATGTCCGACCGAGGCCCTGAGAATCATTCCGAGCACCAACTTTATCTTTGTTAAATAAACAAAGCTCATACCGTCGTTCCCGAAGCATCGTCGGACTTCTCGACCCAATCTGACCGGAAGTAAGATAAAAGCGGAGACGAATTCAGGGCAGTAATATCGGGAATGTCCGATCGAGGCCCCGAGAACCATTCGGAACACCGATTTTATGTATGTTAAATAAACAACGCTCCGAACGTCGTTTTCGCCGCATCGTTAGATTTCTTGACTCATTCTGACCGGAAGTGAGATAGAATCGGAGACGAGTCCGTGGCAATAATATCGCGAATGTCCGACCGAGAACCCGAGAACCATTCCGAGCACCGATTTTATCTTTGTTAAATAAACATCGGACCGACCGTCATTCCTGCAGCGTCGTCCGACTTCTCGACTTAATCTGACCGGAAGTAAGATAAAATCGGACACGTATTCGGGGCACTAATATCGGGAATGTCCGATCGAGGCCCCGAGAACCATTCTGAGCACCGATTTAATCTTTGTTAAATAAACAAAGCACCTACCGTCGTTCCCGCTGCATCGTCAGACTTCTCGACCCAATCTGACCGGAAGTACGATAAAATGGGGGACAAATTCGGGGCAGTAGTATCGGGAATGTCCGATCGTGGCCCCGGGAATCATGCCAATTACCGCTTTTATCTTTGTCAAATAACCACGGTCCTGCCGTCGTTTTTGCAGCATCGTCAGACTTCTCGACCCAATCTGATCGGAAGTAAGATAAAATCGGGAACGAATTCGGGGCAGTATTATCGGAAATGTCCGACTGAGGCCCCGAGAACCATTAGGAGCACCGATTTTAACTTTGTTGAATAAACAAAGCTCCTACCGTCGTTCTCGCAGCGTTGTCAGACTTCTCGACTCAATCTGACCGGAAGTAAGATCAAATCGGTGACGAATTCGGGGCAGTCATATCGGGAATGTCCGATCGCGGCCCTGGGAACCATGCCGATCTCCGATTTCATCTTTGTTAAATAAATAATGCTCCTACCGTCGTTTTTGAAGCATCGTCAGATTTCTCGACCCATTCTGACCGGAAGTACGATAAAAGAGGAGACGAATTCGGGCTAGTAATATCGGGAATGTCCGATCAAGGCCCCGGGAACCACTCCTATAACCGATTTTATCTTTGTTCAATAATCAGAGCTCCTACCGTCGTTCCCGCAGCATCGTCAGACTTCTCGACCCAATCTGACCGGAAGTAAAGTGAAATCGGGGACAAATTCGGGGCAGTAACATCGGGAATGTCCGACCGAGTCCCCGAGAACCATTCCGAGCACCAATTTTATCTTTGCTCAATAAACGAAGCTCCTACCGTCGTTCCCGCTGCATCGTCAGACTTCTCGAACCTATCTGACCAGAAGTAAGATAAAATCGAAGACATATTCGGGGCAGAAATATCGGGAGTGTTCGATCGAGGCCCCGGGAACCATTCCGATCACCGATTTTATCTTTATTAAATAAACAAAGCTCCTACCGTCGTTCCCGCAGCATTGTCAGACTTCTTGACCCAATCTGACCGGAAGTGAGATAAAATCGGAGTCAAATTCGGGGCAGTAATATCGGGAATGTCCGATCGAGGCCCCGAGAAACATTCGGAACACCGATTTTATGTATGTTAAATAAACAACGCTCCGACCGTCGTTTTCGCCGCATCGTTAGATTTCTTGACTCATTCTGACCGGAAGTGAGATAGAATCGGAGACGAGTTCGTGGCAATAATATCGCGAATGTCCGACCGAGAACCCGAGAACCATTCCGAGCACCGATTACATCTTTGTTAAATAAACATCGGTCTGACCGTCATTCCTGCAGCGTCGTCCGACTTCTCGACTTAATCTGACCGGAAGTAAGATAAAATCGGACACGTATTCGGGGCACTAATATCGGGAATGTCCGATCGAGGCCCCGAGAACCATTCCGAGCACTGATTTAATCTTTGTTAAATAAACAAAGCTCCTACCGTCATTCCCGCTGCATCGTCAGACTTCTCGACCCAATCTGACCGGACGTACGATAAAATCGGGGACAAATTCGGGGCAGTAGTATCGGGAATGTCCGATCGTGGCCCCGGGAACCATGCCAATTACCGCTTTTATCTTTGTCAAATAACCACGGTTCTGCCGTCGTTTTTGTAGCATCGTCAGACTTCTAGACCCAATCTGATCGGAAGTAAGATAAAATCGGAAACGAATTCGGGGCAGTATTATCGGAAATGTCCGACTGAGGCCCCGAGAACCATTAGGAGCACCGATTTTAACTTTGTTGAATAAACAAAGCTCCTACCGTCGTTCTCGCAGCGTTGTCAGACTTCTCGACTCAATCTGACCGGAAGTAAGATCAAATCGGTGACGAATTCGGGGCAGTCATATCGGGAATGTCCGATCGCGGCCCTGGGAACCATGCCGATCTCCGATTTCATCTTTGTTAAATAAATAATGCTCCTACCGTCGTTTTTGAAGCATCGTCAGATTTCTCTACCCATTCTGACCGGAAGTACGATAAAAGAGGAGACGAATTCGGGCTAGTAATATCGGGAATGTCCGATCGAGGTCCCGTGAACCACTCCTATAACCGATTTTATCTTTGTTCAATAATCATAGGTCCTACCGTCGTTCCCGCAGCATCGTCAGACTTCTCGACCCAATCTGACCGGAAGTAAAGTGATATCGGAGACAAATTCGGGGCAGTAACATCAGGAATGTCCGACCGAGGCCCCGAGAACCATTCCGAGCACCAATTTTATCTATGCTGAATAAACGAAGCTCCTACCGTTGTTCCCGCTGCATCGTCAGACTTCTCGAACCTATCTGACCAGAAGTAAGATAAAATCGAAGACATATTCGGGGCAGAAATATCGGGAGTGTTCGATCGAGGCCGCGGGAACCATTCCGATCACCGATTTTATCTTTATTAAATAAACAAAGCTCCTACCGTCGTTCCCGCAGCATTGTCAGACTTCTTGACCCAATCTGACCGGAAGTGAGATAAAATCGGAGTCAAATTCGGGGATGTAGTATTGGGAATGTCCGATCGTGGCCCCGGGAACCATTCCAATAACCGCTTTTATCTTTGTAAATAACCACGCTCCTGCGGTGGTTTTTGCAGCATCGTCAGATTTCTTGACCCAATCTGATTGGAAGTAAGATAAAATCGGAAAGGAATTCGGGGCAGTATCATCGGGAATGTCCGACGGAGACCCCGGATACCATTAGGGGCACCGATATTATCTTTGTTCAATAAACAAAGCTCCTATCGCCGTTCTAGCAGCGTCGTCGGACTTCTCGACCCAATCTGACCGGAAGTACGATAAACGCGGAGACGAATTCGGGGCAGTAATATCGCAAATGTCCGACCGAGGCCCCGAGAACCATTCCGAGCACCGATTTTATCTTTGTTAAATAAACAACGCTCCGACCGTCGTTTTCGCAGCATCGTCAGATTTCTTGACTCATTTTGACCGGAAGTAAGATAAAATCGGAGACGAATTCGGGGCAGTAATATCGCAAATGTCCGACCGAGGCCCCGAGAACCATTCCGAGCACCGATTTTATCTTTGTTAAATAAACAAAGGTCCGACCGTCATTCCCGCAGCGTCGTCAGCCTTCTTGACCGAATCTGACCGGAAGTAAGATAAAATCGGACACAAATTCGGGGCAGTAATATCGGGCATGTCGGATCGAGGCCCCGGGAAGCATTCCAATCACCGATTTTATCTGTGTTAAATAACCATGCTCCTACCGTCGTATTCGCAGCATCGTCAGACTTCTCGACCCAATCTGACCGGAAGTAGGATAAAATCGGAGATGAATTCGGGGCAGTAATATCGGGAATGTCCGATCGTGGCCCCGGCGACCTGTACAATCACCGCTTTTATCTATGTCAAATAACCACGCTCCTGCCGTCGTTTTGCAGCATCGTCTGACTTCTCGACCCAATCTGATTGGAAGTAAGATAAAATCGGAAAGGAATTCGGGGCAGTATCATCGGGAATGTCCGACGGAGACCCCGGATACCATTAGGGGCACCGATATTATCTTTGTTCAATAAACAAAGCTCCTATCGCCGTTCTAGCAGCGTCGTCGGACTTCTCGACCCAATCTGACCGTAAGTACGATAAACGCGGAGACGAATTCGGGGCAGTAATATCGCATATGTCCGACCGAGGCCCCGAGAACCATTCCGAGCACCGATTTTATCTTTGTTAAATAAACAAAGATCCGACCGTCATTCCCGCAGCGTCGTCAGCCTTCTTGACCGAATCTGACCGGAAGTAAGATAAAATCGGACACAAATTCGGGGCGGTAATATCGGGCATGTCGGATCGAGGCCCCGGGAAGCATTCCAATCACCGATTTTATCTGTGTTAAATAACCATGCTCCTACCGTCGTATTCGCAGCATCGTCAGACTTCTCGACCCAATCTGACCGGAAGTAGGATAAAATCGGAGATGAATTCGGGGCAGTAATATCGGGAATGTCCGATCGTGGCCCCGGCGACCTGTACAATCACCGCTTTTATCTATGTCAAATAACCACGCTCCTGCCGTCGTTTTGCAGCATCGTCTGACTTCTCGACCCAATCTGATTGGAAGCAGGATAAAATCGGAAACGAATTCGGGGCAGTAATATCGGGAATGTCCGACGGAGGCCCCGAGTACCATTAGGAGCACCGATTTATCTTTGTTAAATAAACAAAGCTCCTACCGTCGTGACTGCAGCATCGTCAGACTTCTCGACCTAATATGACCGGAAGTAAGATAAAATCGGAGACGAATTCGGGGCAGTAATATCGCGAATGTCCGACCGAGGCCCTGAGAACAATTCCGAGCGCTGATTTTGTCCTTGTTAAATAAATAAAGCTCCTACCGTCGTTCCCGAAGCATCGTCAGACTTCTCGACCCAATCTGACCGGAAGTACGATAAAAGCGAAGAAGAATTCGGGGCAGTCATATCGGGATTGTCCGATCGAGGCCCCGAGAACCATTCCGAGCACCGATTTTATCTTTGTTAAATAAACAACGCTCCTACCGTCGTTTTCGCAGCATCGTCAGATTTCTTTACTCATTCTGACCGGAAGTAAGACAAATTCGGAGAAAAATTCGGGGCAGTAATATCGCGAATGTCCGACCGAGGCCCCGAAAACCATTCGGAGCACCGATTGTATCTTTGTTAAATAAACAAATGTCCGACCGTGATTCCTGCAGGGTCGTCAGACTTTTCGACTCAATCTGACCGGAAGTAAGATAAAATCGGACACGTATTCGGGACAGTAATATCGGGAATGTCCGATCGAAGCCCGGAGAACGATTCCGAGCACCGATTTTATCTTTGTTAAATAAACAAAGCTCCTACCGTCTTTCCTGCTGCATTGTCAGACTTCTTGACCCAATCTGACCGGAAGTAAGATAAAATTGGAGACGAATTCGGAGCGGTAATATCGGGAATGTCCGATCGAGGCCCCGAGAACCTTTCCAAGCGCTGATTCTATCTTGGTCAAATAAACACAGCTCCTACCGTCATTCCCGCAGGATTGTCAGTCTTCTCCACCCAATCTGACCGGAAGTACGATACAGCCGGAGACGAATTCGGAGCATTAATATCGGGAATGTCCGATCGAGGCCCCGAGAATCTTTGCGAGCGCCGGTTTTATCTTTGTTAAATGAACACAGTTCCTACCGTCATTCCCGCAGCATCGTCAGTCTTCTCCACGCAATCTGACCAGAAGTACTATACAAGCGGAGACGAATTTGGGGCATGAATATCGGGAATGTCCGATCGAGGCCCCGAGAACCTTTCCGAGCGCCGGTTTTATCTTTGTTAAATAAACAAAGCTCCTACCGTCATTCCCGCAGCATCGTCAGACTTTTCGACTCAATCTGACCGGAAGTAAGATAAAATCGGACACGTATTCGGGACAGTAATATCGGGATTATCCGATCGAGGCCCCGAGAACCATTCCGAGCACCGATTTTATCTTTGTTAAATAAACAACGCTCCTACCGTCGTTTTCGCAGCATCGTCAGATTTCTTTACTCATTCTGACCGGAAGTAAGACAAATTCGGAGAAAAATTCGGGGCAGTAATATCGCGAATGTCTGACCGAGGCCCCGAAAACCATTCGGAGCACCGATTGTATCTTTGTTAAATAAACAAATGTCCTACCGTCATTCCCGCAGCATCGTCAGACTTCTCGACCCAATCTGATCGGAAGTAAGATCAAATCGGAAACGAATTCGGGGCAGTATTATCGGGAATGTCTGACTGAGGCCCCGAGAACCATTAGGAGCACCGATTTTATCTTTGTGAAATAAACAAAGCTCCTACCGTCGTTCTCGCAGCGTCGTCAGACTTCTCGACTCAATCTGACCGGAAGTATGATAAAATCGGAGTTAAATTCGGGGCAGTAGTATCGGGAATGTCCGATCGTGGCCCCGGGAACCATTTCAATTACCGCTTTTATCTGTGTTAATTAATCACGCTCCTGCCATCGTTTTTGCAGCATCGTCAGACTTCTCGACCCAATTAAATCGGAAGTGAGATAAAATCGGAAACGAATTCGGGGCAGTATTATCGGGAAAGTCCGACTGAGGCCCCGAGAACCATTAGGAGCAGCGATTTTATCTTTATTGAATAAACGAAGCTCCTACCGTCGTTCTCGCAGCGTCGTCAGACTTCTCGACTCAATCTGGCCGGAAGTAAGATAAAAGCGGAGACGAATTCGGGGCATTAATATCGGGAATGTCCGATCGAGGCCCCGAGAACCGATCCGAGCTCTGATTCTATCTTTGTTAAATACACACAGCTCCTACCGTCATCCCCGCAGCATCGTCAGTCTTCTCCACCCGATCTTACCGGAAGTACGATACAAGCGTAGACGAATTCGGGGCATTAATATCGGGAATGTCCGATCGAGGCCCTGAGAACCATTCCGAGCACCGATTTTATGTTCGTTAACTAATCAAAGCTCCTACCGTCGTTCCTGAAGCATCGTCGGACTTCGCGACCCAATCTGACCGGAAGTAAGGTAAAAGCGGAGACGATTTCGGGGCAGTAATATCGGGAATGTACGATCGAGGCCCGGAGAACCATTCCGAGCACCGATTTTATCTTTGTTAAATAAACAAAGCTCCCACAGTCATTCCCGCAGCATTGTCAGACTTCTTGATCCACTCTGACCGGAAGTAAGATAATATCGGAGTCAAATTTGGGGCAGTAGTATCGGGAATGTCCGATCGTAGCCCGGGAACCATTCCAATGACCGATTTTATCTTTGATAAATAACGACGCTCCTGCCGTCGTTTTCGCAGCATCGTCAGACTTCTCGACCCAATCTGATCGGAAGTAAGATCAAATTCGGAAACGAATTCGGGGCAGTGTTATCGGGAATGTCCGACTGAGGCCCCGAGAACCATTAGGAGCACCGATTTGATCTTGGTTAAATAAACAAAGCTCCTACCATCGTTCTCGCAGCGTCGTCAGACTTCTCTACTCAATCTGACCGGAAGTAAGATAAAATCGGTTACGAATTCGGGGCAGTCATATCGGGATTGTCCGATCGCGACCCCTGGAACCATTCCGATGACCGATTTTATCTTTGTCAAATAAATAATGCTCCTACCGTCGTTTTGGCAGCATCGTCAGATTTCTCACCCCAACCTGACTGGAAGTACGATGAAAGCGGAGACGAATTCGAGCTAGTAATACCGGGAATGTCCGATCGAGGCCCCGAGAACCATTCCGAGCACCGATTTTATCTATGTTAATTACACAACGCTCCTACCGTCGTTTTTGCAGCATCGTCAGATTTCTTGTCTCATTTTGACCGGAAGTAAAATAAAATCGGAGACGAATTCGGGGCGGTTATATCGCGAATGTCCGACCGAGGCCCCGAGAACCATTCCGAGCACCGATTTTATCTTTGTTAAATAAACAAAGGTCCGACCGTCATTCCCGCAGCGTCCTCAGACTTCTGGACACAATCCGACAGGAAGTAAGATAAAATCGGACACGTATTCGGGGCAGTAATATAGGGAATGTCCAATCGAGGCCCCGAGAACCATTCCGAGCACCGATTTTATCTTTGTTAAATAAACAACGCTCCTACCGTCGTTTTCGCAGCATCGTCAGATTTCTTTACTCATTCTGACCGGAAGTAAGACAAAATCGGAGACGAATTCGGGGCAGTAGTATTGGGAATGTCCGATCGTGGCCCCGGGAACCATTCCAATCACCGATTTTATCTTTGTTAAATAAACAAAGCTCCTACCGTCATTCCCGCAGCATCGTCAGTCGTCTCTACCGAATCTGACCGGAAGTACGATACAAGCGGAGTCGAGTTCGGGGCATTAATATCGGGACCGTCCGACCGAGGCCCTGAGCACCATTCCGAGCACCGATTTTATCTTCGTTAAATAATCAAAGCTCCTACCGTCGTTCCTGAAGAATCGTCAGACTTCGCCACCTAATCTGACCGGAAGCAACATAAAATCGAAGACAAACTCGGGGCAGTAATATCGGGAATGTTCGATCGAGGCCCCGTGATCCATTCCGATCACCGATTTTATCTTTGTTAAATAAACAAAGCTCCTACCGTCATTCCCGCAGCATTGTCAGACTTCTTGACACAATCTGACCGGAAGTACGATACAAGCGGAGACGAATTCGGGCCGTTAATATCGGAAATGTCCGATCGAGGCCCCGAGAACCATTCCGAGCGCCGGTTTTATCTTTGTTAAATAAACAAAGCTCCTGCCGTCGTTTTCGCAGCATCGTCAGACTTCTCGACTCAATCTGACCGGAAGTAAGATAAAATCGGTGACGAATTCGGGGCAGTCATATCGGGAATGTCCGATCGCGGCCCCGGGTACCATTACGATCACCGATTTTATCTTTGTTAAATACACAACGCTCCTACCGTCGTTTTCGCAGCATCGTCTGATTTCTTGACTCATTTTGACCGGAAGTAAGATAAAATCAGAGACGAATTCGGGGCAGTAATATCGCGAATGTCCGACCGAGGCCCCGAGGACCATTCCGAGCACCGATTTTGTCTTTATTAAGTAAACAAAGGTCCGACGGTCATTCCCGCAGCGTCGTCAGACTTCTCGACTCAATGTGACCGGAAGTAAGATAAAATCGGACACGTATTCGGGGCAGTAATATACGGAATGTCCGATCGAGGCCCGGAGAACCATTCCGAGCACCGATTTTATCTTTGTTAAAAAAACAACGCTCCTACCGTCGTTTTCGCAGCATTGTCAGATTTCTTGACTTATTCTGACCGGAAGGAAGACAAAATCGGAGACGAATTCGGGGCATTCATATCGCGAATGTCCGACCGAGGCCCCGAGAACCATTCCGAGCTCTGATTTAATCTTTGTTAAATACACAAAGCTCCTACCGTCGTTCCCGCAGCATCGTCAGACTTCTCGACCCAATCTGATCGGAAGGAAGATAAAATCGGAGACAAATTCGGGGATTGGGAATGTCCGATCGTGGCGCCGGGAACCATTCCAATCACCGCTTTTATCTTTGTTAAATAACCACGCTCCTGCCTTCGTTTTTGCCGCATCGTCAGACTTCTCGACCCAATCTGAATGGACGTACGATAAAGACGGAGACAAATTCGGGGCAGTCATATCGGGAATGTCCAATCGAGGCCCCGGGAACCACTCCTATAACCGATGTTATCTTTGTCCAATAATCATAGCTACAACCGTCGTTCCAGCAGCATCGCCAGCGTTCTCGACCCAATCTGACCGGAAGTAAGATAAAATTGGAGACGAATTCGGAGCAGTACTATCGAGAATGTCCGATCGAAGCCCCGAGAACCATTCCGAGCTCTGATTCTATCTTAGTTAAATAAACACAGCTCCTACCGTAATTCTCGCAGCATCGTCCGACTTCTCCACCCAATCTGACCGGAAGTACGATACAAGCGGAGTCGAGTTCGGGGCATTAATATCGGGAATGTCCGACCGAGGCCCTGAGGACCATTCCGAGCACCGATTTTATCTTCCTTAAATAATCAAAGGACCTACCTTCGTTCCTGAAGCATCGTCAGACTTCGCGACCCAATCTGACCGGAAGTAAGGTAAAAGCGGAGACGAATTCGGGGCAGTAATATCGGGAACGTACGATCGAGGCCCGGAGAATCATTCCGGGCACCGATTTTTTCTTTGTTAAATATACAAAGCTCCTACCGTCGTTCCCGCTGCATCGTCAGACTTCTCGACCCAATCTGACCGGAAGTAAGATACAATCGAAGACAAATTCGGGACAGTAATATCCGGAATGTTCGATCGAGGCCCCGGGAACCATTCGATCAACGATTTTATCTTTGTTAAATAAACATAGCTCCCACCGTCATTCCCGCAGAATTGTCAAACTTCTAGAGCCAATCTGACCGGAAGTAAGATAATATCGGAGTCAAATTTGGGGCAGTAGTATCGGGAATGTCCGATCGTGGCACCGTGAACCATTCCAATGACCGATTTTATCTTTGTTAAATAACCACGCTCCTGCCGTCGTTTTCGCAGCATCGTCAGACCTCTCGACCCAACCTGATCGGAAGTAAGATAACGTCGGAAACGAATTCGGGGCAATATTATCGGGAATGTCCGACTGAGGCCCCGAGAACCTTTAGGAGCACCGATTTTATCTTTGTTAGATAAACAAAGCGCCTACCGTCGTTCCCGAAGCATCGTCACACTTCTCGACCCAATCTGACCGGAAGTGAGATAAAAGCGGAGACGAATTCGGGGCAGTAATATCGGGAATGTTCGATCGAGGCCCCGGGAACCGTTCCGATCACCGATTTTATATTTGTTAAATAAACAAACCTCCTACCGTCGTTCCCGCAGCATCGTCAGACTTCTCGACCCAATCTGACCGGAAGTAAGTTCAAATCGAAGAAAAATTCGTGGCAGTAATACCGGGAATGTTCGATCGAGGCCCCGGGAACCATTTCGATCACCGATTTTATGTTTGTTAAATAAACAAAGCTTCTACCGTCATTCCCGCAGCATTGTCAGACTTCTTGACCCAATCTGACCGGAAGTAAGTTAAAATCGGAGTCAAATTCGGGGCAGTAGTATCGGGAATGTCAGATCGTGGCCCCGGTAACCATTCCAATCACCGATTTAATCTTTGTCTAATAACCACGCTCCTGTCGTCGATTTTGCAGCATCGTTAGACTTCTCGACCCAATCTGACTGGAGGTAAGATAAAATCGGAGACGATTTCGGGGCAGTCATATCGGGAATGTCCGATCGCGGCCCCGGGAACCATTCCGATCACCGATTTCATCTTTGTTACATAAATAATGCTCCTATCGTCATTTCCGCAGCATCGTCAATCTTTTCTACCGAATCTGACCGGAAGTACGATAAAATCGCAGACGAATTCTGGGCAGTCATATTGGGAATGTCCGATCGCGGCCCCGGGAACCATTAGGAGCACCGATTTTATCTTTGTAAAATAAACAAAGCTCCTACCGTCGTTCTTGCTGCATCGTCAGACTTCTCGACCCAATCTGATCGGAAGTAAGATCAAATCGGAAACGAATTCGGGGCAGTATTATCGGGAATGTCCGACTGAGGCCCCGAGAACCATTAGGAGCACCGATTGTATCTTTGTTGCATAAACAAAGCTCCTACCATCGTTCTCGCAGTGTCGTCAGACTTCTCGACTCAATCTGACCGGAAGTAAGATAAAATCGGTGACGAATTCGGGGCAGTCATATCGGGAATGTCCGATCGCGGCCCCGGGAACCATTACGATCACCGATTTTATCTTTGTTAAATACACAACGCTCCTACCGTCGTTTTCGCAGCATCGTAAGATTTCTTGACTCATTTTGACCGGAAGTAAGATAAAATCGGAGACGAATTCGGGGCAGTAATATCGCGAATTTCTGACCGAGGCCCCGAGGACCATTCCGAGCACCGATTTTATCTTTGTTAAATAAACAAAGGTCCGACGCTCATTCCCGAAGCGTCGTCAGACTTCTCGACTCAATCTGACCGGAAGTAAGATATAATCGGACACGTATTCGGGGCAGTAATATAGGGAATGTCCAATCGAGGCCCGGAGAACCATGTCGAGCACCGATTTTATCTTTGTTAAATAAACAACGTTCCTACCGTCGTTTTCGCAGCATTGTCAGATTTCTTGACTCATTCTGACCGGAAGTAAGACAAAATCGGAGACGAATTCGGGCATTAATATCGCGAATGTCCGACCGAGGCCCCAAGAACCATTCCGAGCACTGATTTAATCTTTGTTAAATACACAAAGCTCCTACCGTCGGTCCCGCAGCATCGTCAGACTTCTCGACCCAATCTGATCGGAAGTAAGATAAAATCGGAGACAAATTCGGGGCATTAGTATTGGGAATGTCCGATCGTGGCCCCGGGAACCATTCCAATCACCGCTTTTATCTTTGTTAAATAACCACGCTCCTGCCTTCGTTTGTGCGGCATCGTCAGACTTCTCGACCCAATCTGAATGGACGTAAGATAAAGACGGCGGCAAATTCGGCGCAGTAATATCCGGAATGTCCGATCGAGGCCCCGAGAACCACTCCTATAACCGATGTTATCTTTGTCCAATAATCATAGCTACAACCGTCGTTCCAGCTGCAGCGTCGGCCTTCTCGACCCAATCTGACCGGAAGTAAGATAAAATTGGAGACGAATTCGGAGCAGTATTATCGAGAATGTCCGATCAAAGCCCCGAGAACCATTCCGAGCTCTGATTCTATCTTTGTTAAATTAACACAGCTCCTACCGTAATACCCGCAGCATCGTCAGTCTTCTCCACCCAATTTGACCGGAAGTACGATACAACCGGGGACGAATTCGGGGCATTAATATCGGGAATGTCCGATCGTGGCCGCGAGAATCTTTCCGAAGGCCGGTTGTATCTTTGTTAAATAAACACAGCTCCTACCGTCATTCCCGCAGCATCGTCAGTCTTCTCCACCCAATCTGACCGGAAGAACGATACAAGCGGAGACGAATCCGGGGCATTAATATCGGGTATGTCCGATCGAGGCCCAGAGAACCTTTCCGAGCGCCGGTTTTATCTTTGTTAAATAAACAAAGCTCCTACCGTCGTTCCCGTTGCATCGTCAGACTTCTCGACCCAATCTGACCGGAAGTAACATAAAATCGAAGACAAATTCGGGGCAGTAATATCGAGAATGTTCCATTGAGGCGCCGGGAACCATTCCGATCACCGATTTTATCTTTGTTAAATAAACATAGCTCCTACCGACATTCCCGCAGCATTGTCAGACTTCTTGACCCGACCTGACCGGAAGTACGATACAAGTGTAGACGAATTCATGGCATTAATATCGGGAAGGTCCGATCGAGTTCCCGAGAACCTGTCCGAGCGCCGGTTTTATCTTTGTTAAATAAACAAAGCTCCAACCGTCATGCCCGCAGCATCGTCAGTCCTCTCTACCGAATCTGACCAGAAGTACGATACAAGCGGAGTCGAGTTCGGGGCATTAATATCGGGAATGTCCGACCGAGGCCCTGAGAACCATTCCGAGCACCGATTTTATCTTCCTTAAATAATCAAAGGACCTACCGTAGTTCCTGAAGCATCGTCAGACTTCGCGACCCAATCTGACCGGAAGTAAGGTAAAAGCGGAGACGAATTCGGGGCAGTAATATCGGGAATGTACGATCGAGGCCCGGAGAACCATTCCGAGCACCGATTTTATCTTTGTTAAATAAAAAAAGCTCCTACCGTCGTTCCCGCTGCATCGTCAGACCTCTCGACCCAATCTGACCGGAAGTAAGATACAATCGACGACAAATTCGGGGCAGTAATATCGGGAATGTTCGATCGAGGCCCCGGGAACCATTCCGAACAACGATTTTATCTTTGTTAAATAAACATAGCTCCCACCGTCAATCCCGCAGCATTGTCAAACTTCTTGCGCCAATCTGACCGGAAGTAAGATAATATCGGAGTCAAATTTGGGGCAGTAGTATCGGGAATGTCCGATCGTGGCACCGTGAACCATTCCAATGACCGATTTTATCTTTGTTAAATAACCACGCTCCTGCCGTCGTTTTCGCAGCATCGTCAGACCTCTCGACCCAACCTGATCGGAAGTAAGATAACGTCGGAAACGAATTCGGGGCAATATTATCGGGAATGTCCGACTGAGGCCCCGCGAACCTTTAGGAGCACCGATTTTATCTTTGTTAAATAAACAATGCTCCTACCGTCGTACCCGAAGCATCGTCACACTTCTCGACCCAATCTGACCGGAAGTAAGATAAAAGCGGAGACGAATTCGGGGCAGTAATATCGGGAATGTTCGATCCAGGCCCCGGGAACCGATCCGATCACCGATTTTATACTTGTTAACTAAACAAACCTCCGACCTTCGTTCCCGCAGCCTCGTCAGACTTCTCGACCCAATCTGACCGGAAGTAAGTTCAAATCGAAGAAAAATTCGTGGCAGTAATATCGGGAATGTTCGATCGAGGCCCCGGGAACCATTCCGATCACCGATTTCATCTTTGTTAAATAAACAAAGCTCCTACCGTCATTCCCGCAGCATTGTCAGACTTCTTGACGTAATCTGACCGGAAGTAAAATAATATCGGAGTCAAATTTGGGGCAGTAGTTTCGGGAATGTCCGATCGTGGCCCCGGGAACCATTCCAATCACCGCTTTTATCTTTGTTAAATAACCACGCTCCTGCCTTCGTTTTTGCCGCATCGTCAGACTTCTCGACCCAATCTGAATGGACGTAAGAAAAAGACGGAGACAAATTCGGAGCAGTACTATCGGGAATGTCCGATCGAGGCCCCGGGAACCACTCCTATAACCGATGTTATCTTTGTCCAATAATCGTCGCTACAACCGTCGTTCCAGCAGCATCGTCGGCCTTCTCGACCCAATCTGACCGGAAGTAAGATAAAACTGGAGACGAATTCGTAGCAGTATTATCGAGAATGTCCGATCGAAGCCCCGAGAACCATTCCGAGCTCTGATTCTATCTTTGTTAAATAAACACAGCTCCTACCGTAATTCCCGCAGCATCGTCAGTCTTCTCCACCCAATTTGACCGGAAGTACGATACAACCGGGGACGAATTCGGGGCATTAATATCGGGAATGTCCGGTCGAGGCCCCGAGAGTCTTTCCGAAGGCCGGTTGTATCTTTGTTAAATAAACACAGCTCCTACCGTCATTCCCGCAGCATCGTCAGTCTTCTCCACCCATTCTGACCGGAAGAACGATACAAGCGGAGACGAATCCGGGGCATTACTATCGGGAATGTCCGATCGAGGCCCCGAGAACCTTTCCGAGCGCCGGTTTTGTCTTTGTTAAATAAACAAAGCTCCTACCGTCGTTCCCGTTGCATCGTCAGACTTCTCGACCCAATCTGACCGGAAGTAACATAAAATCGAAGACAAATTCGGGGCAGTAATATCGGGAATGTTCCATTGAGGCGCCGGGAACCATTCCGATCGCCGATTTTATCTTTGTTAAATAAACAATGCTCCTACCGGCATTCCCGCAGTATTGTCAGACTTCTTGACCCGATCTATCCGGAAGTACGATACAAGGGTAGTCGAATTCGTGGCATTAATATCGGGAAGGTCCGATCGAGTTCCCGAGAACCTCTCCGAGCGCCGGTTTTATCTTTGTTAATGAAACAAAGCTCCAACCGTCATGCCCACAGCATGGTCAGTCCTCTCTACCGAATCTGACCGGAAGTAAGATACAAGCGGAGTCGAGTTCGGGGCATTAATATCGGGAATGTCCGACCGAGGCCGTGAGAACCGATCCGACCACCGTTTTATCTTCCTTAAATAATCAAAGGACCTACCGTCGTTCCTGAAGCATCGTCAGACTTCGCGACCGAATCTGACCGGAAGTAAGGTAAAAGCGGAGACGAATTCGGGGCAGTAATATCGGGAATGCACGATCGAGGCCCGGAGAACCATTCCGAGCACCGATTTTATCTTTGTTAAATAAACAAAGCTCCTACCGTCGTTCCCGCTGCATCGTCAGACTTCTCGACCCAATCTGACCGGAAGTAAGATACAATCGAAGACAAATTCGGGGCAGTAATATCGGGAATGTCCGATCGTGGCACCGTGAACCATTCTAATGACCGATTTTATCTTTGTTAAGTAACCACGCTCCTGCCGTCGTTTTCGCAGCATCGTCAGACCTCTCGATCCAACCTGATCGGAAGTAAGATAACGTCGGAAACGAATTCGGGGCAATATTATCGGGAATATCGGACTGAGGCCCCGCGAACCTTTAGGAGCACCGATTTTATCTTTTTTAAATAAACAAAGCTCCTACCGTCGTTCCCGAAGCATCGTCACACTTCTCGACCCAATCTGACCGGAAGTAAGATAAAAGCGGAGACGAATTTGGGGCAGTAATATCGGGAATGTTCGATCGAGGCCCCGGGAACCGTTCCGATCACCGATTTTATAGTTGTTAAATAAACAAACCTCCTACCTTCGTTCCCGCAGCATCGTCAGACTTCTCGACCCAATCTGACCGGAAGTAAGTTCAAATCGAAGAAAAATTCGTGGCAGTAATATCGGGAATGTTCGATCGAGGCCCCGGGAACCAATCCGATCACTGATTTCATCTTTGTTAAATAAACAAAGCTCCTACCGTCATTCCCGTAGCATTGTCAGACTTCTTGACCCAATCTGACCGGAAGTAAGATAATATCGGAGTCAAATTTGGGGCAGTAGTTTCGGGAATGTCCGATCGTCGCCCCGGGAACCAGTCCAATCACCGCTTTTATTTTTGTTAAATAACCACGCTCCTGCCGTCGTTTTTGCAGCATCGTCAGACGTCTCGACCCAATCTGATTGGAAGTAAGATAAAATCGGAAACGAATTCGGGGCAGTATCATCGGGAATGTCCGACTGAGGCCCTGAGAACCATTCCAAGCACCGATTTTATTTTTCTTAAATAAATAAAACTTCTACTGTCGTTCCCGAAGCATCGTCAGACTTCTCGACCCAATCTGACCGGACGTACGATAAAAACGGAGACAAATTCGGGGCAATAATATCGGGAACGTCCGATCGAGGCCCCGAGAACCATCCCGAGCACCGATTTTATCTTTGTTAAATTCACAAAGCTCCTACCGTCGTTCCCGCAGGATCGTCAGACTTCTCGACCCAATCTGACCGGAAGTAAGATAAAATCAGAGACGAATTTGGCGCAGTAATATCGGGAATGTCCGACCGAGGCCCTGAGAACCATTCCGAGCACCGATTCTATTTTTCTGAAATAAATAAAGCTTCTACTGTCGTTCCCGAAGCACCGTCAGACTTCTCGACCCAATCTGACCGGAAGTACGATAAAAGCGGACACGAATTCGGGGCAGTAATATCGGGAACGTCCGATCGAAGCCCTGAGCATCATTCTGAGCACCGATTTTATGTTTGTTAAATGAACAAAGCTCCTGACGTCGTTCCCCCAGCATCGTCAGACTTCTCGACCCAATCTGAATGCACGTAAGATAAAATCGGAGACCAATTCGGGGCAGTAATATCGGGAATGTCTGATCGAGGCCCCGGGAACTATTCCTATAACCGATTTTATCTTTGTTCAATAATCATAGCTCCCACCGTCGTTTCCGCAGCATCGTCAGCCTTCTCGACCCAATCTGACCGGAAGTAAGATAAAATTGGACACGAATTCGGAGCAGTAATATCGGGAATGTCCGATCGAGGCCCCGAGAACCTTTCCAAGCGCTGATTCTATCTTGGTCAAATAAACACAGCTGCTACCGTCATGCCCGCAGCATCGTCAGTCTTCTCCACCCAATCTGACCGGAAGTACCATACAACCGGAGACGATTTCGGAGCAGTAATATCGGGAATGTCCGATCGAGGCCCCGAGAACCTTTCCAAGCGCCGGTTTCATCTTTGTTAAATAAACAAATCTCCTACCGTCATTCCCATAGCATCGTCAGTCTTCTCTACCGAATCTGACCGGAAGTACGATACAAGCGGAGACGAATTCGGGGCATTAATATCGGGAACGTCCGACCGAGGCCCCGAGAACCATCCCAAGCACCGATTTTATCTTTGTTAAATTCACAAAGCTCCTACCGTCGTTCCCGCAGGATCGTCAGACTTCTCGACCCAATCTGACCGGAAGTAAGATAAAATCGGAGACAAATTTGGCGCGGTAATATCGGGAATGTCCGACCGAGGCCCTGAGAACCATGCCGAGCACCGATTTTATTTTTCTTAAATAAATAAAGCTTCTACTGTCGTTCCCGAAGCATCGTCAGATTTCTCGACCCAATCTGACCGGAAGTACGATAAAAGTGGAGACTAATTCGGGGCAGTAATATCGGGAACGTCCGATCGAGGCCCCGAGCATCATTTTGAGCACCGATTTTATCTTTGTTAAATGAACAAAGCTCCTGACGTCGTTCCCCCAGCATCGTCAGACTTCTCGACCCAATCTGAATGGACGTAAGACAAAATCGGAGACCAATTCGGGGCAGTAATATCGGGAATGTCCGATCGAGGCCCCGGGAACCATTCCTATAACCGATTTTATCTTTGTTCAATAATCATAGCTCCTACCGTCGTTCCCGCAGCATCGTCAGCCTTCTCGACCCAATCTGGCCGGAAGTAAGATAAAATTGGAGACGAATTCGGAGCAGTAATATCGGGAATGTCCGATCGAGGCCCCGAGAACCTTTCCAAGCCCTGATTCTATCTTGGTCAAATAAACACAGCTCCTACCGTCATTCCCGCAGCATCGTCAGTCTTCTCCACCCAATCTGACCGGAAGTACGATACAACCGGAGACGAATTCGGAGCATTAATATCGGGAATGTCCGATCGAGGCCCCGAGAACCTTTGCGAGCTCTGATTCTATCTTTGTTAAATAAACACAGCTCCTACCGTCATCCCCGCAGCATCGACAGTCTTCTCCACCCGATCTGACCGGAAGTACGATAGAAGCGTAGACGAATTCGGGGCATTAATATCGGGAATGTCCGATCGAGGCCCCGAGAACCTTTCCGAGCGCCGGTTTTATCTTTGTTAAATAAACAAAGCTCCTACCGTCATTCCCGCAGCATCGTCAGACTTCTCGACCCAATCTGATCGGAAGTAAGATCAAATTGGAAATGAATTCGCGGCAGTATTATCGGGAATGTCCGACTGAGGCCCCGAGAACCATTAGGAGCACTGATTTAATCTTTGTGGAATAAACAAAGCTCCTACCGTCGATCTCGCAGCGTCGTCAGACTTCTCGACTCAATCTGACCGGAATTATGATAAAATCGGAGTTAAATTCGGGGCAGTTGTATCGGGAATGTCCAATCGTGGCCCCGGCAACCATTTTAATTACCGTTTTTATCTTTGTTAATTAATCACGCTCCTGCCATCGTTTTTGCAGCATCGTCAGACTTCTCGACCCAATTTAATCGGAAGTGAGATGAAATCGGAAACGAATTCGGGGCAGTATTATCGGGAAAGTCCGACTGAGGCCCCGAGAACCATTAGGAGCAGCGATTTTATCTTTGTTGAATAAACGAAGCTCCTACCGTCGTTCTCGCTGCGTCGTCAGACTTCTCGACTCAATCTGACCGGAAGTAAGATAAAAGCGGAGACGAATTCGGGGCATTAATATCGGGAATGTCCGATCGAGGCCCCGAGAACCGATCCGAGCGCCGGTTTTATCATTGTTAAATAAACAAAGCTCCTACCGTCATTCCCGCAGCATTATCAGTCTTCTCTACCGAATCTGACCGGAAGTAAGATAAAAGCGGAGACGAATTCGGGGCAGTAATATCGGGAACGTCCGATCGAGGCCCCGAGAACCATCCCGAGCACCGATTTTATCTTTGTTAAATTCACAAAGCTCCTACCGTCGTTCCCGCAGGATCGTCAGACTTCTCGACCCAATCTGACTGGAAGTAAGATAAAATCGGAGACAAATTTGGTGCGGTAATATCGGGAATGTCCGACCGAGGCCCTGAGAACCATGCCGAGCACCGATTTTCTTTTTCTTAAATAAATAAAGCTTCTACTGTCGTTCCCGAAGCATCGTCAGATTTCTCGACCCAATCTGACCGGAAGTACGATAAAAGTGGAGACGAATTCGGGGCAGTAATATCGGGAACGTCCGATCGAGGCCCCGAGCATCATTCTGAGCACCGATTTTATCTTTGTTAAATGAACAAAGCTCCTGACGTCGTTCCCCCAGCATCGTCAGACTTCTCGACCCAATCTGAATGGACGTAACACAAAATCGGAGACCAATTCGGGGCAGTAATATCGGGAATGTCCGATCGAGGCCCCGGGAACCATTCCTATAACCGATTTTATCTTTGTTCAATAATCATAGCTCCTACCGTCGTTCCCGCACCATTGTCAGTCTTCTCCACCCAATCTGACCGGAAGTACGATACAACCGGAGACGAATACGGAGCATTAATATCGGGAATGTCCGATCGAGGCCCCGAGAACCTTTGCGAGCTCTGATTCTATCTTTGTTAAATAAACACAGCTCCTACCGTCATCCCCGCAGCATCGACAGTCGTCTCCACCCGATCTGACCGGAAGTACGATACAAGCCTAGACGAATTCTGGGCATTAATATCGGGAATGTCCGATCGAGGCCCCGAGAACCTTTCCGAGCGCCGGTTTTATCTTTGTTAAATAAACAAAGCTCCTACCGTCATTCCCGCAGCATCGTCAGTCTTCTCTACCGAATCTGACCGGAAGTACGATACAAGCGGAGTCGAGTTCGGGGCATTAATATCGGAAATGTCCGACCGAGAGCCTGAAAACCATTCCGAGCACCGATTTTATCTTCGTTTA
The DNA here is from genome assembly GCA_963210295.1 of Ophion ellenae. Classification (NCBI taxonomy): domain Eukaryota; kingdom Metazoa; phylum Arthropoda; class Insecta; order Hymenoptera; family Ichneumonidae; genus Ophion; species Ophion ellenae. The sequence continues at coordinate 13,799,199 of OY723397.1, read as the reverse complement.
ATAATCAAAGCTCCTACCGTCGTTCCTGAAGCATCGTCAGACTTCGCGACCCTATCTGACCGGAAGTAAGGTAAAAGCGAAGACGAATTCGGGGCAGTCATATCGGGAATGAACGATCGAGGCCCGGAGAACCATTCCGAGCACCGATTTTATCTTTGTTCAATAAACAAAGCTCCTACCGTCGTTCCCGCTGCATCGTCAGACTTCTCGACCCAATCTGACCGGAAGTACGATACAATTGAAGACAAATTCGGGGCAGTTATATCGGGAATGTTCGATCGAGGCCCCGGGAACCATTCCGATCAACGATTTTATCTTTGTTAAATCAGCATAGCTCCTACCGTCATTCCCGCAGCCTTGTCAGACTTCTTCAGCCAATCTGACCGGAAGTAAGATAATATCGGAGTCAAATTTGGGGCTGTAGTATTGGGAATGTCCGATCGTGGCACCGGGAACCATTCCAACGACCGATTTTGTCTTTGTTAAATAACCACGCTCCTGCCGTCCTTTTCGCAGCACCGTCAGACTTCTCGACCGAATCTGATCGGAAGTAAGATGAAATCGGAAACGAAGTCGGGGCTGTATTATAGGGAATTTCCGCCTGAGGCCCCGAGAACCATGAGGAGCACCGATTTTATCTTTGTTAACTAAACTAAGCTCCTACCGTCGTTCTCGCAGCGTCGTCAGACTTCTCGACTCAATCTGACCGGAAGTATGATAAAATCGGAGACGAATTCTGGGCAGTCATATCGGGAATGTCCGATCGCGGCCCCGGGAACCATTTCGATCACCGATTTTATCGGTGTTAAATAAACAAACCTCCTACCGTCGTTCCCGCAGCATCGTCAGTCTTATCCACCCAATCTGACCGGAATTACGATACAAGCGGAGACGAATTCGGGGCATGAATATCGGGAATGTCCGATCGAGGCCCCGAGAACCTTTTCGAGCGCCGGTTTTATCTTTGTTGAATAAAAAAAGCTTCTACCGTCTTTCCCGCAGCATCGTCAGTCTTCTCTACCGAATCTGCCCGGAAGTACGATACAAGCGGAGACGAATTCGGGGCATCAATATCGGGAATGTCCGACCGAGGCCCTGAGAACCATTCCGAGCACCGTCTTTATCTTTGTGGAATAATCAAAGCTCCTATCTTCGTTCCCGAAGCAACGTCAGACTTCTCGACCCAATCTGACCGGAAGTAAGATAAAAGCGAAGACGAATTCGGAGCAGTAATATCGGCAATGTACGGTCGAGCCCCCGAGAACCATTCCGAGCACAGATTTTATCTTTGTCATATAAACAAAGCTCCTACCGTCGTTCCCGCTGCATCGTCAGACTTCTCGACCCAATCTGACCGGAAGTATGATAAAATCGGAGACGAATTCTGGGCAGTCATATCGGGAATGTCCGATCACGGCCCCGGCAATCATTCCGATCACCGATTTTATCTTTGTTACATAAACAAACCTCCTACCGTCGTTCCCGCACCATCGTCAGACTTCTCGACCCAATCTGACCGGACGTAAGTTAAAATCGGAGTCAAATTAGGGGAAGTAATATCGGGAATGTTCGATCGAGGCCCCGGGAACCAATCCGATCACCGATTTTATCTTTGTTAAATACACAAACCTCCTACCGTCATTCCCGCAGCATTGTCAACCTTTTTGACCCAACCTGACCGGAAGTAAGATAATATCGGAGTCCAATTTGGGGCAGTAGTATCGGGAATGTCCGATCGTGGCCCCGGGAACCATTCCAATCACCGATTTTGTCTTTGTTAAATAACCACGCTTCTGCCATCGATTTTACTGCATCGTCAGACTTCTCGACCCAATCTGACCGGAAGTAAGATAAAAGCGGAAACGAATTCGGGGCAGTAATCTTGGGAATGTCCGATCGAGGCCCTGAGAACCGCTCCTATAACTGATTTTATCTTTGTTCAATAATCATAGCTCCTACCGTCGTTCCTGCAGCATTGTCAGACTTCGCGACCCAATCTGACCGGAAGTAAGAAAAAATTGGAGACGAATTCGGGGCAGTAATATCGGGAATGTCCGATCGAGGCCCCGAGAACCTTTCCGAGCTCCGATTTTATCTTTGTTACATAAACAAACCTCCTACCGTCATTCCCACAGCGTCGTCAGTCTTCTCCACCCAATCTGACCGGAAGTACTATACAAGCGGAGACGAATTCGGGGCATCATTTCGGGAATGACCGATCGAGGTCCCGATAACCTTTCCGATTTCCGATTTTATCTTTGTTAAATAAACAAAGCTCCTACCTTCATTCCCGCAGCATCATCAGTCTTCTCCACCCAATCTGCCCGGAAGTACGATACAAGCGGAGACGAATTCGGAGCAGTAATATCGGGAATGTCCGACCGAGACCCTAAGAACCATTCCGAGCACCGATTTTATCTTTGTTAAATAAATAAAGCTCCTGTCGTCGTTCCCGAAGCATCGTCAGTCTTCTCGACCCAATCTGATCGGAAGTAAGATAAAGTCGGAAACGAATTCGGGGCAGTATTATCGGGAATGTCCGACTGAGGCCCCGAGAACCTTTCCGAGCGCCGGTTTTATCTTTGTTAAATAAACAAAGCTCCTACCGTCATTTCCGCAGCATCGTCAGTCTTCTCTACCGAATCTGACCGAAGGACGATACAAGCGGTGTCGAGTTCGGGGCATCAATATCGGAAATATCCGACCGAGGCCCTGAGAACCATTCCGAGCACCGATTTTATCTTCGTTGCATAATCAAAGCTCCTACCGTCGTTCCTGAAGCATCGTCAGACTTTCTGACCCAATCTGACCGGAAGTAAGGTAAAAGCGAAGACGAATTCGGGGCAGTAATATCGGGAATGAACAATCGAGGCCGGGAGAACCATTCCGAGCACCGATTTTATCTTTGTTCAATAAACAAAGCTCCTACCGTCGTTCCCGCTGCATCGTCAGACTTCTCGACCCAATCTGACCGGAAGTAAGATACAATTGAAGACAAATTCGGGGCAGTAATATCGGGAGTGTTCGATCGAGGCCCCGGGAACCCTTCCGATCAACGATTTTATCTTTGTTAAATAAACATAGCTCCTACCGTCATTCCCGCAGCATTGTCAGACTTCTTGAGCCAATGTGACCGGAAGTAAGATAATATCGGAGTGAAATTTGGGGCAGTAGTATCGGGAATGTCCGATCGTGGCACCGGGAACCATTCCAACGTCCGATTTTATCTTTGTTAAATAACCACGCTCCTGCCGTCCTTTTCGCAGCACCGTCAGACTTCTCGACCCAATCTGATCGGAAGTAAGATTAAATCGGAAACGAATTCGGGGCAGTATTTTCGGGAATGTCCGACTGAGGCCCCGAGAACCATTAGGAGCACCGATTTTATCTTTGTTAAGTAAACAAAGCTCCTACCGTCGTTCCCGAAGCATCGTCAGACTTCTCGACCCAATCTGACCAGTAGTAAGATAAAAGCGGAGACGAATTCGGGCCAGTATTATCGGGAATGTACGATCGAGGCCCGGAGAACCATTCCGAGCACCGATTTTATCTTTGTTAAATAAACAAATCTTTTACCGTCGTTCCCGCTGCATCGTCAGACTTCTCGACCCAATCTGACCGGAAGTAAGATAAAATCGAAGACAAATTCGGGGCAGTCATATCGGGAATGTTCGATCGAGGGCCCGGGAACCATTCCGATCACCGATTTTATCTTTGTTAAATAAACAAAGCTCCTACAGTCATTCCCGCAGCATTGTCTGACTTCTTGACCCAATCTGACCGGAAGTAAGATAATATCGGAGTTAAATTTGGGGCAGTAGTATCGGGAATGTCCGATCGTGGTACCGGGAACCATTCCAATGACCGATTTTATCTTTGTTAAATAACCACGCTCCTGCCGTCGTTTTCGCAGCATCGTCAGACTTCTTGACCCAATCTGATCGGAAGTAAGATAAAATCGGAAACGAAGTCGGGGCAGTATTATCGGGAATTTCCGCCTGAGGCCCCGAGAACCATTAGGAGCACCGATTTTATCTTTGTTAACTAAACTAAATTCCTACCGTCGTTCTCGCAGCGTCGTCAGACTTCTCGACTCAATCTGACCGGAAGTATGATAAAATCGGAGACGAATTCTGGGCAGTCATGTCGGGAATGTCCGATCGCGGCCCCGGGAACCATTCCGATCACCGATTTTATCTTTGTTCAATAAACAAACCTCCTACCGTCGTTCCCGCAGCATCGTCAGTCTTATCCACCCAATCTGACCGGAATTACGATACAAGCGGAGACGAATTCGGGGCAGTAATATCGGGAATGTTCGATCGAGGCCCCGGGAACCGTTCCGATCACCGATTTTATATTTGTTAAATAAACAAAACTCCTACCGTCGTTCCCGCTGCATCGTCAGACTTCTCGACCCAATCTGACCGGAAGTAAGATACAATTGAAGACAAATTCGGGGCAGTAATATCGGGAATGTTCGATCGAGGCCCCGGGAACCATTCCGAGCACCGATTTTATCTTTGTTCAATAAACAAAGCTCCTACCGTCGTTCCCGCTGCATCGTCAGACTTCTCGACCCAATCTGACCGGAAGTAAGATACAATTGAAGACAAATTCGGGGCAGTTATATCGGGAATGTTCGATCGAGGCCCCGGGAACCATTCCGATCAACGATTTTATCTTTGTTAAATCAACATAGCTCCTACCGTCATTCCCGCAGCCTTGTCAGACTTCTTCAGCCAATCTGACCGGAAGTAAGATAATATCGGAGTCAAATTTGGGGCTGTAGTATTGGGAATGTCCGATCGTGGCACCGGGAACCATTCCAACGACCGATTTTGTCTTTGTTAAATAACCACGCTCCTGCCGTCCTTTTCGCAGCACCGTCAGACTTCTCGACCGAATCTGATCGGAAGTAAGATGAAATCGGAAACGAAGTCGGGGCTGTATTATCGGGAATTTCCGCCTGAGGCCCCGAGAACCATGAGGAGCACCGATTTTATCTTTGTTAACTAAACTAAGCTCCTACCGTCGTTCTCGCAGCGTCGTCAGACTTCTCGACTCAATCTGACCGGAAGTATGATAAAATCGGAGACGAATTCTGGGCAGTCATATCGGGAATATCCGATCGCGGCCCCGGGAACCATTTCGATCACCGATTTTATCTGTGTTAAATAAACAAACCTCCTACCGTCGTTCCCGCAGCATCGTCAGTCTTATCCACCCAATCTGACCGGAATTACGATACAAGCGGAGACGAATTCGGGGCATGCATATCGGGAATGTCCGATCGAGGCCCCGAGAACCTTTTCGAGCGCCGGTTTTATCTTTGTTGAATAAAAAAAGCTGCTACCGTCTTTCCCGCAGCATCGTCAGTCTTCTCTACCGAATCTGCCCGGAAGTACGATACAAGCGGAGACGAATTCGGGGCATCAATATCGGGAATGTCCGACCGAGGCCCTGAGAACCATTCCGAGCACCGTCTTTATCTTTGTGGAATAATCAAAGCTCCTATCTTCGTTCCCGAAGCATCGTCAGACTTCTCGACCCAATCTGACCGGAAGTAAGATAAAAGCGAAGACGAATTCGGGGCAGTAATATCGGCAATGTACGGTCGAGCCGCCGAGAACCATTCCGAGCACAGATTTTATCTTTGTCATATAAACAAAGCTCCTACCGTCGTTCCCGCTGCATCTTCAGACTTCTCGACCCAATCTGACCGGAAGTATGATAAAATCGGAGACGAATTCGGGGAAGTAATATCGGGAATGTTCGTTCGAGGCCCCGGGAACCAATCCGATCACCGATTTTATCTTTGTTAAATACACAAACCTCCTACCGTCATTCCCGCAGCATTGTCAACCTTTTTGACCCAACCCGACCGGAAGTAAGATAATATCGGAGTCCAATTTGGGGCAGTAGTATCGGGAATGTCCGATCGTGGCCCCGGGAACCATTCCAATCACCGATTTTATCTTTGTTAAATAACCACGCTTCTGCCATCGATTTTACTGCATCGTCAGACTTCTCGACCCAATCTGACCGGAAGTAAGATATAAGCGGAAACGAATTCGGGGCAGTAATATTGGGAATGTCCGATCGAGGCCCTGAGAACCGCTCCTATAACTGATTTTATCTTTGTTCAAAAATCATAGCTCCTACCGTCGTTCCTGCAGCATCGTCAGACTTCGCGACCCAATCTGACCGGAAGTAAGAAAAAATTGGAGACGAATTCGGGGCAGTAATATCGGGAATGTCCGATCGAGGCCCCGAGAACCTTTCCGAGCTCCGATTTTATCTTTGTTACATATACAAACCTCCTACCGTCATTCCCACAGCGTCGTCAGTCTTCTCCACCCAATCTGACCGGAAGTACTATACAAGCGGAGACGAATTCGGGGCATCATTTCGGGAATGACCGATCGAGGTCCCGATAACCTTTCCGAGTTCCGATTTTATCTTTGTTAAATAAAAAAGCTCCTACCTTCATTCCCGCAGCATCATCAGTCTTCTCCACCCAATCTGCCCGGAAGTACGATACAAGCGGAGACGAATTCGGAGCAGTAATATCGGGAATGTCCGACCGAGACCCTGAGAACCATTCCGAGCACCGATTTTATCTTTGTTAAATAAATAAAGCTCCTGTCGTCGTTCCCGAAGCATCGTCAGTCTTCTCGACCCAATCTGATCGGAAGTAAGATAAAGTCGGAAACGAATTCGGGGCAGTATTATCGGGAATGTCCGACTGAGGCCCCGAGAACCTTTCCGAGCGCCGGTTTTATCTTTGTTAAATAAACAAAGCTCCTACCGTCATTTCCGCAGCATCGTCAGTCTTCTCTACCGAATCTGACCGGAAGTACGATACAAGCGGTGTCGAGTTCGGGGCATTAATATCGGAAATATCCGACCGAGGCCCTGAGAACCATTCCGAGCACCGATTTTATCTTCGTTGCATAATCAAAGCTCCTACCGTCGTTCCTGAAGCATCGTCAGACTTTCTGACCCAATCTGACCGGAAGTAAGGTAAAAGCGAAGACGAATTCGCGGCAGTAATATCGGGAATGAACAATCGAGGCCCGGAGAACCATTCCGAGCACCGATTTTATCTTTGTTCAATAAACAAAGCTCCTACCGTCGTTCCCGCTGCATCGTCAGACTTCTCGACCCAATCTGACCGGAAGTAAGATACAATTGAAGACAAATTCGGGGCAGTAATATCGGGAATGTTCGATCGAGGCCCCGGGAACCCTTCCGATCAACGATTTTATCTTTGTTAAATAAACATAGCTCCTACCGTCATTCCCGCAGCATTGTCAGACTTCTTGAGCCAATGTGACCGGAAGTAAGATAAAATCGGAAACGAAGTCGAGGCAGTATTATCGGGAATTTCCGCCGGAGGCCCCGAGAACCATTAGGAGCACCGATTTTATCTTTGTTAACTAAACTAAATTCCTACCGTCGTTCTCGCAGCGTCGTCAGACTTCTCGACTCAATCTGACCGGAAGTATGATAAAATCGGAGACGAATTCTGGGCAGTCATGTCGGGAATGTCCGATCGCGGCCCCGGGAACCATTCCGATCACCGATTTTATCTTTGTTCAATAAACAAACCTCCTACCGTCGTTCCCGCAGCATCGTCAGTCTTATCCACCCAATCTGACCGGAATTACGATACAAGCGGAGACGAATTCGGGGCAGTAATATCGGGAATGTTCGATCGAGGTCCCGGGAACCGTTCCGATCACCGATTTTATATTTGTTAAATAAACAAAGCTCTTACCGTCGTTCCCGCTGCATCGTCAGACTTCTCGACCCAATCTGACCGGAAGTAAGACACAATTGATGACAAATTCGGGGCAGCAATATCGGGAATGTTCGATCGAGGCCCCGGGAACCATTCCGATCAACGATTTTATCTTTGTTAAATAAACATAGCTCCTACCGTCATTCCCGCAGCATTGTCAGACTTCTTGAGCCAACCTGACCGGAAGTAAGATAATATCGGAGTCAAATTTGGGGCAGTAGTATCGGGAATGTCCGACCGAGGCCCTGAGAACCATTCCGAGCACCGATTTTATCTTTGTTAAATAAATAAAGCTCCTGCCGTCGTTCCCGAAGCATCGTCAGTCTTCTCGACCCAATCTGATCGGAAGTAAGATAAAGTCGGAAACGAATTCGGGACAGTATCATCGGGAATGTCCGACTGAGGCCCCGAGATCCATTAGGAGCACCGATTTTAGCTTTGTTAAATAAACAAAGCTCCTACCGTCTTTCTCGGAGCTTCATCAGACTTCTCGACTCAATCTGACCGGAAGTAACATAAAATCGGAGACGAATTCGGGGCAGTATTATCGGGAATGTCCGATCGAGGCCCCGGGAACCATTCCTATCACTGATTTTATCTTTGTTAAATAAACATAGCTCCTACCGTCGTTCCCGCAGCATCGTCAGACTTCTCGACCAAATCTGACCGGAAGTAAGGTAATTTCGGAGACGGATTCTGGGCTGTAATATCGGGAATGTCCGATCGAGGCCCCGAGAACCATTCTGAGCACCGATTTTATCTTTGTTAAATAAACAAAGCTCCTACCGTCGTTCCCGCAGCATCGTGACTTCTCAACCCAATCTGAATGGACGTATGATAAAATCGGAGACAATTCCGGGGCACTATTATCGGGAATGTCCGATCGAGACGCCGGGAACCATTTCGATCACCCATTTTATCTTTGTTAAATAACCAACGCTCCTATCGACGTTTTCGCAGCATCGTCAGATTTCTCGACTCAATCTGACCGGAAGTAAGATAAAATTGAAGACGAATTCGGGGCAGTAATATCGCGAATGTCCGACCGAGGCCCCGAGAACTTTTCCGAGCACCATGAATCAAAGATGTGTGCGGCCGTGTAGATGACTAGTTAATCGTTGAGGTTTCGGCTTCGGTCTGTCCAATGAGATTTTCCAAGATTGGCGATGGAAATAAACGGTGTTTGTTCTTACGATTCGACCCTCTGGGTCGGGTCCTCTTCAGAAATTATATTTTTCTGTATAAATGATCACACCCAATTTTTAACAAATCACGTTTGAGAAGGTTTCATATATGAGCGTTTTACGTTATGATTCCGTTATCTAAATGTGTCATTTTGTATAATTATCATGGTAGTTCTGTTTTGGTTATAACTACATGAACATAATATGCATAATTTATTATATTGAGTTGCTTATTATTATGTGTCGGTGTGTGAGAAAGAGGGTTATTATATTATGGAATTATAAAGAGATGAGATATGAGCAAACTAACCTCGTTGCGGTTCATATTTCATGATTTTGGAAGGTTATTTCAAAAGAAAAAACGTTCTTTATGGCAATAAATAATGTTTAGTGGGGGGATGCTCAATAGATAGAGATGTTATCGTTTATCGGCGATTTTTCTAATCTGTAATGGATATATCATCATAAACAAGTTTTGTGTCACATTAGTGAAAATTTAGTGTAATAGATTGATCTGAAAGAGATTTTAGTAAAGAATCGAACGACTATGATAATTACTTATTGAGTGAGTTCTTAAGAATTTGTTGTCCTTCCATAATAAGCACAAACTCGAAATTTACAATTTTTTGTTACATGTTGAGTTGTGTGGTCAACGAAAGTTCGAGAGAAACTGAGTGGTGTTTTATTTTCATGAAGCCTATTAGAGTCTCTGTACTACGAATCGGGGGAAAAGATCATTCAGACAGTGTCGTGTCAAGAAAAATAAAATAGGCGCGTCAAGTTAGGGGTATAACATACATCACCTAAATTATCAAAATTCAAATCAAACAACACAACATCACAATATCTTATACTCACAACTTGACACAAATAATAATTTTTCTACTGATCCTCTGAACAATATAAATTCAACAATCACATTAAATAAAACCAAAGATTGGCTCATAAATCTCTCCACCATAGACATTCCGCTTGACATTTCCACATTCCTGTCGCTGGGTGAAAAGTTTTGTTTTCGTCACCTCAAACTCTCTAACATAAAATCTCACATCCACAAATCAATCTCCGATCTTGAATCCAAACTGGAATTTTTACTCGACAAACCTAAACAAATCGACATCAGAACTACATTCAATAAAATCTTAAACAAACAAATGTTCCAACATCATTCTCCAACACCAATCACATCATAAAACACACATCCTCATTCTTGAAAAACAACCCTCAACTTTTAGTTACACGCGCTGACAAAGGAAATTCATCAGTCATTCTTAAAAAATCAGATTACATTACTAAAACTCATGAGCTACTCGCAGATTCCGCAATTTACAAATAAACAAATAAAAATCCCATCAATACTCCACGAAAAGGCATCAACAATATTTTCTCCAGATGGAAAACCATAAAAATCATTGACGAATCAAAATACAAATATTAAAAAGCTCCAAATTGCAACATATCCCGTCTCTAGTGCTTACCAAAAATTCACAAAAACAACTATCCACTTCGTCCAATAGTATCATCAATAAATAGTCCAACACACAAACTAGCTGAATTCATACAAACTAAACTCTCTAAATTTATCTATACGACCAATTCACACATCAAAGACAGCTTCCACCAAAAACATTCACTCTCGAACATCTCAGTCTCACTCAACTACAAATTGGTCTCATTTGATGTCGTTTCTCTCTACACCAACATTCCATTGCAACTAATTATTCAAAGCATACAAAAAAGATCTAACTTATTCTCAATAGCGTTGGCTTTACATGAAATAATCAAAGCCATATAATACATCATGTTCTCAACGTTCTTCACATTCCAAGATAAAATTTACCAACAAATCTCAGCGTGACCTATGGGATCACCTCTAGCTCCAACACTATCCAACATCGTCATGATTGATCTGGAAACAAATTGTCTAGAAAAATTAAAATTCCCATTATCATTATATAAAAGATATGTTGATGATATTATTATTGCTCTACCAACAAACAAAATTGAATCCACCAAAAAGATTTTGAATTCTTATTATCCAAAATTACAATTTACATCTAAAAACGAAATAGACAATAAAATCCCGTTTCTTGATTTAATTTTAATTCATAAACAAAACTTAGTTATCACAAATTGGTATAGGAAACCAACCTGGTCAGGCAGATTCATAAATTTCTTTTCACACCACCCACTGTCCCACAAAAGCCATAATCTACATGTTAGTTGACAGAGCAATACAATTATCTCATCCTTCATTTCACAACGAAAATCTCAAACTCATTAGTAACACGATGACACAAAATTGCTATTCAATCTCTTTCACGAAAATAATAAAACATCGGCTTTCCATAATCAACAAACAAAAAACGAATAGCAACAACTTCGATTCTTCCAGGATAATAAATCTTTCCTACACAAAAAACATACATCATCAACTAATTCGTCTCTTCCAACAATACAACATAACACTAGTCACAAACAACAAACACAACATTTCATCGATTATTGGCTCCACCAAGGACAAAATTAATAACAATCGAAAATCCATCATAGTTTACAAAATCGACTGCAAAGACTGCAATGCCACATCCATTGGCCAAACCGAAAGATACCTCGATACCAGATTAAAAGATCACAAAAATAGCATAAAACACACAGTTCTAGCACAACATGCAATAGAACAGGAACTCGATTTTCAATTTGAAAATGTAAAGATACTAAACAACGAAAATTGGCTCAAAAAAAGACTAATCCTGGAAATGATACAAATTAAGGCACACTCCAACGCTATACATTTTAGAACTGACATACAAAAACCAAGCTCAATCTACAATTCTATAATATACCTATCAATACATTTTACAATATTTTACCTTACATAGCAATTTTAAAAATTATTGACACTATAAACTAATTAATATATGGGCACGATAAGCTAATTTTAAGGACATTATAATGTAATTTTTAATACCCATAACTTGACGCACCTATTTTATTTTTATTGACACGTCACTGCCTGAATGATCTTTTGCCCCGATTCGCAGTACAGAGACTCTAATAGGCTACATGAAATTAATACACCACTCATTTTCTCTCGAACTTTCGTTGACCACACAACTCAACATGTAACAAAAAATTGTAAATTTCAAGTTTTTGCTTATTTTGGAAGGACAACAAATTCTTAAGAACTAACTCAATAAGTAATTATCTTAGTCGTTCGATTCTTTACTAAAATCTCTTTCAGGTCAATCTCTTACACTAAATTTTCACTAATGTTACACAAAACTTGTTTATAATTATTTATCCATTACAGATTAGAAAAATCGCCGATAAACGATAACATCTCTATCTATTGAGCATCCCCCCACTAAACATTATTTATTGCCATAAATAATGTTTTTTTCTTTTGAATTAACCTTCCAAATATATGCAAAATCATGAAATATCAACAGCATCGAGGTTAGTTATTGCTCATATATCTGTTTTTAATTCCATAATATAATAACCCTCTTTCTCGCACACCGTACATTTCACACAGCGACACATAATAATAAGCAACTCAATATAATAAATTATCCATATTATGTTCACATAGTTATAACCAAAACAGAACTAACATGATTATTATCCAAAATGACACAACATTTAGATAACGGAATCATAACATAAAACGCTCATATATATAACCTTCTCAAACGTGATTTTTTAAAAATTGTGTATTATAATTTATACAGAAAAATATAATTTCTGAAGAGGACCGGAATCAGAGGGCCGAAACGTAAAGAAAAACACCGTTTATTTCCATAGCTAACCTTGGAAAACCTAATTGGCCGGACCGAAGCCGAATCCTCAACGATTAACTATTCCGAGCACCGATTTTATCTTTCTTAAATAAACGAAGCTCCTACCGTCGTTCTCGCAGCGTCGTCAGACTTCTCGACTCATTCTGACCGGAAATAAGATAAAGTCGGAGACGAATTCGGGGCAGTAATATCGGGAATGTTCGATCGAGGCCCCGGGAACCATTCCGATCACCGATTTTATCTTTGTTAAATAAACAATGCTCCTACCGTCGTTTTCGCAGCATCGTCAGACTTCTCGACCCAATCTGACCGGAAGTAAGATAAAATCGGAGACAAATTGGGGCAGTACTATCGGGAATGTCCGATCGAGGCCCCGGGAACCATTTCGATCACCGACTTCACCTTTGTTAAATAAACAAAGCTCCTACCGTCGTTTTCGCAGCATCGTCAGACTTCTCGATCCAATCTCACCGATTGAGTAGAGCATTTTAATCCGCCTTTCGCGGACGTGGGTCGTTTTTGTCCTGCCCAAGATCATTTTCTTCGCAGGTTGCTTAGTATTTAATTTGAAAAAATATTAATCATCAGAAAGAAAAGGAGCCTATGTAATGGTCGAGCGGATGATTGGGGGTTTGCGCGAATTGATCAAGAGAGAGACAAGACTATTGCGATTTTGGACCTTCATTCGTAATTCGACTGCGTGAGGGAGTGCACGTGAAGTTCGAGGGTTCTGGATGGACTGCTGCCTCTCGGTATAGCAGGAGGAAGCGTGATTGAGTGGAAGGGCCTTGTGAATGTGGAGGGGATGACACGCGCGAGTATGGCGAAGCGCGTGGGCTCGAGATCAATGGGTCTAGGAGAGAGAGAGACACTCCCCCTCTTACAAGAACGATGCTCTGCATCGTGGGTTACAAAGCTTTTTTTTATTGATTCTATATAATAAAAATAAAGGTGTGTGTGTGGTGTGTATGTGTGTTTATGTAGTGTAATGTGGGTGTCCAAAAAAATTCTATTTGTTCTATAGAAGAAAATAGTAAGGAAGAATGATTCTATATATAATACTTATGTGTAGCGTTAGATTAAAATACATATGTCGTTGTTTCTTAGTGCAATCTTGTAACGTCGTAATTATATAAAAAGGTGTGCGTGACAACATATTCGGGTTCAGTTTGATCTTTATAAACCAATTTGGTTCTGTTTGTGTCTACCTAGATTCCGGAAATGATTCTAATCCGTTACTTCTAGTATTTCGAATGGACTCGTATAGCTACTATCACGATCGATTTTTTAGTTCTTTTAATTAAATCATTTTTAACAATACGAGTTGTCGAGTTTGACATTTTGGTACTTTCGTTCGTCTAGCATAATATCGTTTTTCTGTTTATTTTACTCCAAATAGTTTTCAGAGTGCCAATTGTCGAACGTCGTTACAATTTCGGTTCAATATTTTAATATATTCGTCAAATGTTAATAGTTAAAAAATTTTTTTTAGTGGTATAAATGTTCATGGTAAAGAAGCTTTGTGCTCTGACTATTATTTATTGATAACGACTTCTTATTATGTGTTAAATTCTAAAGTATCTCTAATTTTTCAAATGCGGTTTTACGAGGTCTACCGCGCCTGTGCTTGGCAGTGGATGTTCGTGGATGATCGACTACATTTGCGCTTATTTATTTTCTTCATATTTCATTTATTCCTTCGTGCTGCTTGAGCTATTTATTTTTTCGTCTCTGTGCTGCTTGAGCTATATATTTTTTCTTTGTGCTGCTTGAGCTATTTATTTATTTTTTCTTCTATTTCATTTTCCTTTTCCTTCTTTATTTGTCTTCTTCGCTGCTAAAGAACGTTGTCATTTTTGTTCTTCATTGATACCATTGATGTTACGTACCGTTCTTCATCCTCGGACGTGTCGCTATTCCGTTTACGAGGTGTTTTTGTATGTTAATTTATCTTGAGGATTGTTCCTTGTCGTGAGCTATGGTCGACCTTGTTCCAATCTAATGAGTTCCATCTCCTACGTTGATACTTCTCAGTCATAGTTGTTATCGTCGATTGATTTATTAACTTTTGGGTGTGCACTCCCTCCAAGTTGCGTATTGCTTAATTCTTCGTTTGTGTGTATTGTCATAATGAGTTTCCTTTTATTACTTTATCCGGTGCTGGATTGCCGGAGTATTCGTCCGATGTTGATAGGCTACGTTTGTCGCCCTGTAGAGAAATCCTTAATATTTCGTTTGATGATCGTTCCCTTGGCCTGACCGAGAGTATGTCGATCAGGGTTCGTGATGACGCGTCTACGGCGGCATTCAGTTTTCCGGGCTTGTGGTGAATTTCATAACCATAATCATTAAGAGACGCTTGCCATTGTATTACTTGTCGCGGTGGGTTAGCCTTTTTTCTTTTTACCATATACGTGAGTGCTCGATTATCTGTGACAACTATAAAGTGGTGCCCGTAACCACAGGGCCTAAAGTGTTTCATTGCGTTTATGATCGCCAATATTTGAGCATTGCGTCTGATACAAGTTCCGATTTCGTGAGAGTCCGAGAGTAGAAGGCAACAGGATGATCGAATTTTTCGTGTTGTTGGCTGAGGACGGCGCCGATAGCGTAATTTAATGCGTCTATTATTAATTGGGACTCCTTGTAGTCCGGATAACGCACGATTGGTTTACTTGTCATTTTCCTTTCAAGTAATCGAACGCTTGTTGACATTCCTCAGGTCATTCGAATTTTTGTCAAGCCTTCAATTGTCTCGTTAGCGGGAAACGGATTGTTGCGAAGTTCTTCACGATGCGTCTGTAGGAATTCACTAATGCGTAGAATTGTATGATGATGTTCTTTTTTGTATTGGAAACTTGTACTGCTCGTGTTAACTTGGGTCTCGATTGCGAGTCGTTTTTGTTGATGACGTTACCCTGGTATTCGACATTGTTCTAGATGAACAAGCGTTTAGCTGTTTGCAGCGTAAATCCAGCATATTATAGTTTTTTTTTGTCGGTGGAATTCATGCTCGTGTTCCTTCTGGTTGGTGGTGTACATGTCAACCAAATATACGAAAAAGGTCGGTACCCACTGATCCCGATAGCGCGACATCCATCAACCTTTCGAAGGTTGCTGGTGCATTCTTTTAAACTCCGAACGGCATTCGATTAAATTCATAATCACCTTTCGATATTGGAAATGCTGTTTTCGGTATGCCGCGAGCATACATCTCGGTTTGGTCGAAATCGGACGCTAAGTCCAGTATTGAGACCTACCTAGCTGATCTAGGCTGTTCGTAATATTTGGTAGTTAGTATGCATCGAGAGTGGTTTAGTTTCCTAAAATCAATTAACATACGCAATCGTTCTTTCCTTTCTCGGAACTATCCAAACGGGAGACTTGTACGGCAATAACGATGGTTGTATTATTTCTTTTCCCGGTGGATGGTTGTAGATTTCCTGTTTGTGCACTTGTGGAACGAAATATTGGTTTGAATTTGTTGGTTTTTCGTCGGTTGTAAAAATGTCATGTTTAACAAACGAAATTGAATTCATTTGGGCTCCGGTCTTAGCGAAACATTTCGTGTCTTTTCTCTAAGATCAACAGAATCTATTATTACTCTTAAAGGTTTTCGTTTCTGTAATTCCCGGCGAAATTGTGGCTTTTGGTTTGGCCGTCGTTATGTTACTCGTGCCCCGCGATCCCTGTGCATTGTTTTCATATTTTCGGTCGCGAGAGTTGTCGCGGGATCTGTTTCGCGAATTGCTGCGGTAGCCATCGTGTGAACTGTCAGGATGTGTGTAATAACGATTGTTGTCTCGGGAGTGACTCGAGGAGTGTCGTCTCTGTTGGTAATCGTTTTGTGAGTTTTGTTCACTTCCGTAGCTGTTTTGGTAGTTCCTTGCTGTCGGTTCATTATACTTTTGCGCTATTTCTTCAAGTTCTAATTCGAGATTTAACAATTCGATTGGAGTACTAAAATTGTGTGGCAAATCCGTAAGGAGTTCTTCGAGGGTTGTATAATTTTTTGTTTCCGCCAAATCGTGTGCGGTTCCTGTTAATTAATACTGTATCATTACAAGAAGTCGAGCATGTTCGCTCGGTGGAATTATTTTTGCTGCCTTGTTGCATGCGCTTATGAAGTTTTCGACGGGAATATTCTTGCCGTCAAACGCGGGGATTGGTTGGTATATATCGCGGAATGTTAAACCTCCGTACGCCATATCATTAACGCCATTGATTTCGCTTTCGAAATATTGAAAGTTTGTAAAATTTTATTTTTCGAATATTGGAAGTTTGGAAAGTTTTCGATTTTCTTTCTGTTTTGAATATTTATAGTGTGTAAAAAAAATGTCAATTTCGAAATATCTAAAGCTTATAAAAGATTTTTCGAATATTGCGAGTTCGAATGGTTTTCAATTTCCGCTTTTTCTCCTTTTTTCAAATATTTATTACGTATGGACAGTTTTGTTTTCTTCGAAGAATTTCTTTTCTCGTTTTTGTTTTAGAGTTTGTAACATTTCATTTTTCGGGTTGTACGGTTTGAGACATTTTCAATTTTCTTTTCTTTTATATATACTTATAATAAATAAAAATGTTGTTTCCTTCGAGGTATTTAAAATTTATAAAATGTTGTTTCTCTTGAAATATTTAAAGTTTGGAAAATTTCAGTTTCCGGGTTTCACAAGTTCGAAAAGTTCTCAATTTTCGTTTTTATTTTTTATTTTGTCAAATGTTTATAATGTGTAAATGAATTTTGTTTTTCGGATTTTATAAATTTGACATATTTTGAGTTTTCGTGCTGCTCTTTTTTTCACATATTTGTAATATGTCAAAATGTTGTTCTCTTTAAAATATTCCGAGTTTGAAAAACTTTATTTTTCGAATGTTGAGCGTTTGAAGAGTATTCAATTTTATAGTTTTTCTTTTTTATTCTCAAATTTTATAATGTATAACAAGTTTTCTTTCTTCAAAATATTTAAAGTTTATAAAATTTTATTTTTCGAATTTTACAAATTGTTTCTTATGCAAATTAAAAGGCGAAGGGGACGCAGGTACGATGAATTTTCGCTACGCGTGTGTTTGTGGGCTTATTGTGTGTATGAGCGAGTGCAATAGCGGTAGGAAGCAAAAAAAAAATTAATAGCGTATTGCGTTTTCAATACGCACATATTGAGTTTTATCGATGTGACAATCTAGCGATATACGTTCATGTATCACATGGGTTCTGGCGATGTCAGATGCTTACACACACTTTAATGTGTGGAGAAAAACGTATTTCGTTGCCACTCTTAGGGGAGGGCTTGAAAATAATAGAGAAAAAAAAGTGAGTTTCAAAATTACTTACAGTGCCGTGATGAGAAGAAATAATTTCATAAAAACGCCTTGAGTCCAGTTATTCCCTTCTTTCCTTCTATATTGTCCGTGTGGTTGAGTAAGTTCGTTTTTATATTCCGTGAGTGAGTTAGTGAGTTCCTTTTGTTTTCCGTGAGTGTGTGCCTTTTGTTTTTCATCTCGTCCGTGTGTGTGTCGCTTGAACGTTGAGCGCTTGGATTTTGTGTGCGAGTGTCTGAGGTGTGTTTTTTTTTCCTTTTTTTTATAAAACTTTGAGCGGGGTGTACGGGCACGCTAAATTTTATTAGTTCACTTTTCGCGAACGTTTGACACGCGAGGGGGGCGTTTCGCGAATCTCACTTCTGACACCAATTTGTAATGGTCGAGCGGATGATTGGGGATTGCGCGAATTGATCAAAAGAGAGACAAAACTATTGCGATTTTGGACCTTTATTCGTAATTCGACTGGGCGAGGGAGTGCACGTTAAGTTCGAGGGTTCTGGATGGACTGCTGGCTCTCGGTCCAGCAGGAGGAAGCGCGATTGAGTAGAGGGGCCTTAGGAAGGTGGAGGGGATGCCACGCGCGAGTATGGCGAAGCGCGTGGGCTCGGGAACAATGGGACTAGGAGAGAGAGTGAGAAGTGCTGAAGAGGATTTCTAGAAAGGAAGATTTAGTTTCTGGTGAGGATTTCTGGGAAGGAAGAGGTGAGAGCTGTGGGAACGGTTGATGTGAGTGCGTGGGAATGGGTTTTAGGGATTGGAGTCGTGTGGGACCGTGACACCTATTTTCCCTTGAAAAGTACGGCCTAAAGATTTACCATGCATTTTTTCAGATGTTTTTCATTGACAATTGTTAGTTTGGTAGTAGAAAAACGAAAACGACCCAGGTTCACAGGATTATGGTGCCTCAAACACCTTCACAGATTGAGGGTTAAGATAACCGATTGTACTTAATCCATAGATTGTGAACTTTATTAAAAAAATTTCCATTTTGAAAATGTTCGAGGATTTCGTGATACGCAAATAATATTTTAAATCATATGTGATTCGCTAACAACTTTTGAAACAAATAATCCTATCATTACATTTTAAATTAATTTAGTGTGAAATTATTAGTTTTTACCAAATCCTACGAGTATTTTTTTTTACTGTTTCATAAATTATCTTAAAATTCTGTAACTACAGAATTTTACGATATTTATTTTTATATTTAGAATTGAAGATTTATAAATGATGTGACTACAGAATTTTCCGATTATTTATGCAACATTAAAAACAAAGAAAAGTGTCAAAGTTATCGAAGATTTCGAAATTTCGAAATTGACATTCTTTTCAATAACGTTCTCGGATAGGGACACATTCAGATCCCTCTGTTCGACCGCGTGTCATAAGACCAACTTCCTGTGACAGCCGATCATTCGGAAGTTTCAGCTGTGACGTCAGCAGACTAGCACTTCCTATAGCGCGCCCGTGTCGGATTTAGCTCATTCGTTCTGCTGATTAAATTCCGATTTATTGACTTTAAATCGTATGTTTGATCATTTTTTTCTCCATGACGGGGGGCTCAAATAAAGTTTTTCGGGAGTGTTCCGTATTCCGAATTTTCCAGACTTCATTCTCCTGCACGCAGAATGGAATTTTCATTTTTTTCCAGACTACGCTATTTTCTCTGGCTGTTCATGCCAAAAATACGATCTATTTTTTTTCAAAGGGAGCTTGAAAAACCATTAAAAAGCATTTTTTTCAGTCGCAAATTCACGGCGCAAGGCCCTTCTGAAACGCATGCCCACCTTATAAAAGTCACCCTGCATGTCCAAATGACGCGGATAAGTTACAGTTTTTAGGTTATTTTTAAAACATAATCGTGAGATAACTATTCGACATCTCTCAAACGACATCCCATTTAATGTTGTCGGGAAGTTATATTTTTTATAATCGATTTTTGCGGTGAAAACTGATGTCTGTAAGGTATCACAAACTGTTATCCAATTGATGACTATTTTCAGGTATCACAAAGTTATCCGCCGGCTAGTATCTATTGTATCTAATTAAACATTTTTAAAGGATATCCTAAAGACTAATAACATAAGAAGTCTTTCTCACTATATCTTTCGGACATCGGTAATATGATGTCATTTAACGTATTTGGCATTAGCGAGAGATAGTAAAAAGGCATCCAAATATTGTCCGAAAGGTGACACTGAAGGTATTTGTTTTACGAAACCGAATATTTTACAATTAACTGATTTTCGTCTATAATCAAGTAAAAATACATCCTAGCATAGTGGTAAAATTTCAAGGCAAGTTACTGACCTAAGCACGACAAATTACGGCTCTAAAAATCGTCTCATCTGTACGGCACTCTATGAAGATGACACGCTGACCACATTTCTATCTAATAGTTTATAAATTTAATAACTCTGGATGCCTGATATTAATTGCTCAGACGTGTAAAAAATTCGAAATATTCCGTAACGACTATAAAAACAGGACGTCACCGAATGTTTAAAGAAAATACTAATGATAAAACTTAGAAAAAATATGACCAACTGAAGAATTTACGTTGCCGCGACTTTTCAGAGAAAATGTAAAAATGTCTAAATTTACTAATTTTTTTTCTTCAGTTTATCGTTGGGTATAATCATTGATTGTGACATTTTTTAGGCGCCACTGTAGTTTACCACTGATTCATAAGGGCTCTCCTTATGCCCCCACAAAATACGGCCCGCCGCGCCAGCCGCTGTGACGGTGCGCCAGGGAAATTGTCCGGACGGAGATCACATATATTTTCATGATACAGCACCAAAAAAAAATGCTCCCTCTCTCTCCGCTGGTGAGTCTTGCTACACGCATTTCTTTTCGCTCCGCTTACCTCGTTACCTTGTTACTGTCGCCGTGTGCCTATGGGCGTCTTTTTTACAGGTTCAAAGCGTACACACTATCGCTTTTTCTCGATCAACGCTTGAATCAGTGCACAATTTCACACGGTGCTCCTGCAGAGATCCCGAAAGGCACAGCTCACCTTTCTTTTCACTTGTTGGACCTTCGACATGTTTGCTCCTTGCTGATATTCTTCGAGGTTCTGCGCATGCTCATCGATCATCGACTATCACCAGGCTATCTCGGCTTCCTCCCGGCAGGGTTTCAACTCTGCACCGTGCAAGTCCCCACCGTGTCAAGTCGCCAGTTCCACTCGCCGTCTGTTCAACTTGCCAAAGCGGGCAACTCTACACAGACCCAAGTGGACACCGTAGCAGCCCGCCATTTCCCCGACGCTTGCGTATCCCCACTCTTCAGATTCGGGCCGGGCATTTTTTGCTACCGTGTCAACTCGCACCGTGTCTCAACTCGCCACGCGTAGCGTGCTCAACTTACATTTCCTAGCGGCTGTACTTTTTTCGAATCACCCATACCCGGGAACGAGAAATATACAACCAAAATGTTTTCACATGTACCGACTACCCGCTCTGTCAGTTCTCTAGTTTATCGACTCATTTTGAATGGAAATTTCACGAGCGGCATTTTTCTATAGCTTTATTCTGTAATAATGCCACGAACATATATGTAGTCTCCTAAAATATCAATTCTTCCATAATTCGCGGAAAAAAGCGTCATTTTTGAGTACTTGAGAATAACGATAAGCAATACTAAGAGAACTGAAAACTCATATAATAATCGTGTGAAAGAAAAACTGGTGGCCTCGTACAGTTAGACAGATTTTCGTTGCCGTTGAATATAGGATTATCTTCTTCAAGAGGATGGTTAATTTTGTTCTGAATTTCATTTCCTGTGGCTCTTGATTTATTCTTAAAAATCATTGTGCAAAGTCTACATTTTATAATCAACTTTTGAATCATAAAAAATATCGATGAAAAAATCAAATGCATTTATAAGAAATGAATATCATGAAATGATTCCTTTCATTACAGATTGAAACGTCCGCATTATTATTATCCATGTTATTCAAATACTTAGTGTCAAAGAACAGTGCATGTCGGATATATTTATTTTTCAGTAATGTGTGACATATCGTCTACTATATATGAAAAAATTGAATCATCGTATAACATGAATACGCTGTGTTGAAAAGCGCAGAATCATTAAGGGGGGGGGGGGGGGGGGGAAGGATAATTTGGTACAAAAAAGCATGTTTTCGATATTTTTTGTTGACGACACTGTTTATATATGTTTATTTATATAATTAGTATAAAATAAAAGGACATTTAAAGAATATTCTGTGAAATTTTCGTTAATAATTGTGCAGAAATGAGCCAGTGACAGCAAATCTTCTCAGACGCCACAAAAAAAGTTACATTGCGGTGAACTAGAGAACTCACCACTGGATGATCAAAAAAAAAAAAAATCCGAGAAGATTGTATTAGTTAATAAGTTTCTTAAGGTAACGCTGTCGAGTTGTTATATTAATTTTTTTTGTTTTCAATTTTTAGTCACACTTAGAAGACAAAATAGCGATTTTCATTAAAAAAATTGGAACCTTTAGTATTGCAAAATGAATTAAAACGATGAAAAATAAACTAGACAGCGTTACCTCAAGAAACTTATCGACTAATACAATCTTCTTGGATTTTTTTTTCTCGGATGATCCAATGATGAGTTATGCAGTTCACTGCAATTTTTTGGAGGTGTCTGCAAAGATGTGCTGTCAATGGCTCATTTCTGCATAATTGTTAATGACAATTTTACAGAATATTCTTCGAATGTCGTTTTATTATATACTTCTTATACAAATAAATATATATCGACTATGTCGTAAAAAAAATTATCCTAAATATGCTTTTTTTCGTAGCGAAATAACCCCCCCCCCCCCCAGCCTTTAACACGTCTGTCCACCCTGGCCTCTCGAAAAATGGGTATTATTTTTTAAAAGTCATAAACTCAACAGTATAAAACAATATATGTTAGTTTTTTAACCTAAGGTAAGAGACAGCTTTGAAAATGCCTCAAATAAATTTTATTTCAAAGTATTATAGGACGAATATTATTATAAGATGAATTTCCGTTCCAGGCAAACAACGAAAAAGCATCTTCGTTGACAGAATCATGAAAAAAAAGTATTTTGTTCATGTTGCCAAGTAACGAAGTAACTTGGCTCGGATCAGTACAGTAAATACTGAAGCGAAGGAACGGATTTATAAATAAAAGGATCAGTGTCGAATTTTTGTCAATACTTGTGGTTTTATTTATTTAACTCTTTAAAAGAATGCACAGCCGTTTCAGATTTTTTTCTGCTGCGATTCACATCCTACATTAAAAACTGTTCATATCAACATCTGTATAACTATTTGCAGTTCTGTGACAATTGACAAATATTATATATTAGATTCCTTTTTATCACATCACATTATTGATCACATGTTGAATGCATTGTTTTCAAATATTCGCAGTCATTCAAGTGTACATGTCTTTACAACTAATTAATATTATTAATGTTCCTGTACATATTGGTGCATTTATATTTAAATACATTTTTTGGGGTAAGTATTTCACAGTGATTTAAAGCGCTGTCCGCCGAGTAACAAAGGCCATAGCCGGGTAAGTAGAGAAAAATTGCCCTCGCATTTTTTCCAGCGAAATTTGGAGTACATTCTGAAGTATAAAAAAAACAAATTTTCTGAAAATGTCATCCCCGTCAACGCAATGGTTTTAGAAAAATGATTTTTTTTTAATATAAAAAAATTCCGGAAACGGTTCAGTGGATCGATTTGATTTTTTTTGTTACTTGTTCCATTCAAAGGTGTCACGAAATAAAATTATAGAACATCTTGCGAAAGATTAAGATTTAAAAAAAAAATTCCTTTTATTTTTTTTTACTATAATCCACTTGGGGTACAATAACGAATTTGTTTTCATATAATCTTTGGGCACCTTATTAGATTATATAATTTTTTCAAAATGATCAGTTTGGTACGCCACAGTGAAAAAAAAGAAACACTCTTTATTGATATATTTTCGTTATATATCCATATAACTAAGATATATAAATAAAGTGTTTCTTTTTTGTTCACTGTGACGTACGAAACCGATCATTTTGGAAAAGTTATATAGTCTAATAAGATGCCCAAAGATTATATGAAAAAAAATCGTTATTGTACCCCAAGTGGATTATAGTAAAAAATAATAAAACATGGAACATTACGTTTTTTTTCAAATCTTAATCTTTCGCAAGATGTTCTATAATTTTATTTCGTAACACGTTTGACTGGAACAAGTACCAAAAAAAATCAAATCAATCCTCTGAACCGTTTCCAGAATGTTTTATATTTCAAAAAATTCATTTTTCTAAAACCATTGCGTTGACGAGGATGAAAGGCCATAGCCGGGTAAGTATGAAAAAATTGCCCTTGCATTTTTTCCAGCGAAATTCGGAGTATATTCTGAGGTATAAAAAAATAAAAATTATAAAAATGTCATCCCCGTCAACGCAATGATTTTAGAAAAATGATTTTTTTTAATATAAAAAAATTCCGGAAACGGTTCAGTGGGTCGATTTGATTTTTTTTTGGTATTTGCTCCAATCAAACGTGTTACGAAATAAAATTATAGAACATCTCGAGAAAGATTAAGATTTGAAAAAAAATGTGCCCTGTTTTATTTTTTTTTACTATAATCCACTTGGGGTACAATGACAAAATTTTTTTCATATAATCTTTTTTCACATTTAAAAAAAATTCATTTTTCTAAAACCATTGCGTTGACGGGGATGACATTTTAAGAAAATTTGTTTTTTTTTTATACCTTCGAATATACTCCAAATTTCACTCGAAAAAATTCGGGGGCATCTTTTCCCTACTTACCCGGCTATGGCCTTTATATATCTCCCGTTTGAAACATTAATGTTATTACTATTTTCTTTTGATACCGGTCTAATACCAGACCCTAATGGTAGCTGCATAGCGGTCTCGGCAAAGGGACAGGTTGGCACAGTTTGCGAAACATAATCGTCCGTATCGAATATCACGTTATTAAAAGAGTGTGCCACATTTTGAGCGCGCACTGTAATCATGCGTTCGTGGAAGATCCCCCAAAAGGCGAGGTGTCCGCATGGGATGAACGCCATAACGGGTGGAGCCATCATGAGTTCAATGTGAATCTCGGGTCTTGTTCGGCCAAGTCCTCTGCCGATCCCGATCTCCTCATAGATGTGCGGTTCGTCGTACTGCGGACCCTGCTGTTCGTCGACCGCGTTTATCACGTCATTTAAGTTGACGGGGGGTTCGTCGTCCTGCGGACCCTGTCCTCCGATGACCGCGTTCATGCCCACCACTGCGGGAATTGGGGCATCGTGCTTCTAAAATTACATGCGACATTATTACCCTAGTTGCATACGATATCGTTCATCGCTCTTGAGGGGTTACATCTAGTTGGCGGCCGAAGAAAGGCGTGGTTTTGTCTTCTTTTTTTTTTGTGAAAATGATTGCAAGTTTCGAACTTTTTCTTTTTTTAAAATAAAGGGTATAAATTTCAGTATGTTTAATAATATTTTTTATTAGAAAATGGTCCACTCGTTGTTGAGATATCGTGGTCACCGATTCTGAAAACGTCGTTCCGAGACAAACGCATATTTTATAAATTTGACTTTTTTCGAAAAAAAAATTATAAAACGTGCTCATAGATACACCCTTTACTGTAAAAAAAAACTGTTCGAAAACTGCAACGATTTTCCCAAAAAAAATCACAACAGCACGCTTTTTTTCGGCCGCCAACTGGCTGTAACCCCTTGATAGGTACCTGTATTTTCTTGGACAGGCTCCGCTTCTTCCGGATCGTTGTTTTCTGCAAATAAGACACAGGTAAATAAAGCACACTTTATGACGGCATGTACACTCATATACGCACAAACTTATACAACTAAAACACAATCGCTTACGTGCTGCATTTTCGTCGTAGCGTCGAATAATTATTCGCCGACGATGCTCCACGGCTGTCTCCATGAAATTTTTCTTTGTGTATCTGATATGATATTTATCAATAAACCGTGAACAAACATATAAATATTTCGTCTGTTCAGAATTATAAATAGAAAATATTGTCAGTCATAAATAATAACCTTCCTGATGCTAGCCTTTCTTGAGCAGCGAGGAGACGCGTGTCCTCGTGCAACTGTGAGTTTCTCTCACGCCGCCTTCGACAGAGGCCGTTCACGGCTCGATCATAATTTTGATCGTTTGTGAGTATCAACTTGCGGAGATTTTCTGTAATTAAGAAGCATGGAATTTTTCCAGTGTAACCACGGATATGCACAAAATTTGAGAATTATACGAATGACATACCGCCAAACGTCCACAGGTTAGCGTGGGCACCCCCCACCCCCAGTCGAGCCGTAACGTGTCGATTGAAGTTCGTGGCGATATTGTTTGTACGGATCGGACTATCCGAAACAGATAATACCGCCGCGCGGGGTACCCATTGCTGCCGCAAATACCGCGCACGAATTGCGTGCGTCGTGGTGTACGCGTTAAGCCGCGGCACTTGTTTTTTGGGAATCTCTCTCTCTCTCTCTCTCTCTCTCTCTCTCTCTCTCTCTCTCTCTGTCTCTCATTTTCTGAATTTGAGAAAAAGAAAACTAGATTGGCTTATCATAAGCCAATCTAGTTTTTTTTTCTTCAATTCAGAAAATTTGAGGGGCAGACAGCTGTTCGTCTATCTATTTAACGTGGATTCGCAAAGTTTCGACGGGATCTGAAGAGCCGTTTCAGAGATTTTTGAGAATGTATAATTGTTCTACCATACCGGCCGCGATGAAGTGTCATTCCGTCTTAATGCGAAAGTGCTGGACGTGATTTTCGTAGGGTGTCATTGCAGCTGAGACGACCACTGCGTGCGTTTCACGTGATTCCAGTGTTCTCATTGTCCCCGGACATACGTATATCTACGCTATTTTCCATTTTCATAGTCTGTATTTTATACTTGAGTAGATGTACTAGGGCGGTTTAAACCACTTTTGGGGGAAGGGTCAAGGGGGGAGGGTCAAGGGAAGAGGGCCAAGGGGGTGATGTCCAGGGGGCGATGTGCGGGGGGGGGGGGTCGCTGGGTGCGAGTGACGTCACAAAGTGGCCTATGTGGGGGGCATGTGGTCCTTGGAGCGACTGGCGGGGGAGCCACCGTCTATAAGTGTTGTGTGTGTGCGTGTGTGTGTGTGTGTGTGCGTGTGCGTGTGTGTGTGTGTGCGTTCGTGCGTGCGTGCGCGTGCGTGTGCGTGTGCGAGTGTGTGTGTGTGTGTGTCAACCCTGTCTCAAGGCTCGCCGACAGACAGGTCCTGACAGGTTTCTTGGAAGAGCGTGCGTGCATGTGTGTGTGGCAACCATATATGGGTCGGAAAATTTTCGGTTATATGGAAACGCTAGGCGGCACATGAAGGGCGGCACTTTTCAAAGCCCATTATTTATGACATGCAGCTGGTTCCATTCCGAAAAACAATATCAGTTGCATCCGCCCTGTCTCAAAGTTCGCCGACACTCGAGACAGGTCCTGACAGGTTTCTCGGGAAAACTATAATCTTTAGGGATCAAAGGGACCGCGGATGGACGACTTGAGCGCAGCTGCACTCTTGAAAAGTCGAGGTCTCTAGTCCGAAAGATAACGTCAAGATGTTTGCATGCATGACCACTCCTGTCACGAGTCTCGCTAACACTTTAGACAGGTCTCGACAAGTCAGGATTTCTTAGAAAAACTATAAACTTTAGGGATCAAAGGCGGTGACCGCCGATGGACCACTTGAGTTACAGGACCCATAAAATCTTTTGACCCGATGCATTCCGACTTCCTGTTTTTGTCTCATGTTCCTCGGGCGATCTACGCGTTATCGGAAAACAGAGTTTTCCGAGAGAGAAACGAGAGAGAGGGCCGATTTTTCCCCCGAAGGCCTTTTTAATGATCCGCTCCGCTCAAATCTGACTACACTTTGCATGAACCAGTCAGTCTGTTAACATCGTGGAAGTTTTTTCGTACTCATCAACATGGAGCAAATTTTACATGACCAAGTCGTGCTTTTACGCTCGTTCGAAGATTTTGCTGCGTGGGAGCAACGATGCGTCGAGTTCATCGAAGGGCTGGAAACGCAAAGCCGGATTAAGCGCCCGCGATTATTAATCGGACATCAATAGTCACTAATAGCCCAAATAGCGCGTCTGGAAGGATTGAGGAATTGTGTGCGGAGTCGTTTCGTACACACAGGTGCAGGACATGGTGATCATGAGTTAATCTGGCGAGAGATTGAAACATCGTTCGAGAGTCGGATATTGACCGGTTCCATCATCAATCGCAGCCACATCGAGCCGAGACACTTCCTAAATGACGCTGGCGTCCTAGTGCTTCAACATCTGCAAAATATTATCGGATGGCATAACAGCAAGAAAATCAATACAGTGTTTAATGGTGAATTCGCAAGTGGTGACAAACATGCGAATAAAAGTATCAACACGCGAAACTGCGAACTATTTAGCACAAGCGATTTGAACTAGTGGTATGAACAGCGTGTTATGAAGCCCACTTTAACATTACTCGATGAATTTCAAGAACGTGATAGTGGCTCGGCTCTGCAGAAAATACTTAACCTCACGATAAATGTGAATAAGTATAATCCGATGCGTGCCGGGTGCTCATATCATTGCCGCGGGAAATAATGATGAAGAGGGCTGTGGTTAACGTTAAATCCAAAGATAACGCATGTTTCGCATGGCCAGTTGTCGCTGCTCTATACCCGGCTGAACAACACAATGCTCGTCCATCTTCTCAACCTCATTATTCGACAGTACTGAATCTGAAGGTTATCGAATTTCCGGTGACGATACATCAAATGAAGAAATTTAAAGCTCATAACAATGTATCGATCAACGTCTATACCACCACTACCAAAAAGGACATTGTTCCGATACGAGTCACTCAACACAAGAAGGAAAAGCACATCAATTTGCTGTATATGCAAGATACTGAGGACAACAACGTGGGGCACTTTGTATGGATCAAGAACCTGTCGAGACTCGTGAGAGCGCAACTGACCAAAACGGAGCATAAAAAATACATATGCGATCGGTGTGTAAATTCAACATTATTAATATACAATTATGTATATCCAGTGAGTGAAAAAAATCCCCCCCTTTTTTGCAGGTGTTTGCACTACTTCGGATCAGAGGAAAAATTGCGATTACACGAGGTCGATTGTGGAGTGATAAACGACTGTGCAATTCGACTACCAGATGACACCAATAAGTGGCTTCAGTTCAGCAACTTTAACAGGAAAGAGCGACATCCCTTCATCGTGTATGCTGATTTGGAGTGTGTGCTAGCAAAGACCGATGGGGAGAACTTAGTGAAAGATATGTATCAACACCATGAAGTGTTTAGTATCCGATACTATGTGTGTTGTTCGTATGACGATTCATTATCTTCATATTACTCGCGTCGCAGTGCTGAGTGTGTATCGTGGTTTGTTGAAGACCTACAAAATCTGGCACTGCGGATAAAAGAAACTTTCTGTGATAATGTACCAATGGTACATTTAACACCGAGTGAGTGGGCTAGTTTTCGAGCAGCGACTCAATGTCACATATTTGTGAGAAACCATTTCCGCAAGAAGATGTACGCGTTCGAGATCATTGCCATCTGACTGGTCGCTATAGAGGCCCCGCCCATTCCAACTGCAACTTAAATTATAAACAATCATTTTGCATTCCAGTAGTTTTCCACAATTTATCCGGTTATGATGCACATTTTATAATCAAGGAAGTAGCCACAGTGTTCGAAGGAACAACCAATGTGTGTCCAATCACAAAGGATAAATACATCTCCATCACGAAGCATGTTAAAATTACAGACGATTTAAAACACAAGATCCAATTGCGCTTTATCGACTCATACAAATTCCTCAACACCAGTCGTGACAGATTAGAATCATTCTTGACCGAGGACAAACTGAAAAT
Organism: Ophion ellenae; assembly: GCA_963210295.1. Lineage (NCBI taxonomy): Eukaryota > Metazoa > Arthropoda > Insecta > Hymenoptera > Ichneumonidae > Ophion > Ophion ellenae. The sequence goes on along the minus strand of OY723397.1, from coordinate 13,769,147 downwards.
TTTACACACGCAATTCCCAACTCTCTCGACAGACGATTTCAATTTGCTGACGCGAAAAGGGGTCTTTCCTTATGAATATATTGAGGACGTGACCAAGCTAGACGACACCTGTCTACCACCACGTGACGCATTTTACAGTTCCCTGACAGACGCTACAGTATGTGAGAGCGCGTACGCACATGCTGAAAAAGTTTGGGAGCGGTTGTCCATTCGAACGCTGGGTGACTATAGCCATTTGCATCTGAAGACAGATGTCTTGTTATTAGCCGATATTTTCGAAAACTTTCGAAATACATGCGTTGAGAGCTATGGCCTAGATCCCGCGTATTACTACACATTACCCGGATATACCTGGGATGCAATGTTAGAACACTCGAATCTCAAGTTTGAATTACTAACTGACATCGACATGGTTTTTTTCGTTGAGCGGGGTATACGCAGTAGTCTGAATCAATGCTCAAACCGATATGCACACGCTAATAACAAGTACATGGAGTCGTTTGATCCATCGAAAGCATCATCATACTTGATGTATTTTGATGTTAACAATTTGTATCGATGGACAATGTCCCAGCCCTTGCCATATGCAGATTTTCGATGGGTCAGCGACGTGTCCAATTTCGATCCATCATACATCGCGCAAGACTTACCTATAGGCTACATCCTTGAAGTCGACTTGGAATATCCCCAATCTCTACATGATACGCACAAAGACCTGCCGTTTTGTCCAATACATGAAAAACCGCCGGGTAAGCGGAAAGAAAAGCTGTTAGCAACCGTCTGCGATAAAAAAAAACGGCACATCATACACTACCGGAATTTACAACAGTGCTTACGCCATGGGCTTCGCCGAATGAAAATCCATAGAGTCCTAGAGTTTACACAATCCCCATGGCTGCGTTCGTATATTGAGTTAAATACCCAGTTTCGAACGCTTGCCAAAAACGATTTCGAAAAGAATTTATTTAATTTAATGAATAATGAGGTCTTTGGCAGAACGATGGAGAATGTGCGCAATCGTGTAGATGTAAGGCTTTTAACAAAATGGGAGGGCAGATATGGCGCAGAGGCAATGATTGCGAAGCCAAATTTCCACAGCCGAAGTGTTTTTTCGGAAAACCTCGTTGCCGTGGAATTGCGCAATCTCGAAGTGAAATTCAACAAGCCGATGTATGTGGGTATGTGCATACTCGACATATCCAAAACGTGCTTGTATGGATTTCATCACGAGTGTATGGTACCTCTGTATCGAGATAGATGTAAAGTCCTGTATACCGATACGGATAGTCTCATACATGACATTGAGAGCGATGATATATATATATCGACATGAAGCGCGACATTTCAAAAGGGGGTAGCCGGTTAAGGGGGGTCTGACGGCCCCCACCGAGTTTGATCGAATCGACCCAAAAACCTGAAAGAGGGCTGAAAAACAAAATTTTAGAAATATTTTTTAACCCCCTAAACCCTTATGAAAAAACACCATAATCGCAAAAAATGCGTTTTTTTATGTTTAATTTTTTTTCGAGCTTTCAAATGCATTTTAAAGCGGTTTTAACACAACCAAAATTTTGTTTCAGATGTGTAGACATGCCCTGAATTTTTCCAGATTTTTTCGTAAAGTTAAATCATGTGCAACATAATTTTAATGGCATAAAAACCGTAAAAAATCGTCATTTTTTGTATTTAATGCTATGGTTTTTATTGACGTATTAATGGTAAAAAATCGTGCACCATAGCATAGAAAGCTACTATCTTCCTCTACAAAATGACGCTAATTGGGCTCAATTCGGTCGTCTCTAGCGTCCGAAAATCAAACTTGAATAAATTCCGTTTTTATAATTTGAGCATTTTCAGTTACGAAAATGACACAAAATCATATTTTTCAATTATTTTACTTAATAAAAGTACATTTTGGGGTTTCTGAGGTCGCCGATTACAAATTTGATGTCAAACAGCTAACAAAAAAAAAAAAAATTACACATGTCATCAAATGAAAATGGTATTTGCTATTTCGGTTTTTTCAATAATTAAAAGTCATTGTATTTTAAAAAATCTATTTATTTATAATAATATTACATACATTCATCTAATATATACATTAAACAGACACAAGTAATACATACATTGCAACATGATTGTTATGTTGTTAATCTTCGTCACTGTGTTCTTCAATAACAGGTTCGACATTATCAACGTGAAATAGATTCGTTAGAATTTGAGCTGGGCGGATGATTTTGGACAAATACCGTGCATGACTTAAAAAGTAAATGATTGTTGCAACGTGGGCACAGCAACCAACAGTTCTTAGCCCATTTGCACAATCACATACGTAGTTTTTTATACCGTTATATCCAATACTGTTAGGGTCGTACTGAACGTAACATCTGTATACTTTCTTGTTTATATGTCTTGATTTAACTTCACATTTCAAAATGGTATCGTCCTCCAACAAGTATTGCATATTCAAAAGTCCTTCTTCGGTATACATTTCAGCTAAGTATGAAACAGTTTGCGATAACTGGTACGAGCCAGTGAAAAGGATCTTCAAATCTTGCTCTGTCATTTCCGGAAAGTCTAATACGTCATTTAATGTTAACGGTTTGAAGATCCTTTTCTTCCTATTCCAGTTTTGTTCTTCCACACCTTTCGCTAAAGAATTGTCAACGTCTTTTCTTTTCAACATTTGCTCGGCAATTTGATCTTGTAAATCGGTATCGCAATTCAGTCTTTTTCCAAACTCATTAACCAAAAAATTCGCTACTTTGCGATAAAGCATCGCTGAATCCAACATGTTGTTGTTAAACTGATTATGCAAGAGTTTGAATTTACTACCGATTATACTGTGGACAGCCTCTACCACCCACCTCAATTTCGTAACAAATCGACTTTCGTTTGCTTCATTTGTTGGAAGTTGCTTTCTTTTGCCTTTCAACGCTGGCATCAACACAACGAACCCTTGAGATTCTAACCAATCTTTGACGTCTCTGAACCCCCTGTCAAGTATAAAAACATCCCCTTTTTTGAGGATTGATCTCAAGCCGTTCGGATCACTTAGTACATGTTGTAAGATTTTCGCATCATTCACAATTGCTTCGTACGGTCCGTAAACATCTATTACATATCCATCTGTGGCACAAACTGTGAAGGGTTTACAGAGTGGACACTTTTTCTGACCAGAGAAAGATTTTTTTTGGTAACAATTATTACTACTTTTTTGGTGTCGAAGGTATGAACCATCAGCAATCAAGAGCAGGCGATCTTCAAATCCGTGTAATTTTTTTACGTAAGGCGACGTGTGATTAGCAATTAAATCTTCGCGAGAACATGCCCGAGCTCCGAAACGAAGTGGAAAGACGTCTTTCGCGAATGAATCCAAAACCGATTTGCAATAAGCAGATACTAGTTGTTCAGATTTGATATCGAAAATTGACGCAGTGATTGTGTTGGAATTTCCAGTTCTTAATTTAAAAAGGAATATTAAAAGAGCTTGATTAATACTGCGATTTTGAGAATTTCGCAAAGTGACCAACATGTTTTTTAGAGTCTTGATTTCTGCAACTGTGTATCCAGTTAGCGATTTTATGCGCTCTGCCGATAAATTGTAATCATCTACTCTGTCTAAAATACTGTTGTCGCATTTTTTGGACAGTGCATCCAAAAATAATGCCAACTCTTGAGAACTGATAGTACAAGTATTCGAAAATATTTTCAAGTTTGAAATTTCGTCAACGTACATACGTTCACTGATAAGATGTACAGGACAACAGCGATTGCCTTTTGGAATGAAAATTCGTGAACTTATAAATACCTGTAACCTCGCTTTAAACGGAACAACCGGAGATGTCGTAATTGGAGTAAGACATACGCAACAACATTTGTGAGTCGCGGTAACTCTGTTGAAAGGCATCTCGATCATTTCATAGTCCGGTTCTCTTGGACGAAGAACGTAAGGAGGGTCCTTAGAAGATTGTGATGACTGTCCTGTGGAAGATCCAGACTCCGACCGTGACAATTGTTGCGAAGACTGTTCCGAAGATTGTTCTGTGTCATCTGATACTGTCAAATTGGAGAGTGTTGATGAATGTCTCTCTACAGGATCGACAGAATTTTGTTCGCGATCAACATCTGGCAGAGGTTTTCCTCGGGATTGACGTTTGGCAGAGGATTTTCTTCGGGATTAAAATCCAACTGAAGATTTTCTTCAGGATCAGAATCACTGCTCGTCGATGGTGAAACCGTTCGGGATTTAGCGATTGCGGAACGACACAGATGACATAAAACGTCACCTTTCTCTACTCGTTTACCTAGTAGTTTAGTATATAAGTGTACGTCATCATCTGAAGAAATGGACTTCTGTTTTCCGGTATCATAACGCAACAATCTGTTGCATCTTATGCACCTTTCACCAGCCGTACATTTTCGTTTTTTCGGTGGCATCGCACAGTTTTTCCTAAAGAAAAAAAAACAACATTGTTATTTTTTTTATTATGATTAACAAATTATTATTTTTTTTTTGAAAAAAATGAAAAAAGTAACTGAAACCCGGAATAAAAAAAAAACCATAATTAAAAAAACAAATAGAACAAAAGTAACGAAAATCGAAAGTACATTAAAAATTGTAAATCAAAACAAAAAAAATGTTGAAAACATCGGTAAACAAAACAGAAATAAATTATTGTATTCCAAATCATTTTTTTATTGAAATATCGTTTCGTCTTAGTTTTGTTTTTTTTTTGCTTTTTTTTAATTCTTTTCATGTGAGTGAACTAAACAACAACTTGAAGTTGACGGCCACCTTCTGTACGATTTCAAGTCAACTATGAGGCAAACGATTGTAGATTGAGGTTATGATTATAAATCAATTTTTATGTTGATTGATATTTAAATTGATATTCAAACTCACCTTAGAATACTGCTTCAATCACTTCGTGTTGAGATAGGCAGGTTAAACGATAAATTAAAAAAACGCTGTTAACAAAACAAATAGATTTGTTTAACGGAGCAGAGCGCGTCGCATGACGTGTGTACTGGACGGCGGCTGAACACAGAGAGAAAGAGAGACCGCGTGGAGCGGGGTTCTCGATGCGTCAGTGCGTAGTGGGCATGCGCAGTACCGTGCGGAGGGGCATACGAGCCTAAGGCCCACGTGGGTACGGTGGCCTTAGGCACTCGGGTACGTGGCTTAATAAGGTACAAGTTGGGATTTTCTCCGCCAGGTGACAGTTTAGTCGGGGAATTCCAAATTTTTTTTCTGAATAATACGTAATTTTTTGTTTGTTAATATAACTATTGACAGCTGTTACGATTAAAAATTCGTGTATAAGAATGAATTTATAATCAGCGACCTAAAAAATCCTTATTAATATCGTTCCCATAGCTTTTTTAAAAAATTTCAAAAATTAAAATATTTTTTCTTCGTTTTGACAGCTGTCATGTGACAAAACTAATTTTTGACATCAAATTTGTAATCGGCGACCTCAGAAACCCCAAAATGTACTTTTATTAAGTAAAATAATTGAAAAATATGATTTTGTGTCATTTTCGTAACTGAAAATGCTCAAATTATAAAAACGGAATTTATTCAAGTTTGATTTTCGGACGCTAGAGACGACCGAATTGAGCCCAATTAGCGTCATTTTGTAGAGGAAGATAGTAGCTTTCTATGCTATGGTGCACGATTTTTTACCATTAATACGTCAATAAAAACCATAGCATTAAATACAAAAAATGACGATTTTTTACGGTTTTTATGCCATTAAAATTATGTTGCACATGATTTAACTTTACGAAAAAATCTGGAAAAATTCAGGGCATGTCTACACATCTGAAACAAAATTTTGGTTGTCTTAAAACCGCTTTAAAATGCATTTGAAAGCTCGAAAAAAAATTAAACATAAAAAAAACGCATTTTTTGCGATTATGGTGTTTTCATAAGGGTTTAGGGGGTTAAAAAATATCTCTAAAATTTTGTTTTTCAGCCCTCTTTCAGGTTTTTGGGTCGATTCGATCAAACTCGGTGGGGGCCGTCAGACCCCCCTTAACCGGCTACCCCCTTTGACACGAGCAATGATTCAGCGGACAATAGGTATGGTATACCGCCCGTCAACAAGACGGTACCCGGTCTCATGAAGGACGAATGTAATGGAGCGATTATGACCGAATTTATTGGACTTCGATCGAAAATGTACGCAACACGTGTCGAGGGTAAGAAGGACACGAAAAAAGTTAAAGGCGTCAAGAGTAGCGTTGTGGCGAGGACAATCATGTTTGACCATTATGCTCAATGCTTGAAGGAAAATATTGAAATGGAGCGTAGTCAAACGTGCATTCGATCGAAGCTGCATAAGGTCTACACCATTGGCGAGACGGAAATTGCTCTGAGTCCTCATGACGATAAGCGGTATATCATACCTGGTACCTCTGATACCCTACCATGGGGGCATTATAGAATACAGTCATAAAACGTTTTGTAATTTTTTTCCCACAATCTTGATGTAATATTGGGTACATTTTTGTGAATATCGATGTATAAAACTCGTAAAAGTGATGTATAAAACTCGTAAAAGCGATATTTTGTTTACTCGATGTTCAAATTATGTTTGTTGTATATATTCAATTGTGCAAGAATGGATTTTATTATTTTCCGTAAATAAAGGAACGGATTTGTTATAATCCCATGTGTTTATTCAATCAATCCATCTCCTCACGTTCCATGAAAAAAGAAGGCGCCGGCGAGAAGGGGGAAAGCAAGTCTGCTGTGGAGTCGGTCAGAGGCCTTGGAGGGTTACGGGGACGATCAGCAGGTCAAGAGTCATAAAACATACATATTTTTCCACTTTCTTTATTATCGACTACAAATCGGATTTACTTATCCAACTATTGTGACTATTGTCGAAACCTTACAAATTTACACTTTACAAACATTCGATTACCGCGCTTCTTCAATACCGCTTCAATGGGATAGATATCGGGGTGCTTGATACTGAGAAGCTCTTGTTCGTAGAAACCACCGGCGATCGGTTCATCTTTATAGTCCTTCAAGTGATACGTGACGGAATGAGTTTTTTTCACACGATGGACTGTAAATATTTCCGTTGTCCAGTTTGGGGTGTAACCCTTTTCGAAAACAGTCTTAAATTTGCTGATTCTCACTTTATCACCAACGGCGAATTTCGGCGATCTTTTCATTGGAGTATATTTGAAAACTTGCTGCAATTGCTTCTCATTTTCCGCGTTGACATTTCTCGGATTCATCTTATTGGTGCGGTGTACAGAATCATTGTACTCGGCTACTAGATTATCAAGAATATCGATCCACTTATAATCACCACGAAGACTAAATTGCATCCACATCTTGTTCTTCAATGTACGATTGAAACCCTCGCAAATGGATGCCTTCAAGTTGCTATATGTTGAATACATTTGAATATTGTACTTTATCATGATGGCCTTAAAGTCGCAATTGTAAAATTCTTTTCCCCGATCGACGTGTAAGTTCTGCGGTATGCGTCCCTTAACGAGGATCGACTTCATTGCTGCTGCTGCATCTTTACCACTCTTACTCAGCATTGGCACGGTCCAGGCGAATTTTGAATTTTGTGTTTGGAGTTGTGACGCGCGTATGATGACATATCGACGAGATCAGCTTGCCAGGTCTCGTCCAAGCCACGGATGTCCACATGTCGACGCGGATAGTTTCGTCGAGCAGGCTTATGTAGTTCCAGCACGAGAGCGCCCCTTTTTTCGTTCATTTTCCAGTCCACTCCGTCGTGCGTCCATTTCAGCAATGATGTTTGAATTACGAATCACCAAATCTTGTAGAGTAACTCAAACACATTTCACCAAAACTGAAAATCCCAAACAAACCCAAACACATTTTACCCCAACTGTGAAAATCCCAAACAAACCCAAACAGTTCCAGCGAAACTCAAACATCAAGAATATCTTTGGTTTATCGATGTCGTCGAATATCGGATTATGAATGTCGTCAAAAGTCTCCTGAACGTCTTCAAATCGCTCGCGAATGTCTTTGAAAGTCTCTTAAGCGTCTTGGAAATGCTCATGAATGCCCTCAAACGTATTGTGAATGTCATCAAAAGTCTCTTAAACGTCTTCGAACGTCTCGTGAATGTCTTTGAAGATCTCTTGATCGTGTTCAAACCGCTCCCGAATGTCTATGAAAGTCTGTTCAGCGTCTTCGAAACGCGCATGAATGTCTTCAAACGTATTATGAATGTCGTGGAATGTCTCTAAAACATCGTCGACCCACTCATCGATGTCTTCAAACGTATTATGAATATTGTCAAAGATCTCTTGCATATCTTCGAAAGTCTCTGAACGTCTTCGCACCTCTCGCGAATGTCTATGAAAGTCTCTTGAACGTATTCGAAAGTCACTTGAACGTCTTCAAGACCCTCGTGAATGCCTTTGAAAGTCTCTCAAGCGTCTTCGAACCCCTCATGAATGTCTTCAAGCATATTATGAATATTGTCAAAGATCTCTTGAATGTCTTCGAAAGACTCTGAACGTGTTCGCACCTCTCGCTAATGTCTCTGAAAGTCTCTTGAACGTATTCGAAAGTCTCTCAAACGTCTTCGAAACCCTCGCCAATGCTTTCAAAAGTCTCCCAAGCCTCTTCGAACCCCTCATAAATGTCTTCAAACGTATTATGAATATTGTCAAAGATCTCTTGAATGTCTTCGAAGGTCTGTGAAGGTCGTCGCACCTCTCGTGAATGTCATTGAAAGTCTCTCAAGCGTCTTCAAACCCCTCATGAATGTCTTCAAACATATTATGAGTGTCGTCGAAAGTCTTTTGAACGTCTTCAAACCCCTCGTGCATGTCTTTGAAAGTCTCTAAAACATCGTCGAACCCCTCATCGATGTCTTCGAACGTATTATGAATATTGTCAAAAATCTCTTGAATGTCTTCGAAGGTCTCTGAAGGTCGTCGCACCTCTCATGAATGTCATTGAAAGTCTCTCAAGCGTCTTCAAACCCCTCATGAATGTATTCAAACGTATGAGTGTCGTCGAAAGTCTTTTGAACATCTTCGAACCCCTCGTGAATGTCTTTGAAAGTCTCGCTTAAGCTCCTTCGAACCCCTCATGAATGTCTCCAAACGTATCATGAATGTCGGTGAAAGTCTTTTGAACGTCTCTAAAACGTCGTCGAACCCCTCATCGATGTCTTCAAACGTATTATGAACATTGTCAAAGATCTCTTGAATGTCTTCAAAAGTCTCTGAACGTGTTCACACCTCTCGCGAATGTCTCTGAAAGTCTCTTAAGCGTCTTCGAACCCCTCATGAATGTCTTCAAACGTATTATGAGTGTCGTCGAAAGTCTTTTAAACGTCTTTGAACCCCTCGTCAATGTCTTTGAAAGTCTCTCTTAAGCGTTTTCGAACCCCTCATGAATGTACTCGAATGTATCATGAAAGTCGTCGAAAGTCTCTTGAACGTCTTCGACACTCTCGTGGATGCCTTTGAAAGCCTCTCAAGCGTCTTCGAACCCCTCATCGATGTCTTCAAACGTATTATGAATATTGTCAAAGATCTCTTGAATTTCTTCGAAAGTCTCTCTTAAGCGTCTTCGAACCCAAACAAACCCAAACGTATTATGAATGCTATCGAAATTCTCTCGAACGTCTCCGAACGCCTCGTAAATGTCTTTAAGTCTCTAATACGTCGTCGAACCCCTCATCGATGTTTTCGAAAGTATTATGAATATTGTCAAAGTTCTCTTGAACGTATTCGAAAGTCTCTTGAACGTCTTCGAAACCCTCGTGGATGCCTTTGAAAGGCTCTCAAGTGTCTTCGAACTCCACAAGAATGTCTTCAAACGTATTATGAATGTCGTCAAAAGGCTCTTGAACGGATTCGAAAGTTTCTTGAACGTCTTCAAACCCCTCGTGAATGTCTTTGAAAGTTTCTAAAACATCTTCGAACCCCTCATCGATGTCTTCAAACGTATTATGAATATTGTCAAAGATCTCTTGAATTTCTTCGAAAGTCTCTCTTAAGCGTCTTCGAACCCAAACAAACCCAAACGTATTATGAATGCTATCGAAATTCTCTCGAACGTCTCCGAACGCCTCGTAAATGTCTTTAAGTCTCTAATACGTCGTCGAACCCCTCATCGATGTTTTCGAAAGTATTATGAATATTGTCAAAGTTCTCTTGAACGTATTCGAAAGTCTCTTGAACGTCTTCGAAACCCTCGTGGATGCCTTTGAAAGGCTCTCAAGTGTCTTCGAACTCCACAAGAATGTCTTCAAACGTATTATGAATGTCGTCAAAAGGCTCTTGAACGGATTCGAAAGTTTCTTGAACGTCTTCAAACCCCTCGTGAATGTCTTTGAAAGTTTCTAAAACATCTTCGAACCCCTCATCGATGTCTTCAAACGTATTATGAATATCGTCAAAGATCTCTTGGATGTCTCACGAACATCTTCAAGCGTCTCATGAACGTCGTATAAAGTCTCTTGAAACTCATTGAACCCCTCAAGCATGTCTTCAAACGCCTTATGAATGTTTTCGAACGTTTCTTGAATGGCTTCAAACGTCTTATATATGTATACGCACCCCTCGTGAATGTCTTTGAAAGTCTCTCTTAACCATCTGCGAACCCCTCATGAATGTCTTCAAACGTATTATGAATGTCGTCAAATGTCTCTTGAACGAATTCGAAAGTTTTTTGAACATCTTCCAACCCCCCGTGAATGTCTTTGAAAGTCTCTTAAACGTCTTCGAACCCCTCATCGATGTCTTCAAACATATTATGAATATCGTCACAGATCTTTTGAACGTCTTCGAACCTCTCATGAAAGTCTTTAGACGTTTTCGAAAGTCTCTTGAAGGGCTCACGAACATCTTCAAACGTCTCATGACGTTGTAGAAAGTCTTTTGAAACTCTTTGAACCCCTCATGTCGTCAAACGCTCTATCAATGTTTTCGAACTTCTCTTGAATGTCTTCGAACGTCTTATGGATGTCTTCGGAAGTCTCTGGAACGTCTCACGAACAGTACAATCCAATCAGTGGTGGACTTCAAAAAATAGTATAAAATCATGCCGATGATTCTCATCCACTTCAGTCAACATGGAGCTTATCGTCGATGTGCAGGGCTTCAAGAGACCCGTCAACGAATTTGTCCTGAAGGAGATGTCTATCGTCAAACTCCATGAGAAGAATGCTGAACCGCTGACGCTCGCCTTCGATGCACCATTTGCATGGGACTCTACCGGCCAAGTACAAAATGACAAACAAGTGACTGGAACGCAATTTCCATGGATTATGATGGGATCACAATGGCATACCATACGAGGCAGCTAGGAAGATAATTCGAGAACTCTTGCATGGAGATCCTATCGTCTATGCCAAAGAATTTGAGAAATGCGCATGGCTATCACGATTCACGGATCCTGCGACAAACGTCATCGACTTGGAGACTCTGGACTGTACATCGCTGCAGAAGCTGCCGAAAATCATAAACTCCAAATGTCCCGATCATCCCTTCAACACGAACTGCGCCCATGAGAATGTAAAATCGGTGAAAAGCTGGTTGCGCGTATACGAAGCGTCAGCGAGGGATTTTTTGAATAAATAAAAAACATTTCGATGAAAATATATATGATTTGTATTCTTTATTCTAGGGTGAAAACATCCATGTTTATAATTCGATCAAACATATACATTTTTTTCATAGTCAACACTAAGCGTCGAAAACGATGATAAGACGATTGTGGTGCAAACAGTTCGATGATGGTGTCCCAACGAATTTAGTCTTTTTTTTCTGCCTCAGAGACGATGGAACGCTGTTGTATTCCCCGCAACTGCATGTACCCATTTGCGCGCCAGTTGCAGCATACGCTCGATGATGCGGCCAGCCGTTCGACGATGGTGTTCCAACGAATTTTTTTTCCCCAATCCACCATGTTCAGAGACGACGGAACTCGGAACTGCTGTATTTTCCACCAATATACTGCATGCAGAGTGGACCGTCGCGTGCCACTTGCAGCATACCCTCGAACATTGTCGGATCTTGGTCGAAGGCCTTCACAAGTTGCGCCGGTAAGAAGACAGAGAACTCATTCGCGATGTCTGCGATGTAGCGTTTCCCAAATTTGGTTTGTACGGCCCTTATGTCGGAGATTAGTCGTTCCAACTTAACGGGGAGTTCTGACAGCTTCTTCGTTGGGAGGAATTCCGCCATCCGGCCGACTTTGTTGATACTCGAGAGATCCATTTTCCGCGCACTCTCAAAGTTCTTTTAGATGTTGATAATGCAGTGGAATAGTGCAGTCTAAGCTTGGTCCACAAAAGTATATTCTCCCTCGTAAGCCTCCCACTCAAATTTTGAAGCCTCTTCCCTCTTTTCCAATCGTGAAAAACAGGTTCTAACACGTTCGAAGAACCGTGGAGAATTTTCCCCAGGCATTTTTTCACGATCCCGAAAAACAGTTTCAAACACGTTCGAAGAACCCAAGCCGTGGAGAATTTTCACAGCATTTTTTACACTCCCGTCGTTGAAGTGGGGGGCCATCGATGTGATATTTCATCTGTGGCGTATGCTCCAAGCATGGAAGATATGCGAACACGAAACGGATTCACATCAGATCGATTTTTTCTATTCTCAATTTAATTATTTCTATTTCAATGTACCGTCAGAATTATTATATGTAAAATAATTGTTATTGAACGTATTTATGACATGTCTTGTACGTGAGACTGAAAATTCACTCACACGATGAAAAACGTTCGAGTTGTCAACATTTTGAAATGCAAAAGCGTAACGAAGCATCAATATTACTGCAATGGACCGATTGTTTCAATTTATCATATTTAATTGGTGGGTATACTTACAATGTAAGGCACTGCCACTTCGAAGTATATCAAGTTTTTCGCAAAAGCGTTCCAGTTAATTAGTACACTAAACACGCGCACACACTTATACACTACGGATACACTACGAGCTATTGAAGAAAGAAACTATGTTAAAAATATAATGAAATTATTCTAAACGGCACACTAAAATAATCTCACGTTACTAAATACACAAAAACCATTAATGAACTAAGTAGATGTACCAGTGCGGTTCTAAGCCACTTTTGGGGAATGGGTCAAGGGGGAGGGTCCAGGGGGTGATGTCCGGGGGGGGGGGGGGGGTCGCTGGGCGCGAGTGACGTCACAGAGTGGACTATGTGGGGGGGCATGTGGTCCTTGGAGCGAGTGGCGGGGGAGCCGCCGTCTATAAGTGTTGTGTGTGTGTGTGTCCACCCCGTCTCAAAGCTCGCCGACAGACAGGTCCTGACAGGTTTCTTGGAAAAGCGTGCGTGCATGTGTGTGTGACAACCATATATGGGTCGGTAAATTTTCGGTCATATGGAAACGCTAGGCGCCACATGAAGGGCGGCGCCTTTCGAAGCCCATTATTTATGACATGCAGCTGGTTCCATTCCGAAATACAATATCAATTGCATCTGCCCCGTCTCAAAGCTCACCGACACTCGAGACAAGTCCTGACAGGTTTCTCGGGAAAACAATAATCTTTAGGGATCAAAGGAACCGCGGATGAACCACTTGAGCGCAGCTCTTGAAAAGTCGAGGTCTCCATTCCGAAATATAACGTCAAGATGTTCGCATGTGCGAGTATGTACGCAGTGCACCTGGCCAAGCACCCCCTGGACTTGACGAAAAACGAACTCGAACAGGTTCCAAAGGTCTTGCTCCTAAAATATTGGGGTAAATATGTTGGCTTATTGAGGGATCGTTTGCCAGAACATCATCGAAATGACAGTGAAGTGCATGTATGTGCATATCGTGACATGTACATAACGGCGTTGCTAATTGCGTACAGTTTATCGCCTTTCCGCTAGGTACAGGCACAATTAGTGCATTGAATAAAATATCGAGTCGGGCATATTTTTGTTTACGGTCATTTGCAGATAATAAGAGTTCCCAGGCAAAGAGTAAATACCGTGCGGTACTTCCATGCCGGTTACTCTTACCACTTCGATGGTCGTACATCGACCTATCAATGTGCTCTGAGAGGGGCAAAGCATTACTGCCTCGGCACCGCGGTCGTCCAAGACGATGGAACCGTCGTGGAAAAACATATCCATAGTCACGGCGCCGATGCTTGTGAGGAGGAAAGGCTTGGGATGACGACGGAGAGGCGACGCTTGGCGCGAGAATCGGACACCCCATTGAGGCAGATTTTCGATTTTGTGTGCCTCGACCCAAGGTGCGAGTTGCATACATTCTCGAACACGGCACATTTTGTATAACGCTAATACGATACAATTCCAAATCAACGTACCGAATAATGCAACATCACATTCGTTTCAGATTTGCGATAGCCGCGTTGGAAGTGACCTATGAGTCACTGCGACCAACGCTGAACCGGAAGAGATTGCGGTCTCGGCTAACGATTCCGCAGACTCTCGGCGCGTTGGGGACGGCTCTTGAGCAGTGGGAGCCGTTGAGGGATTCATATCGAGGCTCTACCGTATCATTCCGCGGGAAAGTCGCGCTTTTCATCGCGGCCGATTTCATTCTCTCCGAGACGTTGAAAAAAAGTGAAAAGGAAAGAAAAAGACACACTGTATTGATATATTTTAGTTATATATCTATATAACTAAACTATATCAATACAGTGTGATTCTTTTTTTTCACTGTGGCATACCAAACCGATCATTTTGAAAAAATTATATTATCTCACAAGGTGCCCAAAGATTATATGAAAATAAATTCGTTATTGTACCCCAAGTGGATTATAGTAAAAATAAATAAAACAAGGAACATTATTTTGTTTTCAAATTTTAATCTTTCGCAAGATGTTCTATAATTTTATTTCGTAACACGTTTGATTGGAACAAGTACAAAAAAAAATCGAATCGATGCACTGAACCGTTTCCGGAATGTTTTATCTTTTTGAAAAATTCATTTTTCTAAAACCATTGCGTTGACGGGGATGACATTTTCAGAAAGTTTTTTTTTTTTTATACCTCAGAATATACTCCAAATTCCGCTGGAAAAAATGCGAGGGCAATTTTTCCCTACTTACCCGGCTATGGCCTTTTATCCCCGTCGCCGCAATGGTTTTAGAAAAATGATTTTTTTTTAAATATAAAAAATTCCGGAATCGGTTCAGTGGATTGATTTGATTTTTTTGGTACTTGTTCCAGTCAAACGTGTTACGAAGTAAAATTATAGATCATCTTGCGAAAGATTAAGATTTGAAAAAAACGTAATGTTCCATGTTTTATTATTTTTTACTATAATCCACTTGGTGTACAATAACGACATTTTTTTCCATATAATCTTTGGGCACCTTGTTAGATTACATAATTTTTTTCAAAATGATCGGTTTCGTACGCCTCAGTGAAAAAAAAAGAAACACTTTATTGATATTTTTTAGTTATATAGATATATAACTAAAATATATCAATTTATTTAACTAACTTTAGATAACTAAAATATATCACTTTATTGATATATTTTAGTTATATAGATATATAACTAAAATATATCAATAAATTCTGATATGTGACTAAATGATCGGTTTGGTACGCCACAGTGAACAAAAAAGGAACACACTTTATTGATATATTTTTTTTATATAGATATATAACGAAAATATATCAATAAAGTGTGTTTCTTTTTTTTCACTGTGGCGTACCAAACCGGTCATTTTGAAAAAATTATATAATCTAATAAGGTGCCCAAAGATTATATGAAAACAAATTCGTTATTGTACCACAAGTGGATTATATTTTTAAAAAATAAAAGAAGGAAAATAATTTTTGAAAACCTTAATCTTTCGCAAGATGTTCTATAATTTTATTTCGTGACATCTTTCAATGGAACAAGTACCAAAAAAAATCAAATCGATCCACTGAACCGTTTCCGGAATTTTTGTTATATTAAAAAAAAATCATTACTAAAACCATTGCGTTGACGGGGATGACATTTTCAGAAAATTTGTTTTTTTTATACCTCAGAATATACTCCAAATTTCGCTGGAAAAAATGCGAGGGCGATTTGTTCCTACTTACCCGGCTATGGCCTTTGTTACTCGGCGGACAGCGCTTTAAATCACTGTGCAATACTTACCCCAAAAAATGTATTTAAATATAAATGCACCAATATGTACAGGAACATTAATAATATTAATTAGTTGTAAAGACATGTACACTTGAATGACTGCGAATATGTGAAAACAATGCATTTAACATGTGATAAATAATGTGATGTGATAAAAAGTAATCGAATATATAATATTTGTCAATTGTCACAGAACTGCAAATAGTTATACAGATGTTTATATGAACAGTTATTAATGTAGGATGTGAATCGTGGCATAAAAAAATCTGAAACGGCTGTGCATTCTTTTAAAGAGTTAAATAAATAAAACCACAAGTATTGACAAAAATTCGACAATGATCCTTTTATTTATAATCCGTTCCTTCGCTTCATTATTTACTGTACTGATCCGAGCCAAGTTACTACGTTACTTGACAACATGAAAAAAATCCTTTTTTTTCATGATTCTATCAACGAAGATGCTTTTTCGTTGTTTGCCTGGAACGGAAATTCATCTTATAATAATATTCGTCCTATAATACTTTAAAATAAAATTTATTTGAGGCATTTTCAAAGCTGTCTCTTACCTTAGGTTAAAAAATTAACATATTTCGTTTTATACTGCTGAGTTTATGACTTTTAAAAAATAAGACCCACCTTTCGAGACCCATTAGATCATACAAGAAAAAAAAATCCAAGAAGATTGTATTAGTCAATAAGTTTCTTGAGGTAACGCTGTCGAGTTTTTTTTTTCATCATTTCAATTCATTTTGCAATAATAAAGGTTCCAATTTCTCAAATGAAAAATCGCTATTTTGTCTTCTAGGTGTGACTAAAAATTGAAAACAAAAAAAAATAAATATAAAAACTCGACAGCGTTACCTCAAGAAACTTATTAACTAATACAATCTTCTCGGGATTTTTTTCGGATGATCCAGTGGTGAGTTATGCAATTCACCGCAATGTAACTTTTGTTTGGGGCGTCTGAGAAGATTTGCTGTCACTGGCTCATTTCTGCACAATTATTAACGAAAATTTCACAGAATATTCTTCAAATGTCCTTTTATTTTATACTAATTATATAAATAAATATATATAAACAGTGTCGTCAACAAAAAATATCGAAAACATGCTTTTTTGTAGTAAATTATCCTTACTCCCCCCCCCCCCCCCCTTAATGATTCTGCGCTTTTCAACACAGCGTATTCATGTTATACGATGATTCAATTTTTTCATATATAGTAGACGATATGTCACACATTAATGAAAAATAAATATATCCGACATGCACTGTTCTTTGGCATTAAGTATTTGAACAACATGGATAATAATAATGCGGACGTTTCAATCTGTAATGAAAGGAATCGTTTCATGATATTAATTTCTTGTAAATGCATATGATTTTTTCATCGATATTTTTGATGATTAAAAAGTTGATTATAAAATGTAGACTTTGCACAATGATTTTGAAGAATAAATCAAGAGCCACAAGAAATGAAATTCAGAACAAAATTAAACATCCTCTTGAAGCACATAATCCTATATTCAACGGCAACGAAAATCTATCCAACTGTACGAGGCTACCAGTTTTTCTTTCACACGATTATTATATGAGTTTTCAGTTCTCTTAGTATTGCTTATCGTTATTCTCAAGTACTCAAAAATGACGCTTTTTTCCGCGAATTATGGAAGAATTAAAATTTTAGGAGACTACATATATGTTCGTGGCATTATTAAAGAATAAAGCTATAGAAAAATGCCACTCGTGAAATTTCTATTCAAAATCCGTCGATAAACTAGAGAACTGACAGAGCGGGTAGTCGGTACATGTGAAAACATTTTGGTTGTATATTTCTCGTTCCCGGGTATGGGTGATTCGAAAAAAGTACAGCCGCTAGGAAATGTAAGTTGAGCACGCTACGCGTGGCGAGTTGAGACACGGTGCGAGTTAACACGGTAGCACAAAATGCCCGGCCCGAATCTGAAGAGCGGGGATACGCGAGCGTCGGGGAAATGGCAGGCTGCTACGGTGTCCACTTGGGTCTGTGTAGAGTTGCCCGCTTTGGCAAGTTGACCAGACGGCGAGTTGAACTGGCGACTTGACACGGTGGCGATTTGCACGGTGCAGAGTTGACACCCTGCCTTCCTCCCTCACGTCTGCTGTCCTACGCGCCAAGCTACACAGGTCTTCTTCGCATGCCATTGCTCACGTCCTCACTCTACGTATGCCTACGTATGCCTACGGATACGCTCATGCCTCACCTCACTCTACGTATGCCTGCTGGATCACGCATGCGATCGATACCGCACGGCCCCTGCCCTTCGTTGTACTCGCCGGTCCACGAGTTTCAACTACGCACGTAAGCATATTTTCTGACTGCCGCACAACGGGAAGTGATTTTTCCAACTTACTCTTTACCATTCGCCATCCTTCTCTCGACAGTCGGTAATGCAGCACAGTTATATGCCAGCCACATGTTACAAGTGTAGAAAAACGATCGTGCGGGAGTCGGTGAGCCGTCAATGTTGTCTACGCTCGTACCACCCGGGCGGCGAAAGAGATTTTGCAAAGTATATTTCTATTAATTCTTGCTGCAAAGCCACGATCAGTATTATGGCGTACTCGTCACTTGATATGGTCATTAAAATGCTCCAAGAACAGTCAGCGTCACTTGATATAGTCATTCAAATGATCCAAGAACAGCGCACGGCCATCGCAAAAATGCATGATACTTTCAGCTTGCTTCCCAAGCTCATACCGTCATCGATCACTCAACTCTAATTCAAGCTCTTCAACTCGAAAATCAAAAAATTAATCAACAGATTGCCGAACTAAAATTGAAGCTCGCTACCCATCTGGTGCCCTCGAGCGAAATATAGTTGCTGGCCTTCCTCATGGACCTTCCGAAGATCTCGAACTCCTGGTGGTTAAAGTTCGTACTGCTCTTGGTCTTCCGGACCTACATAATCACATCTTAGCAGTACGACCGATTTAACATAAAGCGAACTCGTAGAACATCCCCCACCGTCAACTAACGCGTCCTCCTCACCGAGCTCATTCTCCCGGATCGTCACGCTATCATCGTCGCATGTTCGTGACGTCTTAATCCGGGCCAAGCGTGCGAAACGTACTCTTGCCGCCCAGGTAATCTTTGGTGAGAATGCTCGTGGCACCATTTACATTAAGACGGAAAATCGCTTTAGGATTTTCAAAAAATCGATTTTTTTAGATATTTTGAAAGTATGATACCCAAAGATCATACTGGCCAAAGGAAATCTCGAAATATCGAATATTTGCGGAATTATCGCATATAGTTAGAGCGCGGGGACAGCATGCGATCAAGTAGCGAGTCGGGCGCTCGGACCGTTAGAGGCGGAGCAACCCTTGCTTCACAATACTTCCTTATTTACCTTTTGTATGGCCAGGCAGATGCTTCGAGGAATCTTTTGAAACGACACGCCACTCCTTTTCATGCGAACGACATTAGATTTATATATATATATATATATATATATATATATATATTGTAATGAGGTCCTCTATATTTTTTCCTTGGTCGTTCTTCTCCCTATTTTCTTCCAACGATCAATACTACTGACGCATATGTGTAAGTGGCCTTTCACCAAATTTATAGCGTCCGTGTACCTACATTCTGAATATCACGCATGACTTTCGACACTCTTGGGAAACTTATGACGAAAGCCCTCCGTGATCTTCATGAGCGACACTTTCACGTCCGGCCAGTCATATTAGGAACGCTTTGACTTTTCATTCGGCAATATGCTTTCTCAAACTCTGATGAAACCGATGGCCAACGTTTCTAACATCACGTAGGCCCTTCCTCCCACCATTTCGATTTTCCCAAACTCCATCACTATAAATTACCGTCGTTCTAAGCTAAGTTAGTCAGTAAGTCTCCGAATACTGTACAACACTGAATCTCTGTCCATCAATTACCTGAATAAATTCGTCTCAAGTAGCTCAATCCGTGTTAACCGAGTTATTCCGTCCTACAACCGAGTTCTGGAGCGAGTCAGCCACTCCTTTCCTCAAAAATTATAATAAAAGTGTCCATCCCGACATCACAATTGGTGCTAAGTGTGGGGTACGCTGACTAATCAACGCTGGGAACATAGGACCGATTGACGACACTCCGAGTCTACGAGGGACGACGTTTGAAACTGGATCTACGAAAGGAATCGGTGAGTAAAGACTCATTTACTCATTATCGCGAGCCGCAAATTATAACTACCGATTCCGAAACTGACTCAGTAGATCAAACCGAAATGTCGTTGTCTAACGTAAACGCAGCCATCAAAACGGCGTTCAGCCGAATAAAAGACTCAGATTCACAAACCGAAATGGAAGATAACGCTTCGCGCATTACGCACGCGTTACCGGAAGATTCTTTTGAAGAGCTAACACCGAAGGAAGCGCTGGAACTAATCCGTGAATTCGATGGTAAATCTCTGGGGGTCGAAACTTTCATTACGTCAATTGAAGATGTAAGACCACAAGTGAGCCGATCAGATTACCTTCGTCGATTAATAATCACAAAAAAAATTATCGGAGACGCGGCAAGAGAAATTCAAGAGTACGAGACAAACACGTACGAACAGCTCTATGAATGCTTACGGATCCTCTTCGGAAACTTGCAACCGGTCAGCGTTTGGAGAGACAAAAGATCGCGAATGTTTCAACAAAAAAACGAAAGTGTTTCGAGATTTACGAATAGATTTTTAGAAGTACAAAATCAACTCCTTTCCGTATTAGCTAATTCAACTCCAGACGAAACACAAAGACGATTCATTGTGGAATACGAACGCCAACAAGGGCTCGACCAATATCTGTTAGGGTTAAAAAAAGAGATTTCCACTGAAGTACGGGCTCAAAAACCGGAGAACATTCGAATGGCAATAGCTCGGGCACAAGCGGCAGAAGCCTACGACTACACAAGAGAGATGATGACGCGCAACATAAACATTACTGAAAAAAATACAGGTAGCTCAGAAATCCGCAAGCCGCCCCATCATAAATCTTTCGGGACTCCCTCAGCGGCACCGTTCTCTTCGATAATATGCCGATATTGCAATCGCATGGGTCACTCCGAACGTGACTGCCGTAAGAAAGCATACGACTCACAAAACCCCAACAGAAACGTACCACAACAATCGGGTTTTCACAACAGGCAGTCTCACAATCACCGACCAACGCGAACAACAGTGAATTATATACCGGAAGGAGAAGCAATCACTACGACACAAGAAAACATCCCCCGAGTCAATGCCATCGGATCCCCTAAACGAGTGGTCAAACTTCCCACACGAACAGCTAGCAGAATAGGCTGTTTTCTTCTCGATACCGGATCAGCCATAAATCTCATAAAAATCAACATGTTAACGGAAGGATCGCAGATAAATCGGAACATTAAAACACCGTTCTCCATGGGCAATGAACAACATGAATCCTTATTTGCTGCTAAACAGGAATTTCAAGGAAAGATTCACATCTTTCACGTCGTTCCCAATGACTTCCCATTAGACGAGGATGGGTTGATCGGTATTCCGTTCATGGAAAAGTACCAAACAAAAATCGGTATCGGAAGAGAAAATTACTTAATGTTCGACGATCAACGATTTGAATTCGAGAAAGTTTCTGTCACCATCCCGCCACGAACGATCTATTTTATTACGGTTCGTACGAATATTGAAAACGGAACAGCCATCACGGACGAGAACAATCCAGGAGCAATAGTGCCTTGCATCTTCGAAGCCAAGGATTACGAAACCCGAGTGCCATTTTTGAATGACTCGGAAGAACCGATGACGGTTACAATTGACCAGCTACAGGGCATTCCTTTCTGTGAAGCCGCCCGTTCGCCTGAGGAGGAGCGCCAAGACGCACCGAAGGATGTAGCTCGTGTCAATGCTATAGAGATTACGAATACTGCCGAACGTATTCACACATTAAAAGAAAACGTTCGACTCGAGCACGTCCCACCAGATCAAGCAGAAAAGGTTTGGGACATCGTCTCCAGCTTTCCAGATGTATTTGCCCTACCTGGTGATCCACTCCCAGGCACAAAAATGGTCAAGCATCGGATCATCACGAGTGATGATACACCCGTGAACACCAAACAATACAGGTACCCGCCGGTTCACAAGGAAGAAATCGACAGGCAGGTAAACGAAATGCTGGAGAAAGAATTAATAGAGCCGAGTGACTCACCATACAACTCGCCTATTTGGGTGGTACCTAAGAAATCGGATGCATCAGGAAAACAGAAGTGGAGGATCGTTATTGATTTTCGGAAATTGAACGAAAAAACGACACACGACGCCTATCCTCTCCCATGCATCGACGAAATTTTGGATCAATTAGGTCGAGCAAAATATTTTACCGCATTCGATCTAGCGTCGGGATTTCATCAAATCCCAATGGACGAACGAGACAAGCAGAAGACAGCGTTTTCCACACCATCAGGTCACTATCATTACAACAGAATGCCGTTTGGATTGAAGAACGCACCCGCGACATTCCAACGCATGATGAATAACGCGTTGAGGGGATTGATCGGAAATACATGCTTCGTTTACTTGGACGACATTATTATTTACGGACAAACCCTCGACGAACACAATAAGAAATTAATTGACGTGCTGACCCGTCTTCGCGAGTCAGACTTGAAGTTGCAGCCCGACAAGTGCGAATTTCTACGGCCAGAATTGGAATTTTTGGGCCATGTAATCTCGGAAGAAGGCGTAAAACCCAATCCAAAGAAAACAGAAGCAGTACAGAATTTTCCAAGGCCAAGTGACCAGAAGCAGATTAAACAGTTCTTAGGACTCGCTGGATATTACCGAAAATTCATAAAAGATTTCAGAAAATTAGCGAAACCACTTACAGAACTCCTGAAGAAGGATACACCATGGTCTTGGACAGACAAACAAGAACAATCATTCAGCCTATTACGAACAGCGCTGACGACATCTCCGGTCCTCCAATATCCGGATTTCGAGGGATCTTTCGTGCTCACAACCGACGCGAGCAACCACGCCATAGGTGCAGTGCTATCGCAGGGACCCATCGGCAAAGATCGTCCCATCGCTTACGCATCACGCACTCTTAATAAAGCCGAACAACGATATTCGACGACGGAAAAAGAGATGTTGGCAATAGTCTGGGCTGTCAAGCACTTCCGCCAATATCTGTTTGGAAAGGAATTTCAAATTATTACGGATCACAAGCCGCTAATCTGGATCCTCAAAACCTCGAATCCTCCAACGAATATTCGCCTAATGAGGCTCCGGTTAAAACTAGAGGAATACGAGTACGAGGCCGTTTATAAAAAAGGAACGCTGAATACAAACGCTGACGCCCTATCACGGATATACCCCGTAACTACCCGTCAAGGAAAGCACAACGGCGCTCCGAAGGAGGGGGCCGAAAAGCAAGAAGTATCAGATATCGTCATCGAAGAAGAAAGCGACAACGCGGCAGACACCGAAAACACAGTGGAAAAAGAAAATGATCGAGAAGAAATGGAAAATGAAAATTTTCCCCTTTACATAGAGTTCGAACTATCGAAAGAAAGTCCACAGGTTCCTGAAATTTTGGAGGAAGCACCACCCAGGAACGCACCGCGGATCAAAATAACCGACCAACTTGAAAACAGTGAAGATGAACTGTACCTCGATTTCGCAAGAGATGAAATCGAGTGGTATAACGTGTTAGCCGAAAAACTGTCGGTTACCAATGAACCTACCAAGATTTATTTAGGTTGCAAATACCTGAATGAAAATCCAGTTACAAAAATGAGAATTAAGCAGATGATCTCGTTTATTTGGTCAAGGAAAACAGAACGACCCTTTCTTTATCTTTACGACATGGAACTGTACGAGCCAGGTACAGAAGAGGAACGGATAGACATCATGAAGCAATACCACGGGACAAGCGCCACAGGTCATTTCGGAGTAGCAAAGACCCTCGATCGGGTGAAGGCTGTTGCTACCTGGCCCAATCTGCAAAGAGACATCGAAGATTACATCCGTAGATGCGACACGTGCCAGAGGGTGAAGCTCGTGCGAACACAACCACGAGCAGAAGCAATAATTACTGACACACCGGAGAAACCCAACGAAAAAATTGCATTGGACCTTGTAGGCCCACTACCTGAAACGTACGAAGGTCATAAGTACATTCTTTCTGTACAAGACCAGCTCACAAAATACATTACACTGATCCCATTAAAATCACAGGATGCCCAATCAACAGTGACAGCACTGGTTGAAAACTTTATTTACATTCACGGAGCTCCGAAAATCATCTTAACCGATGGCGGACGAAACTTCATCAGCCAAACGTTCAAGCATTTAGAAAAGCTCTTTAAGATCTCCCACATGACAACGACAACGTTTCATCCTCAGAGTAATGGGAGTCTCGAGCGAGCACACGGACCGATAAAAGAACAAATTAAAGCATTGATATACGACCATCAAGAAGATTGGGACAAGAAATTAAAGTTCGTCTCTATGGCTTATAACACAGCCAAACACGAAGGGACAGGACTAACTCCATTCGAAATGCAGTTCGGAAGAAAACCCAATATTCCAAATAATTTGCCAGCTCAAAGGACTAATACGACGATTGACGAATACTTCGAAGGAATACGTGCGGATCACGAACGCATCGTCAAACGAGGACGCGATAATTTGATCGCAGCTAAAGAAAGATACAAGGCAGTCCAGGATGCTCACATACATCGCACTATACCCGTCTTCGCAAAAGGCGACGAGGTCCTCGTTGCTCAAGAGCGAGACAAGACACCCCTTGCCCCGAAGTGGGAAGGACCAGCCATTATTTTGGAACAAACATCAGACGTCAACTACGAGATCTTGCTTAAAAATAGAAGAAAATTAATCCACGTTAATAAATTAAAACCTTACCATAGAAACTAATCAAAAATTCTGTGCAGGCATTATGATTGCTGTTACTTCTTCCTCTCCTTGTAACGTGTGTTACATCCGAAGAATTAAGGGTGGAACCACTCGAAGGCACCGTATATATGGAAAACCTGGGAAGTGCCGTAATCTACCATCAAACCTGGACAGTAGTCAACTACGTCGACATCACCGAAATAAATCTGCACCGAGATGAGCTGCATATGGCTTCGATATCCCTGTCAAGAATTTGCAATGGAACCGACAAAAAGGACTTCCGCCGAATCTGCATCAATCGAAATCTTTCGACAGAGGTTGAATAGAATAGAATCAAGAAGATCTAGACTACTGAACATAATTGATTATAGACCTCGTCTCAAAAGAGGTGTTTCCAATTTTATCGGCGAGATTAGTAAAATTTTGTTTGGAACTTTATGGAATTCTGATGCTAAATATTTTAACGATGAGATTGATAACCTTCATACTGACAATAAAAAAATGAGTACTTTAATTCAAAACCAAACCGTGATAGCTAAAGGCAGGACATCAACTCTTACCAAAGCATTTAAAGGTACTTGCTCTCCATGTATCAACGTGTACAATAATTGTTTTCGTCAAAACAACGAACATGTAGACTACAATGTTAATTACGATAAGGTAATTGTGAAACCAACAGGTCGTCGGCGATCCACCAGCCTCAAGGCTTAAAAGAAAATTCATCTTGTTTTATGAATTTTCTTAAATAAGGGGGGAGGTGTAATGAGGTCCTCTATTTTTTTTCCTTGGTCGTTCTTCTCCCTATTTTCTTCCAACGATCAATACTACTGACGCATATGTGTAAGTGGCCTTTCACCAAATTTATAGCGTCCGTGTACCTACATTCTGAATATCACGCATGACTTTCGACACTCTTGGGAAACTTATGACGAAAGCCCTCCGTGATCTTCATGAGCGACACTTTCACGTCCGGCCAGTCATATTAGGAACGCTTTGACTTTTCATTCGGCAATATGCTTTCTCAAACTCTGATGAAACCGATGGCCAACGTTTCTAACATCACGTAGGCCCTTCCTCCCACCATTTCGATTTTCCCAAACTCCATCACTATAAATTACCGTCGTTCTAAGCTAAGTTAGTCAGTAAGTCTCCGAATACTGTACAACACTGAATCTCTGTCCATCAATTACCTGAATAAATTCGTCTCAAGTAGCTCAATCCGTGTTAACCGAGTTATTCCGTCCTACAACCGAGTTCTGGAGCGAGTCAGCCACTCCTTTCCTCAAAAATTATAATAAAAGTGTCCATCCCGACATCACAATATATATATATATATATATATATATATATATATATATATATATATATATATAAAATTCAATCGTTCACGTCAAACTTTCGAGCTAAACTGACTCTATTGCTTGGGCAACGTTCCGTTTCGCATACCTACAGTTTCACGCTATATATATATATATATATATATATATATATATATATATATATATATATATATATATATATAGCGCCCAAGCACTGAGAACTTGCTTGAAGCACTGAAGAACGTTGCCCAAGCAATAGAGTCAGTTTAGCTCGAAAGTTTGACGTGAACGATTGAATTTTCAAAACTAAAATGCCGAACTATCCGAAAGGAACCTGAGGTAATATAGCTCGGAAATGTGTAAAAAATGATTTCAAGGAAATCCATTCGCTGATGCGAGCGGGGAGAGTTTCGGGCCGAGTACAAGTGACGGTGTAAGTGTGTCACGTCCCGTAACATTTTTTTTGTTTAATATAAATATAATTATTTTCCTACTACTCTGTGCCTCGTGTCTCTGTGCGCTGTCCGGTGCGAAACGCCGACAGTAGGACCGGATGTACCCGATCGGATTCCGTTGATCGAGCATCGCCAGATCCGCAGGGTTCGACCGTGGGACTCCGGGAGCAAACAAGTTTCCGTGGACGTTGCCAAAAACCCGACCACGCTAATAGCGACCGAGCTAACGTCGGTCCGGTGGCGGTACGTATGATCAGTTCCGATTTGTCCACGGTTCGCTCCTGGAGTCGGAGAAAAATCCTAGTGACAGCAGTCCTCGCGGCGGTGTAATAAGTCCAGGCCTTCGACCCGGCGGACCCGCACAGAGACGTCAGTCCTTACTAGTAACATCGCAGTAGCAACGGAGCTCGCGGCGGTGTGACCAGTCCAGGCTAGCAACCAGGCGGACCCGCACAGAGGCGTCAGTCTTCTGTTTACTATTTATTTCAACTTCCATATTTCATCACCAAAATAAACTTCGAATCAGTGATAAAGGCGCGGGGCCTACGTTAAAATCCCGATCAAAATAGAGGACCCATAAGTTGAACGTGCGGTGTGCGGGAGAGAAACGCGGGGAGAATTGTCCCCGCGGAAGAGTGTGCTAGACCGAGAGTGAGAGAGCGACGCGGGGGAAACTGTCCCCGCATAAAGACGTGATTAACCACGGAACTTTGTAAGTAGAATTAACGTAATATAATAAAATATCATTTATAACCATTTACCCCTAGGTAGCATTCGTTAGAATTTGTTTCCCCACTCCCATTTCCACAGGAGAGTTTGCCGGGCCCGTATGGGACGTGCGGCTATCCCTTCTACTTTAAAGAAATTATATTGAAGAACCCAAAGGTAAAATAAAATCGTCCCTTTTGGACGTAACAAGTGCAAGTGCTCAAAAACTAAAGTCTGCGTGCACAGAGGATAACCGTACAAATCCTTTGCACGCATATAGAATGATTGAGTTTCTAACAGTTTTTACGGCTCTATCAGACATTTTAATTTGTTCTGTATGCAAGCAAACGATACATTTTACAGAGTCAGAGCATAGAGCCCTGGGTTTCAAAATTGTCGTTATGTGTCGGTGCGGTAATCGAGAAATTCATTCTGGACCTTTGATTTATACTGGTTACGAAATTAATCGAAGGCTTATGTTAGTCATGAGCCTTTTGGGGGTCGCGAGACAAGGAAGCAATACCTCTTGCAATTTCATGTACCTGTGCACTGGACTGAATCAAAGTAGCTACACTAAAATCATCGAACATATTTATGGAGCTGCTAAGTCGTCATTCGATTTTTCATCACAGAATGCTGTTGAAGAGAGGTGAAGAAAAATGTCGAGCATGAAAGAGCAGAAAAAATTCTCAAAGTCTTTGTTGACGGTACATGGAAAAAGCGTGGGTTCAAATCACAGTACGGTGTTACCACGCTCATCGACTACTACTTTGGTAAAGTGATCGATTTGGTTGTGAAAAGCAGTTACTGCCAGGGCTGTACGTTCTGGAAAAATAAGACTCATACTAAAGAATATGAGGAATGGTTCGAAGATCACGAAGAAAATTGCATGAAGAATCACGAGGGCTCCGCGGGAAAAATGGGAGTTGATTCTACGAAAGAAATGTTTTCGAGATCGGAAGAGAAATTCGGCGTAAAGTGTGGCAATTATATAGGTTATGGGGATTCAAAAACTTTCAAGGCCATACTAGAACTAAATCCTTATGGTGACGAGTCGATTTCATTGAAAGTGAATGCATTGGCCACGTAGAGAAGAGAATGGGCATCAGACTCCGAAACGTGAGAAAAGAAAAAAAACTTTCCGGAAGAGGCAAGTTAACGGATAAAGTTGTGGAAAAAGTCACAAAATATTATGGTTTGAGCATTCAAAGGAATGTAAATAGTGTTGAAAATATGAAAAAAGAGACTATGGCTACTTTTTATCATATGTTTTTAACAAAGGAAGAGCCGAATCACTAAAACTGCCTGACTGGACCCGAAAGCTGGTGCAAATGGCAGAAAGCAATCGCCTTAAATAAAAATCAAAAATTGACAGATCTTTCACCGTTACTTGACGATTATGAATGCGTTGGACATAATCATTGGCACCAACTGCAGAGTTTTCACCGAAACCTCTGATGAGGCGTGAATTGTACGACAGAACCGGATGCATCTTTCTAAGACAAAAGAAGCTCGTACAACCCGGAAACAACAGCTAGCGGAGGAAAATCAGTTTTTCGAGGAAGATTAATCGGTAAATCACTACAACTGATAGTTTTCACATGTTGACACTTCAAACGCGATTATCTGGAAACTACTTTTTCAACAACGCTCGTGTTGTAGCTCAAAAAGTTATCGACTGATTTGAATGAAATTTTGGGAGGTTTCTCTCAGTAATATTATCGGAAGGAACTACCTAAAGTATGAAAGGTAGCGTGGAAATAAATAATTCTTTTGGGGTCAAATATGTCGAAAAAATGGTCGTAAATTCGAACTTTGGAGTAAAAAGGCTGCCAAATTTTCAATTCAATTTGTTCAACATTTTTTAGTTATATTATTCCCCTTAATATGTCAGTAAACGAATGACACTTAACAAATCTTTTTCAGATCAACAGAAAAAGAGTGACAACTGCAGCAGTTTTCGATGTCGCGGAAAACAGAAATCCGAAGGCCCTCAATAACGCCGCCATTTTGTTAGTCATCGTAAAAAAAAAAATCAACTTGACAGTTATAATAAACCCATGCCCAAATTTGAAAATGAGCACATTATTTTATGCCCGCTAAAAAAATCCCGAAAAATACCAATTTTTCACGCTCCTAAAGGGATTTCTCGCCTTAACGAGCTATTACACACTGATCAATATAAACTCTTCCGTACCACCAAGGAGCGGACCCGCACTGCCCAATACAAGCATGCATGGTTCAAAGACGATCACATTTGCGTCCGCAAGGCCGACGGTCCACCCTTAATTACTATTGCCTCAACCGACGACCTGGCAAAACTTGTTTGACTCGCAGCACAGAGGCCTTCCACCACTTGGTCCAAGCTACCCCTCTCATCTTTGTCACCGTCCAGTTCGCACCTTATGGTCGCCCATTTCAACGCTAATTCCCTCCTCGCTCACATTGACCAAATTAGAATCTTTTGCGTGGATTTTTTTTTTCATATAATTTCTGTTTCCAAAACCTGGCTTAACTCGCACATTCCCGATTAACTGATTACCATTCCGGATTATTTCATCATTCGTAACGACCGCGAAAATCGTCTGAGTGGTGGACTAGCTTGTTACGTCCACACCACACTCGTAGCCAAGGTACTTGATAACTCTCCCTCTGATTTCTCTAATTCACCCGAATTTCTACTATTAGAGCTTTCTACTCAAACCGGTCATTCCATCCTCCTCTTTGCGTTCATCTATCGTCGGCCGAAAGGACTATTATTCAAGGACTTTTTAACATTTTTTGCTAGATTTAGCTATGCGTACTTAAATGTTATTGTAACTGGTGACCTAAATTGTAATCTTCTAGCTAATAATTTCGAAGCTACTGCGCTCAGGGATATCCCTTACTCGCACTTATTATTTATTGTACCCTCAGCTGCCACTTCCCACACCTCGTACTGCGATTCCTTGCTAGACGTTTTCATACTGGATTCAGATGTTGAACTCTTATCTTTCCACAAATATTCTACTCCCTTTATTGCTGGCCACCATCTCCTTGCATTCACTTACAATCTCCCCGGTGAGTAGCGACATCGCCATGCCGAAGCGCTCATAGACCAATGTCGACGTGGGCACGGACAAGTCAATTGGAAGTGGTGCCAGTAATCGTACGCATGAGGATCCGACCAATGATCCTGATTGGTACCATGGGGGCTAGTTGGCCCGCCGTCCTACGGGCCGGTCACTAGCCGATTGTAGTTGGTTCCGTGGTGGCAGTGGTAGGGCCGCATGCTGGTCAGGGCAGCTACGTGTACCCGACGGGTGAGCTACGTTTTTATTAGCTCGGGCAGCAACCTGCAGAGTTGTTAGAGTGTTGGAAAGTCACTCGGCTTGACCAGTAGTTGCATTAGGATCTGCCTCCTAATGTGAACTGGAAGGCGTGGCGTGTGCGTGCACATACTCGCCGCAGTGGTCGGCGTTCTCCGACCCCGAGGTCGCAGGGTCCGTGTTGTTCGGGCTACAAGCTAGGTACAGCACGTAAAATCAAATTGGCATTACATGCCTCACCTTGTAGCATCGACCAACTTGTCACTGCGTACTCATCTACATTGGTCGATATTTTCGACGACGGTGCTCCTCTACGGAAATTTCGCGCACGCCACTATCCTACGCCTTGGTTATTGGACGAACTCAGACCTCTTATGAGTGAGCGAAACACCTTCCTCCACCGCACAAAGCGCTCAAACAACTCCGCGTTAGTTGCTGATTATCGCGGACTTAGAGACCGTGTGACAGTCCACCGAAGGTTGGCAAAGCAATCTTTTCTTGCAAACAAACTTCACTCAATCAACGGTCCGATAAAACTTTGGTGCAAACTGGGTAATCTCGGACTCGCCAAGGCAGGCTTTTCTCACCGCTTAACTTCTTCCTCCCCGATGACCTTAATACCGACTTCGGCTCAGTAACTGGAACCTCTAATCCACTGTCATGCACTGATTTTAAATGAGCTTTGTCAGCCTTACCGCCTCCGCAAGTCGTACTCACTTTTTCCCTATCTC
Source organism: Ophion ellenae (assembly GCA_963210295.1). Lineage (NCBI taxonomy): Eukaryota > Metazoa > Arthropoda > Insecta > Hymenoptera > Ichneumonidae > Ophion > Ophion ellenae. Next base: position 13,737,601 of record OY723397.1, on the reverse strand, counting down.
TTGTCACCCCTGACGCAGTGCTTAAATTCCTGTCTTTGAACGTCTCTACTTCTGTCCGTGCCAGTCGCGATGGGGTCGCTTCTTTTGATATCTCTAAAGCCAAGCCTTCTGTCTCTAATTGTATGATCCTTTTTTAATCTTTTCAGTACTCACTTACATTTTCCTGCCATGTGGCCTGTCCTGCCAAGTGTGCCTACATCCGCCTCTATCAAAATCGAATTCGCCTAGCTCACCAGCTGATACGCGGCCAATCGCCCTTTTCTCCGACTTCTTTAAAGTGTTCGAACGAATCATCCACGCTCAAATTACCGCGTTTCTGCGTAAGCACAACATCCTAAACGAACGGCAATCGGGCTTTGTTGATGCAATTTTCGCAAAGAATAATTTGCTTAGCTGAAAGAAATGGAAATCTGGTGTGGTGAATAAAGAGGTGAATAGAGGTGAGGAGAAGTGAATAAAATTCTCGTTTATTATAAAATAATATTCTCAAGCGATGTCACACACCTTAGCGTTCGCTTGCGACTGATACCCTTCGTTGCGTGCGAGACTTCGCTCGAGAGAGAAAAGACGCCGCTCTCGTAACATGTCGTGAATGTTCGGCACGCACATGCGCGCTACTCAAAGGCGACGCACTGTCTCAACAGGCTTCCGTAAGTCATTCAGTACCCAGACCGCGTTACTTCACGTCTCTAACGACATCCGTTGTGGCATCGATGAGTGATTGCTCACCATCCTTTGCATGTTTGATCTCAGTAAGGCGTTTGATACGTTACCGCGCTTGGGCTTACTTCTGAAATTGTGCTCCTTGGGCTTCTCATTGGAAACGGTAATCTGGTTTTTCTCCTACCTGACTGGCAGGTCGCATGCTGTAGTAAACGGCCGTGGCCATTGCTCTGGGTGGCTGCCCTCTACCAGGGGCAGAGCTCCGTTCTCGGCCGTCTTCTTTTATCACTTTTCATTAACAATATTGGCAGCCATCTTCGCTACAGCAGCATCATGATTTTCGCCGACGACACTCAACTTTATTTACACTTCCATCCCTCGGATTTAAATAACGGCATTGCGAAGATCTCACACGACGTAAATGTCATCTCCGATTTTGCGGCTGCAAATGCCTTACTCTCAGCACTGCTAAGACTAAGGCACTCATCTTCGGTAGCTCAGCTTATATTAGAAAATTCGATCTGTCCTCCGCCCCTCAAATATCTAATGGTTCTTCCGTTTTACTCTCCGTCACTCATCCTCGAAATCTCAGCGTCCATTTCCTCTCCGACCTATCCTGGCAGCGCCACGTCTCCAAAATTCCCCAGAAAATCAATTACGCACTTTTCAGACTACAGCATCATGAAAATTCACTATCCACGGCACTCCGCATTAAACTTATTTCCACCTTAATTTTGCATTATTTCGATTACTGTTGTCTCGTCTCTCATGCCCTCACTACTAAACTCAACTCAAAACTCCAAGTCTCACTCAACAATTGCAGACGTTTTATTTTATTTTATACGCGGGATGAACCTGCCATGACCTATCGACATCGCTCAGGCTGCCTCACTGTTGCTATCAGGCGACTCTATTTTCTTGGTGCTCTTACATACCGCATTCTGTACTTAAAAGCTCCTGCCTATCACTGTGAGCTGCTTCTTCCCGTGGATGCCTCGCTCCGGAGCTCCTCTCGTTTTTCGACGCCTACCTTTGCGATTCCGCTTCACCGAAGTAAAGCTTTTTGCAACTCATTTGGTCCCTCAGCAGCATACTTCCAGCATTCCCTTCCGCTTAACATCAGGACAGCTCCTTCGCTTGAAGGTTTCAAAAAATCACTCCAGGAGCACTTACTCCAGTCTGAGCTGTCATGATCAACCACTGCACTAGCCGAGATAGCAAAATCCTGAAATCCTAGTATTACTGCGTCGCCAGACGACATTATGCGAAATCCTTAGTTATTAGTTTGAGTAATAGTTTATAATTTTCCTAGTTATAAGTTCTGATATATTTGTCTTGTTCACACTGTAAAACTCTTATTGCCCCATAGCGTGCTAGGGCATATTAAATGCAAATCAAATCTCTCTTTCTCTCTCTTTCGGTGAGACATGCCTTACCTGTCGCTCCCATATTGATGTAGATATTTTCTGTCGCCTCTTGCCCTCGGACTATTTTTTTTACAGACCCAGGCATACTCACTTATGCCTTTCATCAATACATACAAAAATTCTGGACGATTTTCGTTGGTTTCGCCGATTTATTGGTGAAAGGTCTGATCCGAAAGACAACCTCGGATTTGGCGGAACCCGGCGAACAGCACCAACACACTACCGTAAACCTGCACATATTATCACCCACACGGATCGACCTCGCTCACTAGTCATCATACGTACTGTAAATAAGACGAAGTCTACACGCGTAATGGAAGGTGTTCATAACAACTACCTTCTCTCAGTACTACCTACGCCCGCGGAGTCTTCTACTCAGGTTATCGACTGAGATCGTTCACCGCAGCTAATATTTACCGATTGGTAACTCACAGTGACTAAAATCATGTCTGCACGTTGTGGATCGTATAAAAGACTCTGAAATGGGAGCGGAAATAGTATTGCTTGCAGGGAAGATTGCCCCAATTTCTACCCCATCAATTGTGCTAAGGACAAGTTTTCTTATGACGCGCAAGGAGACGAGTCTTTTCGATGTGATTTGTGCGCAATGCAGCGGTCAAATGTCACCTTCGCTCTCCGGTCTCGTCACCAGACCACTAACGTCGATCGGTTGCATCCAACCAGGACGCAGTGACTCTCGAGCATATCATGTCACAAATACAAGGCACGAGCTCTATCACAAGCAATAAGTTGAGTAATATTCAAGGTTCTCTGGCTGTCCTAAGCTTGGAGGTGTCGGATCTGCCAACATTGCAGGAGGCCATGACGAATCGAATTTCGCCACTGGAGGCAACCCTGGAGAAAATAAGCACGGACTCTCTGGATCTGAAAAATCAAAACAACTTACTGCCATCTCAAATCTCGAAGGTTGATCGCCGTCGAATCCTTCAATGCAGCAGGCGAGATAACCTTGACTGGCATCCTAGTCACGGTTACTGACGTGCCTCAAATCATGGTCCAAAAGGTACTCGAAGCCATTGGGATCGCTCACTTGATGGTCGACGTACTTGATATACGCACTTTCGCTAACAAAATCACGCGTGTTCTTGGAAATAACCTCAATTCAACCTCATCAGCAAATGCATTATCTCGCAAAACGCTAATTGTAACACTCAAATCTGCCGGGAACACAAATTTTATTTTGGCGAAAAAACGGGTTAAGGGAAACTTTACAATTCGCGAAGTATTCTCCCTAGACGTACCGGAGAATATTTTAATAAACGTGCTCTTACCCACTCGTACGTATAATCCATTACGCCTAACGAAGGCTACAGCCGCTGAGACTAGCTATAAGGACATTTGATTTAGAACGAGATCTATTAGAGTTCGAAAAACAGATGGTTCTCCAGTAATAATTGTTAATTCCGAAAACGGCGTTGCAAAGCTCGTTTGACTCGAACAAGAACGTCTTCCTTCACCGAGTCCTAATGCTTATACGTAACTGCAGTCTCTTAAACTCCAACAACTGGAAATCGCACATTCCAACGCCAATTCTTTACTGGCTCACATGGAATTAGTCAGGGCTCATAAGCTCTGAAATTTATATCACATTACCTCTACTTCCGAAACATGGGTCCATGCTGGTGTCTCAGATCATTTGGTGAATTCACACGATTATCTCTTGATACGGAGTGACGGAGCGGGTAAGCGTGGCGGTGGCGTCGCATGCTACATCCACATTCCCCTCAAAGTTCACGTTCTGGCTATGGTTCCTAGACAGTTTTTCAATTCTCCTGAATTTATTCTATTGGACTTGCATGGTGCCACAGTCAAACCGCTTCTTTTTGCTTCCATCTACAGGCGACCTAAGGGTCTCTTGTTTGGCGATTTCATTAAGGTGTTTTCGAGATTTGCTTATGAGAACATCGTGTTTGCTGGCGATTTAAATTGTAATTTACAATCAGATAATTGTGAAGCCCGATTTCTCCGAGAATTTGCACTATCTCAATTATTCCACATTGGCTCATCTGAACCGACATATCATACAGGTTCCATAGACTCTTGGTTAGACGTCTTTATAACAGATGACAAGACGAACATCCTTGCGTATCGGAAAACTGATACTCCTTAATAGCGGGTCAGGATTTAATCTAAATAACATACAAGTTTGACACAAAACCGCCAACGAGTCGCACAATCACGGGATGACGAGCCATCGACTCCGTTAAGCGCTCTACTTGTTTGATGTCGGAAGCGTTTCAAGCTCGCTGGATAAACATGCACCACTAAGGACTTTTGTTGTGCGTACGCCGAGAGCGCCGTAGCTCACTAAAAGTTTCAGAATACGAATTAAAAAGATAAAACATTATGTTTAAGCAAGCGAAACGGGCTGGCAATGATTTAAGTCTTGCCATCTACAGAGCATTTAGGGACGAGCTCACGATCAACCTGCGAACGGCCAAGGACGATTATCTTCAAGAAAAACTTAGTAATATAACGGACAGAACGCGTCTATGGGAGGAGCTCGCAACCTTGGGTCTTCCTAGACTGAACCAGGCTTCACCGACTTGCAACTTTTCCTGAAACGAGTTGAATACTTTCTTTATTCAGACTGTGTGTCCATCACCTCCATATGGCAGAACTCCTTTTACTAGCAGTATCAGTGCTGCACTTCCAGAAAACCAGCCAACTTTCGATTTTTCTCCTGTATCGGAGGCAAAGATAATAGCCATTGTTACCTCGGCCACGTCCCCGTCTCTCTCCTCTGGTCCTGGTGGCATTTCTCTGTTGGCAAAACACAGAGCTATCCCTAGGCTAGCACAATATCTATCGATTTTGTTCAATAAGTCTTTTGAACGTGCCTATTTCTCCTCTGCTTGGAAGCGGGCTTTTATTCGGCAGTAGAGGAGCAACGCCAGTTCTAACTCAGGGATCTGAGGGGGAGCGGGGCGGGGGTCCCGCGCGGGGTACCCGGGGTATGACGTCACGGCGGGAAGGGTAAGGCCAGGCAGAGGGGGAGCGAGACGGTGTCTGCGGCAAAGGGAGGGGGAAGAACGAATAGTGGCAGTTAACCGTTGGAAAGCCATAAAGTTTTTGTATTTTTGATCGTATAACTCGGAATTATCAGCTTCATTATGGACACATGTGGGTAAACTACTATATAAGGCTAGAAAAGTTTCCACCAATAAGAAAACGCTAGCTGCCATATAAAGGGCGCTCTTTCAGAGACTTATAAAGAAAATGCATTATTTAATGCGTGCAACTGCAGGTATGAAAATTGTCGATAATAAAATTCAAGCCGTCGCGGTTTCATTCGGAAAGATTACGTCAAGATGTTCACATGTGCGAGTATGTACGCAGTGCATCCGGCCAAGCACCCGCTAGACTTGACCAAAAACGAGCTCGAACAGGTTCCAAAGGTCTTGCTCCTAAAATATTGGGGTGAATATGTTGGTTTATTGTGGGATCGTTTGCCAGAACATCATCGGAACGATAGTGAAGTGATATCATATCTTCTATGCATGAAGCATTATAATACGCCGCAGATGAAAGATCACATTGATGGCCCCCCACCTCAACGTCGGGAGTGTGAAAAATGCTGTGGAAATTCTCCTCGTATGGGGTTCTTCAAACGTGTTTGAACCCGTTTTCTTTTTGGGAGTGTGAAAAAATGTCGAAGGGGGCAATTCTCCGCGTACGAGGTTCTTCGAACGTGTTTGAACCTGTTTTTCACGACTGGCAAAGTGGGGAAAAGTTTGAAAATTTGAGTGGGGGGGTTACGAGGGAGCTTATAATTTCGTGGACCAAGCTCAGACTACCACACAACATCAACATCAACATCTCTCTCTCTCTCTCTCTCTCTCTCTCTCTCTCTCTCTCTCTCTCTCTCTCTCTCTCTCTCTCTCTCTCTCTCTCTCTCTCTCTCTCTCTCTCTCTCTCTCTCTCGAAAAGGAACATTGAAAAGAGAAAAGTGTGGAAAATGGATTTCACGAGCATCAACAAAGTCAGCCGGATGGCGGAATTCCTTCAAACGAAGAAGCTGTCGGAACTCCCCGTTCACTCGGATCATCGAATCTCCGACATGAAGGCCATACAAACCAAGTTTGGGACATCGCGGATGAGTTCTCTATCTTCTTACCGGCGCGGTTTGTGAAGGCCTTCGACCAAGATCCGACAATGTTTGAGAGTATGCTGCAAGTGGCACGTGATGGTCAACTCTGCATGCGGTACATTGGTGGGAAATACAACAGTGTCGAGTTCCGTCGTCTCTTAGCATGATGGAAAAGACAAAATTCTTTGGACCACCATCGTCGTACAGCTGTCCGCATCATCGAGAGTATGCTGGTCAACTGGTCAACTCAGTGGTGGGAAATACAACAGCGTCGAGTTCCATCGTCTCCGAGCATGGAGACAAAGTTGGGCACCATTGTCGAACGGCTGTTCGCAGTCGTCACGGTTTTTTTTTTCAAAGTGCTGACGATGTGAAAATGTATATGTTTGATTTAATTGTAAGTGATGGATGTTTTCGCCGTAGAATAAAGAATACAAATGACACATATTTTTTCATCGAAATGTTTTTATTCATTTAAAAAAAACTCCTCGCTCACACAACGCGTCGTATACGCTCAACCAGCTTTTCAGCGTTTTTATATTCTCATGGGCGCAGTTGTATTTCGTGTTGAAGGAATGATGTGGGCATTTGAAGTTCGTGATTTTCGGCAGCTTCTGCAGCGATGGACAGTCCGGAGTCTCGAAGTCGATGACGTTTGTCGCGGGATCCGGGAATCTTGATAGCCATGCGCATTTCTCGAATCCGTTCGCATAGATCGTAGGAGCTCCATGCAAGAGTTCTCGAATTGTCTTTTTAGCTGCTTCGTATGGTACGCCATTCTGATCCCATCGTATTCCACGGAAATTGCGTTCTAGCCACTTGTGTGTCATTTTGTACTTGGCCAGTAAAGAGTCCCATGCAAATGGTGCGTCGAAGGCGAGAGTCAGCGGTTCAGCATTCTTGTCGTGGAGTTTGACGATGGACATCTCCTTCAGGACAAATTCGTTGACGGGTCTCTTGAAGCCTTGCACATCGACGATGATCGCTATGTTGACTTAAGTGGACGTGAACCATCGGCATGATGTTAACCCAATTTTTTAAACTCCACCACTGATTGAATTGAACTCAACAATACGATAATGGAGGATCATGCAAAGCGCCAACGATTATCAACTAAACATCAATAGTCATTGATAGTCCAAATACCGCATCTAGAAGGATTGAAGTATTTCATGTACAGGCATTGTATATGCATGGGTGCAGGACACAGCGGCGATGGGTTTATGTGGCGAGAAATCGACTTGAACGCGTGATGGTCTATACTTTAACCCCTGCTCGATAAATTTCGACAATGTGGAAGTGATTGAGCTTTACGAAAAATACGTTATCTTACAATAAATGTACACAAGTATGAATCAATATGCGTTGAATGTTATATCGCATTGCCATGGGAGGTAATGATTATAAGGTCTGCGTTTAATGTGTAATCAAGAGATAATACAAGTTTCGCATGGGTGACAGTCGCAGCTTTATACCCAGCTGAGCGAAACAGTGACCACGCATCTTCTGACATGCATTATTCAACGGTTTTAAATCTATCGAATATTGGATGCCCGGTGACTATAGGTCAAATTTTAAAAAAGTGCTTTAAAACAATTTATCCATCAATATGTATACCGGCAAAGAAGAAATTGCTCCGATACGCGAGGCTCAACACAAGAAGACGAAAATCATTTCAATTTGCTAGAAGATACCGAGGATAACAATGTATGACATTTCACATAGATGAAGAACCTGTCAAACCTCGTGAGCGCAGGACTAAACAGAACAGTCATTACAATATATATATATGCCATCGGTGTGTGAAGTTAACATAATTACTATATCGTTATATATGCTAGACGAATCAAACAACAATCCATTATTTAGCAGGTGTCTGCATTACTTTAGATCAAAGGACAAACTGCAATTACATGAGATCGATTGTGGAGTACTAAAGCACTGCCCCATCCGACTAACAATTAATACCTAAAACTAATAGACTAACATTGAAAATGCCTTTTTGGAGTGCTTTTGACTAATGATAGAGAGAAGATGAGAGCGTGCAAAGACCGATGAGAAGAACGTAGCAGAGTACATATCCTCTGATATTGATATATGTATCAATATCATGAAGTATTTAATATTGATAACCATATGTGCTTTTCATATGACGAATCGCTATTATAGTATCAATCACATCACAGCGGTGATTCCATATCATTGTTTGTGGCAGAACGGGAAAAACTAGTGCTGGGCATAAAATACATTTTCAAGGAAAAATTAATGCTCATCATGAGTTAATTCTAATACGTTCACGCTTTGGCAATAATTATGTATTCAGTCATCATCAACCAATAGAGGTAAAAGTTGAATTACTCGAGATACAATGGCGTATGCCTCACATAATATTAGATGAGATCAATAAATTATCATTACTCCGAACATTGGAGAAGGACGATACTTGAATATGAGTTTTCGCTGTTGGGATCTATACGAATGTCCACCGCTTCAAAGCACAACGAAACATTCATGGACCGTAAAAGCTGCCTCCCAACTAGAGAAACCGAAATATGTAATTGGTGCGGCGCAGACTGGTAAAAAAGATAATCTATGGCAAAGGATATTATATTATTCACCGACGGAAAACTCACAAGTGCTAAACTTCATCTCAATTCAGCATTCTTTTTCAGGAGGACTCGCATTTGGACTTCAAAAAAGTTTTGCCATTTTGTTCAATATGTACTCTCGATTTCATAAATACCATTACGACTGTAATAGTGATCGTTCTTTACTAACCATCGCAAAGTCTTCATGTAACGGCCCTCTCGCGGATAATGATTGATCGCATCAGAACGAGCCTGTAAAAAAATGCTGCCGTAGATGTGTGAATAGAGTTCGAATGCAAAGAAGATTCGACACCGAATCCAACTGCATAGTGTTTTAATCTTACACGATCGCGTTGTTGGATATTGTCCATTGACCGACATTATCCGTACAATTGTATAGATCAGCAAAATTCCTAGAGATACGAAGCATCATGGTTGATTCGCAATCGTCATGGTCTAAAGTGGTCCTATGGAAACGATCCATACAGCGTGTCTAAAGGTTTAATAATAGCTGCAGTTGAAGGTTCAACGGAAGACGACATGTGTCCTATCGTATATGTTAAGGGTCATGAAAAACGAAAATGGCTAGCTGATATACTAAATATGAAAAAATGAGCTATTCACTGAGCCGTTGAATATAGACTTTGACGATATGGATGTCTCAAGTAAATAAGATGGCAGTTCTACTAGAATTTCCACAGCATTTTTCACACTCCCGACGTTGAGGTGGGGGGCCATCAATGTGATCTTTCATCTGCGGCGTATTATAATGCTTCATGCATAGAAGATATGATATCACTTCACTATCGTTCCGATGATGTTCTGGCAAACGATCCCACAATAAACCAACATATTCACCCCAATATTTCAGGAGCAAGAACTTTGGAACCTGTTCGAGCTCGTTTTTGGTCAAGTCTAGCGGGTGCTTGGCCGGATGGACTGCGTACATACTCGCACATGTGAACATCTTGACGTAATCTTTCGGAATTGAACCGCGACGGCTTGAATTTTCTTATCGACACTTTTCATACCTCCAGCTGCATGCAATTAATAATGCCTTTTTTTATCAGTCTCTGAAAGAGCGCCCTTCATATGGCAGCTAGCGTTTTCTTTCGTTGGAAACTTTTCCAGCCTTATATCGTAGTTTTCCCCCATGTGTCCATAATGAAGCTGATAATTCCGAGTTATACGATCAAAAATACAAAAAACTTTATGGCTTTCCAACGGTTAACTGCCACTATTTGTTCTCCCCCCTCCCTTTGCTGCAGACACCGTCTTGCTCCCCCACTGCCTGGCCTTACCCTTCCCGCCGTGACGTCATACCCCGGGTACCCCGCGCGGTTCCCCACCCCGCTCCCCCCTGAGATCCCTGAGTTAGAACTGGCGTTGCTCCTCTACTTTCGGCCTCTACTAAAGTCAAACCCTCCGAAATCTCCTTCTGACTGTCGTACTACAGCAAATTTATATGAGCTCTCAAAAATCTTTGAACGGGTTGTATACAAGCAAATTACAATCTTTCTTACTGCCCACGATATACTGGATGCCCGTCAATCTGGATATAGAGAAAAATGTGGCACTCAGACGGCCTTGCTGCGAATTTGTCACGATGTAAGGCTTGCGGTGGACTATTGGAAAGTTACCATATTAGTTATATTCGATTTCAGCGAGGCATTCGATACGGTGCACCTCAATCTATTATCGAAGCTCCGGAAGTACGGTTTTTTTGAGAGTTCTTCATTGGTTTTTTCCTATCTTACCGACAGATCTCAGGGAGTAATCGATGATTTCGGGGGTTGCTCGAAATGGCTACTCACATCGACGGGTGTACCGCAAGGCTCAGTACTGGGTCCCGTACTGTTCTCGCTATACATAAAAGACATTGCCTCGCATTTACTGTTCACCTATCATATGATTTTCGGAGACGATTTGCAAATCTATTTGAGCTGCAGTCTATTCGTAATAACTGAAGCTATAGCCAGAATCATGCGAGATGTCGGCATCATCGTAGCGTATGGTCACAGTAATGGCATTAAGCTCAGCATTGGGAAATCAGACGTCAGTGTATTTGGCAGCAGGGCACATATAAACCAAATTGAGGTAATTAACCTTCCACCCATTAAAGTTCTTGGTACAAAGCTTCCTTATGTTGATGAGATACGCAACCTAGGGGTCGCAATGTCGTCATACTTATCCTGGAACAAGCAAGTAGTGGACATCTCAAGGAAAGTTAATTTTGGTCTCGACAAACTAAGATACCATACAAGTGCACTTTCTCAGAAATTAAAGACCGTTCTCGCTCATATTTCCGATGTTGGACTATTGCTGCCTTGTGTAGAACGATCTCACTCACGGACAAAATGGTAAATTGCAGAAACTCATTAATGGTTATATTCGCTTTATTTTTAACTTGCGTCGCGAAATCGTCTTCTAATGCGCGTTCACCATTATCACTACATACACTTACACACCTTAAGCTTATACTAGCTTTTTATTATCGATATTATTAACTATTATTATCATTATCATTCTTTATCATTACTACTATTTCTATTATTACGATAACTCCTACTATTCTTTATATTATGTAATATCATTATTATTATTAGATTGCTATACAATTATTGTATGTTTACCCTATTGTCCCAAGGTATCAATCAATATCTCTCTCTCTCTGTCTGTCTGTCTGTCTGTCTCTCTCTCTCTCTCTCTCTCTCTCTCTCTTAATTTTTCAAGCTCCGTTTTCTTCCAACTTTTTCGCTGCCGAAGATTGCCTTCCGGCGTTTTTTCTTGGCATATTGAGCACGCACTTTATTGATCGGGGCCTGCACTGATATTCGAAGCACTGCATTAAATTATTGGACATCCACCATCGTTTTACGGGGTTTTTTATTTCGCGAGCTGTGCCAAAAGCGATCGTCCACAGCACGACATCTTTACGGCGCATGCGCAATTGCTGTCTACACTGCTAGGATCTGTGATTGCCGTGATTACACAACTACACTCACCGAAATGTTGGCTATCGCACCTATACTTTCATCGAAGGTATCACCTCTACCCTAACGGTCAGTCTACACCTCCTCGTTTCGTTGTGTATCCACTTCGCCTCTACACACATTAACGCTGATGAGCTTTTCTTCATCGGGTACTACAATTGTTACTCGCATAAGCGTCTTTCTTATATACTTACACTCGCATAGATTTTCATCACGCTCGCCTGCGAATTTCAAGCCCTAACTTGTACAGATTGTGAAAATATTCTCCACCCAGGCTGTTGTGCCGCCTATCTTGCATATCGCAGTGCGAATGCCTGCTGTGTCAAAAAACTTAAGAATTATTTGCCGGAATTTCTTGCTAACAAGTTAGATGATTCTACAGCTGCACAGTGTGCTTCTGGTCAAAATGAAAAGGCTGGTCGTGATACTGTTTTTTGCCAAGCTGCGCGCCAACTATCACGTCGTGCGGATCCTTTAGAAAGCTCTGAGGAGTCAGTAAAATACATCGGCGACATGGATAACCATTTATTAGAAAAAACAATGCAGACCATGAAGGAAACAAATGAAAGTAATTTGAAGCTCTCGGATATTATTGCACGACAGAACGTTACAAATGACGATATTGCGCAAAATGACATAGTCTTCCTGAGCTTGTAGCTGAGGTAGAGAGGCATGACGTGGCTATTGCCGATTGCAAGCCACTAACGCTCGGATGCTCCACGAACTTGAGCAACGCCGATCGGTGTCACGCAGCAACAATACTCATATTTCGTCTGAATTATTACTCACTGGAATTCCGTCAGCTCTCTCTGATACGCATGACATGATGGTGCAGAAAGTATTTGCTGCATTGGAAGATTTGATGCAAAGACATCATTTGCTAAGTGATGTCCTTGATATTCGGGTTTTGCCGCGAATGCGGTCGACTGCAGTGGGTGAAGGAGTGCCCGGGTCGGCAAACTCTTCGTCGAAATTAGTAAAGTCGCTATTAGTTGCGCTCAAATCCTCTCAAGTCTGTGACTATTATTGCTAAAAAGCGCGCAACAAAAAAATATTTATTTATACGCGAAGTATTCGGTCTCGATCAGCTTGGTCGCATCTACGTAAACGAGTTTTTACCATCGAATACGTATCAGCTTTTGAGAAAAACTAAAGCTATGGTTGCCTCGGCGAGCTACAAATACGTATGGGTACGTTCAGGTATTATCCGAGTTCGGAAGGGTGATGGAGTCCAGGCTTTTGAGGTCCACTCGGATGAAGACCTTAATTAGATTGTATGACTCCCCATGTCACGGAAGGCTTGTATTGAAGACCCTCAAATCGCTGCATCGCCGTCAGTACCAAATTTACTCCTTGTGCTTATTTTAATGCACATTCGCTGATTGCGCATCTAAATCTGTTGAGAATACTAGCATCAGCTAAGAAATTTCATATAATAAGTATTTCTGAATCATGGCTTCACCCATTAATTTCTTATGACTTAATTCAACTACAAAACTATTTCCTAATTCGAAATGATCGACTCGATAAGCGAGGTGGCGGTGTGATCTTATATATTCACAACGCACTTAGAGCCAAAGTCCTTGCGACGTCACCGGCCCATTTCAATAATGCACCAGAATTTATGTTAGTAGATATCCGCTATCCGATTGGGCAACCAGTGCTTTTTGCCTCAGTCTATCACTGGCCCAAAGGGCGGCTTTTCGGTGTTATAACTCAGGCATTAATTAGATTTTCATTTGCTTACTCTAATATAATCATTGCAGGCGACTTCAACTATGATCTCTTGTAAAGTAATTTTGAGTCTAAGGCCTTGCATATTTTGCCCTTGCAAATGCACTGTTTATAGTGAACTCATCACACAGCTAACTGTGATTTATTACTAGATGTTATTATGGTTGATTCGAGCGACAAGGTTAGCACGTTTACAAAGTCAGGTGCCCCGTTTATTGCGCATCATGATCTGCTGGAACTAAGTTACATACTCGATGAAAAAAAAATACCAGGTCGTAGCACCACGCGCCGCAATTTTAAGTACTTCAATCCAGAAGCTTTCTCGGCTACGGTGTCTCGACTCCTACAAGATGATCGTGCCGCTTTACCACGCGGAGACGTATCAACAGTTTACATCTACCAGCTCTGTGCAACCGTAAGTGGCGTTCTTCTAAAGTCGCTAGAACAGCATGCGCTATGAACAAAAATTTGGGCTAATAAACCCCATGTACCGTGGTTCACATCAGCCCTTAGACGGCATTTCCATGTCCGTAATTCACTCTATAAACAATCGAAGCGGTCAGGAAATCTACTTGGGATGGCACTTTATAGGCAATATCACTCTGAGTTGGCTGCAGACATGCGTATGGCCGAATCGAAATATCACTTGAAGCATCTGACAAGCATAACAGATCCAAAACGCTTATGGAGAGAATTGGCTAGCCTTGGCTTAGTAAAATCTGTTGTTTTTTGTTCCCTTAATTATTTCACTGCTGATCAACTCAATAGTTCTTTTGTTGCTGTTTCTAATGCGCTTTCGGAAATCGATTATCCCAGCTTTTTTCAAACTTTGAATATGCTACCTCCCCGTTTGCCAACTTTTAATTTTTCCGAGATTTCAGAAAATAGTGTAAGATCGCTCATTTGTTCATACCTCACACTTCCCTTCCCTTGCAACACTTTTTAATCATTGCATGCACCTTGGTTATTTTCGGGCCTCGTGGAAGCGTGCCTATATACGACCTCAGCTGAAAATTAATCCGCCGCTATCTCCTTCTAATTCTAAGCCAATTTCGAATCAATCCGAACTCTCTAAACTTTTCGAAAAAATCGTTCATAATCAACTCACTATTTTTTTACAGCAAAATCAGATTCTTGATAGCAGACAATCAGGCTGCAGAAAGGGATTCAGCACTCAGACGGTATTACTAAGGTTATGTGATGACATCAAGAAAGATGTTGATGACAGACAACTCACAATACTTGTTCTATTTGACTTTAGCAAGGCCTTTGACACAGTGGCGTATGCTCTTCTACTGGCTAAGCTATGCTATATAAGACTTGGTGACACTGTGTAAGACTGGTTTGCTTTCTATCTGTCCGGAATATCTCAAGCAGTTCTAGACAATTAGAGCGATACTTCCAGTTGGCAGCATATCGCGGCAGGCGTTCCACGGGGTTCAGTGTTAGACCCGTTATTATTTGCGCTATTTATCAACGACATCAGTCATGGTCTAAAATACTCACAACATTTAGTGTTCGCTGACGATACGCAAATATATTTCAGCTGCCCTCCAACTGAATTGCTTCGTGGAATCTCACGCATCACGTTCGATGTTGAGATAATTGCTCAATATTCAGTCAGAAACAGTCTTAAACTTAATTTAGCAAAATCTAAAATACTTGTAATGGGTAGTGTCAGGTACTTAAACTCCATTGACATCGAGACATTATCCCTGATAAAAGTTCAAAACGTAATCTAGGTGTAATTTGACGAGCACAGGTATTTCCATCTCAAGGAGAGTCAATTTTTCCCTTCATAAGCCAGAGCCAAAAGAGAGCCAAAATTCCAGAGACCAGCCCTGTCGCGTGATCTTAGGATCTCACTAGTTGTCTCGCTTATCTTTCCTCTAATTGACTACTGCTGCTTGGCACTCACAGACGTAACGGCTGAATTAAATCTGGTGCTGGGAAGACTAAAACTAATAGTTGCATTCATTTTATTTTCAATCTACAACGGGACACTCAAATTACTCCTTATCGCAGGAGATAAGGCTGGCTCACAGTTCGATCGCGAAGAATGTACTTTCTCGGCATTATGGCCTATGATGTTATTCACGGAGAGTCACCCGAATATATTCGTGAGTTATTTCATCGGCCGCCGGTACCTACGCCCTTTACCCGCGGCTCTCGTGCCCAACATACATTCCTTATTCCATCGTGCCGAACTGCGACATGTCAACATTCTTTTAGCGTAGCGGCTGCCTATTATTGGAATTCTCTGCCAGCTGATATTGTAACTGCAAACTCAAAATCTATGTTCAAGGAACGCCTTAATCTATTTCTGCTTGAGTCTGATGCAAATTTGCCAGCCAATGCGTGCGAGTAAATAGCTATGATAGGTTATTTTGTATTTAACCGTTGCGTTTATTTCTATTGTGACCTATTGATAAGCTACATATTTCGATGTAACTGGCGACTTTAGTTTAATTTAGTTTATTTTAGTTTAATTTCAATTTCGTTGACTTTATATATGTATTGTGTCGTTGCGTCACAAGGAAGTTCGAGAAAAAGCCCGCGTGACCACGCTCGGGCTGAGTCTCCGCCACGCACCTTTATTGAGAAAATTTCACTGTTAATTTTAAGGTATTTTTAAGAATTTCTTTATACAGAAGCTGCGATACAATCCCCCCCCCCGTCCTTCCCGCACCCCCCTTATCACGATCGCGACGCGACCACGCGGACTGTCGACTGGAGCCACGTCGGCCCGGCCGTCAACTTCGAGATCCAGCAACGCCATCTCCCGACGACGCGGACAGTGGACTGGCCGCCCGAGGGCATCCAGCTGCCATCTCCCGAGTCTCCGGCCTACCGCGCGTCAGGAGAGACTGCAGCTCTCGCGCGGTATGGCTGGCGAGAGCCGTACCGACTGGGGCGCTCCGCGACTCGGGAGGGAAAGGATTCATCAGGACGATCGAGACGAAAATCGATAGGAGGTCCGTTGTCTATAACGGGATTGGGCGAGAGGAGGAAGCCGGCCGGCGTGGGCCGACACTTAGTCCTGGAGCGTGGTCGAGCGAGGAAGAGCGAAAAAGCCCAGAGCCAAAATCGAGAGAATAGAAGAGAAATATATATCGAGTCGATCAAGGAGAGAGTCTCCGCGCAAATTGTAAGTTTTTCCTCTTTTCTCTTTCGCAAGAGCGGCTGGCGTGAGCCATTAGAGTCAGTTCGGGAAATTTTATCGCACGGGCTACCGTTGAAAATTCGTCCCTTCACCCATCCCCTGGCAGTCCTGATCGTCGTCCCCAATTCCGTGCGCGTCGCTTGAATAAAGTGTAAATTAGATTAAGACATGCCAAAGTCAGTGCGAGTCACTCCGAGCAATTGGCTCGCGTAAAAGAAGTGGAAAAATATAGAAATAAAGTGTAAAAAGGTGTCCGTGGCGGATCCCCGGTGTCCCTCGTGAAAATTCCCCTCGCACGCGCGTAGCCGCGGCCGCCTCGTGTAGCACGACCGTCGCACATAGCTCGTTTTTCACGATTTAGGCGGCCAAAATTATTTTAAGTGATATTTATATTACAAAATAGTTACATAAAAAGAATTCAGTGTTTGGAATAATTTACCGAAATTATTTGTTGGTGCACGGTGGTGCGCCTAACCTACTTGTGATTTTTTATCAAAAAATATTTTAGTCGAGATCGTAGTTGATTTCAAAGTGTTTTTTTAATATTATATTGAACATGCATATAACATACACTCCCGGCTTTCCCCAAGGAGGGAGACCTGCCTACGTTTTAGTAATACTTTCGGGTATTATTAAATAAAACAAAGTTTATTTTGTCCTACTAAGTAGGTAAATATATATTATTCAAATTATCTTTACATTCGTTATACAATAGGAAAGTTACTTATTCAGTCTTATTCATCTACATTTAAGTTTTCGCAGCTTTCATCAATTTCCATTGGTCGGTTTGGCTCAGCAGGAATTAATAGCTGCATTGTCTCAGGCAAAAATAATTTTGCAGCGGTTTTTTTTATCTTTCTCATGGAACTAATAAATGGGTCGGATGTTAATAGTAACCTATGATAAATATCTAAGTTACATTCTTCCCGCGAAAACTTGCGAGCAAAGTTTAGGCGATAAGACCTAAAATGTTTATTGCGGGCCTCAGCAGCTTCTTCAGAAAGTTGCCCTATCGGCAACAACGAATTTTCTATTATTGAAGCTCCATGAATTAAGACCTTATGCATCGTTGGAGTCATAGGATGCCAGCCATATAACTCAACATATAGTTTCGCAGTTTCCATGGCGTATTTATCATATTTTGCTACGTCAATCTTATGGCCGCTTGATATGGCTTCTAATATCACTTTTAATCTAAAAATCAAGTGATAACTTATCCCAGTGATTTCTACAGCCAATTCTGGGTTCTCGAAGAATCTGCTGCTGGTGTTTCCGTCGTTTGTGTTTCCGAAGTTACTTTTTGGCATATCGACTAAGAGTCCTGTCTCCTCTCCAAATCTTTGCTGAATTTCAATTTTCTTCTGCTTTTCTAGCTTTTTTTCTTCTTCGGTTCGTCTCTCGCGATATTTTTTCACGGGCTATTTATATGCTAAATGCAGCACACTTTCGAATATCCGGATTCTTGCATGTAATACGGAAAGGCCAAATTCAAGAGCTTCAGGGCATACATCATTCTTTTTTGTTAAATCATTAAAGTCTTTTGATGTAGCTCCACATATATAACACCTGCTGGTTGATTTGGTATCTGTAGCTGCGTTGCAGACCATTCCGTCAACCATAGTCATTTTAAAACTATGTTGAAAAAAAAAGTTCTCTCCATTGAGGTCTACTTTCGTCAAGTTTAATGAATTTTCACTATTCTCTACATAATTGATTTCTTCTTTTGTGATGTCCGTAGATTCTTTTACGAATCTAAATCTTATTGGACGGCAATATCTAGGTGAAGATGGAGTTGGGATTTGCCACACGATTTTACTTTTATCTTCACCACAAACAATTCGTAGAGGCACAAATGAGCTTATAAAAATATTAGCATCAGAGTCATCTTTATTTGAGAGTCTTTGTTTAAACTGGGCTTGTTGAGAGCCGTCACAACCCCATTTGCAGATTAACAGTAACGAGTTCCTTTCAACGGCATCAAGTGTGAGTAAGACTTCTTTTAAGAAGAGTGATAATCTGGTTACAGTGTGATCCAACAAAGATTGTAGGTTTCCTTCCGCGCAGGTAGATGTCACTCGTAATGACTCCTTGGGTCAATCTATCAATAATAATTCATAATGTGGATAGAATCTTTTGTTCGTTGCTCGAATAATTTCGTATTGTCTCCTGGTCAAATCGGCTTCAACAAACATTGTCAGTGCTTGCAGAGGAGTAAGGGGCTCTATTTATTTAGACTTTGAATGTCTGTTTTTACAATCGCTGGCAGACGCAGCAGAATTTGTAATGTCCTTTAAAACAGTAGACGCGTTTCTTTTTCCCTCTGTTTGTAAAATTACTTGTGCCGCGTGAACAATTACTTCTTCGTCGTAAGATGCGCGGACTCCTTCAGTTTTTCTTCTCTTTGTCCTTTCGCTGGATTCGCTAAAGGGTTTGGTAGGTCGTCCTGGCCTTTGATGCGTGTCTACGGGGATCCCAAATGTTCCTTCCAACCAAGAATTATTGGCCGCCAAAAAGTTTTCAAGTATTCTGTGCGCCTGAGACCACCTCTTTATTAAATCACTTTTAATATACGAAAACTTCTTTTTTATCACATTTTTATGTTCTTCTGTGTCCCCGTAACACACGAGTCAATAATTTTCTAAATATTTAATTTTTTCATTTATCGATAATGAATGTTGCTCGTTCATTTTATCGAAGAGGTATTTACGGGTCAACATTTTCACCCCTGAGCAGCCAGATGAACCTATGACAATAAAAAAATAATATTAACACAAAAACATAAAATCTGATTTTTTCCTATTTTTGTCTCAAAAATTTCAAACTCGTTTATTTTGAAAACTAGCAAAAACTAGCAGCTGATTTTAAGCAGTTTTCTTTATTAGACTTTATATTATATAATGGAATCAAAAATTTAACTCGGAAAGGTGCGAAAGTAAAGTTTTTTTCCGATTGAAATTGAAAAATAAAGAAAAATCATTTCTAAAAAAGGGTATCATTGACGGCTCATTAAGTTATTTATTGACAATATATTTAATACTATTTCATATTAATTTAATAAAGGCTTACCTGGATTATTGGTATCCATCACTTAAACAAGCAAATATGCCACGACACATAAAGTGCGACAATCAAGTTTCGACTAGTAATGCAGCGCGCTCGCGCTGTCTAGGGGTGTGGGTGGGGTTGGCTATTGTTCGTCAGGTAGTCTACAATTGCAGGAAAAAAATTGTTTGTCATTAGTCAATTTTAGGAATTTTGACTTATGGCCGCCTAAATCGTGAAAAACGATCTAAGTGCGTCGGTCGAATCGAGCAATCAGCCCGTGAGAATAAATCGCGGCGCGATAAAATCGCGCAATTAGCATTTCGAGATATTTGTTCTTGCGTATTATTAATTTGAGTCATAAAAAATAACGTTTCAAATAGTCGTGGTCCAAGAAGTGGCCGGGTTCGAGAACCCCGTCCGTCCCCAGATACCCTGAGACGTCCCTATTTCCAGTGTATCGAGTCTCTCGCTTACCGGCCGAAGGCCGTGTTTGTTTTGGTTTTTTTCTCCCTGTTACTTCAATATTGAGTACGCGTTAAGCTCGTTGCCCGAGAAAGGCTGGCGCCCAATATAAATTTGCGAAATTTATAAAGTAGAAAATATTTAAACGGGTAGAGAAATAGCGTTGGGACTTCGCGTGTCCAGTAACCCGTTCCATTTAAGTCACAGATTTATTATTATTATTGCGAAACCTTTTCATTATATCGAGCTTTAATTTCTTTATTTCCATACAATAAAGTATATTTGAATTTTTCTAGTGTCGACCCTTCAGTAATTTTTCCATCCCCCCCCCCCCCCCTCCTTCGCCTACGTTAACACGCGATACCCGTCATAGTATAAAATACGCGATTTAGTGTCATCTTCCGTCTTTTTGTATGGCACATGTCGAAATGAAAGTGATGTTAGATTTAGGCTTGGTTCATTGCGAACCCTGTTTTAAGGGTCTATGAGTTAGACCTATAAAACTGCGCACTATTACATTGCTCCGAGATATGCATTTTTATTTAAAAAAAAAAGAGAGCACTGTTATTTAAATAGTTTGTATTCTTTTTGCCCAAAAGTCATTGTACTAGGGCATAAATAAAAAATCTCTCTCTCTCTCTTCTCCCTCCCTCCCCCTCTCTTTCTCTCTCTCCTCCCTACCCCCCTCTCTTTCGCAACGTGAGTGACTCTGGCGCCACCTAGGTACTTTTTGGCTGATAGTACTATTGTAACGGTCTGAAGTTCATATTTTTTAAATAAGTTTTGTTGTACCGCCTCTAAACCCGTAAGAATTAATTTATTGTTACCATCGAAATTTGATCCGGTAATAAGGAATCAATCTTTTGCTCTGCACTGAATCTTTTATGGAAATTGGGGACGCTGTGAAAGAGTACCTCTTCCGTGTTGCAGTGTACCCAACAAACCAACAATTTGAGGTATCTATATTACGACTGAAAAGGAATAAATTAATGGAAAATAATCGAAATAAAAACGTAAACAACTGAATTTAAAAAGTTTAAATGGTTCAATTATTTTGTTCATATGAGAAGTTTTGAATATGGTAGCTTCACGTTTAATGTAATAACTTACTTGATCATGGTGTTACCGACATATTTTTTTGTAGAATCACAACTTTCACGATGCAATTCAAACTTGGGAGAAATTGCTTCTTTACTGTTATTGAATACTTCGAGAATTTATTTTGAAAACAATTGACGTCTTTGGTTTTCCAAGGTTACGGTCTTTCAAGATTAACCTCCCAATAAGAGAAAATGAAGGCGTTTAAAGCATTTTTTCTTCATTTCAGATTCATCATCGTCGTGTGCAGATAGAATCGCCCTATTTTTTGGGATTCGAGAAGGCGCAGGACGGAATAACCTATTGTTACGTCTTCGCATCGACACGTACGCGTACTCAACTCCCACCCATGGTGTAGGGCCCAGTACCAGCACCAAGGAATAAGAAAGATAAGAACCAAGTCCGGAGGGGATATGTGACCCTCTAGCATAAGAAGTTCCTTCCCGTTTGTAGTTATAAGATGAAAATATACAGGGTGGGAGACGGAAAACTCCACTAATCACGGAGGATCTTCCTTCAACCACCCCCAAATTTTCGGGTATAAAAGACCCGATTTTTGTAATAATTGGTCAGTACGGAGGAAAACTTTCAACACGTAGAATACAAATCTTCAAGTTCAAAACCAAAAAGAGTAAGATATTTTTCTTCACTCCCAACCTTTACACAGAGTAGCGCGGACCACCTCGTACTCTTACTCCTTCCTTCCACCTCTAACAGAGTAGCGCGGACCACCTCGTACTCTGACTCCTTCCTTCCACCTCTAACAGAGTAGCGCGGACATCCTCGTACTCTGGGATCCTTCCTCCGTATTCAACAGAGTAGCGCGGACCACCTCGTACTCTGGACCTTTCCTCTCACCTCTCATAGAGCAGCGCGGACCACCTCGTGCTCTAGATATTCCAATCCCTGGTCAAATAGCGCGGCCCACCGCGAATTTGACCATTTCCTTAACATCGTCGCTCTGAGTGATCGCCCGGTTTTTCTTACAGTAGGTAAACCAGGCGGGAGAAAGAATTACCTCTGGAAAATATCCGCGGAATACCACGGGTACAGCCGGTCAAACAACCACAGCTATTATACGGAGGAGTACCTTAAATGAGTCAGCTTCATACCTCCCGTTGTTCAACAGTATCGGTTGTCACCAATCGAATATACCATAAGATTTTTCGACCCCAAATTCATTCCGGTCAATGATCCTCGTTATAAATTTTATATCAAAAAAATTAAATCATTGATCAAATGATGAATGAAAAATTAAATCATTGATCCTATGATGATACCGACAAACACATACTTCATGAATGTATGATAAGGACTAAGGAAATTACACAAGGAAATCCAGTTAATTTACAAAACTACTATGCCCGGATCCTTGACTAATTAGCTAAGGTTAAAAACAGGGCAAATTTTATTTATGTTACCCGGACGTAACACTATCACCAAACGTTTTCCACAATAGAAAATAAAAGTACTAAAAAACGGCATCGCTTAGCGTATTTTTAATTTCCTAATCATTTAATGTTGTAAGACATTGTATAAAGTTCAATGACATAGCGATTATTCCACAACAGAAACACTTGCATTCGGACTCGGATTAATACCCAGCTGTAAAAAACATCGATTCAAAGAGAGATTCACATGCGATTCGACGATGAAATCGAAGTCGCATTCGGGTTGTTAATATCACGAAGAACTATTATGACCAACGATTTCATCTTTGTTACCTAAATCATGTTTTTGCCGACGTTCTCGCTGCCCCATCAGACTTCTTGACTCGATCTGACCGGAAGTGAGATGAAATCCCATGGGAATAAGCAGTACATGATCAGCAAGGGTGTAGGGTAGTTGATCGGGAAATAACCAGGAGCGAACGAGGAAATGAAAACTGACGTATTTCAGTTTTTTTTAGATCCTTAAGGGGATAAAATCGGGAGTTTATTTCATTTAGTATTCCGACGACATTCTCCGTTATATCCGTATTATCTATTTCATCAGCATATCATTTTTGTCGACCATTCAGAAAATAATGTAATATCTTTATGGACGGAATCTCCCGAGGCTACAGAAATTTGACGTATTCAGATGCAGTAAACAGTACTAAGAGTTTTTTCGCTTTCTTTCGACGATGACATTAACATGGTTAGGATTATCTAATTTAGATCAACAATGCGCTGTTTTGTTCGATAACTTTTGTCCATTTTGAGGGCAATTTCATAATTTCGCGACTGAAGAAGTCATCGTCCCTGTTGGTAAAAAACTCGGCCAGCTTATTTTCACAAGTCTCTCTTGAGGCCAGTTTCGTACCACCAAGAAAATTTTGCAAATGCTTAAAAAGGTGAAAATCGCTTGGTGCCAGGTCTGGACTATACGGTGGGTTCGATAGAACCTCCCATTCAAGCTCTCGGAACTTCTTGGCGCGTCGTCAAAAATGGGTACGGCCTGGCGTTGTCTTGATGGAACGCCTTTCTAGTGGATTGGGACACCCTTCCTATTGGTCAATTCTGGCCGCTTCTGGTCGATCACCTGCTTCAATCTGGTCAGTTGTTGGCAGTAGAGGTCCGAATTGAGTGTTTGACCCGATGGGAGCAGCTCATAGTGGGTGATTCTCTTCCAATCCCACCAAACACACAGCAAGATATTTTTGACCGTTAATTCGGGCTTGGCGATCGTTTGCCAGTCACCATCCGTTTAAAAAATGGGTCGATTTCGTTACATTTCAGCAAAGAACCGCAGGCATCAATTCTTTCGAAAGGTTCTTTTGCCTAAATGCATGCGGCGCCCATACATCAAGCTTCTTCTTGAGACCAGCCCATTCCCATAATTTTATCGAGAGTTTCGACGATTGCGCTACCAGAGCGTGCCATATCATCGACGTCCATATTATTAGAACGAAATCGTTGGAACCACCGGTTTGCTGTTGCATTCGATACTGTATTGGGTCCGTAACCAGCACAAAGAGTGCGAAAAGCGTGACACAGGATTTCAATATTTTTTTACCATTATAATGTCTAGACTCACCTGAGATATTATTGCAGCAGAAAGCTGATTCGCATCCCCGTCAAGGACCATGGTACTCACGCCCAGAAAAAAAGGTTTGGGACAGTCAGCATCGGCCAGGTGCCCATTCCGGAAGCTGGTCCCGCCAGCATGCCACCAGAGCCACCTGAATGCATTTGCAAAAAGAATCGCCGATAATCATTAATGAAGTTTTAGTTAATTATTTACCAACGTCTACGTGTACATCATAAAAACTGACCGCCAACTTTTTTATAACAAATGCTCAAAATGGCCACCGTTTGCCTAGGGCAGCAACGGGCTCAGCGCAACAGGCTCTCCCAGCGATTTCCGAGCATATCCGCAGTTACGGTGGGGAGGGCTTCTTCGAAACGGGAGTTCAGGTTGGCCCGATCACACACGGGTTGGCGATATTTGTGCGATCTTACATGGCCGCATAGGAAAAAATACAACGGATTCAAATCCGGGGATCACGCCGGCCAGTCGCGCATTCCCCCTCGACCGATGAATCGATCGCCAAATATTTCAGCCACCACCTGCCTCGCAATTCGACCCATATGTGCCTGTGCACCGTCGTCCTGAAATACGGCGTTCTGTAATGCTGCCTCCCCTATACCCGCACGCTTTCACAATTGCAGAAAGTGAGTCGAAATGAATGCTTGAATGCCCCGCAAACTGAAACGGTGTAATCTGGAAGATACAATATCCGATGATCGTTGTGTTGAATTTTTTTGTCGACGTGTTTGCATTTTTCGAATGCGAAATGTAAAGTCTCATTAATGTACAGCCTCGTTTAAAAGTATTAGACACCCTATAATTTTCCTCTTTAGGGAATAAATCGAATGTCTCGGTGAAAAAAATCGTTATCCACTTTAGCGAACGGCGTTTGGAAAAGTACAAGCTTCATTTTGCGTCTTTTATTTTTATTTTAGCGATTTTATTGTAGCCGGTACGTGATCTCGGAAATTCCGGTTTCTCGGAAAATCGCGTGCCGGACTTTGAACAATACTGATTTCGCCATTTAGCTATAATATCCTTCGAAAAGGACACGGTGAACTTTAGTTTTGCTTTTCCTTTTATTTTCGCAATGTCTTTTAGCAGTGGTATTCAATTTTTTCTTTGAAAAAAATAACAGCTAGTTTTTCACGAGCCGGCAGAGTGCATTGTAACTTGAAAACTATGAGGTGAGAATACATTAGTCAGAAGAGTAAATACTTGTGTTTTGTTATTTTTAAGTGAATTAATGTTTATTTATATTTCATTTCGAAATTTCTTTCATCGCTATTTTCTGTTGACTATTAATAAAAAAATAGCGAAGCGAAGAAATTTGGAAAGAAATCTGAGAAAATTTAGTGACTCCAAAATAGCAAAATACACCGTTTTACTTCTTAGACTAAATATTCCAAATCTCATAGTTGTGAAGTTATGCCGCACCATGCTCGTTACTCGGACCCTGCTAAAAAAAACCGACAACACGGCGAAAAAAAATCAATTTTTTTTACGAAACTGAAGATATTGGTGTCCTTTTCAAAGAGCTTGTCACAGAGTGATGAAATTACTACTGTTGTGCCGCTGAATCGCACCAACATGTGTGCCCTGGGGGTTACGTCCCCGAAAAATGGATGGCCAGAATCGGGCGATCGAGGACGGGTAGCTGGGGTCTTTCCAATGACGAGTAAATCTCCAACTCAGGAATTACAAACTTACAATTATTTACCATTATTATAACTAGGCAACATTTGATTTACAAAATGTTTAATTGCCTTGAGACCGACCGCCTCGGTTGCCAACCGAAGACGGACTTCTGACGTTTTGGTCCTCTAATTGTTAATTTGGTTTTTTGCAACCGAACGTTCTCGAACGTTCGAATGTATGATGCCGATTCAGGGATACGTGTCGTCAAAGTCACTTCTGGGGGTGCTCCACCTTCCCAAACTGCTGTCGTTTGCACAGGGGCCTATGGCCTCTCGATTTCGTAAATTGAATATGCGCATTTCTATGCGTTTCTCCCCCTTAGGAAGACGAAATCCATGATTTCGGCTCCAAGGCTAATAAACAACCAATCGGCTAAAAAACGATAATATTTTTTGTTTTGTTTTTGTCAGGTCGTCTCTCGGCTTACAAATAGTTTTATAAATGCATTATACGCAGAGAGAATATAAATGCATTATATTCTCCCCCTTAGGAAGACGAAATCCATGATTTCGGCTCCAAGGCTAATAAACAACCAATCGGCTAAAAAACGATAATATTTTTTGTTTTGTTTTTGTCAGGTTGTCTCTCGGCTTACAAATAGTTTTATAAATGCATTATACGTGTGACACATTCCACACGTGCATACTCATTTAGTTGAAACATTTATTGACATTTATTTTCCCAAAAGTTTTCTTGAACTTCCCATTTCTTATTAAATTGTAATTCTCTTAGTTGTTTTTGTTTACGCCGTACGGGTTTGTGGCGTATTACACGCGAACGTGACTCTAAGGTTCTTTGAGTCAGCTGTTGCTTTACGTTTTACGGCTCGCGGCTGCTCCGATGCTGCGTTGACAAGGTCGCTTCTTTGTGACGTAGCTCGCGGGCGGTGATTTCGTACGTACTTGTATGTTATGTACATAATAATGATTACATCAGGGATGAATATGCTTATAGAATCATTTCTGCTAATATGTTTATAGGTTGATACGCAATCGTGATCGTTATTCAATTTTGTTTTTAAACTCTTGATCCGTTCTCCTTTTTTGTTTATTTCCGCTGGATCATTTATTATTCGGTGAGGTATACTAATTTCTAGTCGCGGACGCTGTATATCTACTTCTGAAAACAGAAACGATAGATTATACGGTGGTAGAAACGTTATAGTTTCTTCTTGATTTGTCTCTTTTAACGTTTCAATTTTAAAATCGTCGGGTGTGGCGGAACATTTCCCGTCCAAAGCCAATATTCCTGTACCAGTTATTGTCACTAAAGATGAAAGGTGGCTCAGTCTCGGCGCATGGACGAGCGCCTGCCGTTGTCCAGGAACCCTCTCGAGCGATTCCCCAGGGCCCAGCGTAGCATAGTTTATCTTATTAACCCTTTCGTTATTATTTTTGTTGTACTTCGTGAGCGAACGGCGTGTTCTCGCCGTTACTAAGGACAGGATCGAGGAACAAGGCAAGGATCGAACGGCAACGGAGTTACTGACTCTGGCGCACACGGTCTCGCGACGAGTCGTCGCTCCTCTACTCTATACCAGCGGAGCCCAATAAGGAGGAGTGGGGTCTCGCCCAATAACGGCCCTCCGTACATCTAGTCAACGGCTTCCGTTGGGTATCGACGAGCGACAACGGAAAACCGCAGATTCCAAGGATTGGTCGCCGGCTCGAAGCCCCACTCCGAGCTGCGTGTCTCCCTCTACAGCCGGTGATCATCCCAATGAGTCCGTGACCCAATCAGGTACCGGGACGGGGGCTTAAGGCAACTTTTATGTTCACTAATTATGAAAATGCGAACGTTATCAGCAAGGTCAACGCTGCCAAATCGAAGAGGCTGGGACTAGGCAAGGAGTGGGGTCGGGACCCAGGTCCATGGAAAGGATTCTCGCGAAATATTCATCACTTGAGTTCTGGTCTGGAACGAGGAGAGATGCACTTCCCAAGCCGTAGCCGTTCCCGCCACCGGAAATACCGGAGATCGAGACCGAGGTTTTACCGGATCGAGATCATCAGAAACTGTAGCGGTGAGGCCATCGTTTCGCTCGTTTTGAGACCCATTGTAATGCGCGCGCTATGTCCCGGAGGGGTAAAGTATTGAAATTTTGGATATAAAAAAACATTGAAGTCACAAGGAATATTGTTGTGGCTGAGCAGCAGCGAAGACCTCGCTCGAATAAAATTAACGTAGCGCCGCCGAGAAGAGTTCCCTTTCGAATTGCCAGAACGAAAGTCATTTAGGATAACTTAGTGTTAAGATAATATTTGTTTGCCGTACTCGAAATCGAGATCAGAATAAATTAGAGAAATCAATCTTTCCAAGGCGATAACCATCGATTTTTTTATTCTCGCCAGGCGACGAGTACAATTTTAAGTTCCTGGATTTTGACCTACAAACGTGGTTATTTCGCACGGTGCCTCAGATCGTATTACTTGTCTAGCATATTTCGGATGAGAGTAATGTTGGGTATTTTCCCTTTTACAAGCTGCTAATCCGTTTTCGGTTAGCGACAAATAATCTCTATGTTCTCGGTTTATGATTACAAATTTCATCGACGCTTCTACGAATTGAAAACTATTCAGGTCTATTCGTACAGGCAAAGGATGGACTTTGTTAACGCTGAATTCGGGATTCTCGATTAGAGGTATTATCAGAACTAGTACTAGAGTGTTTTTGCTACAGTAGGAGCCTATTTCTGTAATCTTTAATAGATCGCGCATTTTGTCGCGTTCGACTGACGTCGGGAAATTAAGACCGTTCGGCAAATGCGGTGAAGCTTCTTTTAGATATGCTGCCAATTGTCTTGGTGACAATGTGGTCGGGTTAACTATTCCCTTTAGTAGCCCTACTAGAAAAGTCTTTAGTAAACGTATGTCGTTTAATAATGATTCTGCAATTACGCTAATTGTGGTTAATTTTTCGTCCATTTTTTATCTTGTTAAGATATCCATTACTAAATTAGTTACACCGTGATGTAATTCTGCTACGATTCGTGTTAGCGAATTTTCGTTAGCCGTGTAACGACTCGTAGTTCGATTGAACATTTCGACCGTAGATTTTTGGATTTGTAAATTTTCTATTAGCACATCTTCGGTCGTTCTTTGTTTTTCTGTTATTGCGATATTTTATTCATTTATTTTTCGAGCGTCTTCTGCGTCTAAATTACCCGTTATTGATTTTATTATCGATCGATTCCAATCCGTCGATTAATCCTCTCTTAATAATATTTTTCTTTGTCCCTGTAATATCGTAGATTGACTCTTCTTCGCTTTTTAATTATTTTTCCAAATTTTCGGGGGAATACGCTGGTGCGCTACATAAATCGCATTCCGGAGTCCGGTGACAACTTTCTATTGATGTTTTTAATGCTAACTTTATTTGTTGATCTCTATCCATAATGGGCTGGAGATCCATGCGTATGGCCAATTTCCATACTTCTTTTGTGATGAATATCGGTCCAATTTCCTCGTAGTAAATTCCGGGTGACGCACAGTAAGAGAAAAGCCCAAAAACCTGGCCAAAACCCCAAAAAATAAATTTTCGAAATAGGGTCAGTTGAGTAGTCATTCAGGTAGAGGACTAGTAACTGCATTCTATTGTGGAAGGGAAAGCCCTTTAAGTGTATACCTGCGCCGCAGCGTCAGTTGGCAGTGAGTGTTCGTGAAGAGTGTACGTGTCACGCGCTGAACAGACGAAAATAACGCTGACTTCAAAAACCCATAACTTTAAAGTGACGGGTTTAATTTCAATTCTGCAACATGGATACGACTTCTGGAGGTATGTAGAACATGTTTTTACATCGGTTGAATCGAAAGTTTATGTATAAATGATTGAAATGTAGTATAGCCTCCGGCATAAATAAAATTGAATAATTTTGAAAACTTATATTTTCAACGGTCCGAAAAGTTATATATTTTGTCACATTTTGCAAAGCTCCTAGTCTCGGCCTTTAGTTTAATGTATAAGCTTTCGAAATTTACAAGAGTTACCTGCGGAAAACCTGCGTCTTGTCCGTTATGATTTTTTTCGCATCGTGCGGTAGCCGAGCGTGCACGCGGCACTATTGAGCAGCCGCTGCGCCTCTACCTGAGAATGGGTGAAGTAGCATCATAACGGACAAGACGGCTGTTATACGCTTGAAATAAATTATTTTAATATATATGTATGTGTATATATATATATATATATATATAAATTTTTTGTGATTTAATTATGATATATACGTATTGAGACGTACAGGTCCGTCTCATGCCAAAAACCCCCCACCACAAAAAGCTAGCAAACGGTAAAAGACCGATTGGGGTATTAGGGAAGGGGAAATAATAAATATAAAAGTCAAGTGGGCAGGTATGACCTTCAAGGTCACAGAACAATGAGCGGAAGGAAAAACGAGTGATAGAAGAAAAAACAGAAAAGAGCAAAAAACAGTCTAAGGTATAAAAAGTTAGAGAGAAAAAGAAAAACAGAAAATAAACAAAAACAGTAGAGAAAGGGAACGACAGGTAAAAAAGTAAGAGAAGGGGAAAGGTCGTGGGAAAGAAAACAGAGAAAGTAACAAAAAAACAAAGGAAGAATAAATTTATTTAAAACATGAAAAAAGTTAACAATAAAGGGAATGATGGGTAATCCGTAAGGGAAGGGGAACAACAAACAGTCAAAAATGGGTATAAAAGAGGAGGAAAATCGGAGGAACGACACTTCTTCTTCCACTTCTTTTTACTTCGTGGATCAGTAAGTACCGCTTAGCAAAGTACCTCTTTTTAGGGTGGAAAGCTGAGAGGGGGAAAACACTGAAAAAACGAAATCAGAAGGAAGTCGTCGTAAGAAAGTCGGGCTTTTTAAGTGGATAAAAAAAAGTACCGCTCAGCAAAGTACCTCTTTTCAGGGCGGAAAGCTGAGAGGGGGAACCTTGAGACACTTAAAAAGGGCAAAATTATAACATACATTTTTTTTTTAGTCAGTAAAGACGGAAATAAGAATTGGGAGTAGAATAAGAAAAAGAGTATTAAAAAACATTCAGATTAAACAAAGGAAGGATAAATTACGAAAGGATAGATAGAAAATTAGTATTAGGGGAATAGAAAGTGCGAGGAGGTATCAGAAACACCAGGCGACAATACACACACACACACATACAACTGTAAAAACACGAAATACCTACAAGGGCTCCCGAAAATATCAGGAGAACCCAAAGGTCAAGAAGGCATCTCGACATTCAAACACCACACCAACACAATACACGTAACTAGCGGGAATATCAGCATAAGCGGGTACGTGGCGCCATCCGACGGAGTCAAACACGGTTAGAGTAATCGATTATCGACGCGCGATAATCGGTTACGCTCACGGGTAGTAATTACGAGAGAGCACGCCGTAGCGCGGGAGTCGAAGGCGCGCCGCGATCCACCGCGCCGTGACCCACTAGAGTGGGGGGACTCAGGGAGCGCGGTCAGCACGAGAGCGCGCTCGGCGCCACGCGCAACGAGCGATAGTAGGAAAAGAGGGGGAAACGCGCCGTATCGAGATTGAGCGCGCTGCGATCGATACCGCTAGGGAGAGTGGACCGCGACAGACAGCGCCACGCGCAACCTAGGGAAAGGCGCCCGGTTGACTCCGCGCGCCGCATGCGAGAGCGCGCCTTAACTCACGCACGCCGCGAGCGCCAATACGTGTAGGAGAAGGGGAAATCATCGACCTAAAGTAGAGTAATCGCGCTCGCGCACACTTACCATCCGAGCGATTCGAGTATTGTACCGACTGCGCAGAGACACATTCAAACACACAAAACACACTCCAGCGACACATTCAAACACACAAAACACACTCCAGCGACACATTCAAACACACAAAACACACTCCAGCGACACATTCAAACACACAAAATATACCCCAGCGCTACATTGAAATACACAAAATACAACACACATAACACTTGTACACAGGAATCTTTTAGTATTATATCGAGTCAAAATAACGAATAAACGCCATTTTATTAACAGATACCTCCAAAACAAAGAGTTTTAATTAATTTCTTCCCTGATCGAGTCCCGAACCAATAAAATTAATTGTAACGACTTCCGACCCGTTACATTTGGCGCCCGAACAGGGACTCGATCACAAGAAAGAAAAATTCGTAGGAGGTATTAATAATAATAAAATGGCGCAGGCAAATACTGAAGCGTCCCTAGACTGGGAATCTACAACGGCGGATGGGTTGATAGAAGAAGCACGTCGAAGAGATCGGCAGAATATTGGGCGACTGTCGGAAATAGGACCAGCACAGACCACGAATGAAGAAACCTTCGCTGTCAATCGAAATATAGGTAATACCGAGGTTATCATCGAGGACAGCGAAACGGAGCACAGCGAAACCACTCTGGCTCTCATCAAAGCCATGAACAGCATACGCAATGAACAGCGGAGGGAACGCCTCACCACACAGGCAGAAATTAAGCAACAAGATGACCACTGCATCATACGGATCCGTCAGCTGAACGAGGAAATTACCAAAAAGATGGCCAACGATATAAACAAAATTGAGGAACGCACGGAACGGAAAATCGTGATTGCTCAGAAAATGATCGAGCAAAGCCATGAAGAAACGCAAAAAGAAAATAATGAGAAAATCGAAGATTTTGATACCCGGGTGGAGGCCATTAGAAGGACAATATCCCAGCTCCTTCATTCATCGAAGGAAGTGGGAGAAGTAGTCACAGATCACTCTAAACGAATTACGGCATGTGAGAAAAATATTCAGGCCCAAAATTCAGTCTCAAGAGGTAACACGACATGGACGGCAGGGCTCGATGTCAGCCAGGCATACGCAGCAAAACAAAAACCGCCAACGTACAACGGCGATGGAAGAGAACGACCAATGCGGTTTCTGAAGGACTTCAGGGAATTCTGGCGAATTACGGGAAACACCGACCTTCACTATATCATCAGCCAGTCACTCAGAGATACGGCCAAGGATTGGTGGAGAATCGTGGAAGAAAGGGTCCAGTCAATTGAAGAATTCGAAGAAAAATTCCAAGCCCGTTATTGGAGTCAAGAGATTCAGGACAAAGTACGGAGAAATCTCGAATTTGGAGCATATGAGTGGGACGGGCATCGAATGACCCGGACCGAATACGCCACCCAAATTTTTGGCAACGCAAAAGACTTAAGCCAAGGTCCGACAGAAGAGCAGATCATCAGGAAATTGGCAAACCACTTCGACGAGGCAGTTAGAATGGCAGTACGAGTCAGTGGCATCAAAAACATCGATACTTTCCTCGAACTATTGGAAAGTATGGACGGAGCAGGACCCCTGAATGCTAGAAGATCTCTTCCGCGGTGGCATGAGACCAGCAATCCAAACTGGCAGCCAAACAACCCGTGGAAGAACCAAAGGTTTGGAACATTCGGAGGACCCCGCCCAACGGGACCAAACCCGCAATGGAGACCGGAATATCCCAGATATTCAGGGCCACCACCACCATTCCAAGGTCCACAGCCAAGGGGTGGAGAATATGGGTCAGCTAACGCAACGCGAGGACCGTGGATGCAGCGCGGATACGGAAATATAAGACCCCCTTTGAACCCAGCAGCAGCACCATGGAATCCGAGTCAGTCCGGGGGACCAGCGGTCATGAACATGCCGACCAGAGGTCAAGCAGAGTCACAAGCACCGCCAACAGCAATCGGGCAACCCACCGGACAACAACAGAACCAGGGAAACTGCTAACCGTTGCGCCCGAATCGATGGCAATTACCAAAGTAAATGAAACATCACGAGGCGCAACGGACGATGAAGAAACTCAGGAAGCCATGGAAGAAGCACGGCAACGGATGAAAAGAAACCTGAAAAAGAAGGAAAGGTCAAGAAAGAAACGAAACAATCCAAACGGGATGGAAGAGCCAATAAATCAACAAACGATTCAATTAGGGATGCTGACGGTCCCCAGAAAGAAAATCGAGGTGAGAGAAAATCGGGAGAAAGCAGCTGAAGTCCGGGAATGCGCCAGCAAATGTTACCGACTTGAGGAAGTAAATACTGGCAGTAGCACCAGGGAGAAATCAAAAAATAAAGAAAGGAAGCCTTTAGGACTCGAAACGAACGTATACGAGCATCCAAGAGACTTCCTGATAGACGAGCCAGGAAAGGGGAGCGTCATCAAGAGAATATACCCAAGATGTCCAACGCTGCCAATCAAAATAGAGGGAATCAGCGTAGAAATACTGATCGATAGCGGAAGTGAAGTTTCATGCTTATCGGAGGATTTCTTCCTACACCATCAAGAAAGCTTCAAAAATAGTCCAAGAATACCTGTAACAAGCACAGAGGCTATTGGAGCATTTGGCGGTAAATCCGGGAGAATTAAGCAGCAAATGATGGTAGAGGCCGAGCTTTACCAATCACGAGGAAGTCTTCAAATGCTGATCATACCGAAAATGGGCCGGAACGCTATTCTAGGTATAGATGGACTATTTGAACTACAAGTAGAGGTAGACGCGAATCAAGGCGTGATCAGAATCAGGGATGAAATAGTGGCGAAACTCGAAGAGGGAAGGTGGATCTGGCAACGCAAACAAACAACCGAGGAATCGATGATCCAGATTACCGCAATCAAGGAAAGAACATCTGACGAAATTACGGAACAAGAAATAGGACAAAAACTGCGGGAATGTCCAAATCTACAGGAAAGCGTCAGGGCTGCATTTGAAGCCCTGATCAGACAATACCAACACATCTTCAGCCGAAGACCAGGCAGGATGCATGCCTATACGCATCGTCTGTCACTCAAGGATCCGGAGCCATATATGCATCGCTCATATCCCGTGCCAATTCAATACCGGGAAAAAGTACAAAAGGAGATCCAAAGGATGATGGAACATGGCGTCATCGAACGAGCAAAAAGTCGCTTCATCAACCCACTGGTTACCGTAGTAAAAAAGGATGGATCGATTCGACTCTGTTTAGATGCCCGGCAATTAAATGCCTACCTTATTGAGGACCATGATACGGCACCACCCACCGAGGAGATTTTTCAACGATGCGGAGGAGCCCAGGTCATGTCTAGCCTAGACTTAACTAGCAGTTTTTGGCAGATCCCATTAGCAGTCGAATCACGACAATACACGGCATTCCAGCACGAGGGGAAATGCTACCAATTTACGGTAACACCCTTCGGACTTAAGACAAGCACGGCGAGCTTAATCAGAGGACTGGACGTCGTGTTACAGGATCTGGGCAACTCAATCGTCAATTTTGTCGACGACCTGTTATGTTTGTCGAAAAATGAAGAGCAGCATGTGGCACATCTGCAACAATTGTTCGAGAGAATTAGTAAAAACAACATGACATTGAACCTCCAAAAATCCCGATTCTTCCGGCAAGAAGTCGCTTTTTTGGGACACGTGTTGACCACATCGGGAATAAAACCACAGCCTGAGAAAATTAAATCAATTCAGGAATATCCACGGCCAAGGAATATTAAACAGTTGCGAGGATTCCTAGGATTGATAAATTTCTACAGTAAATTCACCGAAAGACATGCGAAGGAAACTGTACCGCTTCTGGGCCTGCTAAAAAAAGGTCAAGAATGGAAGTGGGGAGAAGAAGAGGAGAAAACCTTCGCACGAATCAAGCAACTCTTCATCGAAACAGTAATGCTGAAACACGCGGACGCAACCCTAGGGTACACCCTCACCACCGACGCGAGCGATTACGCGATCGGAGCCATACTCAGTCAAGCAAATAGCAAGGGCAGAAAAATTCAATGCCACACATACAACCACAAACTTTGAAAAAGGTGAGCTGGTATTAGTACGCGCATTAAACGTGTCGGATCCCGGAAAACAAAAAATTGCAAAATTTATGCCCCTCTATGAGGGACCATATAAAATAAAAAAATGTGTTGGACAAGCCACTTTTTTACTGGAAGACCCAAAAACGAAAAGGGAGAGAGGGAAGTTCCACTCAAGCATGTTAAAACGCTATCTGACGGCGACTCGAGAAAACGACGAAAAAGAAAAAGGCGATACGCACGACCATCTCGAGAATCGAACAATCAATGCCGAAAGTCTGGAAGGGATATATAAGGGAGCCCGCGAACCAGGAAAACCGCAAATTCAAAAACAGCATGAAAGAAAACAGTAAAAACCGACCAAAGGAGGGAGCGCGGCGATGGGCGAGAAGAAGAAGACAAAGAAATAAACAAGCAAAAGTTCAAGAAGGAGACAGAATGGGCCAATCAACGAACAAAGATAAAAGAAATACCGCGGAAAGAAAAATCACCGAGGAAAAATTACATAACGAGGCACAACGAGTCGGCACAAGCGAGGTAAACAAACGCGGCGAATTCGAACTTTTCGAGGTGACGGACGAGAATATTAAAGGATGGTACCCCGGGATATCACTCGAAAATTAAAAAGAGGGGATAAAGGACGTCGCAAAATCAAGAAAATTCGTCAGTCAACAGTCAACCACCGAAGACGAAAAATGTATAAGAATCGCGAGGTATCGAACCTACGAGGAATGTACAAGGGCGTCACAATCTCCGGGGTAACAAGCCCCAATGAGATTTTTCTCCATCTAAACGATAAATACGGACAGGAAACGGCGATAATCCGAACGTGGCAAAGAATGAACCCAGACGAACCGGGAATTCATCATCTCCTGGAAGAAGAGATTTTTCCGGGCGCAGGCATTCTGTATCGCCACGCGGAAGAATTTTTCCGGGCATCGGTCGTCGAGAAAAAGGAGGACGGGACACTAAAGGTATGGCTGGGAGATTGGGGAAGCACGGTGTACGCCAAGTTAGAAGAATGCTACACCGCCCCCGAGATGGCCTATATCCACACCTTCCAGGCCATCCCAGCAACGCACGGGGTCCTAGTGCCAACGGACGAGGTATGGAGCGAAGAGGACGTATTCTACGCACGAGAGATCGCCCGAGACACCACGTGGACAGCGAGGATATGGGGTCAGCCAACAGCAATCGGCCTCGTCGTCGTCGAACTATTTTTGGAGGACGAGGGCCCAAACCAGGGTCGCTGTTTGGCGGACCTGTTCGTAGAGTCAAAAATGGCGCAAATAACCGAGGAGCTAAACCTACCGGGGATAACAAGCAAAGGGTGTCAACATGGAGACCCCTATTATCACCAAGAGGCGCTACGTCGGTGGGTGTTGGACGAAAACAATAACACCGAGTCCAACACCCCTACCAACACCACCAAC
Source organism: Ophion ellenae (assembly GCA_963210295.1). NCBI lineage: Eukaryota > Metazoa > Arthropoda > Insecta > Hymenoptera > Ichneumonidae > Ophion > Ophion ellenae. The sequence continues at coordinate 13,700,389 of OY723397.1, read as the reverse complement.
ACAGGAAACAACGAGGACAACGAGGCCGACCTAGGCAGCTGGAACGACGACGACGAAGACAACGAAGACGCCGCAACACTAATAAACAACGAACACGACAGCGAGGAGGAACAATTTTGGGAGGACATCGGACTATACGACAACGAGACTCCAGACACAGACAGCGACGACAACAATAGCTTGGCCTCGTTATAGGCAAACAATAAAAACACCAACCAAAGCATTTTGATTTTTTTCTGTTGCGAGCGAACCCCGAAGGACAGCGGTCCACCGAAATGCGAGCGTGACATAGAGTAAGGGAAGGGGAAGTGAAAACAAATGCGACAGAAAAAGCAGGAGAAGAAGAAGAAGTAGTGAATACAGCTAGAAAGGTAGGAAGAGGTTATATTTTTTTTTTTTCTTCACGATTCGGAAGCCGCAAGGGCAATCCGAAGCGAGAAGAATAAAAAAGGGGGACAATGAGACGTACAGGTCCGTCTCATGCCAAAAACCCCCCACCACAAAAAGCTAGCAAACGGTAAAAGACCGATTGGGGTATTAGGGAAGGGGAAATAATAAATATAAAAGTCAAGTGGGCAGGTATGACCTTCAAGGTCACAGAACAATGAGCGGAAGGAAAAACGAGTGATAGAAGAAAAAACAGAAAAGAGCAAAAAACAGTCTAAGGTATAAAAAGTTAGAGAGAAAAAGAAAAACAGAAAATAAACAAAAACAGTAGAGAAAGGGAACGACAGGTAAAAAAGTAAGAGAAGGGGAAAGGTCGTGGGAAAGAAAACAGAGAAAGTAACAAAAAAACAAAGGAAGAATAAATTTATTTAAAACATGAAAAAAGTTAACAATAAAGGGAATGATGGGTAATCCGTAAGGGAAGGGGAACAACAAACAGTCAAAAATGGGTATAAAAGAGGAGGAAAATCGGAGGAACGACACTTCTTCTTCCACTTCTTTTTACTTCGTGGATCAGTAAGTACCGCTTAGCAAAGTACCTCTTTTTAGGGTGGAAAGCTGAGAGGGGGAAAACACTGAAAAAACGAAATCAGAAGGAAGTCGTCGTAAGAAAGTCGGGCTTTTTAAGTGGATAAAAAAAAGTACCGCTCAGCAAAGTACCTCTTTTCAGGGCGGAAAGCTGAGAGGGGGAACCTTGAGACACTTAAAAAGGGCAAAATTATAACATACATTTTTTTTTTAGTCAGTAAAGACGGAAATAAGAATTGGGAGTAGAATAAGAAAAAGAGTATTAAAAAACATTCAGATTAAACAAAGGAAGGATAAATTACGAAAGGATAGATAGAAAATTAGTATTAGGGGAATAGAAAGTGCGAGGAGGTATCAGAAACACCAGGCGACAATACACACACACACACATACAACTGTAAAAACACGAAATACCTACAAGGGCTCCCGAAAATATCAGGAGAACCCAAAGGTCAAGAAGGCATCTCGACATTCAAACACCACACCAACACAATACACGTAACTAGCGGGAATATCAGCATAAGCGGGTACGTGGCGCCATCCGACGGAGTCAAACACGGTTAGAGTAATCGATTATCGACGCGCGATAATCGGTTACGCTCACGGGTAGTAATTACGAGAGAGCACGCCGTAGCGCGGGAGTCGAAGGCGCGCCGCGATCCACCGCGCCGTGACCCACTAGAGTGGGGGGACTCAGGGAGCGCGGTCAGCACGAGAGCGCGCTCGGCGCCACGCGCAACGAGCGATAGTAGGAAAAGAGGGGGAAACGCGCCGTATCGAGATTGAGCGCGCTGCGATCGATACCGCTAGGGAGAGTGGACCGCGACAGACAGCGCCACGCGCAACCTAGGGAAAGGCGCCCGGTTGACTCCGCGCGCCGCATGCGAGAGCGCGCCTTAACTCACGCACGCCGCGAGCGCCAATACGTGTAGGAGAAGGGGAAATCATCGACCTAAAGTAGAGTAATCGCGCTCGCGCACACTTACCATCCGAGCGATTCGAGTATTGTACCGACTGCGCAGAGACACATTCAAACACACAAAACACACTCCAGCGACACATTCAAACACACAAAACACACTCCAGCGACACATTCAAACACACAAAACACACTCCAGCGACACATTCAAACACACAAAATATACCCCAGCGCTACATTGAAATACACAAAATACAACACACATAACACTTGTACACAGGAATCTTTTAGTATTATATCGAGTCAAAATAACGAATAAACGCCATTTTATTAACAGATACCTCCAAAACAAAGAGTTTTAATTAATTTCTTCCCTGATCGAGTCCCGAACCAATAAAATTAATTGTAACGACTTCCGACCCGTTACAGTATGCATATATATATATATACATATTAAAATCAACCACATAAAAATTTCTTAAATATGAATGAAATGTTATAACATTCGAATAAAATATTTGAATATATATATATTATATAGTGAGCAAAGCTTTCTTTTAACCAAATCCATGTCAATATTTTCTGTCTAATTTTCTTAAAATTATTTCAATTATTGCGGTTATTTATTTGGTAAAATAATGTACATTGTTCAAGTTTTTGTATTAATTGAAAATTTTATCTTTTCCTTTAACACCAATTTTCTACAATTTTATGTCTTTATTACAGGATCCGGTTACAAAGAATTGGTGCTGACAAGGAAAGAAGTATTTCTGATAATCAGCGAGCATTTATCCGATAAATTCGCTTCCTTGATCGAATTTATGGTAGAAAAATTTTCCAAGGACACCGGACGTACAGTTGTAGTGCCTGAGGACTCGAAACAGACTTTTTCGATACTCTTCAATCAAATGAGAACGAGGTGGCAACAAGCTCACAGAAAATCCTGTGTATTTTTCAAGAATAACGGTGAATGGCTTAGCAAGCAGGTATGTTTTGCCGCACCTACAGACACTGTAGTAACAAGCCCGGGTAATACGGGCGGCCGCCCGTCCCTTGAGTTTACAATGTCCAGCGAAAGATCTAAACGAAGGAAGACCCAAGATATTCGTACATCGTTCAACTCGGTCGAGTTAGCATACGCTACTCAGATAAGCCTTCGCTCTTCAGGACAATCCGACGCCGCAAAAGTTATTAAGGACGTAACAATGACGAGTCCTTTAAGAGCTTCCAAGTATCGTAAAGCTTACTCAGCAACGGATGAAATTACTTTATCCGAAGAGGCTGCACTTTCCGCTATGATTGAATATAAATTCTCCAAGAGTACTTACCAGGGAATGAGAAGATTAGGGATGGAAAATAACTGTAAGCTATATCCGTCTTACGAAAAAGTGATGAAAGCAAAAAAGCGTTGTTATCCACCACGTGATGCAATCAGGATTACAGAGAGTAGTGCAGAAGTCCAACTACAGGCACTATTAGATCATACAGTTGAACGTATTTTACTCGTCCAAAATGTACTCATTCAAAGATTGACTCCAGATAATGTTCGTAAAATGGACTTGATTTGCAAGTGGGGTTGCGATGGAAGTTCTGGGCAAAGTGAATATAAGCAGACGTTCAGTGATGACAGCAAATCTGATGCGCATGTATTCTTTACTTCAGTCGTGCCATTACAATTCGTGTGTTATGATCAACAATCGATGGAAGAAATAGTTGTTTGGAAGAACCCCAGACCCACGTCTCCACGATTTTGTAGACCGCTTAGACTACTGTTTCTACGCGAAGACACAGAGTCAACACTTAATGAAGTCCAAATTGTTGAAGAACAAATAAGGTCACTTCGTCCATTCGAAAGTGTAATAGATGGAAAAGAAATCTCCGTAATGTACAAGTTGTTGTTCACCATGATAGATGGTAAAGTTTGCAACGCTGTATCATTGACGAAATCTGCTCAACGGTGCTATTTGTGTGGAGCAACCAGCAAAGATTTTAATGCCATCGACACTGTATTGCAAAGGGAAATCAATGAAACAAATTTGAAGTTCGGATTGTCGACGCTGCATGCGTGGATACGGTGCTTCGAGTATTGCTTACACGTGTCTTACAAACTCGGCATTAAAAAATGGCAAGCTCGAAGTGCCGAAGAACAAAAAATTACCCAGGAACGCAAGAGGGCCATTCAAGAAGGATTCAAGAAGCAATTGGGTCTAAATATCGATCGCCCAAAGCCTGGATACGGCAGCAGCAATGATGGCAACACAGCTCGGCGATTCTTTGAAAATTCGACGGTTTCCGCTGCGATAACGGGGGTCAACGAAGAAGTTATTAAACGCTTGTACGTAATCCTACAAGTTATATCGTGTGGCCACGAGATAAACTGTGAAAGATTTGAACAGTATGCTATTGAAACGGCAAGAAAGACCGTTGCATTATACCCTTGGTACTCCATGCCTACTTCGGTGCACAAACTATTAATTCATGGTCCAGTGATAATAACTCATGCTCTATTACCAATCGGCCAATTATCCGAAGATGCTCAGGAAGCTCGAAACAAAGACATCAAACGATATCGAGAAGATTTTGCGCGAAAAAGTTCCAGGGTTAAAACTATGGAAGATGTTTTTCATCGGCTCTTAGTTACTTCTGATCCGTACATTTCAAGTGTCAGAAGACTACCACAGAAGAAGCTGAAGAGTTTGTCGCCGGAAGCTGTAGCGATGTTGATCGCTCCTAAAGTGACTGCTGCAGCAGACGAATTTTGCGCCGAGATTGAAGCCGTGCCGGGAGTTGTAATAGATACAAACTCGGATAATGATTCTGACTCCGACTCCGACTCCGATTACGATGTTGATTAAGAATAAAATTTTCTATTTTTGAAACGTTCCGTATGTATTTTGGAAATAAAAATAATAATTGCGTAGAATACACTGTTCACGTTTATTTTATTATGATGATTTTTTTAAATATATTAATTTATCTATTTAGCAGGATACTCGGCCATTTTGTTTATAACAATTTGCTGTAAGCTCTTTGTTGCAAGTTATAAACAATAGATATCGGATTGGTAATCAGCGACCTTGAAAACCCGTATATACCAATTTTTGTCAACATCTGGTAACTTTTTAACGTTCATGTCGGCCATATTGGATCGGCCATTTTTTTTACGATAATTTGGCTTGCGGATTCGTAATCAGCGACCTTGAAAACCCGTAAATACCAATTTTTGTCGACATCTGGCAACTTTTTAACATTCATGTCAGCCATATTGGATCGGCCATTTTGTTTACGATAATTTGGCTTTCAGATTCGCAATCAGCGACCTTGAAAACCCCTGTAAGCCAATTTTCATTCCAGTCAAAGGTCATTTGAGGTTTTGGCCAGGTTTTTGGGCTTTTCTCCTACTGTGTGACGTGGAAAAATTTTCCACGTGAAAATTTCCATTTTCCCTTTTTTGGTTGTTCCCTTGCGTAACCCTAGGAAGGGCGATCAGGAACCTGCAAATAGAATCATGGGATTTATCCCTTGTTTCTCTCTGTGCATGTAGATAATATTTCCGAAATAATGCGCTTTCTTTTCTTCAGCCCCTTTTCGGGCTTCAGCCGTTGGAGGGGGGCTTGTCGCGTGACTCGGTCTGGGATGCGTGTACGCGGTTGGTTTTCAATAAACATTTCTCTCTCTTCTCTCTCTCTCTTTTATTAAACTTGGAATGTAACCATATACGAAAAGTTTGCTTTATATTTCGTTTTGCAAAAAATGCAGATATATAAATTTTCTTTTTTTCTTGCGATTGTACATTCTTTATTTGAGTATTATTTTTATTTTTATTCGCCATTTTTTGCTTGTGTTTACTCGAAAAATGTAGATGCATATTATTCATTTAATTAATTTTTTAAAAATATTTTTTGTTGACTCTTGCATTCATTGGATTTTTCATTCATATATCTATACGCTATTTTTACATTTTGAAATTTTATTTTAGACTTGCTATCTTTAGTTTATTTACCTTTTTATTTTCCTTCATTTATTATTCGTTTCGTTTTTTTAGAAATCTAGAGCTCTTTCTATTTTTATTCTTGGAAATTGTATTTAATTTATTTATTCTCCTTTTTGGACTATTCCATTCGCTTATTTTTGTTACAATCGTTTTCATTGATTTGAACGTTATATTATTTTATTTTTTGTATTTTATTATATATATATTGTGACGGGAATTATTTTTTCTTACCACGAAATCGAAAACATGAATACGAGAGCTAGGTGCGGGAACCGTCACCTTCGGCCGTCCACCCCGCGTGAGGGCATCCGCACTACCCGGGGCGCCAGAGAATTTTATTGTCACCGGATTTCTCAACCGGTATGCCCTGGGGCCAGAGGGATCCGCCCTGACCCACCATCGGAGCTGGAGGACTCCGCGATTTTTGTTTCACCGGAACCCTAACCGGACTATCTGGATGCACTTACCCGGGGGGGACGGTTGCGGGAGAGCACGGCCGCTCAGGCTGTGAGTCGTGGTAGAGGGGTCGGGATTCACCAGGAGTAGCGTACGAGATGTCAGATACGCGGGAACAAAAAAAATGACAAAAACAAACAAATTGTTTTATTTTATTTTGCGGGAGCTGATTGTTTTCGAACCACGGGAACTTATCTCCGTCCGGAAGGGCCCGCCTTCCGGGCACGGGATCGCGAACAGGACCCGTGGAGGAACACGTCTGTCTCACACGGCGTCAGGAGCGGAACTCCCCGACGGACCTCGCCCGAGAGCAAAATCGGTCGTCAACTATACCTCGCGCGGCGAAGGCCAGCGAGCGAGATCATTGTCGAGCGCGGTTATCGAAAAAAATGTAAATACGCTCGCGCGCTCATCTCATGCGAGAAAGCTACTTCGAGCGAGAACATTTTCGTACAATATTCGTGAGCTGAAATATTATTTCGGGAGCTAGAATATTCTGGAAGAATATTCCTTACGGAATCTATATTTCCTGCCCGAGTACCCCGCAAGCGGAACGGTAACAGATCGGGACCTTTCCTCCTAGGTAACATGGAGGCTCTCGGGGATCGCATCCCCGGGTCACCATGCGAGAGCGGGCAAAGCTTCTCTCTAGAAGCGCGGCGCGGAGGTCTCCCGCCTCCACCCGTAACCCAAACAGCCCGCTCGTCAGCACGATGCACCACTGCGATGGGGCGCCGGCATCTCAGCCGGGCGTGCACCGATTCCCCGAAAGCCTCGTTGGGTGCGTCCCTCGGTCGGGATTGCTCGGTACGTTGAGCGACACGCCGCTCGACCGAGTTTCGCACGCCAACCTCACCAGAACAACAACGAAACCCAAACCTAAAACGCTACCAAATAAACATACTGGAGGAAAGGCCCGTAACATATACGAAGGGGTCGTAACCCGGGCATCGAGAGCACGACTAAATCGTCGGTAGCCTTTCTGTGACGTGACTTAAAAAATCACGTCACAACTCCCCACCCCTTAAGGGTGGTTACGATCAGGGAACTACGCGATCTCTGCTGAGCAAGAGCCTTAGCTGAGATGCATACGGTAGCAATCCTTGTCCCTCCCATTTGTAGTCGGTAGCTCAAAACGGTGGGAAGGACCGAGATCTACTGCGGGAAACCAAGTACCCGCAGCGCGAGAAAGAAAACCAGAACACAAACAATTATCCGTATTTAATGGCTAAATTTGTATCTCTCCCGTTACAGTCGGTAGCCTTAAGGTGGGAGAGATCGGGATCTACCGTAGGCGACTGATCGCCCCCCAGCACGAGAAAATAAAATCGCACAAAAACAAAACAAAAAAAATATTTTTGCGTAAACGATAGCATAGTCGTCTCCTCCCGTTACAATTCGGTAGCTATAAAATGGGGAAGAGACCGAGATCTGCCGCGGGCGAATAACCGCCCCGCGACGCGAGAAATTAATGGACCAAACGATCCACAAGTACTACCACCAAGGACGGAACAATCGAACCAGAATCGGACTTACCAAATCAGCCGGAGTGTCCTTACTTCGGTGGTGGCTCCGAGAACTCTACGGGAACTGCTCCAAGTTTTCCATCCCCTTCTCCGGGGTAATTGGTGCCGAGAACCGAGCCGCGTCGTCGCGACTCCCGGGAACTGTGATGTTTATTTTCCTCACCGGGAAATCAGGGGCTTAGCCCCCCCCCCCCCCTATCGCGGGAACTGCGGGACATCATGGTCCTGCACGAGAACTGGGGCCGGAGGCCCCTCATGGCGTGAACTGCGGGGCGTTGCCGCCCCGCGCGAGAACCCAGGCTAACGCCTGTATTGCGAGAACTGTGGGGCGTTGCCGCCTCACACGAGAGCTAGGGCCAAAGACCCACATACCGAGAACTCGGGCCATCTCGAATCCTCCGAAAATCGGGGAATCGGGGCTCCGATGCGAGAGCTCGCAGGGGCCGGCTTAGGACTTAACCGCACGGGCCTGCGAGTTACCCCGCCTGCCCTTGCCACCCCTACGTCGCCTCCGGGACTTCTTGCCCGAATGGCCGGGAACGGGCTCGACCGTCGTCGCCGGTGGGGAGGCCGGCGGCGGCGGCCGCGCGTTGCGGGCTTCCGCTCGCGCTAGCCGCATCACCTTCAGCTCTTCCCGCGGGACGTTGCGGCCGGCCTGCGAGACATACGGGCCCGCCTCCCGCCAACCCTCACTGCAACGCGGGCACGTCCGCAGGGTTTTACCCTTTCGTCCGCACCGACGGCAGAAGGTGGCTGTCGGAGGGCCCCGCGGGCAGTCACTATAGCGGTGACCCACCTCACCGCAACTGTAACATGCCCGCTCGAGAGCGGGTCTCCGCCGACGGGATGGCCCGCCGCCTGGGGGTCGGCGGTCGGTCGCCGGGGCCGTCACTCGCGCCACCGTAGGCGGCTCAGGTGCCGTCCCCGGGGCCATCGGGCCTCCGTCCGCGGGCGTCGGGAGTTCATGGACCTCCTCGGCCTCCTGGTCCTCCGCGGCCATCGAGACCGGGGAGTACACCGGTCGGTTGGCCCGCCCCGGACCCATAGCGTCGTGGGCCAAGTCTCGGATGGCCTCAATGAGGCCCTCCGCGGACTCGCCGTCCCGAGGCTCTGAGTCTCGGAGCGTAGCCACGCACGCCCGGAGCATCTCCCCCGGGGCCCACGATATGGGTGGGGGCGACGGAATGGCCGCCTCCGACCGCGGGAGCTTGGCGCCGAACCGGACCAAGTGGTCGAGCCACGGTCCGCCGGTCGCCTCCTCGCCCTCCAAATCTACCACTTCCCGCTCGAGAGTGGTTGCACCGGAAGACATGTTCGGGATCCTGCAATCAAAACAATGATTAGTGCGGTATCATGGGGTTCGGTAGGGTTTTAAGTCCTGCACAGAAATTTTCCCTTTCGATCGCCCGTCGAGATCGGATAGTTCGTAAACTACCCGCGAGAGCCGTTTCGAGATCAACAGAGGCCCCTCATACGGGGGCTCGAGAGCAGCAGTCAATCTCTTGGCTGTAGACGAGAGCCGATGCGCACGGCGCAACACGAGATCGCCAACCTGGAACGTACGATCTCGGCGATGGAAATTATACTGTTCCGATTGCTTCTGGAACGCTTCATCGAGAGCATGCGTAAAAGCCGTCCTCAATGTGTCGAGTCGGGCCATACGCCTCACCCACTCCTCAGGAGGACGTGGAGCGATGTCGGGATTGCCCTCGGCCTCCCGTCGCAGCGACGTCGCTGGCGAGGGTTCGCGGACGAAGTTCGCGAACGCAGGCGTAGCCTGTAGAGAGCTGTGATGCGCCGTATTGTACGCAAACCGGAATTCGTGCAGGTGTGCGTCCCATTCCCGATGGTTACCCTCCAGGAAGGCGCGAATCATGGTTTTCACCACGCGATTCACCCGCTCGGTAGGATTGGCTTGGGGGTGATACGGCGGGGTGGTGCTATGCCGTATCCCCACGCGTTCAGTCAACTCGCGTATGTCGCGGTTGACGAACTCAGTGCCATTGTCCGTGATCAGTACCTTAGGCGCCCCCCAACGGGCGACGACCAGGTCATCGAGAGCCTTTGCGATAGCTTTTCCGTTTGCCCTGCGGAGGGGCTGGACCTCTATCCACTTAGTGTAGAGATCCTGGATTACGAGAACATATGAGTGGCCAGATCGCCCGGGAGTGATCGGCCCCATAATGTCGGTAGCTACGGTCATCCAGGGCTCTTCGACAATGCGATGGCCCATGAGACCGGCGGGAGCTCGCTGCTCGACATTGCAGCGTTGGCAGGTGTCACACTGCCGTACGTGAACCACTACGTCTTTAAAAAGACCAGGCCAGTAATAGGCGGTCGCCAGACGTCGGTACGTCTTGTCGACGCCCAAGTGGCCTGCCTGCGGTAGCGAGTGGCACTCATTAAGAGCACGCCGCCGGAGCTCGCGGGGAAGCACGAGCTTCCACGCATCGAGATCCTCAAACTCGAGATCCGCCAAGTAGGAGGGTCGATGATAGTACAGTCGACCCTCAACTATCTTCCAATCCGGGAACTTATCCGGGACCCGCTCGACATCGCGGACCCGGCGACGGTACCATTGGTCCCGAGTGTCCTGGATGCACGCCAAGGCGTCATCGTGACCCTCAGGGATCCTCGAGAGCGCATCGGGAACGTGGTGCAGTGCGCCTTTTCGATGGACTATGGTGAAACTGTACTCCAGTAACTCCAACGCCCACCGCGCTAACCGACCAGTGGGGTTCTTCAAATTGTGCAACCACTTAAGGCTGCTGTGATCAGAGATCACCGTGAAGCTGTACCCCTCCAGGTAGCAACGGAATTTCCGTATGGACCAGAGCACAGCGAGGCACTCTTGCTCCGTCACGGAGTATTTCCGTTCCGGCGCAGTAAGAGCGCGGCTCGCGTAAGCGATAACTCGTTCGTGCCCATCAATCACCTGCGTGAGGACGGCACCGAGACCCACGCCGCTAGCATCAGTCTGCAGCGTGAACGGGAGCGAGAAGTCGGGACAGGCGAGCGTCGGAGCGCTCGTCAGGCACCGCTTCAATTTATCGAGAGCATCCTGTTGTTCGGGATCCCATCGCCACTCGACGTCCTTCTTGGTAAGGCGAGTCAGAGGTTCGGCGATGGTCGCGAATTCGGGTATAAAGCGACGGTACCACGACGCCATGCCGAGGAACCGACGCAGTTGCCGAATGTTCCGCGGTTCGGGATAATCAAGTACGGGAGCCAATTTGTCGGGATCAATCTCTAGGCCTTGGCGGTTCACCAAGAAGCCGAGATAGCGAACCTGGGGGCGACAAAATTCGCTCTTCTCGCGGTTAATTGCCAGCCCCGCTTCCGAGATCTTAGCGAGAACCTTCCGAAGCCACACAAGGTGCTCTTCGAAAGTCCTGGTGACAATGATAATGTCATCCAGGTAAACGAAAACGTGTGGATACATATCCACACCGATAAGCCGGTCCAGCATCCGCTGGAACGTTGCGGGAGCATTTGTTAAGCCGTAAGGCATCCGCTTGAATTGAAACAAGCCTCGGCCCGGCACAACAAAAGCGGTAACTTCGCGAGAAGCGGGATCCATTGGGACCTGCCAATACGCCTGACTCAAATCGAGAGTCGAGATGTAATTAGCCTGTCTCAACTCATCGAGAATACCGGTCATGTTCGGGATGGGGTAAGCATCCTTCTTCGTGACCGCGTTAACCCTTCTATAATCGATGCAGAAACGGTATTTACCGTTCGGCTTCTTGACCATCACGACTGGGCTAGCCCAGTCGCTACTTGACGGTTCGATTATGTCAGTCGAGAGCATCCGATCCACCTCCGCCCACATAATGTCACGGATGACCGGAGTCACGGGATATGGCCGCTGCTTCACCGGGGGGCTGTCCCCCACATCGATGCTATGTGCAACGAGTGAGGTAACTGCCGACTCAGCCGGTAGGTGTGGCACGTGAGCATTGAGGAGCTCGTCTAGACGGGCTACCTCATCGGGATCTGGCGTACACAACCCACAATACATAGTGATGCGGGGCGTGCCGGCTTCCGGGCTGAAGGCGTACAGGGTCTCTGGTGTGTCGCGAAACCACCAGGACTCGCTGTAAAAGTCCACCACCATCCGGGCTGCCCGTAAGCTATCTAATCCAAGGATTAGATTTTCCGAGAGCGAGTGCAGGTGATGCGCGAGAATCGTGACCGGACGGCCATTAAGGAGCAAAGGCGCACGGGAAGCTAGGTGCACGGTTTCGATTTGACCATTCGCGACCACTACTGATCGCGGTGGGATCCTTATCGTTTCCGTGCCGAGAGCTGCCAACCATTCAATGAGAACGGGGCCGATAAAGGTCTTAGTTGCGCCTGAGTCCACGAGAGCTCTAACGGGTTCTCCATCCAAAAGTGGTTGAACCCGGAACGCTATAGCGCTCTGGTCGGAAGCCGAATTTACGACGACCTGCTCGAGAGGAGAATCCTCCTCTGGAGGGGTCGTGTCGGTAGCTTGTCGACTACGTAGCTGTCGCCTTCGCCGTTTCTTACGTTCGGTAGCCTGTTGGCGTGGCGTCGCTACACGGGAGCTACACGAGAAAGTCAGATGGTCGAGGCTAGTCCCGGGAGGCGGAGGAGATTTCCTCACTCGCCTCCTCGACCGTTTCCCCGACTGCAGAAGGGGCAACGGCTCGTGGACACGCCCGACTGACCACAACGGTAACAAAAGAGGCGCCGGGGGTCCGGGCACTCTCTGTGTCGGTGGCCCGTTTTGCCGCAATTCCAGCAGCAGGGCACACTCGATGGTTCGGTAACGGGGGTGGTCCCTGGAGGACCACTCGGTAGCTTCGACGCGGCGTTATCGGCCTTGTCTTTCCGGAACTGGCCCTTGGGAGGCCTCGAGAACGACCGGCGAGGCGGGGTAGACCACGAGGGACTATGCCCCTGCGTCGCCTTTACGTGACCTGATGCCCGTTTGTTGCGCTGGGGCAACAGCGCATCGAGCATCTCTGGAGCGTCCTCCTCGCAAGAGGAGGCCGTTTCGTGAGCGATCGCTGCCGGGCTCTGCATGAGGTAGAAGCCGGAGCGGCGGGATACACGCGGCTTCTGCCGCGGCTCACGGTAAGCGTACGCCGGACAGAGGGAGGCCTCTGGCTTCGGCGGTACGCGGTGCCTACTCATGCTGCTCAGGATTCTCTCCTGACGTGCAGCCACACGCTCGAGATCTTTCATCGTCCAGTGGTCCTGCAAAGGAGTGACCAGACGGAATGACGGTAGCATGTTACGATGAGCGGAGCGTACCTGCTCTCGCTCCGTCCAGGCTGGATCCAGACGGGAGAATAGGCCGCTCATGCAGCTCAGGTAGACGAGAGCAGACTCGGACTCGCCTTGAGTCCGGCACGAAATCTCTTCGCGGAGCGCGATCTGGTAGTCAGGGTCCGCGAAACGCTCGCGAAATGCGACTTTCGCGGCCTGCCAATTCGAGATCGTGCCTCGGGCTTGGCGGTACCAAGTCCGCGCTATACCCTTGAGGCAAAACGAGAGCGTTAGGAGCAGGTCCTCATCCCGAATATGGGCCAGGACGCGCCCCTCGTCGATGAGTGAGAGGAAGTCCTCTACGTCCTCACCGTGACGACCCGAGAACGTGGCCTCCCATCGGCGTACCTCTGGGAGGACTCGGTGAGGAGATAAAAATCTCCTACCCCGACGCGGAACCAGTTCGTCACTCGACGACTCGAGATCACTCCGGTTTAAGGGTACAACCCTACGACCGGGTCCGGTAGGTTGGGGTCTTCCGCCCCCTCGGGAGCTTGGGGCGAGAGGGGGTAAATCCCCTGTCAGCCTCACCGAAGAGCGCCGGTCCCTGTCGGCGACGGAGGCCGGGTCGCTCCAGCAGGAGCTTCGGGGCCGCGCCGGGCGTCGCCCATCGGCGGCCCGGGTGCTATCCATTCGGGTCGGCAGCCCTGCGGCGCGGGCCCGTGGGCCCAGCGTCAGGTCCCCAATCGGGATCACGTCATCTGACGAATCGTTAGCGTTTTCCGAGAGCCGTGGCGGGACCTTCGGTATCGCGCCTCCGGTCGCCATGAAGAGTGTCCTTGGCGTACTCGGAGTGTGATGGCGTACCGACTTTAAACGGGAGCTAGGGAGATTCCGCCCCCCCGAGAATGAGGAAATTCTATTTCCTCCCGTCGAGGGAATTCGACGGGGCGATAGCGAGCGAGGGAAATTTTTCAAAAAAAAATTTAAAAAAAAATAAATTCAATAATAATTTCCCTCGATCCGAATTATTCTATCCGGATCCGCGAGAGCGAGGGAATTTTATTCCCTCCCGTCGAGGGAACTCGACGGAGCGAGAGCAAGCGAGGGAAATTTTTCGAGAAAGAAAAAAAATAAAAAATAAATTCAATAATAATTTCCCTCGATCCGAACTATTTAATTTGGATCCGCGAGAGCGAGGGAATTTCATTCCCTCCCGTCGAGGGAACTCGACGGAGCGAGAGCAAGCGAGGGAAAATTTTGTTTTTGAAAGAAAAAAAAAATAAAAAAAATAAATTCAATACTAACTTCCCTCGATCCGAATTATTTAATTCGGATCCGCGAGAGCGAGGGAATTTTATTCCCTCCCGTCGAGGGAACTCGACGGAGCGAGAGCGAGCGAGGGAAATTTTTCGAACGAAAGGAAAAAAAAAAAAATTCAATAATAATTTCCCTCGATCCGAATTATTTTATTCGGATCTGCGAGAGCGAGGGAATTTTATTCCCTCCCGTCGAGGGAACTCGACGGAACGAGAGCGAGCGAGGGAAATTTTTCGAACGAAAGAAAAAAAATTTAAAAAAATTCAATAATAATTTCCCTCGATCCGAATTATTTTATTCGGATCTGCGAGAGCGAGGGAATTTTATTCCCTCCCGTCGAGGGAACTCGACGGAGCGAGAGCGAGCGAGGGAAATTTTTCGAACGAAAGGAAAAAAAAATAAAAAAAAATTCAATAATAATTTCCCTCGATCCGAATTATTTTATTCGGATCTGCGAGAGCGAGGGAATTTTATTCCCTCCCGTCGAGGGAACTCGACGGAACGAGAGCGAGCGAGGGAAATTTTTCGAACGAAAGAAAAAAAAATAAAAAAAAATTCAATAATAATTTCCCTCGATCCGAATTATTTTATTCGGATCTGCGAGAGCGAGGGAATTTTATTCCCTCCCGTCGAGGGGGCTCGACGGAGCGAGAGCGAGCGAGGGAAATTTTTCGAACGAAAAAAAACATAAATAAAAAAAAATTAAAAAAAAATTTTTTAATAATAATTTCCCTCGGTCTAACTCGCTTCGGGAACGGTGGTGCCGGAGGACTCGTCCCGCCTCGGGGACACCCGATATACCGTACCGGGCGAGTCACCGGTGTTCGTGAGCCGCGGTGGCGTTCCGGGGTCGACGATTTCCCGAAAGCTCCCGGTGAACGAGATCGACGAGGCCGAGCTAGCCCCGTCTCGTGATCTCCACGTATCGAGTGAATGGATGATCGCAACAAAAAAAAATTTTAAAAAAGAAAAGAAAATAAGATAAAAAAAAAAGAAGAAGCTAAATCAACCACTCTCCGACTACGTCGGGACTCACCGGCGCTGAGCGGCTAATCCTTTTGGCGGCGATCCGTGGTAGCGGGAGCGAGGGCACAATGAAACTCACGTAAAACAACACAGAACGGCACCGACAGCACAAAACACACAAAACAGAAGAAAAGAGAACAAAAAATTTAACTCGTAGGGAGCGCACTTCTCCTCCCCTTAAGGGGGGAATCCAGCGAGAGCACTTTCCTCCGAAAACGAGGAAATTTCGCGGGAGCACTTTTTTTTTCTCTGGGTTTTCTACGGCGTGAGAAAACCCGACGGGAACACCAGCGGGGTGGGAAGGCCACTCCTCGAGGGAGGTCCTTTCCCGATCGCGGTTACGCGCACTCCGCTACGAGAACCCCCTCGTTTCTTTTCCTATCCGACGGGTGATCGAAGAAGGCGGGTCGAGAACGGAGCAAACCAAAAAAAATAACTCGCGAGAACAATGTCGAGAACTTACTTTTCTTTTAGGTATTCGAGAGCTCGTCGAAGGGTGTCGCGGATTTTCCGATGTTAATCGTTCGAGAAATCGCGTACTAATGAGCGCGATCGAGCGATCCTTCGACTCCCGAGACCGTGAGGAAGGGCTCGGGGGGGGGGGGGGGGGGGGGGGGAACCTTTGGAAATTCGTAACCGGGTTGAAAAACTGTTACGATTCCCGAGAGCGCTAGCGCTGCCCGCCCCGCGCACCGCGGCCTCCCTAGGCCTAGCGCGTCGAGCCAGCGCGAAGCTACAGTCTGAGACCTCATATTTTTCGCGAACGAAAATTGTCAGAGATCTCGGACTCTTCACGAGAACATATTCGAGAGCCTTTTGAGGATGAGGAACGGGACCGGGAATGGAACACTCACGCGGGAACAATCTCGAGATGAGATTAAAAAATCGAGAGCAAGAAAGGCGGAGAGAGCGAAAGAAAAAGGAAAAAAAATGATTAATAATTGAATTATTACCATTATCATCCCTTCCTCTCTTTTCCTCGCGCTTCCCCTTAAACCTTAACCGGGAACCGCTACTCGCCGGCGTGGCCCCACGTTGGGCGCCATTTGTGACGGGAATTATTTTTTCTTACCACGAAATCGAGAACATGAATACGAGAGCTAGGTGCGGGAACCGTCACCTTCGGCCGTCCACCCCACGTGAGGGCATCCGCACTACCCGGGGCGCCAGAGAATTTTATTGTCACCGGATTTCTCAACCGGTATGCCCTGGGGCCAGAGGGATCCGCCCTGACCCACCATCGGAGCTGGAGGACTCCGCGATTTTTGTTTCACCGGAACTCTAACCGGTATGTCCTGGGAGTCGGGAGATCTCCCTGATTTTTGTTTCGCCGGAATCATAACCGGACTATCTGGATGCACTTACCCGGGGGGGGACGGTTGCGGGAGAGCACGGCCGCTCAGGCTGTGAGTCGTGGTAGAGGGGTCGGGATTCACCAGGAGTAGCGTACGAGATGTCAGATACGCGGGAACAAAAAAAATGACAAAAACAAACAAATTGTTTTATTTTATTTTGCGGGAGCTGGTTGTTTTCGAACCACGGGAACTTATCTCCGTCCGGAAGGGCCCGCCTTCCGGGCACGGGATCGCGAACAGGACCCGTGGAGGAACACGTCTGTCTCACACGGCGTCAGGAGCGGAACTCCCCGACGGACCTCGTCCGAGAGCAAAATCGGTCGTCAACTATACCTCGCGCGGCGAAGGCCAGCGAGCGAGATCATTGTCGAGCGCGGTTATCGAAAAAAATGTAAATACGCTCGCGCGCTCATCTCATGCGAGAAAGCTACTTCGAGCGAGAACATTTTCGTACAATATTCGTGAGCTGAAATATTATTTCGGGAGCTAGAATATTCTGGAAGAATATTCCTTACGGAATCTATATTTCCTGCCCGAGTACCCCGCGGGACCTTTCCTCCTAGGTAACATGGAGGCTCTCGGGGATCGCATCCCCGGGTCACCATGCGAGAGCGGGCAAAGCTTCTCTCTAGAAGCGCGGCGCGGAGGTCTCCCGCCTCCACCCGTAACCCAAACAGCCCGCTCGTCAGCACGATGCACCACTGCGATGGGGCGCCGGCATCTCAGCCGGGCATGCACCGATTCCCCGAAAGCCTCGTTGGGTGCGTCCCTCGGTCGGGATTGCTCGGTACGTTGAGCGACACGCCGCTCGACCCAGTTTCGCACGCCAACCTCACCAGAACAACAACGAAACCCAAACCTAAAACGCTACCAAACAAACATACTGGAGGAAAGGCCCGTAACCTATACGAAGGGGTCGTAACCCGGGCATCGAGAGCACGACTAAATCGTCGGTAGCCTTTCTGTGACGTGACTTAAAAAATCACGTCACAATATATATATACAACTAGTTTTTTTCATTATTATTATTTGTATTATCTTTTATTATTATAAAAAAATTATTTTATTCCAATGTATTTCATTATTTTATTTCGTTGTATTTTATTTTATTTCAATATTTCACTTCATTTTACATTAGTTTATGTTGTTTTACTTTTTTTTGGAAGGGTGGCAACCCGCCACCCGTACGTGAATCCGTCGCATGACAATGGCCGCTCGACCGTTGCTTGGCAACGGCGCGAGACGGAGAGGCGTGGGTCTACGCCTCGTGGGCCTCGGCGGGCCAGGCGAGTAGTCCCTCCTACCCTATTGGTTAGTGGGTAACGGAGGGTTCAATCCCGTCTACATGTACCCGGACTACCTTACGTCCACAGCCAATAGTATAGTTCACTTCGGAGTGTTTGCTGTGTACTTTGTAAGGCCCCGTTTACTTGGGGGTCAGTTTTGCTGATCATCCTCGGCGAACGGTCGGGTCGGACAATAGGACTTCATCCCCGAGCCGGTATTCTATTTTACCGGCCGTATTGTCCCGTTATTCCTTTACCTTAATTTTTCCTTGTGTAAGCTGTTCTCTTGCTACCTGCCATGTGGCTCGGAGTCGCTCGCAAAACTCCCTGACGTAATGGTCGTATGTATCTGTTTTTCTTGGGGCTTCTTTTAATGTTGTCGGTAACTCGGCTACCTTTCCATAAGTTAATTCATGCGGCGTATAACCTGTTGCCGTATGAGGAGTCGTGTTATACGTGAGCATTGCGTATGGCAACCACTCATCCCAATCTCTTTCATCCTCTTGAATCAATTTTTTTAGATATTCCGCTAGAGTCCTTTGAGATCGTTCTAGGGCTCCATTTGATTGGGAATGGTATGCGGTTGTTTTGATCTTTTTTATTTTAAATTAAGGGCACATTTCCTTGAACAGTTCACTTTAAAAAATCGGTCCTTGGTCAGATAATACTGTTTTTAGAATGCCATATTTGCAGATGGTTTGTGTTGCAAATCTCTTGGCTACTTCTTTAGCTTCTTGATTTTTTAACGAAATGGCTGCGCTAGATTTTGTCAATTAATCTTGGAAAGTTAGGATATACTTGTGTCCTACTTTGGTTTCACGTAGGGGACCTACTATATCGACTGCACATTTTTTCGAAAGCTCTTTCGGGTATGTCGGTGATTACCATCCGTGCGTTTTTGGGTCTCGTAATTTGATTCCGATGGCATTTATCGCATGATGATACATCTTCTTTCATATCTTTATTTATTCTAGGCCAGCAAAACTTCGTTTCAATTCGCTGCATCGGTCTTTTTACGCCTGGGTGTCCTCCGAGGGGAGCGTAATGGTGCTCTTGAAGTATTATGCCACACTCTCTCTCTCACTCGGACATGCTCGATTCATATTTTCTTTCTCTGTTTCGCTATCGGTTCCTATCTCACACGCGCTCGCACATTGCGCTCGCTCTGTCTCCTTTTCGCTTGGGCCTGTGGCTCGATCCTCCATTGCCGATGGGAGTTCCCTTTCGCCCGTATGGGCCTCCATTGTCCCGAGTGGGCGTTCCCTTCCAACGTTTTCCATTAATTTTGTTGGCCTACCGCGCTTTTGCGTGGCCAGCTGACCATCGCCAGCATTGTTCAGGCGTTGCACTGGTGCCCACCCAGAGGGGCTCCGAGGTATTCTGGTATTATTTTTTCGCGGGCTCCATCTCTTGTCGTGGATCCGCCAATACTGCACTTTTCTCTGTTGCTCTTGCTCATACTCGGGCGTCGGGGCTCTTTCAACTCACGAGGAGATTTCCCCTGTGCCGCGCTTCTGGAGGTGACTTTCTCTTCACGTGAGGCCTCGAAGCCTGGCGAGTCGTATTCTCGGCCTCTCTGCTTTGTGCGGCTATTCGTAGCGCTGCCTATTTTCTCGCGCTCTCTCTCTCGCGACGTACCACCGTCTCAGCTGCTCGTCGCATCGTCACTAACACATACATTCTGCTTAGTGCGGCTGCATTCGTTTTCTTTCCAGCTTTGTAGTCGATGTTATAGTCGAACTCCTCTAGCTTGAGGCGCCACCGCATCAATCGGAAGCCTGGGTCTTTTATGTTGAAAAGCCAGGTGAGACGGTTATGATCTGTTACCACTGTGAAATTTGTTCCGTATACGTATGGTCGAAATTGGGTTACGGCCCAAATTATTGCCAACATTTCCGTGTCAGTCGTTGAATAATTTGTTTCGGCTTTGTTCAGAGTGCGACTAGCGTAACAAATTGGTAAATCTTCTCCTATTTTTCCTTGAGATAGGATTGCTCCGATTGCCTTGTCTGAAGCGTCTGTTGTGAGGACGAAAGGTTTTGTAAAATATAAATATTTAAAAATCGGTGCGGTACTGAGAGTTTCCTTCAATCTTTTGAATGATTGTTCGCAGAGTTCGTTCCAGACAAACTTCGTTTCCTTTTTAATCAGTTCCGTTAGGGGTTTGGCCATTTTCGAAAAATCTTGAATGAATTTTCGGTAGTATCCTGCAAGTCCCAAAAATGATTGGACTTCTTTTACGTTTTTTGGAACAGGAAAACATTGAACTGCTTCAATTTTTTCTGGGTCGGGTTTGACTCCGACTTCCGTTATGACGTGACCCAGGTATTGGGTTTCTTTTCGTAAGAATCGACATTTTGTCGGCTGCACTTTCGATTGAGCCTCTCTTAATCGGTCGGATACTTCTCTCAGCCTTAAGTTGTGTTCTTACTATGTCGTCCAGGTACACTTGAGTCCTTGTAAGCCAGCAAGTACGGCGTCCATTAGTCTCTGGAAGGTTGGTGGGGCGTTTTTCAGCCCGAAAGTTATTCGATTGTATTCGTAGTGACCGAGAGGAGTGAAAAAAGCTGTTTTCGGCCTATCCTTCTTAACCATCGGGATTTGATGGAATCCTGATGCCAAATCGAGGGTTGAGAAATATTTTGCTCGTCTCAATTGGTCCAATATTTCGGTGATATTGGGTAACGGGTACGAGTCACTTTTAGTTACCTCGTTCAATTTCCTGAAATCTACTACTAGTCTTTTTTGCACGTTGCCTTCCGCGTCGGTTTTCTTTGGAACGATGAGTAGAGAAGTATTCCATGGGCTCTTGCTCGGTCGGATTATTCCGTCTTTCGGCATCCTTTCGGTCTGCTGCATGACTTCCTGTTTGTGTACTTCCGGTAATCTGTACGGCCGAATTTTTACGGGAGTCGTTCCTGCTGGGACATTTATGCGATGCTCGATTATATTTGTAAAGCCAAGTTTTTCGCCTTCCAAGTGGAATATGTCAGCGTATTCTTCGCTGAGTTCTCGTAGAAATTTTTCTTCTTTTTTATTTAAATTTGAGGTTCTTTTGACTTCTTCTCATATTTTTTCCTGTCTTTTGATCTTGTCCTCCTTGCTGAGGATATTTATTTTATTTGTTTCGTTTATCAATTCTTCTTATTTCATTTCTTCTAGTTGCACTGTTGGCCTATTAATTTTCATTTCTTAGTCGCAGGAGTTACGTACGAGGCAAGATTTCCTGTCTAATTACCGAAACTTTCTCCTATTTTAACTCCTAGTTGTATTTATTTTGCTGCAACGCATCCTATTTTCGCTGTCAATGTTTCCGCGTACAATATTTTTCTGTGCGAGGGGGCAATACAATTCCTCTTGTACCGTTGACCATCGGTACCAAGTGCCCGTATATTTTTATGTTTTCCGTTCAGGATATCGACGTTATGTTTGCGGATCAAATCCATGCCTAAGATACCATCGACCTCCAATGCTACGGTATCATCTATTACAAAAAATCCACGTTTTATGTTTACTGCGGGAAATTCAATTTCCAGCATTATTTTGCAGAGGGCGTGAAATTTTATTCCGCCTATTCCTTTTAACTCAATTGTCTCGTCTATTATTTCAGTTTTGATTTTCAGTACACTCTTTTTTATGAGACAATACTGAGCTCCTGTATCGATATGGAAATCCTTGGCCGTGTCTTCGAGAGTAACTGTTTTTGCTTCGTATATATTTTTCGTATACATTTTTTAAGTGGACGATCTTTTTCAAATGAACGAGTAGCTATTGTTTGGGCTGTTCCGCTGACGTTTACCTTTTTTTCTTCGGTCGTTACCGTGACCATGCTAGGTGTGAAAGAGCCTATAGTTTTTTTTTATTTTCGCTGAGGTTTCGATTTTCTTCTCTCGGTCTTACTTCACGCGGTGTATTTTGATTTGCCGGCCAATGATGTTGATTCGGGCGCCCTTGCGTCCCATTTCGATTATTATAATTGGTTCCATGACAATACTGATGAGTCCCTTGACTCCATCGATTATTGTTCCCGTAATTCTATTGATTGTTGGTCCCATGACCCTGTTGCCAAGTTCTTTTTCGGCAATCTTTATATACGTTTTCTGGTTTCTTGCAGTAATTGCGAGTTATGATACTTTGATGCACATGTTTCGCTGGTGCCGGGAGGCTAAATCGTCCATACGCGGGCGTGCTAATACGACAATCTTTTGCTACGTGCCCCGATTTACGAAATTTATTGCACGTCACGGGCGCGCGTCTTTCCCAGTGGGTCTGTCCATTTTTTGACTCTCCTTCCCGTACGGATTTCTCTTTTTCCATAGCCTCTTTTAAAGCTGTTCCGAGGTTTTTAAAGCTGTTCCGAGGTCTTTAAACCCTCGGGCTTTTACTATAACCTGAAACTCTCGTCGGATTCCTCTTTCCAAGTTATGAAGGGCAAATCGTCGGGCATATGCTTCAATTGTTTCCTTTCCTACTGCAGTCTCCTCTTTTGCTATGCTAGCATCTCCCAGTTCCATCATAATTGTCTCCAGTCGTTGACCGTAAGCCAACCCGCTTTCGTTTGCACTTTGCATACATGTATCAAAATCGACTTCTAACGCGGCTATGGTACGTCGCGTCCCGTACAATGTCGTCATCTCTTCTTTAAATTGTCTGTATGAATCTGATTATGTGTCTTTTCGCGCTTTCCCTACGACCTTTGTTGCCAATGCGGATTTTGATAGGCTTTGTTGGTTTGCGACCGCAATACTGTCGTTTGCCTATCCATACGCTTTCATTATATCGTCTACCTCTTCGGGCTTTGTTCCATCAAATCGCGGTATGAGACTTCGAGCCTCTTTCAATGTCATAAACTCGTTCTCGTTTGAAGCTGGTCGCGCCATATTTTCGGAGTTAGTTTCTAACAGGGGAAATTCCTGTTAATAGATTTCACGACCACGCTTAGTTTCTACAGTATCGGGAGATTGATCTGAATCGGATAAAAATGTTACGGTTCGATCCGCAGTAATTCGGAATTTTGTGCGTTTTGTTACAGCACGTCCGGTAATGGGTTTGTGAAAATTTGGGGTATCGTCCGAGCTAGTGTCTGATTTAGGACGTTTTTTACTAGGTCCTTCTAATTCTTATTTTTCTTCGCCTTCGCGACGCTTGTCGAAGACTGATTCTAATGACCGCGATAGTACATGTGTACCAGGTAATCTACATAATTTATTACGCTCTTCTTCGTTTAACATTATTCTCTATTTGGCTTCGGAGGGTTTTCATATATAAACAGAAATAACATTTAGAGGCATTTTTCTTTCTTCTTTTAAAACAAGCTTTTCTATAAGGTGCCAAAAAATGGAATATAATTTTGTTTATCAAATCACCCATATGTGACTATAAATAAAAGCTTGGGGCGGTTAAAGATTTCGAGTTGTGCGACAATAAATACCGTTCATGCATTAATCAAATTTATTAAACATTTTAAAAGTTGAGGGCCCCAATCTTTTCTCCATAGTCAAATATCGGTGATTTGGCAAACACAATTATTTTCATTTTTTTTACTTTAAATAACAAATTATTCTGAAAAAAACATTTACCTAAAAATTTGATTTTCCATTTTTTTCAGTGCATTGAATAATGTGAATGTTGATGGAATACCGACTCTCCATTTTCCATCTCACACAAAATTGTTATTTTTATTTATTAGTTTATTTAATTATTTTCTTGTAAGATTGTTAACCGAGTAATTCCTTCCTGCGTCCGAGGGAGAAAAACCGTGCGTGGTACTGGTTAACACGGCGATACTTGCGGGCTGTACCTAGGAAAGAGTTATGATTGAATGCTTTTTTCAAGTCATGAAAAGGACCCTGTACCTAAAAATGCGGATCTCTAGGCAGAGCCTAGAGAGTCCGTTGACGATAAATCGTTGTAGTAGGAAGGGGAGGAAGGAAGGAGGGAGGTTGGGTGCCCTAGCGGTTGAACTCGACTAGGGGCCCGCGACCACGAGGGTTGGTGGTGACGGGGGCAGGACGAGTAGGGATGCGGGAAGGGACGTATCCGGGAGGAGTGGTGACCGCCCGGAGTGCGTGGGAGGGGATTGGCTTCTCGGCCTCTAAGGCGAGTGCCTCGTAGAGGTCCTCGAATTCCGAGTCCAAGGATAGCGGGGAGGAAGAAGGAGACGACGTCAACGCCTTGGGGGAGATGTTCTCCCCACAAGCGTCGGTATTTGTTTTCTCCCTTTTCACCGGGAAAGTTGGACTCCTGTTTCGAGAATCCAGAGATCCTGCCTCGGGCCGAGAAACTGAGAGGACGGTATCGAGGTAGTTAGTAGGGGAGGAAGCCACTCACCGTGGAGAAACACGCGCTGTGCCCATTGAAAGTGGTGCGCGCATTTATCCTCGGTGGTGACGGGGAGACGAGGATCGGGATGGTATTGGGTGTAGAGGGTGACTGGGGTATCCGGTAGGTCGGATTCTTTTGCAGGGATGGAAAGTCGCGGATCTGGTCGATGCCGGGTGCAGAGAGTAACCGGGGTGTAGGGCAAGCCGGCCGCCTTCCTCAGGAGCTGCCGCCGGATAAAAGCCGGGTTGCGAACGTTGCGAGGCATTAAAGGAAAAGAAATCCGAGAACAAAATGCCAGTAAATGTTTTTCTCTTTTTTATGAGAATATATGTACAACCAGAGAAAAATTATTACAGTCTAAAAAGGTTTTACAAAAAATTATGATAAAAAAAACGAGAAATAAGGTAAAAAAATAAAATACAGTTAAACAATTTAAGAGAAGAAAGAACGATGAATATCAAAAATGAGAAATAAGCTAAAAAGGTATGGAGGTGATTCTCGTAAGGATGGGAAAGAAATCAAAGGAAAAAATGAAAGATTTTTTACAAGCTGTAAAAAGATCTTTTTTCGTTTATCTGGACA
Organism: Ophion ellenae; assembly: GCA_963210295.1. Classification (NCBI taxonomy): domain Eukaryota; kingdom Metazoa; phylum Arthropoda; class Insecta; order Hymenoptera; family Ichneumonidae; genus Ophion; species Ophion ellenae. The sequence goes on along the minus strand of OY723397.1, from coordinate 13,675,388 downwards.
GCACCGTACGGCGTGTTCAGAAAAGGCGATGTGTAGGAGTCACGGGCTGTGAAACAATTTTTCTCTGACGCTTCGGTAGTATAAAAAAGTGTTTCGCGAGTGCGCGGTATGTGTTGTGTGTTTTTTACAGGTGATGGATATTAACCGGCGAATCGGGTAGGCTCGAATTACGTGGCGGACGCGGGGGTCATGGGACTCAGGTGAGTATAACCTAATCATTATTTTAACGTCCAAAGTCTGAGAAGACCACAACAAAAATTAAAGTACTTAATAATTTAAAAAAAAAACCAAAATGCGTAATAATACGGTACGGGGAGGAATGGGCTGGGGGGCCGGAGAGATGGGATCAGTCTGGATTCCCGCCGTGGTTGAGGTTATCTTCTCCGGTCCCATTTGTGTGCTACGCCTTCCGGATTATAAATTTCCCCTGGACACTTGCAGGTGCGGAAGGATTCATCAGGGACTCAGCGTGGCCCGGATGCACTGGAGGACCTGCGACGAGGACGCTGCGATGGCGAAGAACCCTGGGTGTCCCGCTGGCGTAGGACCTCGGCGTCGCCTCAGCGAAGGGGAGTTTCGGTGTCGCGTCGACGAGGTAAAAAAGGCCTGGCGGACCATTGACCAGTCCCCTCGGTGAAGGAATGCCCTGGCGGGCCATCGGCGAGTGTTGTCGAGGGTAAAGGTGCCCCGGGGTAACTCCGACGGAGGTATCGTGCCGGAGTGGTATCCCGAGGGCACTCGCCGGAGGCGGCGGTAAGTATTTTTGCCAGTCGGATCATGTAGGCCACCGTTATGATCCTTTTTATTGTATTTTCAGGTGCAGGAGCGGGAGCGGGAAAAATTAGGGGAAAAAAATTGACCGTGCCAAAAGCTGCGGACAACAAGTGCCCGCCCCTAATTTCCCGGTCGATCCTTGGTTGAAAATGGTAAGTTCAATTTTCGTGGACGCAGGTGATACCTCTCGTTGAGGTGTAGATCCGTGGATGCGTCCTGGATTTTGGGAGCGAATTCTGGCTTCCCTTCGGTCTCCCTCGGCGGCGTGGCCTGAGAGTGTTGACCGGCGATGTCGGCACCACCATTGGCGCTCGTGGGCGCTCTTCGTGGGTTGCCTTAGGGTTCGGCATCCCGTTTGGAAGAACGATTTTGTGGTGAGCCGCTATCGGCTCGCCTGTGCGCTCCAGGGAGTCGGCCTTAGGGTTCGGCGTCATCCGCCGGGAGGCACGCGTGGAGTAAGCCACTATCAGCTCACGTTCGAGCTCCGAGGTTGTCATCTTAGGGTTCGATGCGTGGTCCTCGGGGTCGAGTGGGTGGAGGTCTTCCACCGGTTTGTATTGGCGCTCCAGGAACTCGGCCTTAGGGTTTGCCGTAGTTCGATGAAGGTTGGTGAGGGGGGGAGCCAGCCCTGGCTCCCGTCCGAGGTTCGACGAGTCAGCCTGGAGGTTCGGTGTGTTCTAGTGGATCTCGGAGGTGGGGTGAGGTGTGAAGTCATCTGGCGGCGGGGACGTCGAGGATTCCAGTGTCTGTGTTCGTGCCGGTTTGAGGGTGGAACCGTGCCCCTTACGAACGTCGTTGCCTTGTCCGATGATGTCAAGCTCTGCTCCAATCGCCGAGTGGATTTGGTATGGACCATTCCATACCGGGGCGAAGCCCGCGTGGAATCCCTCGCATGCTTTGGACATGCGAGGGATGCTGTTTGGTATAGACGTTGGTATAGAGAGTGCTGTTTGGTATAGACCAACTCGCTTGGCTTGTATTTACTAGGTTTGGTTGTGCCGGCAGCGTACCGTTGCTGATACTTTCGCTGCCGGGTTCGGATAAGCTGAGTCCTCAGTTCTCGATCCGCATTGACGTCGATGAGATCATCGGGAAAACGCCATTCGCCCGGACGTTGCAGGTTCTTTCCGGGGAGGGCTTCGCTGGGAGTGAGTCCGGTGGCGGCGTTCTTCCGCGTCCGAAAGCCAAAGAGGATCTTCGGGAGGTGAAGGTCCCAATCTCGATGTTGCTGGTTCTATAGGTGGAGACATAATCCCTTTTTTAACTCTTGGTTTCGTCGTTCGTTCGATTTGCGCGAGGATGGTATACGGCAGTCGCCCATTATTGAGTCTGCCACCGTTCGCACGCGCTACTCCATTGTCGGCTGGTGAACTGGGGACCGTTGTCGCTCAAGATGGATTTCGGGTAACCCCAGCGAGTAAAGACTTCGTTCTCTAATGTTTTGATGAGGTGGGGAGCTTCCAAGGATCCCAAGGCGAAGGCCTCGACCCACCTGGTCAATAAATCCGTGACGACCAAGAGGAAGCGTTTGCCTCTCCCGGATCGGGGGTAGGGGCCCATGAGATCGACTGCGAGGGTCGACCAGAACTTTGTCGGCTGATGTGGCCTAAGTTGGCCATTGTGCCCCGGGCGCGAGGCCTTTGTGCAGGCGCACAAATGACACTTACGGACGTATTCAAGCACGTCCCGTCGCATGTGGATCGAGGTGAAATGCTCCTGTATGGCGCGCAAGGTTTCATCCGCGCCAGGATGTCCGGCCAACGGAGCGTCATGGTACTCGTGCAGGATTGTTGGCTTGGTAGCTTCCGGCACAAGGAGTCGCCAGTTATCGTGGATTCGTTTGTGTAGACCACCGTCCTTTATCTGGTAATCGTGGTTGGAATCTTGATTCCCCAAGATGGTGATGATTCGGCAGATGACAGGGTCGGTTTGCTGATCCCCTATGATGGTGTCCACTATGTTGTCCGGGGAGATCCCGAAGATATCCGGGGTTTGCGCTTGTGGCGGCTGGCGGACTTTCTCCGGCGGTAGCACGCGATCCGCTTCCCGGTGGTTTTGTGGAACCGATGCTTCGGGGTTTTGGGAGAGGCGACCTGGCAAGTCATGGGCTTGCCCCGGCACGTGCTCCACGGTGAACGTTAGTTCCTCTAGGAGGATTAGCCAGCGACTGAGTTTGGGTTTTTCGTCCTTAATTCGACGGAGCCAGGACAGGGCCCGACTGTCGGTGCGTAGGACGAACAAGCGATCCTCGAGGTTGCCACGGTATCTTTTTATGGCCCAGACCATGGCGAGACAGGCTTGCTCGTGAGGGTGATACCGGGCTTGTGTGAAATCGAATTTGGCGCTAGCGTAGCTTATGACGAGCTTCTCACCCGTCGGTGACTCCTGAAATAGTACGGCACCCATCCCGATCGCGCTCGTGTTCGTTTGTAGATTGAACGTAAGCTCGGGGTCCGGCCTGCTGAAAGCGAGGGGTTTTCGAATCTCACGCATGATGGCCTCTAGGGCGCTCTGAGCGTCCGAGGTCCAGAGGATTTTTTTCTTCCCCGCGAGGAGGTCCGTGATTGGTGATGCAAGGGTGGCGAAATTTGGTATACACAACAAGCGCAACAATTAAGGGATCACTATTTTTTCGACGAAAAATAGCCCTTTTTCAAACCGCTGTACCTCGGTGAAAAATGGTCGGAGAAAAAATAAAAAAAAAAGACCTTTTGTAGGGTAAACCTTCGACTTTGATAATCTGATTATAATTTTCTTTTTCGTTTCGTTCAAATAAAGAAATTCGTTGTTAAACAAAACAAAACATAAAATCAAAAAAATTGCTCGAGTTTGACAAGGTACACGGGGAACAGAAATTTTTTTTCCGAAAATCTGTTTCGACCATTCGAAAGCTTGTATCTTTCCCAACAATTTGGTTTTTTTTTCAATTTCTGTGCGATTTTTTTAGCCAAGTTATCGCAGCTTTACGAAAAAATGCATTTTTCAACTTTGACCGGTCATAACTCTGGTCCAAATCATCGCACAGCATCCAAACCGGCATCGTTGGAAAGCTTGGATTTCCCCCTACAAAACTGTTTATTTTTCGTATTTTTCAGAAGCCGTTTTCAACATTGTAAAACTGATTGTTTAAGGGGGGATTGTCTTTTTTTTCGCAACATTTACCGCTTTTTGGGAATTTTTTGTGACGAAAGTATACAACGGAAAACTTGTGAAACTTGGCATATAGTTTTATTGATCTGTTTACTACATACAAAAAAATGTTTAAACAATTTCATCGAAAAATCCGCCTCCCACCCCCCTCGACGCGCGATGGTCCTTTTTTGATGGTGTGCACGATTTCTCAAAAACTATTCAACCGATTGCCTTCAAATTTGGACAGAATGCTCAGCTGATATCCTCTTATCGTTTGATGAAGCAAAAAAGCAATACGTTTAATAGTTTTTTATTTATAACAAAAAATCGATCAATTTTTTTCGAAAAATCGATACTTCAAGTTCATAACGTCACCAAATCGTCAATTTTTTTTCCCTTCATCGAACGATAGCTATATGTGTCTAAAGTAAAATGCTTTTTGGGTTTTTGTTGCAGGATAAACTTGAAGGCTGTAATCGTGCACACCATCAAAAAAGGACCATCGCGCGTCGAGGGGGGTGGGTTTTTGGTGAAATTGTTTAAAAAATTGTTTGCATGTAGTAAACAGATCAATAAAACTATATGCCAAGTTTCACAAGTTTTCCGTTGTATACTTTCTTTACCAAAAAAATCCCAATAAGCGGTAAATTTTGCGAAAAAAAAGACAATCCCCCCTTAAAAGTGTGTAAAATGCCCATTTTTAAACTTTTTTGTTTATCATGTTATAACATTACAACAAATGCAGAGGCACCAAAGGTTTTTGCGTTTTTTTTTTAGTTCAGGGTATGTAGAAATACTCCACCGAATAGCAGATCGCTGCCTTTATTCTTTATTCGGATTGCAACCCCGTTCTTTTGGAGAAAATCGAGATCCGTCAATTTTCACGAAAATCGAGGTTTCTCAGGTACCAGCGCGGGGTGAAATTTCTCGAAAAAAAAATCAGAAAATTACGCAATTTGGTATTCAAGGGTTTTCGAGGTTGCTGATTGCGAATCTGGGATAAAAAATGGAAAAATTCAAAATGGCGGATCAAAAATGGCGGATCAAATGCAAAAATTCTTGCAATCGGGCGAAACTCGATGTTTGGGGGTTTTCGAGGTCATTCATTACGGATCTGAGGTTTAAATTGAGGATCGCAAATTCGAATTGAATCAAATTTTGCATTTCGGTTCGCCATATTGGACCCGTCGTTTTTTTTAAATTTCTTCGACCTGAGATTCGTAATTAACGATCCCTCAAAACCCGCAGATTACCGAGTTCCATGCGATTTCATTTAATTTCTGCATTTCGGTTCGCCATATGTGATCTGTTAATTTTGTTTTTTATTTTGAACTTGAGTTTTTTCCCCGTACTTTGGGGAATAACTATGAAATTTGTCTCGTCACTCTCATTCACACAAACATTGATTGACAACTACTAGTCTTAAAGTGTGAAGAAGGCAGAGGTCGTACAACAGACGTACACATACGTCATTGCAAAGGTACCTACAATATTTTTGATTTGTCAGCTACTTCATTTGCGTACGTTTCACACAATATTTGTTCGTTTTGATCTTTTCTCCACTCATTCTTTCCAGTCTTCTGCGTAACAAACCTTACAATTATTCTCAATTTTGTGTTTGTTCCGCGGATAGCTGAATTTTTATCATGGTGCGAAGACAGCTTTCGGAAGTTGAGGTCAGTAGAGTTTTAACTCTTTTGGGGCAAGGCCAATCACAGCGTGCAGTCGCTCCATCTATGGGAGTGAGCCAGTCCGTTATCAGCCGTGTAAGTACTCGACATCGGCAAACTGGCCGATATCAGCGACGACGGGGACAAGGACGGAGGCGAGTAACGAGTGCGCGCGAAGATCGGCGGATTGTACAGAGTACACGCCACAATCATTTCATAACAACACAGCAAATCGTGCGTCAAGTAGTTCAAAGGCCCATCTCACGATCGACGGTGAGGAATCGTTTGCGCGAATCTGGCGTACGGTCCTACTAGACAAATCGCGTGCCATTTTTAACTCGCGACCATCAACGGGCTCGACTGAATTACGCTCGTGCTCACGTATATTGGAATTTGAGTCAATGGGGTCGGGTGTTATTTACCGACGAGTCGAGATTCACGCTCTATGGCAATGATAGTCGGATACGAGTTTGGCGTCGAAGTGGCGAACGTTTTGCCCCACAATGTTCGCGCTCTGTTCGAATGTTTAACAGTGGTTCCATAATGGTATGGGCGGGGATCACTCGTTATACGCGAACTGAGTTGGTTATCATACCAGCACCGGGATTCAATTCAAGACGATACGTTGACGAGGTCGTGAGACCATATGTTGTGCCATTTCGGCAGCGGATCGGAGGTCGCTTCCGACTAATGCAAGATAATGCACGTTGTCACACAGCGGCATTTACACGTGCATTTATGGAGCAGAATCGGATTGTTACTCTCAACCATCCGGCGAACAGCCCCGACTTGAACCCAATAGAGCATGTTTGGGATATGGTTGGGCGCTCTTTGCGGCGGAATTATCCAAATGTCGCCAATACGAATGAGTTAAGTCGTGCGCTCATTCGTACTTGGCGCCGAATTCCACAGGCAGCAATCCGAAGGTGCATAAATATGCGTGATCGATTGTTGGCAGTGATCCGCAACCGAGGTGGCAACACAGGCTACTAGTGCGGTGCTACCTCCCTCACTTTTCACCCCCTATTGCAGAGAGGGTTTGGAGTCATTAAATGCTGCGGAATTGACGAACCGCGGAGTCCTGATCTTTGCAATATTTCTCCGTCCTACAGAGAGGGTTTGGAGTCATTAAATGCTGCGGAATTGACGAACCGCGGGGTCCTGATCTCTGTATTCCTTATTTTTTAATGTTATGAGTGCATATTCTCTTCTCCCCATCCCTAAAAAGGCATTGCAGAGATAAGAACTCACTTCAGAGATAAAAACTCACTTCGAACTGACCGGATCAGAGTTCTTATCTCTCCAATGCCCCTCTCCCCCCACGAAGCATAAATCCGACCGTGCAACCTCCTCGTGGTATGCTTTGGATAACGCGAATGCCGGCGGTACTTTTACAATTTTTCTGATGGATCTGAATCGCACGGAACTCGGTAATCTGCGGGTTTTGAGGGATCGTTAATTACGAATCTCAGGTCAAAGAAATAAAAAAAAAACGACGGGTCCAATATGGCGAACCGAAATGCAAAGTTTGATTCAATTCGAATTTGCGATCCTCAATTTAAACCTCAGACCCGTAATGAATGACCTCGAAAACCCCCAAACATCGAGTTTCGCCCGATTGCAAGAATTTTTGCATTTGATCCGCCATTTTGAATTATTCCATTTTTCATCCCAGATTCGCAATCAGCAACCTCGAAAACCCTTGAATACCAAATTGCGTAATTTTCTGATTTTTTTTTCGAGAAATTTCACCCCGCGCTGATACCTGAGAAACCTCGATTTTCGTGAAAATTGACGGATCTCGATTTTCTCCAAAAGAACGGGGTTGCAACCCGAATAAAGAATAAAGGCAGCGATCTGCTATTTGGTGCAGTATTTATACATACCCTGAACTAAAAAAAACGCAAAAACCTTTGGTGCCTCTGCATTTGTTGTAATGTTATAACATGATAAACAAAAAAGTGTAAAAATGGGCATTTTACACACTTTTAAACAATCAGTTTTACAATGTTGAAAACGGCTTCTGAAAAATACGAAAAATAAACAGTTTTGTAGGGGGAAATCCAAGCTTTCCAACGATGCCGGTTTGGATGCTGTGCGATGATTTGGACCAGAGTTATGACCGGTCAAAGTTGAAAAATGCATTTTTTCGTAAAGCTGCGATAACTTGGCTAAAATAAATCGCACAGGAATTGAAAAAAAAACCAAATTGTTGGGAAAGATACAAGCTTTCGAATGGTCGAAACAGATTTTCGAGAAAAAAAAATTCTGTTCCCCGTGTACCTTGTCAAACTCGAGCAAATTTTTTGATTTTATGTTTTGTTTTGTTTAACAACGAATTTCTTTATTTAAACGAAACGAAAAAAATTATTTATAATCAGATTATCGAAGTCGAAGGTTTACACTACAAAATGCTTTTTTTTCATTTTTTCTCCGACCATTTTTCACCGAGTTACAGCGGTTTGAAAAAGGGCTATTTTTCGTCGAAAAAATAGTGATCCCTTAATTGTTGCGCTTAGTGTATATTCGCGCAGCCCTAGGTTGCGCTTAGTGTATATTCGCGCACGTCCCTAGGAATTTTTGTACGTCGCGTTTGGTTTTCAGGACGGCGAATTCCAGTAGGGTGCTTATGTGCACGCTTTGCGCTTGGTTGCCGTCGGCGGAGACTGTGTGTCCGAGGTACGCCAATTCCGTCTTCCCGAAGTGGCATTTACCCATCGAACACGTGAGGTGTTTGATAGCCAGGCGTTCGAAAATGAGGGTCAAGTGGCGCAGGTGATTCTCCCAGGTATCGGAGAAGATGATGATGTCGTCCAAGTATACTACGCAGAAAAGGTCGACGTACCCTACGAGGACCTCTTGGCTCATCAGGCGTTGGAAGGTGTTTGGTGCGTTTTTGAGGCCGAACGGCATTACCCGGAATTGGGAAGTGGCGCCGTTCGGTGTGGTGAAAGCGGTCATTCTTTTGGCTTCCGGAGCCATCGGTATTTGCCAGTACCCACTCCGTAGGTCGATCGTAGAGAAGACCTTGGATTTTCGGAATAGGTTGCAGGACGTCTTCGGTGATGAAATTTCACCTCCTGTAGTCCATGCAAAACCGGGGCTGGCCGCCCTTCTTGGTCACTATAACTATGGGAGAGTTATAGGGAGAGGTACACGGCTCGATGATTCCCTCGGCGAGCATGGACGTCACCTCCTCCCGTATGATCTTCCGTTTGACGACGGAACAACCATACCGCGCGAGGCGGAAGGTCTGTCCGGATGTAAGCTTGATGTGGTGCTGCGTACTCGTGGTTTGTGGTAACCCGCCCGAAGAGTTGAAGAGTCGAGGATATGTCCGGAGCAGGGCCTCGAACTTTCCCTGGTGCTCGAGTGGGAAGGCGTGTTAGACCGTCGACAGGCCGATTGGGTCAGGGCCCTGCCGTGGCACGGGGGCGTTGATGAGCCTCACCGAGAAGTGGTCTTGGTCGCCTAAGTATAGAATGCCGTTGCTTAGGTCGGCCATGGTTCCCTGTTTTTTAAGCCAGGGGAAGCCTAGCATGAGTGGTTCTCTGGCTTCCGGTGCTACCCAAGCTTCGACGTGGAATGGATGGCCCTGGATTGTAATGGTCAAATTGGTGAGCCCCGTGAGCGTCATCTGATTGTTCCGCCTGGCCAGATTGGCGGTTGAAGAACCTGGAGTAATCGGGTGACCGGGAGGCAGGCGACTAGGTTGGACGAAGCAGTGGCTAGCGAAGCAGTCGACGGCGGCGCACACCTCCTCACCGTGGAGGGTGACCCAGACGTGAGGTAGCTCGTTGCCTGTCGTCGCGGTGTCCGTTAAGCCTACTGCGGGTTATGGACGACGGGACGGGGTGTATCCGTCGTCCGGTTCGGGTTTCCCTGCTCCTGTCTTGCAGTCTTCCTCTGAGCGAGGACGGGGCAATCCCGATGCAGGTGTTTGTCCGGGCAGTACCAACATGGTGGTGAGAACGCGCCCTCTGTGTTCGTTTTCAATGGTTTGTCCGTCTTGGTTCCTCCTTCCCTCCTCGGTCGAGGTGGGGGGAGCGGTTCCGTTAAATCGTACTCGGCTTCCATCGCCTTCGACATTAAGGCGGCGAGCATCTTCGGGTTGGAAGGTCGTATCGCCATGCAAAGGTGTGGTTTGAGGAGCTCCAGTAGGTTGGCTACCCTCATCGCCTCTGGTTCGTCGGCGCGTATCCGTTGGTAAAGCAGGTATTTTTGCTGGAGGAAGATTCCGGCTCCTTCGCGTTCGCCCTGCTTACGGGAGAACAACTGTCCGTTAAGCCTCGAGATGGTGACCGGACTGTCGTATTTGCTGAGGAGCAGCCCACCGAAATTTCGACCAGTCGAAATCTAAAGGTCAGTAGATTGACCACCAACGTTCTGCGTCGCCCTGAAGACCTCCGGCGGTGGTAGGGGTTGTCCGGAAGCGGGGGTGCAGGTCGCTTGGAAATATTCCTCGCAGCGATGCAGGAACAGTTTAGGATCTTCGTAATCGCTACCCCCGTAGGTAGGCAGCGGTACTTGTGGTGGTGCCCCCTGTAGGAACCGTAGCCACGATGCCCAGTTGCTGAACGCGTCCGGAGGTGGTGCTGATGGAGCCGGTAAGCTGGGAGATCCCGCTGGCTGAGTGGAGTCGGTGGTGAGAGGTGTTCCACTCGTTTTGACCCGTTCTGTCATTTCGGGTAATGGACGTTTCGGAGTCGTTGCGAGCGGTGTGTTGGGTGCCACCGAGTTTTTTGCCACTCCCGGAAGTGGAGTTTTTGGTGATGAGGTTGCTTTGGCGAGGCGCTCGGAGGTCCGCGTTGGCGTCCGCTTCATAAGCGTTTTTCGGGGCCGCCCCGCGGATCTTTTAGGAGCTTCTCCCTCTTCTTTGGTAGGCGTATGCTCGACTTTCATTGATGCGAAGAGCGATAGGTCAGTGGTTTAGCCATAAACCTTGTGGCCCCACGTTGGGCGCCATTTGTTAACCGAGTAATTCCTCCCTGCGTCCGAAGGAGAAAAACCGTGCGTAATACTGGTTAACACGGCGATAGTTGCGGGCTTTACCTAGGGAAGAGTTATGTTTGAACGCTTCTTTCGGGTCCTGAAAAGGACCCTGTACCAAAAAATGCGGATCTTAAGGCGGAGCCTAGAGAGTCCGTTGACGATAAATCGCTGTAGCAGGAAGGGGAGGAAGGAAGGAGGGAGGTTGGATGCCCTAGCGGTTGAACTCGACTAGGGGCCCGCGACCGCGAGGGTTGGTGGTGACGAGGGCAGGACGAGTAGGGATGCGGGAAGGGACGTATCCGGGAGGAGTGGTGACCGCCCGGAGTGCGTGGGAGGGGATTGGCTTCTCGGCCTCTAAGGCGAGTGCCTCGTAGAGGTCCTCGAATTCCGAGTCCAAGGATAGCGGGGAGGAAGAAGGAGACGACGTCAACGCCTTGGGGGGGATGTTCTCCCCACAAGCATCGGTATTTGTTTCCTCCTTTTTCACCGGGAAAGTTGGACACCCGTTTCGAGGGTCCAGAGATCCTGCCTCGGGCCGAGAAACTGAGAGGACGGTCTCGAGGTACTGATGTAGGAAAGGAAGCCGCTCACCGTGGAGAAACACGCGCTGTGCCCATTGAAAGTGGTGCGCGTATTTATCCTCGGTGGTGACGGGGAGACGAGGATCGGGATGGTATTGGGTGTAGAGGGTGACTGGGGTATCCGGTAGGTCGGATTCTTTTGCAGGGATGGAAAGTCGCGGATCCGGTCGATGCCGGGTGCAGAGAGTAACCGGGGTGTAGGGCAAGCCGGCCGCCTTCCTCAGGAGCTGCCGCCGGATAAAAGCCGGATTGAGGACGTTGCGAGGCATTAAAGGAAAAGAAATCCGAGAACAAAATGCCAGTAAATGTTTTTCTCTTTTTTATGAGAATATATGTACAACCAAAGAAAAATAAAATATACGGTCTAAAAAGGTTTTACAAAAATTTATGATAAAAAAAACGCGAAATAAGGTAAAAAAATAAAATACAGTTAAAAAATTCAAGAGAAGAAAGAACGATCAATATAAAAAATGAGAAATAAGCTAAAAAGGTATGGAGGTGATTCTCGTAAGGATGAGGAAGAAATCAAAGGAAAAAATGAAAGATTTTTTACAAGCTGTAAGAAGATCTTTTTTTTCGTTTATCTGGACAGCAACGTATGGCGTGTTCGGAAAAGGCGATGTGTAGGAGTCACGAGCTGTGAGCTCGCTACGGTTCGACTGCTCACGGGCTGTGTAGCAGTGATCGAATATATCGTTCGCGACTCGAGACCGGACTTTTATACCCGTCTCGGGGGCGAACGTTTGCGGGAAAGGATTTTGCCCGTCGCCTGCCGTCGGCGCGCGCACGAACTAGTGCGCAGCAGGCTCGGGGCAGGTCGATAAGGAAGGGGGATATCCTCCGAGGATAATACACGGTGTAGTCCCACGGCGCGCCGTGGACGTTATTTGGCGAGGCTATGACACCTCGGAGTTACCCTGAAGTGTCATAGCGCGAGGCGTACAATTTTTCTCTGACGCTTCGGTAGTATAAAAAAGTGTTTCGCGAGTGCGCGGTATGTGTTGTGTGTTTTTTACAGGTGAAGGATATTAACCGGCGAATCGGGTAGGCTCGAATTACGTGGTGGACGCGGGGGTCATGGGACTCAGGTGAGTATAACCTAACCATTATTTTAACCTCCAAAGTCTGAGAAGACCACAACAAAAATTAAAGTACTTAATAATAAAAAAACAACAAAGGCGTAATAATAGGGTCCGGGGACGAATGGGCTGGGGGCCGGAGAGATGGGATCAGTCTGGATTCCCGCCGTGGTTGGGGTTCTCTTTTCCGGTCCCATTTGTGTGCTACGCCTTCCGGATTATAAATTTCCCCCGGACACTTGCAGGTGCGGAAGGATTCATCAGGGACTCAGCGTGGCCTGGATGCACTGGAGGACCTGCGACGAGGACGCTGCGATGGCGAAGATCCCTGGGTGCCCTGCTGGCGTAGGACCTCGGCGTCGCTTCAGTGAAGGAGAGTTTCGGTGTCGCGTCGACGAGGTAAAAAAGGCCTGGTGGGCCATTGACCAGTCCCCTCGGTGAAGGAATGCCCTGGCGGGCCATTGGCGAGTGTTGTCGAGGGTAAAGGTGCCCCGGGGTAACTCCGACGGAGGTATCGTGCCGGAGTGGTATCCCGAGGGCACTCGCCGGAGGCGGCGGTAAGTATTTTTCTCAGTCGGATCATGTAGGCCACCGTGATGATCCTTTTTATTGTATTTTCAGGTGCAGGAGCGGGACCGGGAACAATTAGGGGAAAAAAATTGACCGTGCCGAGAGGTGCGGACAAGATGAATCATGCATTGTCACCTTTTATATTCATGTTTGCAAAATTTAAATTTTTGAAATAGTAGGAAAGTTTCGTTTTGCATCTCATAGAAAGTGAGATTAAATAAAAGCTTGTCACGACTCGTCAGAAAAAGCAAAATTAAGCTTGCTTGTCGGCTTCAAAACCCTATTTGGTAAGTTTGGGTGAGATGTTTTTTCGATGAGATATCCAATTTTTTGACCGGATACAACACTCACAGGCTGCCTAATACTTCTGGCCGAGGCTGTATTCTCTTAACCCTTGTTTGACACACGTTTGCAGAATCACATGCTTGACACACGGGAGCATTTTGTACCCCAACTACAAAAATCGTTATAAAAAATGAACTATCGATAATTTTTACTTGACAATTTGTTTAAAAGTACTGACATGGATACTTTTGAAAACTACTAAGGTTATATAACAAAATATTTCATTCAAATATGCTTAAAAATGAAAAATATGCCAAAAAATCGAGAAAACGACACGTTGTCCTAAATAAAATCACAACCTTTTTTATTTTTCGATGAACACGGTCAAAAATTTGGTTCAGTTTGTTTGGGTTCGTTTAAGTAAACTAAAAAATAGTGGAATAGTGAGCCTTTTAAAAAGCGTATTTATTTTTAGAAATGAACCAAGAAATTTTGTGATAAAAATGAACTGCGTATATAGTGAAAATATTATGCACTTTTATCTTTTTTACATTTACATTCTTATTTAAATTAACGGACAATAGGCGAGGGGTAGAATCCATCCACGTTTGTCAAACAACAGTAAATATTGTTTGTAAACAACGAAAAACCTTACCAAATGGCCTCCCATTATCCCAGCCCACACGTTTAACGGCGAAAAGCGATGTTGACGCCGGGCTTCGATGTCAAGGTGGGGATTCGCTTTCTTGGGAGCCCAGTAGTCAGAAATCCTCGTGTTCCAGGTCCCATTTTGTCTGAACGAACTTTCGTCGGTGAAAATGATCGCCCTTGACCAATTCTTGTCCACCTCGTGCGCATTTTGGAGCCAACGGCAAAACTCTATGCGCCTCCCGTAATCTCCCTCGATCAGATCCTGCACACCCGTTTAGTGAAAGAGGTGGATTTCTGAGGATTTCAGTGCACGATACACCGTCGATGCAGTCGTTCGAGCGCTTCGGCCACGGCGCGCGTGCTTGTAGTCGGGTCTTGCTCAACCGCTCGGAGTATGCTGTCTTCCCGGCGGACGCACAGTGAGGAATTTTCAAGAAAACGAGGCCAAAAATCGAAAAACCAACTTTTTCATGCAAGTATAACGACCAGAGAAATTGGTTGAGAACTAATTTCTGCTTACGGCCCTGGCTGCCTGACCCTTTATTCCTCATAGTCTCTTAGATATTTCAGTTCAAAGTCGACCTTTGTCAGTGACAGTCGCGCAGTTTCGCTCTGTTATTCAGTCAAACTTTAAACAACTATAACTCAGCAGTGTAAAGTGCTAATCAATTTTAACAACATGTATACTCTTCCTCAAGGTATGTAGAACATTTAGCACTATTTAACAGTTAAAAAATAACATTTATTGTCCATGTTTACGTGGTCTAACAATAATTCTAAGAAGTGCCTTTGTCGGAACTAAATATTAATTGTGCGTAGCTCTTTAGTATGTAATCCCGCGAGTCTCACCTTCGTTTTTATTTTATTTGTGACTTACGTCACGTCGGGAGGCACATTGAACTCCGAGGTGACCAAGGACTCCCACGGTCCCCTACGAAATCACGTGCACCAAAATAAGCACGATAAGAATATTCATATTCCTGGATATATTTCCAAAGGCACTCTACAGTTAAGATGCCGCTCATTAATAGAACCTGAGTGTCGCGCACTTTCTCCATGCGGCCTCCCCTTTTTGTCTATACGACGGCCGTATTGGACACTGGGCGCAACTTCTCGGAAAAGCCATAAAACAAAAACACGTAACGCGCCTTTTTAGGGCAACGTCAGTCAGGCCCGGGAAGGTTTCCATCAATCCGGTCGTAAAATCAAGAAGTATCAAAAGGAAGATGCATATCTAAGGATCACGTAGCACCTAACCACTACGCTTTCCCCGATAGAAACCAGGTCACAAAAATAGACTCGTATGACTTCTGCATAAGAATCCATGAATGCGTCCCCACGTTCTCTCTAATTACATACAAACAACATACAAATGAATCTCAGTAAGGCTCCTACAAAGTCCCAACGGCCCGATCGTAAAGTTAAGTAGCACAGGAAAAGAATTCGTATGCGGAGAAAGCAGATGCGCCCTCCTCCATAAAAACCTCCCACCAGAACCAGGTTCATGCGTTCGTTACGTATAATATGGATAACTACTTCTATTTCCAAATGAAATGAGGTCAGTACTCTATCTCTCCCTCTCTACGAATTCGGGAGACGTAGAAATCACATATAAAGGGAGCAACCCAGCAATTTTTTGGTAGTCGGTTAGTCTTCAAGTACCTCAGGCACATGAGAGCAGTTCGTTCATTCCAAAAGTCTACCGCGCAGTCTATCGTTGTCGTCTATCAAAGACAATCTATTGAAATCACTCTATACGTCTATCAGGCCACGATGGTCTTCTAATTTTCTATCTACGTTCAAAGTCTTTAATCGAATTAGTCGCGTTCATACCGTCGAACTTAGAAAAGGTTCAGAATTAGGAAATATCTCGAACCAGTATAATATCCAAAACATCAATTGTTTTCTAACTATCTCCAATCCTTAAACATTGTACGCAGAATAGAATCAGTCTACTCGAAAATTGGACGCGTGCTACCGATACCATCTGCGACCGCTTCTGGCCCACTAGCGAAGGCCCTAAATTTTACGACCGACACCCGCTACCTGAACGACAGGGTCGACATCGAACGAAACCATCAATGTAAGCGAACCACATTCTGACACTCTTTGTACTCGAGCGGTAATAGAATTAGCCAAATTGGCTGATTCCAATAAATCAACAGTTAATTAGAAACGAGTCATTTCCAAATAATCGGATTATTGCCACAAATTCCTTAAAAATCCTTCCTTCCTCCAGCACATCCTCTTTTTACCCTCATCCCGTGCTATTGCGCTAGGCGTAGGCAAGAAAGAGGGAACCACGTGGTATATGCCCACATCCCCTCCAGACGTGACATATTCATTTTTGAGGGCTCGTCCGGGATAACAAAAAGGGAATGTGCCTTTTTGATTTTACTCAATGGACAAAGAATCTATCTGCGAGTCATTAAATTTGAACATCAGTGAAGATTTATCAGATTCTGAATCTGCTCAAACCGAAAATACAGGCTACGCCTTGAGAGGATCGAATGCTAACTTATTTCCTGGTCTTGAACCTCCTAAAAGATCCGTCCAATTATTAGCATTACCCTATAAAAGAATCCAGACAATTCAGGAAGCACGGCTCTAGCAACGAACCAATCTATTTCCCTTCAAACAGCTGTATACTGTATCCCCGAATGCGATGGAAAAGACACCTCTTTGGCGGACTTCGTCCGCGGGTGTGAAGATGCAAAAGACATGCTTCCACCTGAAGCCGAAAAACATTTAGTCAAATTAGCTAGAAACAAATTAAAAGACCCTGCAAGAGAAACAATATATGGGGCAACATTCGAAACGATAAACGAACTCACAACCTTCCTAAAAAAATATATACACCAAATAAATCGGAAATGCAATTATTAGGAGAATTCGGTACATTCTTACAGGCAAGCAACGAAAGTGTCGTAAGTTTCACTTTCAGAATTAGAAAATAGGACAGAGAGATAGTTGAGGCACGAAAATTAGCTAACAATGGGACAGAAGATCCCATTTTTAGAGTCACAGTTGGCGATTACTGCCTAACGTGTTTTAAACGAGGGTTAAAGGTAGAAATCGAACAACGCCTTCCCCCGTGTAACACCATCGAAGACGCCAACGAACACGCTATAAGAATTGAACGCGAGGTTAATGCACGGGAAGAATTACTAGCCTCTGCTAAAAAAGAAGAAACAGTTCCATCACAAGCAGCTAAGTTCTGCAATATTTGTAAAAAGGACAATCCTTCAACTGAAGCTTGTCGATTCCAATCTCTTACATGTCAGATTTGTAAAAATCAAGGCCATAGTGCCAACGAATGTCGAAAACTGCCAAACGAGCATAGCTCTGTCTCATGTCAAATATGTAAAAAACCTGGTCACACTGCAGATAGATGCTACAATAATCAAAATTCCCGTTCCATAAACTGTCAATTGTGGCAAAAACCAGGGCATGCTGCTAAAAAATGAAATTCTCAAAATAAATTCACAACTTTCGCAGCCAATTGGCAACGCCAGTCGGACAGTCCTCAGTGTCGAATTTGCAAAAAAATTGGACATACTGCCAATAAGTGCTTCCAGCTAAAAACCGAAGCGTCTAACTCTAACCCAAATGTCTGCTGGTATTGTAGAAGGGTAGGACACGTAATTGAAAATTGTCGTACTCGCGAATATTATAATTCACAAAATCAGCCGGGAAACGGCCCAAATCCCCCTCGGACGGACGCGCCGAGAGGGTCCAACGCGTCCGGTGACAACAGTCACGATGACTGCGCCGAACGGAGATATCTAACCTACACGATAGAATCAGAAAGATTTGATAAAGTACCCTCGGTGTGTATCGGAGCACTACCGGAAGTGGGTAAAATATCGGTACTATTAGACAGTGGCGCTATCCCAAATTTTATTTTAAAAAAATATGTAAAAAATTTGGCTGGTATCGACGAACAAGATATCATTAGATTAAAGGGAATATCCGAGCCTCCAGTTTTTGGATTGGGAATCGTAATGCTGCGTGTATTCGGATTCGATGCCTTATTCCATATTATACCCGATGAGGTAGGAATCCCTCACCTCGGTTTATTAGGGACCCGTTACTTTTATCAAACAAAATCCATAATAAATTTCGAGACAGAGTGTTTCGAATGTGGAAATGAGGCATTGCCTTTCGAAAAAACGAACGAACCCGAGGAGGTAATTAAAATTCCCGCACGTTCGGAGGCGGCCTTCCATGTGAAAATCGAAAACCGCACGTTAAAGGAAGGTTATATCCCACCTTTAACCATCCATAAAGATGTTTATGCTGGCGATTGCCTGGTAACGAATACTAACGGAAAGGCCTATTTAAAAATTTATAATACCACTAATGAGATCGTAAGACTGGTCATACCAGTCATAAAATTACAAGAATTCACCACTGTCGAAGATTCGATTGAAGACGCAGCTTGCATGACGATCTCTAGTCCTTGTCTGAACCCTCGTGACCCTCCTATTCCAAACGCCGATTGCAAGACAATCGCGCAAATACAGAGCCCAAAAGAGGCCAATTTGAAATCAAATAAAAATTCTCGTAGCGAGGAAAGGGCAAGAACTAGAATCAATAAAGTGTTGAAAATAAATCAATCAGAGACAAGTCCAAATTCTACTATCAATTCCAATTCGATTCCTCGCGATCCTCCTATTCCAGTCGTAGATTGCAAAACAACTACGCTATTCCAGGGCCCAAAAGTGGCCGTTCTAAAAAATCCGACAGAAAAAGTCGAATCAAAACCCTGGTCCAGCTCCGATGAGGGCAACGATCAGGGAAAAATAAATAAAAATTCCAGTAGCGAGGAAACATCAAAAACAAAAAGGAAAATGAAAACAATCAAAAATCAATAAAAAATTTATAATCAAAAACAAAAACGACATCAAAATAAACATCAAAAACAAAGTCCAAATCAAAATCAAAATTTGATTGTAAAAACAATTTTTGAAAAAAGCCTAAACCCGATTTCTATCCCTGAATCAACATCACACATAATTGAAGAAAATTCAGAACGTCCAGAGATCATTACAAATCTCTTGCGTCTAGACCATTTGGGATACGTAGAATTAAAACATGTTGAAGATATTATCGAAACTTATGCAGACCGGTTCCACATGAAAGACGAACCTCTGGGAGCTACCCATATACTCAAACACAAGATTCCGACAGTCGATGACCTTTCGATCAACACCAAGTAATATAGGTTTCCACAAGCCCTTAAAGGCGAAGTCCAGAATCAGGTAGACGAGCTGTTAAAATCCAGCATCATAAATCACTCGGAATCCCCAAATAACAGTCCTGTTTGGATTGTACCAAAAAAACCGGACTCCAATGGCAACAGGCGTTGGGGGATTATAGAGTTATAGATTTTCGAGCCCTTAACGAAAAAACAATCGGCGATTCCTATCCACTACCGAATATTACTGACATCTTAGATCAATTGGGAAATGCAGCTCATTTTTCCATATCCGACTTAGCATCTGGCTTCCACCAGATAGAAATGAACCCTGCAGATAAACCAAAGATAGCCTTTTCCATGCCATACGGGCATTATGAGTTCGCTCGAATGCCTTTTGGGCTTAAAAATGCTCCAGCAACCTTCCAACGCTTAATGGACGTTGTCCTTAGCGGACTCCAAGGAGTATCCCTTTTTGTCTATCTTGATGACATCGTTGTTTACGCAAAAGACTTAAAGGAACACGGCGACAAAATTCACAATTTAATGGAACGATTACGAAAGGCTAATCTCAAATTGCAGCCGGACAAATGCGAATTTCTTAGGCCGGAAGTAACTTACCTCGGCCACATAATTGGAAAAGATGGATTAAAGCCAGATCCTAACAAATTAGCAGCAGTAAAAGAATTCCCTCTTCCAAAGAACGTTAAAAATATTCGCCAATTCTTAAATTTGACTAGATATTACCGCAGATTCATTAAAGATTTCTCAAAAATCGCGAAGCCCTTAACTCGTCTCTTAGGAGATAAAACCGAGTTTACATGGACAAACGAAACGCAAACAGCCTTCGAAATTCTTAAAAATAAGTTATGCGAAGCTCCTATCCTCCAGTTTCGACAAACCATTTATTATCACCACTGATGCTTCCGGATACGCTTTAGGCGGAGTCCTATCACAAGGCGAAATCGGAAAAGACAAACCCATAGCATACACGTCGCGTGTGTTACGCGATGCAGCCCTTCGGTATGATACATACGAGAAGGAAGCTATGGCAATCGTTCACAGCGTAAAAGCCTTCCGACCTTGTATTTATGGCAGAAGGTTCACTCTCGTTACAGAACACAAGCCCATGGTTTGGTTTAGAACCGCTAAAGACGCTAACGCACGTGTGCTCAAATGGTGACTCAAACTTTCCGAATACGATTGTGAAGTCATCTAGAAACCCGGTACACTTCATTCGAATGCCGATGCACTATCGCGAAACCCAATAGAGAAATTAGAAGACGTAAAAACGATAATCAATAGTCGACAAAGTCAAGCTGAAAAATCAAAAGTCACGATACCGGATTCCCTATATGATGTAGAAGAGATTGACAATAATAATAAAAAACATAAAAACCCTACAACCTTCACGACTGAAGCCGAAATCCATCATATACGTTATGAAAAAAAAATTAACGTTGTTACTCGCTCGCAAGCAAAAAACAACATACCCCCGGAATTAGGAAAATCAGCGCAACAGGAATATGAAACATGAAGCGAAGAGACCATGACCAGGGTCAATGCACCTAGCCCTAAACAGTCAGACTTGCGTCCCATACCTCGACACCAGGCTCGCCACGCACGTAAACACATAAACTACGAGGAGAGTAGTGACGAGGAAATACAAGCCGCGCACAGAAGGCACGCGCCAGAAGGCTCGTGAAGGCCATTGATCCGAAAACAGCTGAGGGCCCTAGCTAGCGCAAGGCACAGCTTTTTCCCTTTTCCCGAAAAAACACTGACCCAAATTCTGGTACCTCCACAGACTTAGATGCCAGTTCCAATAATCCATTGACCTCCGAAGATGAGGATCTTCCCACAAGGGACCCGACGACGTCCCAATTTAAAATCGCTAATTGTATTGAGACAAAAGAGTTATTTCATTTCCGTAACGACAATCTGGTTTATTTTGTCGATTCTCAAGGAAATCGTTGTGATCCTAGTTCACAAAAATTGCAAGAATTAAATAAGCTACCTTCTTGGAAAAATATAATAGAAGGTCAAGCCTACAGTATCAAAGTTAGAAAAAAATTATCACTTTGCTCTAGTTATTAAAGGCGAGTATTCCGGATCATTATCTTTCACATCGGAAAACGTTAAAGAAAGCGTAAAGGACTTAAACAATCTTTGCGTAAACTTCAAAATTCAATCGCTAAGTATTTGCCACAGTAATCACATCGAGCACATGATATGGGCCGACGTCTTGAATATCATAAAGAAATCATTTAAGTGAAACCAGTGAAACCAGTGGAAAGAGCCTGTGAAACAAAAATAATAATCTGCTTAGAAACACTCCACTATGTGCCAATTGAAAAACAATATTCTATTTTTCATGAAATGCACAAATCTCGAATTGGAGGTCACAAAGGGGTTTCAAAAACATATAATAGAATTAAACGAGAATATTTTTGGGAAGATCTAAAGTCCGATATCCAAAGAAGAGTTCAACAATGTCTCGAATGTCAACTAAAAAAATTAGTCCGGGTAAAAACAAAACAACCGATGATAATTACTGATACTCCAGGTACAGTCTTTGAAAAAAATTCAATGGATATAGTGGGCCCAATGCAACGGACCTCCTGTCAGAATGAATATATTCTCACAATTCAAGATCACTTATCAAAATACTGTGTCGCGCTTCCGTTACCAAACGCTCTGGCGACAACCGTAGCTGACGCGTTCATAAAACGTTTCATATGTATTTTTGGTGCACCCAAGGCATTATTGACGGACCAGGGAAGTAACTTCCTTAGCCGTGTAGTGAAAAGAATCGCCAAACGCTTTCGCATAAAGCGATACCGAACCACGGAATTTCATCCTCAATCCAATGGATCCCTTGAACGGTCTCATCACGTACTTGCTGAATTCTCGAAAGAATATACCGATAAAAATAATGAATGGGACCAATGGTTGGAGTTAGCCATGCTTTCGTACAACACCAGTGTTCATGAAAGCACAAAGCATACACCTTACGAAGTCGTCTTCGGGAAATTGGCAAGAGTTCCATCAAGTGAACCTCTTCGAGAGTCAGATCAATTACTCACTTACCGCGGGTATCTAATCGAATTGATTACAAGAATAAACGGAAGTCGAAATCTCGCGTACGAAAATTTAGTTTCCTCCAAACATCGATCAAAAAAATATTACTATAAAACCGCCAACCCTAAAAATGTTAAAGTAGGAGACTATGTCTATCTCCAAAAAGGACCGAAACCTGGTAAACTTGGAGATCATTACTCAGGACCACATAAGGTCTTGGAAAAATTAAGTAAAGGTAATGTAAAAATAGAATACAACAAAAAGACACGAATAGTTCACGAAAATAGATTATGGTATTCACACATAAATGCCGAAACCATAAATAGAAAGACGAAACGCAAAAAAATAGCAAGTGATGAGTCCGACTTCCATCCCAATAAATAAACCACCTTCCCAATCTATTTAACGATTCTCAGACCACCAATCGATCACCAATCACAGTAATGCTTAACTTTTTCAGATGTCTCTCTTGCTGGTAATAATAATGTTGCGCCTTATTCCGCCAGCAATTACCATGGTGGGATACGATTGTGGATCGAGCGCAACGAACATAACGACACTGTCATTACTTGACATCGACGAATGCAATATTATCGCTCCGTAAGTAGAAGTAACCAAGCAATACGTACAATTGTTACAACTGAATGAATATTCCGAAACACAAGTATTACAATGTAAAGTAGAAATTCTCCGAACGATATACTACTGCGGTATGTCTTCGCACGTGTCAATCGTCAATAACGGTCAAGCTGAATACTTAGAAACCGTTAGTCGAGATGCCTGCAAGGACATGCACAAGCATGGTTCAACACGCATAGGGCAAACTCTGATAACAGGAATAAAACCAAATCATACTACCGTTAGCAGTCTTACTATGGCTGGCCATGTCAAAAATGGCGGCGAATGCAGCGGTACATCATATTCTGACCCGTAGGGAACTTGGGACATCGTTGTTGTACAAGGATCCGTCAAAATTACATTGAAAGAATACGTCACGCAAGTAATTTTAGACTCAAACCAAATTCGGCTTAAATCCGGATTTACTTTTCCATTACTTGACACTTCCTGTGAAGATCCCGAAGGTGGACACACCTTCTGGGAGGCAACTCCACATGGAACTTGTAGTTTTTAACAATATGGTATACTTTTCGAGGGCACAGCGACCAATGCACGGGAAGCCGAATCTGGCGGAACCCAAATACTGTACTCAGTAACGTCAAAGGACATAACTTTTACCCTCGCGCGTGGAGAGGTTGAACAGCATTGTAACTATGAAATAATCAGTACAGTACACCCAAGACTATTTAGATATGAAATTTCGAAGTCAAACGCGTTCGTTTCCCGTGAAAAATTACCAATCGCCAACTTAGACATATTCGCTTATGTTAGTTCGAAATTTATCTATGTGGAACGTCATATTCGTCAACAAATCCAAACTCTTTATTACGATATACTCGTCCAACAATGTAATCGAGAACGCCAAATCCTTCAAAACAGTTTATCTCTCGCGACGCAAGCGCCTGATGGATTTGCATACAGATTAATGGAAGGAAGATTAATGGAATTGCAGACGACGTTGTACACATAGTCAAATGCATACCTGTCGAAGTAACATTAATAAGATTAGAAGAATGCTACCACCAATTGCCAGTAACCCACAAAAATGAAACTTACTCCCTCACTCCCAGACCCCATATCCTCATACGAAAGGGAACTCAAACCGACTGCAACGCGCTGCTTCCGTCATACTCCCTGATCGGAGACTGGTACACATCCACCCCACATCCAACTGAAACAATGCCGCCTCAGATCATGAAACCTATGACCAAACCAACATGGCATTATAGAAATCCCGCATCATTAGCAACTAGCGAAATCTATTCCAAGGAAGATCTCGACAAGCTCCGAGAGCATATAATATTCCCAGTCGAAAATCCAGCGGTACTAAACAACATGGTATGCAGCATCACCGGCCAATCCATCGTTAACCAGGGGGAGCGGTATCTCAACCTTCTCGACAAAAGATCTCTAAAGAACCTTGCCGGGTCCGCCTGGAGCCACACCTGCGGTCGTTTTATCCAGTTTGGAACAGCGAGCGCAGGCGTCATCGGCATCGCGATCGCTATCAAGGGAATCAAGATACTCATCGATACACTCATCCATGGGTATGCTCTTTATGCAGTGTACGGATGGTCCATATACCTGACCGGCGCCATATGGGGTTCCATCACCCACCTCTTGATACATTTGGCAAAAAGGGCGGAAGAAAAGACTCCCGAGGATGTGGAACTCGGATTGGAACCGATCAAGCCCAAACAAGCAACCGCACCAACCTCAGAAGACCACCAACGGAGCAACGGAGAAGAGAGTGTCCCGTTAATGACACAGGCAGCACCGCAGAAACTTTATCCTTCCCTACCTTCCAGACCAGGATTCCTAGGTTGAACCCATTTCCATAGGAAACACATTCCTTCTAAATGGCAATATTCCAATCATACGATGGAATGTTTTAACGCATAAGGAAAGGAGATTGAAAATGACGAACATATGACCTTCCACCTTCTTTTCTATTATCTATACTCTTGTCGTCGTATATATGACCAAATATAGAGAAAAAATATATATATGATAATTTTACTATATAGATACATATACAGGGTGATCCAGAATAGGTGTAGCAGCGGGAAATGCTGGGTTCGGCAGGTTACTCCGAAGATTTCTACCGACCCGTTTTCTTTTTTTCGCCTCCGTCATCAAATGGGAAGCATTAGAAAATAGGCGTTGGATCTTCGAAATTAACGCTCGAATCCGCCATGTTGGACGATCGAAAAGGGCAGAAGAGTAGACGAAGGGCCACGCAGTCGTAGCCGACGTCAAGACGGTTCTGCGAAACAGCAGCGTTTGACAAATGCCAGCGCGCATGACCTGACGTTTAGCAAATCATTCGCTACGTTGCCTGTCAACCTATTTGGCCCGAGAATTGTGACACACGATTTGACGTTCCGCCTATCGTCGGCTATCGCTCGGTGTATTGCGTGCCAAAGCGTGAAGCGCACCGCAATTAATGACATTTACGAATTTTGCCGCGATTATCCATCGAGAGCGCCTGTTCTTTTTGCGTCCTTAAGAAATAAAAATTAACAAAACCAAAGAATTGTCAATGATTATCGAATTTCGATATACCGAGCGATTTTTCTTGCGAATTGAACAAAAAAATCAATCCGTAAGTTTTTATTAACAAACTCTCGATAACTTGACGCTACACTTTCGAGAATTGGATATTTTCAGGATTTTATTTCTCATTCGACCACTCCGTTCAGTATCATACTCGGATTGATCTCGAAAAATACATTTTTCTGTACGAATATCATCTCAAAGTGTGTTCGAGCTGGGTTAGGAAACATGAGAAGACGCTTTCCATTTCCTCATTAGGGAAGACGAAATCAGTCGGTTCCGGCAGACGAAAATCGATACGACGTTTTTTTAGAATTGAAAATGGATGAGAAGATCTTCTGCACCGCCTGAGATACAATTTTTCACGTACCGATACGGGTTGATTCTGGAAATCCGAAAGCGTTGCGACTCTGTTTGCGGTTTCTCTTAAGGGGAAGGAAGATAAAATAGGAGACGAATTCGCGGAAGTAATATCGGGAACGTCCCATCGAGGCCCCGAGAACCATTCCGAGTACCGATTTTATCTTTGTTAAATAAACAATGCTCCTACCTTCGTTCTCGCAGCATCATCAGACTTCTCGACCCATTCTGACCGGAAGTAAGACAAAATCGGAGACGAATTCGGGGCGGTAATATCGGGAATGTTCGCTCGAGGCCCCGAGAACCATTCCCAGCCCCGATTTTATCTTTGTTAAATAAACAATGCTCTTAACGTCTTTCTCGCAGCATCATCAGACTTCTCCACCCATTTTGACCGGAAATACGATGAAATCGGAGACGAATTCGGGGCAGTAATAGCGGGAACGTCCGATCGAGGCCCCGAGAACCATTCCGAGCTACGATTGTATCTTTGTTGAATAAACAATGCTCCTACCGTCGTTCTCGCATCATCGTCAGACTTCTCGACCCATTCTGACCGGAAGTAAGATAAAATCGGAGACGAATTCGGAGCAGTAATATCGTAAACGTCCGATCGAGGCCCCATGAACCATTCCGAGCACCGATTTTATCTTTGTTAAATAATCAATGCTCCAATCGTCGTTCTCGCTGCATCGTCAGACTTCTCGACCCATTCTGACCGGAAGTACGATAAAATCGAAGACGACTTCGGGGCAGTAATATCGGGAATGTTCGCTCGAGGCCCCGAGAACCATTCCGAGCACCGATTTTATCTTTGTTAAATAAACAATGCTCCTCCGGTCGTTCTCGCAGCATCAACAGACTTCTCGACCCATTCTGACCGGAAGGAAGATAAAATCGGAGACGAATGCTGGGCAGTAATATCGGGAATGTTTGCTCGAGGCCCCGAGAACCATTCCGAGCACCGATTTTATTTTTGTTAAATAAACAATGCTCCTACCGTCGTTCTCGCTGCATGGTCAGACTTCTCGATCCATTCTGACCGGAAGTAAGATAAAATCGGAGACGAATTCGGGGCAGTAACATTGGGAACGTCCGATCGAGGCCCCCTGAGAACCATTCCGAGCACCGATTTTATCTTCGTTAAATAGACAATGCTCCTACCGTCGTTCTCGCAGCATCGTCAGACTTCTCGACCCATTCTGACCGGAAGTAAGATAAAATCGGAGACGAATTCGGGGCAGTAATATCGGGAACGTCCGATCGAGGTCCCGAGAAGCATTCCGAGCACCGATTTTATCTTTGTTAAATAAACAATGCTCCAATCGTCGTTCTCGCAGCATCGTCAGACGTCTCGACCCATTTCGACCGGAAGTAAGATAAAATCGGAGACGAATTCGGGGCAGTAATATCGGGAATGTTCGCTCGAGGCCCCGAGAACCATTCCGAGCACCGATTTTATCTTTGTTAAATAAACAATGCTCCTAACGTCTTTCTCGCACCATCGTCAGACTTCTCGACCCATTCTGACCGGAAGTACGATAAAATCGGAGACGAATTCGGGGCCGTAATATCGGGAACGTCCGATCGAGGCCCCGAGAACCATTCCGAGCTACGATTTTATCTTTGTTGAATAAACAATGCTCCTACCGTCGTTCTCGCAGCGTCGTCAGACTTTTCGACCCATTCTGACGGGAAGTAAGATAAAATCGGAGTCGGATTCGGGGCAGCAATATCGGGAATGTTCGCTCGAGGCCCCGAGAACCATTCCGAGCACTGATTTTATCTTTGTTAAATAAACAATGCTCCTACCGTCGTTCTCGCAGCATCGTCAGACTTTTCGACCCATTCTGACCGGAAGTAAGATAAAATCGGAGACGAATTCGCGGCAGTAACATCGGGAACGTCCGATCGAGGTCCCGACAACCATTCCGTGCTATGATTGTATCTTTGTTGAACAAACAATGCTCCTACCGTCGTTCTCGCATCATCGTCAGACTTCTCGACCCATTCTGACCGGAAGTAAGATAAAATCGGAGACGAATTCGGAGCAGTAATATCGGAAACGTCCGATCGAGAGCCCATGAACCATTCCGAGCACCGATTTTATCTTTATTAAATAATCAATGCTCCAATCGTCGTTCTCGCTGCATCGTCAGACTTCTCGACCCATTCTGACCGGAAGTACGATAAAATCGAAGACGACTTCGGGGCAGTAATATCGGGAATGTTCGCTCGAGGCCCCGAGAACCATTCCGAGCACCGATTTTATCTTTGTTAAATAAACAATGCTCCTCCGGTCGTTCTCGCAGCATCAACAGGCTTCTCGACCCATTCTGACCGGAAGGAAGATAAAATCGGAGACGAATGCTGGGCAGTAATATCGGGAATGTTTGCTCGAGGCCCCGAGAACCATTCCGAGCACCGATTTTATCTTTGTTAAATAAACAATGCTCCTACCGTCGTTCTCGCAGCATGGTCAGACTTCTCGATCCATTCTGACCGGAAGTAAGATAAAATCGGAGACGAATTCGGGGCAGTAACATTGGGAACGTCCGATCGAGGCCCCCTGAGAACCATTCCGAGCACCGATTTTATCTTCGTTAAGTAGACAATGCTCCTACCGTCGTTCTCGCAGCATCGTCAGACTTCTCGACCCATTCTGACCGGAAGTAAGATAAAATCGGAGACGAATTCGGGGCAGTAATATCGGGAACGGCCGATCGAGGTCCCGAGAAGCATTCCGAGCACCGATTTTATCTTTGTTCAATAAACAATGCTCCAATCGTCGTTCTCGCAGCATCGTCAGACGTCTCGACCCATTCCGACCGGAAGTAAGATAAAATCGGAGAAGAATTCGGGGCAGTAATATCGGGAATGTTCGCTCGAGGCCCCGAGAACCATTTCGAGCACCGATTTTATCTTTGTTAAATAAACAATGCTCCTAACGTCTTTCTCGCACCATCGTCAGACTTCCCGACCCATTCTGACCGGAAGTATGATAAAATCGGAGACGATTTCGGGGCGGTAATATCGGGAATTTCCGATCGAGGCCCCGAGAACCATTCCGAGCACCGATTTTATCTTTGTTAAATGAACAATGCTCCTAACGTCTTTTTCGCATCATCATCAGACTTCTCGACCCATTCTGACCGGAAGTACGATAAAATCGGAGACCAATTCGGGGCCGTAATATCGGGAACGTCCGATCGAGGCCCCGAGAACCATTCCGAGCAACGATTTTATCTTTGTTGAATAAACAATGCTCCTACCGTCGTTCTCGCAGCATCATCAGACTTTTCGACCCATTCTGACGGGAAGTAAGATAAAATCGGAGTCGGATTCGGGGCAGTAATATCGGGAATGTTCGCTCGAGGCCCCGAGAACCATTCCGAGCACTGATTTGATCTTTGTTAAATAAACAATGCTCCTACCGTCGTTCTCGCAGCATCGTCAGACTTTTCGACCCATTCTGACCGGAAGTAAGATAAAATCGGAGACGAATTCGGGGCAGTAACATCGGGAACGTCCGATCGAGGTCCCGACAACCATTCCGAGCATCGATTTTATCTTTGTTAAATAATCAATGCTTTTACCGTCGTGCTCGCACCATCGTCAGACTTCTCGACCCATTCTGACCGGATGTAAGATAAAATCGGAGACTAATTCAGGGCAGTAATATCGGGAACGTCCGATCGAGGCCCCGAAAACTTCCGAGCACCGATTTTATCTTTGTTAAATGAACAATGCTCCTAACGTCTTTTTCGCATCATCATCAGACTTCTCGACCCATCCTGACCGGAAGTACGATAAAATCGGAGACGAATTCGGGGCCGTAATATCAGGAACGTCCGATCGAGGCCCCGAGAACCATTCCGAGCTACGATTTTATCTTTGTTGAATAAACAATGCTCCTACCGTCGTTCTCGCAGCATCGTCAGACTTTTCGACCCATTCTGACGAGAAGTAAGATAAAATCGGAGTCGGATTCGGGGCAGTAATATCGGGAATGTTCGCTCGAGGCCCCGAGAACCATTCCGAGCACTGATTTTATCTTTGTTAAATAAACAATGCTTTTACCGTCGTGCTCGCACCATCGTCAGACTTCTCGACCCATTCTGACCGGATGTAAGATAAAATCGGAGACGAATTCAGGGCAGTAATATCGGGAACGTCCGATCGAGGCCCCGAAAACTATTCCGAGCACCGATTTTATCTTTGTTAAATAAACAACTCTCCAATCGTCGTTCTCGCTGCATCGTCAGACTTCTCGACCCATTCTGACCGGAAGTAAGATAAAATCGGAGACGAATTCGGGGCAGTAATATCGGGAACGACCGATCGAGGCCCCGAGAATCATTCCGAGCACCGTTTTTATCTTTGTTAAATAAACAATGCTCCTACCGTCGTTCTCGCAGCATCGTCAGACTTTTCGACCCATTCTGACCGGAAGTAAGATAAAATCGGAGACTCATTCCCGGCAGTAATATCGGGAATTTCTGATCGAGGCCCCGAGAACTATACCGAGCACTGATTGTATTTTTGTTAAATAAACAATGCTCCTACCGTCGTTCTCGCACCATCCTCTTGGATCGCCTTCTCGATCCAATCGCACCGATCGAGTAGAGAATTTTAATCCGCATTTTGCCAACCTGGGTCGTTTTCTTCCTGCCCAGGATCGTTTCGTCCGCGGGTTGCTTACTATTTATTAAAAAAAAAATTAAACATTAAAAAGAAAAAGAACTCTTTTTTCCCTTGAGAAGTACGGCCTAAAGATTGACCACGCATTTTTTCAGATGTTTTTCATTACAACATGCCACTATTTTCGATAACCTGTATTGATGGTTCTTGGTTCATACAATGTATGTATAAATTCTCCTTTGTTGGTGATGCAAATAACCACGAGTTCGTGTTGGATATTCTGGACGAATACGTCTGACGGAGTGTTTTTAACCGTATATCGCAAAGCTCTATATTATTAAATATAGGGTTGATGATTAATTGTGTTTCGCCTCCACTGTTGTTGCCGACTTATTGAATTGGAGTATCTTGCGCGCACACATATTGTGACATTGCCAATTTACACATTTCTAATGTTTGTAGGTCAAAATAATCATTGGAATCTTCCGAAATGGCTGTGTAATGGGATGCCGGATTGATGAATGCGAAGCATGTGTTGTTTGTCAAGATTAGCTGTCGTACCGGTATCGGAGTGTGTTGGTACAGACTATAAATTGCCGGGTCTGCTGGTGGTATTTTGCTTACGCATATCAATTTTCCGTGCAAGTAGAATATTGTCACGTCCGTTATAGCGATTAGGTTTGGCATGTACTTTATGTCCAATGGTACTGGAAATTCAGTTTTTGATGTCGTTTTTTGTATGGCTTGTGCGCTCAGTAGTATTAGGTGTACCAATAAGTTTTGAGGGGTTTACAAAAGATGGCATAAATAGTACTACATCGCATCCGACTATCTTGAAACTTACGTATTCATGTTAAAACGTGACCATTTTCCTCTCATAGTACGTTTTATTTGGTTTAAATGTAAACGACACGCATTTCTGTGCTCCAACGATGTCAACTTTTGTGCCAACTAAACAACATTTGCGCGAAGTACTGCTTTTTTGCTTCAACTTGAAGAAAAGTGCAGCTGAAGCAGTGCAGCCAGATCGCGCGCAAAAGTTACCCCCTCTCTAGTCTCTTGCGCGCCCGTCACACAATCATAGTAGCGCGTGTCCGTGAGCGAGCGACGCTCGGACGTCTTCGTAAACAGCCGACCGCCATCGAAGTTTCCCGACCGCGCCTTCGGCAGCTACACCAATACATGAACGCTGAGCACGTGCATGTGCGGCCAAGCCGAAACGAAGGCTTCGAGGAAAAAAGCAATCTGAGCACGACTCGTGTGTGACGTCACCCGACGGCACGAGCGAGGCTTTTAGATGATTTCAATGCTTATTTAGCTCTTCACTCTGCGTTATTAATGCATACAAAAAAATGTATCGCACACTCTGATCGCTTATTGTTTTAGTTCATACGTTAATTTAAATATAATAATAAATCTAAATTACAACTTATTTATCTTCTAAAATATTGTTTACGCTTTACTCACACCCATCCTTATGCCAAATGAATTATAATTTATAAAAGTAAGCGGAAATATATTTATATTCGTATTATTATATAAATTCTCATAGCTCTCATATGAAACTCTCATATGAAAAACACAAAAAAAAACTTCAAAACCTTAGGTTTCAACTAACCAAGAACATACATCTTCACATTTTCGATCATGACTAATTTTTAAGAACAATATCATCACAAACACATCTGAACCAAAACAATATACATCGCCTAAATTATCAAAACATAAATCAAACAACACAAAATCACAACATCTTATACTCAACTCTTACTCTCAATAGACAACAGAACACAAATAATAATCGTTCCACTGATCCTCTGAATAATATAAATTCGACAATCACATTAAATAAACCGAAAGAATGGCTTATAAATCTCTCCAACATTGATATTCCGCTACACGTTTCCACATTCTTGTCTCAAGGTGAAAAGTTTTGTTTTCCTTACCTCAAAGTCTCAAACATAAAAACTCATATCCACAAATGAATCTCCGAACTTGAGTCCAAATTAGATTTTTTACTCGACAAACCTAGACAAATCGAAATTAGAACCAGATTCACTAATATCTTAAACAAAATAAATATTCCAACATCATTTCTCAACACTAATCAAATTATAAAACACACGTCCTCATTCTTAAAAAACAACCCTCAACTCTTAGTTACACGAGCTGACAAAGGAAATTCAACAGTCATACTTAACAAATCAGATTACATTACAAAAACTCATAATTTAGTCGCAAATTCCTCAACTTACAAATTAACAAATAGAAATCCCATCAACGCTCTACAAAAAGGCATTGACAATATTCTCTCCAGATGGAAAACCCTAAAAATCATTGATGAAACAAAATACAAATACTTATAAGCTGTAAAGTGCAACCTATCTCGTCTCTATTATCTGCCATAAATTCATAAAAATAATTATCCACTTCGTCCAATAGTATCATCAATAAATAGTCCAACACATAAACTAGTTGAATTGATACAATCTAAACTTTCTACATTAATCAATATGACTAATTCACACGTCAAATATAGTTTCCACCTAAAACATTCACTTTCTAACGTCTCAATTCCACTCAACTACACATTGGTCTCGTTTGATGTTGTTTCTCTCTATACCAATATCCCATTACAACTTGTTATTCAAAGCCTTCAAAAAAGATCAAATCTATTTTCGAAAACATTTCTTTTAAACGAAATAATTAAAGCCATTGAAGACATCATGTTCTCAACTTTCTTTACATTTCAAAATAAAATGTACCAACAAATCTCAGGGTTACCAGTCAGCTCACTTCTGGCTCCAATACGATCTAACATCGTCATGATTGATCTTGAAACAAATTGTCTGGAAAAATTAAAATTTTCGTTACCACTATATAAAAAATATGTTGATGATATTATTATTGCTCTACCAACAGACAAAATTGAATCCACCAAAGAGATTTTTAACACATATAACTCAAAATTACAATTTACATCAGAAAATGAAGCAGATAAAAAAATCCCGTTCCTTGATATCCTTTTAATCCATAAACAAAATTAAATTATCACAAATTGGTTGAGGAAACCAACCTGGTCAGGCAGATTCATAAATTTCTTTTCACACCACCCACTTTCCCAAAAAAGCCATAATTTACATGCTAGTTGACAGAGCAATAAAATGATCTCATCCTTCATTTCACAAAGAAAACCTCAAACTTATTAGTTACACGATGACACAATATTGCTATCCGATCTCTTTCACAAAAAAAATAATAGAACATCGGCTTTCCACAATGAACAATCAAAAAAAGAACAACAATTTTTATTCTTCCAGACTAATAAATGTTCCTTACACGAAAAACATCCATCATCAACCAATTCGTCTTTTCCAAGAATACAATATAACATTAGTCACAAACAATACCCACAATATTTCATCGATTACTGGCTCCACTAAAGACAAAATAAATAACAACCAAAAATCCAACATAATTAACAAAATCGATTGTAAGGATTGCAATGCCACATACATCGGCCAAACCAAAAGAGACCTTGAAACCAGAATAAAAGAACATAAAAATAGCCTAAAACATACTACCACAATACACACAGCCTTAGCACAACATGCAATAGAACAAAAACATGACTTTCAATTCGACTATGTAAAATTTTAAACAATGAACATTGGCTCAAAAAAGACTAACCCTAGAAATGATCCAAATTAAGGCACACTCGAACGCCATACATTTTAGAACTGACATACAAAAACTAAGCTCGATCTATAACTCTATCATATAACTATTAAAATATTTTACAATACATTACTTAACATAACATTTTTAAAATTATTGACACCCTAATATAATTTTAGATACTCTTGACATGACGCACCAATTTTATTTCTCTTGACACGTCACTGCCTAAGGGATCTTTCTCCCCCGATTCGCAAAATAAAGACTCTAATAAGCTTCACGAAATTAAGACACCACTTAGTTTCTCTCGAACTCTCCGTGATCACACAACTCAATATGTAACTGAGAAATGTAAATTTCGAGTTTTTGTTTATTTTGGAAGAAAATGTTTTAAATCTTAAACTCCATCGGTAATCATCACAGTCATTCGATACACTATTAACATTTATTTTAAATCAATCACGTACATTGAATTTTCACAAACAAAACACAAAACTTTCTCATAATTATGAATCCCTTGCAGATAATAAAAATCGCTAAAAACGATAAATTCTTCCATCTATTGATCTCCAGCAAAACAGTATTTACTTCCATAAATACTGTCTTTTGAAATAACCTTCCAAATATAAGCAAAAGCTAGAAACATCAACAACATCGAGGTTAGTCGTTTCTCATATTTCATTTCTTTATAACTCCATAGTATAATA
This sequence comes from Ophion ellenae, assembly GCA_963210295.1. Classification (NCBI taxonomy): domain Eukaryota; kingdom Metazoa; phylum Arthropoda; class Insecta; order Hymenoptera; family Ichneumonidae; genus Ophion; species Ophion ellenae. The sequence goes on along the minus strand of OY723397.1, from coordinate 13,640,813 downwards.
AACCACACTCTCACACATCACTCATTTTAAACACCGATGAATAAGAAGAATTAACGCAATACAAGAACTTATGCATATCAAATCAATATAGTTATAACCAAAACGAAATTAACATAACAGTTATACAAAACGACACAATAATTTTATAACACAATCATAACATAAAACATCCGTGTATTTAATTCCTTTAAACTTGATTTGTGAAATTGATGTATCAAAATTTATAGAGAAAAATATAATTTCTGAAGAGCACTTGACCCGAAGGGTCGGAACGTAAGACAGCATCATTTATTTCCATCGCTGACCTTGGAAAACCTCTATTGGTCGGACTGAAGCCGAATCTTCAACTAGCAACTTGTCATCAACACGGCCGCACACATCTTTGACTCATTAATTCTCATACTTTCATCAAGCGATAAAGCATTATCCCCAAAAACAAGCCAATCATCCATCCGGCCGCGAATCGTCAGAACCAGAAAGTGCACATATTCTACAAGGGATGAGATGGTCTCGTTGGTAGCGTTCCTGGCTTCGGTCCGCAGGGGCGCGGGAACGTTCCCCGTGCTCAGTGCTTTTTTTTAAAATTATTATTACTATTAATTCTTATTTGATTATTTTTATTAGTTATCATTATTATTTTAATTAGTTATCTTTTAGTGTCGAAAAATTTATCGCGCACTCCGACCGCTTATTTTATTAGATTGTACGTTAATTATAACTTACAATCTAGAATAAATCTGAATTACAACTCATTTATCTTCTCAAAAATTGTTTACGCTTTACTCACACCCGTTCCTATGCCAAAAAATTGTAATTCATAAAAGTAAGCGGAAATATATTCATATTCGTATTATTATATTCATTCTCATACTTTCATCAAGCGATAAAGCATCATCCCCAAAAACAAGTCAATCATCTATCCGGCCGCGAATTGGAGCGGATCGATTCTTCTAAGGACGTGAGCAGGACGAACCGTGATTAGGTTGTCAATATTTTGCATCTGTCGTTTGTTCGTAAGAGAGATGGTCTCGGAATGCTGTAAGTCACTGTTTCCATGCCACTATGGATTGTGATCGGAAAGTCCTTCCCTGGTTTCGGTGTTATAACGATCTGCGCGGTCTGGGTGTCTATCACTCCGAGTTCATTTAAGCGAAATGCGGTGAGGTGGCAGTCGTCCGTGTCCCTTGTTACGCTGAAGGCGATTTCCGATTCGCAAAGCGCGTAAGAATCCGCCTCGTGTCCAATTCCCTCGTAGGGGGTGACGTTGATTTTCGATGCCGTCCTCACAGTCTCTCCGTCGAACCGTCGGACCATCGTCTTGGTACCAATTGTTCGTGAGATTCGTTCGGCGAACGTGGGGTTGAAAGTCACGTAGGTGTTGTTGACGGCCATTGGGACCGGCGTGTTCAACACTATTCTCCATGGTTTCTCGTCGACGAATGGAATCTTGATGATATAAATCAGCTGTTGATTGCGAGACATGATGGAGACCTCCGATAGATCGATCATCGTTTGGTAATCATTCTCCAGGCCTGGAAGAGGGTGTCGTCCTCGGGCGTCCACAAATTTCTTCGTTCCTCTCGCGAGATTCTCGGGAGTTAGCAGAGTAGGCTGAACGATGCCGTGCTTTCCCATTTCGAGAGCTGTCATCACCGTTCGAAGAACGTAGTCTAGTTCTTGGATTTCTATGTCTAGGCGATGTATTATTTCGTTAAAGTACATCTCCTTTGTGATATCGTTGACAGCCGCGCGACAGCATATTCGATTCTCCCGAGTCGTCGCTCGAGTTCGCGCTGGTTCTCGGAGATGGAAGCGATCATTTTCTCCATTATATACGTTTGTTCTCTGACGATCTTATTGATTCCATTGGTGGCGTTGATTAGGTTAGCTATGTTGGCGTTAATGGTCTGGAGATCCCCGTTGTCGGGTGTTCCCCACAAGAATTTGTGGACCGTTCCAACTACGTTAAGGATCCCTCTCTCTTTCCGTGGTAACGGGAGCGGGTGGTGGAATAGGGTGCCGAGAATTTCGATGTCTCTCCTTAAGGTGTAATATCCTTGAAGCGTCACTGCATAAAGGGCGTCGGTTGCTGGTGACAAGTACTCAACCTCGGGGGCTCCCGAAGCCGTATGGGCCCCTGTGACCAAGCTGTCGGTTTGGGCAATGTGACCGGAAAGGGCTTCGAACGCTGAGTACATCTGCGTGAGGTCGACGGCATATATAAGTCGCCAGGTCTCGGAGTAGAGGTGTACTTCGCCCAGCTCTTCCTGAATTAGGCTCGAATGCAGTGGTAGGAGATCCGTTTTTCCGCCTGTAGTCCATCTAGAAATATAGCCGTGAATGGTGTTCAGTCAGATTTTTATATGGTCTATCCGTAAACGACTCGGGGTTCTTTCCCGGATAGGTCAATTCTTTTTAGTAGCCGTGGTCTTCGTGGGGTTGGCTCGTCGTCCTGGAAGTGCCTTCGGAAGGGTTTTGTGTTCCCTGTATGGGCCATGCGAACTCGTGGTCCCAGTTTGGTGGGGAAACGATAAACCACATGGTTTTTTTCGTGATTCACGCTTTTCACCTAGTAGGGTCCGAGCCACTTGATGGATAACCCGTGTGAAGGGGCCTTATTTCGGACATGGATCCAGTCCTTTTCCTTGTACAGCGGCATCGGGTTACGTATAGCACTGTCGATGTATTTCTGATTTTTCTCGCGCGCTACCATCAGATGGTGTCTGGCTTGGTACAGTTTGTTCCAATGCTTCTGGTTTAGTTCGTCAAACCTTTGTTGGAGCGTTGACGTGTCCAGTTGCTAAATAGCGCTCGGATAGTTGGACGAGCGTATAAACATGACGTTGAATGGGGTATCTTGGATCGAAGTGTGGAAGCTGTCGTTGTATGTGAAGGCCATAGCGTTCATCTTCGTGTCCCAAGTCGTGATGTTGTTCGTGCACATCGTTCGGATCAAATCCTTCAGGACTCCGTGCATCCTTTCAATCGATCAATTTCCTTACGGGTGATAAACCGTCGTTTGTATTCCCTTGATTCCCATGACTTCGTGGAAATACGTCATCAGCTTGTTGTTAAACTCCTTTCCGTTGTCACTAAGGACAAGCTTTGGCGCCCCAAAGATGCAGATCCATTCGTTAAAGAGGGTCGTGAGAACTGTGGATGCCTTCTTGTTTGGGATAGGGATGAGTCTTACGAACTTCGTCAACGTACACTGGATAGAGAGAATATACTCATTTCCTCTCCTTGTCGTTGTTAGTGGTCCCACAATGTCGATGGCTGTTTTCTCGTTCGGTTTCCTGGCTGTATCCATCAAGACAGCTGAAGGGATTAGTGGGTTCCTGTCGGTCTTGTATTTTTGGCAGATGGGACAATTGGCTATAAATTCGCGTACCGACTCTTCCATGTTGGTCCAATAGCTCCTGCGTTGTAATTTTTCGAGGGTTTTTGTCATTCCGAGATGTACCACCTGATCGTTGTGTATTTCTCGTATCCGTTTATCGTATTCCTCCGGCTCTGGCTCTGGGACCCCTGATCGGCAAAGCTGGAAGTTCGTGTCGGTAAATTCGGCAGCGAGTATTCGGACTTCTCTCTCGATGGCGTCAAGTTGCGCCATTGAAAATTGTTCAGGCGAGGCTAGGATTTTGAGGTGTTTCTTCCTCTGTTGGATGTGACCTTGGATTAACTGGTACAATCTTTGCTTCCAGGTGTCTTCCTGATGATGGAAATGCGTTCCGTGTCTTCGTTTCCTTTCCTTGTTCACACCTTTATCCCGCGTTGGTGGTTCAGGCTCTTGTTTGGTAAAAATAATCCATCGGGATCTGTCCTTGGGGTAGTTTGGCCTGATGGTCAGCTCGTTAAGCCTTCCCTGATGCAAGGCTAAATTGTTAACCCTCTGCAAGATGTCATCAAGATCGTCGAGTTCGACTCGCGAGCCTCGTACCCAGCTTTTTGGCTCTGGCTCAGGTCTTTTTAGTGTTCCGACACGTCGAAGGATTCTACGTATAGCTGGCCCTCGTTCTTCCTTTGGGATTGATACTCTCCTTTGATCTTCGGTTCGCGCGGTATCCGTGACAGCACGTCGGCTGCTTGGTTTTCGCAGCCTTTTTTGTACTGGATGTCGAAGTCAAATTCCTCCAAGCGAAGCCTCCATCTGAGGATTCGCGAGGACGGATCCTTGATGTTGGCCATCCAGACGAGGGCTCGGTGGTCGGTCTGGATCAGGAACTTGTATCCTAGGAGATATTGGCATAATCGTTGTACCGACCAGACGATCGCCAGCATCTCCTTCTCGGAGGTTCCATAATTCTTCTCCGCGGCGTTGAGGGCACGAGAAATGTAATACACTGGGTGTCCTTCTTGAAAGAGGACCGCCCCTAACCCCTGATCTGAGGCGTCGGTTGTGAGCGTAAACATCTTCGTGAAATCCGGGCGTCGGAGCGTCGGCGATGTGATTAGGCACGATCTCAATTCGTCGAATGCTTTCTGGCATTTTTCAGTCCAGTCGAATCGGGCGTCCTTTTTCGTGAGGTCGACCATGGGTCGGGCGATGTGCGAAAAGTTTTTTATAAATCGCCGATAATAACCTGCGAGTCCCAAAAATGACTTGACCTCTTATGGGTTGGTTGGTGCCGGGAAATCTCTGACGGCTTCGATTTTTGCAGGGTTCGGTTGCACAGCGTCTGCTGTGATGATGTGCCCTAGATATTCGACTTCCGGTAGGAGATATTTACACTTTTCCGGTTCCAAAGTCAGTCCACATTTTCGTAACCTCTCGAAGACGGTAATCAGGTTCTGGTTGTGTTCTTCGATAGTTTCCCCGAAGATAACGATGTCGTCCATGTAGACCCAGCAGATTTTGTGATTTAGTCCGACTAGGCACTGATCCATCATCCTCTGGAACGTGGCTGGAGCATTTTTCAGACCAAATGGCATTCGTTCATATTCAAAGTGCCCCTCCGACGTTGAAAATCCTATATACTTCCTTGAGTCCTCGTCCATCATTATTTGATGAAATCCGGCTTTTAAATCCAAGGCGCTAAAGAATTTAGCATTCCCGAGTGAGTCGAAGATGTTCTCGATGCGAGGCATGGGGTAGGCGTCCAGTACCGTATTTTTGTTTAATTTCCGGAAATCGATGACGATGCGCCACTTCTTTTCTCCGTCGGATCCAGGTTTTTTGGGGACGACCCAGGCAGGTGAGTTGAATGGTGACTCGGATTCTCTGGTGATACCCTTCTTTAGCATATCAGCTACCTGGGTTTTTATTTCTCCGCGGTGGGCGTGGGCTGTCTTGAAATTGCCGATGTTGATTGGTGTGTCATTGATTGGTAGAATCTTGTGCTTCACATGCGGTGCAGCTGGTAGGTCTTGACCAGAAGATGTAAAGATGTCTTGGTACCCCAGGATAATACCGGTGATTATCTTCCTTTGTTCTGGTTCAAGATGATCGAGTTTCGAGGTTTCGAGCAATAAATTTTGTTTTTGTTCCGGGGTAAGGCAGGTATTATCCGTGTCCCCCCCTCCATCTTTACGTCGGTAACTTGGATCCGATCTTCGTCGAAGTTTATGGCCTTGTCTGTTGGGTTCTCGAACATTACCTCCGTGTAGCCGTTTTCGATTCTGTTAACGTACGCTGTTTCGAATTTGTGCACCAGTCCATTTTCGGTGGTTTTGTCGTAGGCACCCGTGGTAATTAAACAATCGCGATCCGGGCCGTCGACGGCGAATGTTATCATCATGACCGTGTGGGGCGGTACGGTAATTCCGTCAGTGATTAGCGCATGGGTCCTTTGTTTTAACACGAGATGTTTGTTTGACAAATTGTAATCTCTCTGTTTCATAAATGGTAGGCCCATAAAGCCATCTTCAGGTATAATAGAATCGTCAGGTAGCACGTAGAATATGCTGGTTTCCCCCAGATATCTCAACCTGACCTTCTCGTTCGCTTCAAACTGACTGGTTCCCATGACGAAACTTCTTTTCGCTTTTTCTACCGGAAAACCTTGGGGTATACACCCTTTTTTTATCAGGTTGAGCGAGCTACCTGTGTTCAACATCTCGGGTGAATCCTCCTGGGCGGATTCTGACTCGTTCCAGACGTCCGACCCCGACGTTGGATACTCTTGGTATGCCTCCTCTTGATTTCCGTCGTTGTCCTCCGTGGCATCCGTCACCGAGTTTCCTAGAGCTTCTTGATCGATTATGTTGTAAATCTGAAGTGGTTTGGGTTGTGGCCTGTCTTGGCGAAAATTTCGTTGGCCGTGGTTGTAAGTTCCCTCTAGGCTTTAGGCAATCTCGTACGAAGTGTCCCTTGCCACCACAGTTGTAACAGATCGACTCTGCGCTGGCTATTGCAGCATTTACGGTGATCGGCGACTGCCGAGTACCTTTTGGTGCAGTGTGCAAATACTGTTTTGGCGGAAGCTGATGGTATCTTAGTTGCTGTTGGGTTGGATAGCCTGGTAGTTTCATTCTTTCTGCGTTGGCTTGTTGGTAGGCGATGTTGGCTTCGTCGATTTCTTGGGCAGCTTGCTGTGCGGCCGTTAGACTCGAGTAGGTATTAATATTAACCTTTAGGCTATCGAATACATCCCGTCGGCATCCGTGGATGAACATAGAAATTGCTTGATCGTACACCAAGGGCATATGGTCCAGAGAACCCTTGGCTTGATCCCTCTGATCGGCCTCCTTGACAGCCTGCAGCGCGAGGTTGAAGTTCGCTATGTAGTGCAGAATGGTTTCTGTTTGTTTTACCTGGCGGAGTTTGTCCATACATATCTGGAAACCGGGTGGGTAACCAAGATGCGTGGTGACAAATTCAACGAGCCCAGCCTCGGTCTCGATGATGCCAGTCGCGAATCTTGTGATTTCGTTCGATATTTTTTGAACGAAAACCATTGAGATGAACGCCGCTTTTTGGGTGCCCTATACGAAGCGGCATGCGAATTTGAAATGCTTAATCCAGTCTAGTATCGGAGTGGACCTTTCTAGTTTGGGTACCAGCAGAAGACACTCGGTCGCCTTCATTGCGCCTCCCGTGGGTTGTTCGGGTGTATTTCCTCGCGATGGTGGATAATAGGGGCCATCGGGCGGGTTTGGTGGCCCGCCGAAGGGGTAGCCAGGTCCTTTGTCCCCGTAAGGCTCTTGTCCCGGCCACCTCGGATGTTCCGCGGGAGGTCCGAAACCCGGAGGGCCTCCTGGACCTCCCGGTCCACCTGGACCTTCTGGCCCACCTGGGCCTCCTGATCTCCATCCGCTTCGAACGTCGTTGGCGATTCTCATATTCATTTTCAATCGATGGTTTCCCTCCGTCCATTGATCAGCTCGGTTGATCCGGAGTTGATCTAACCGCGGATCCATTACATCGGGTTGTTTCGGTTCCTGGCTAGACCGCGTTGTCATGTCTCTCGCTTACTCCCATTTCCGGTGGGTGGCCTCGAGCCGGGTTGCAAGCGGGTTCGAGATGGAGATTTTTCTTCTTTCAGTATATCCTTCTACGGATTTCAGAACCGTTTTATTCCGCTGGTTGCGCTGAACTTCCTCGAGCAAAATCCGTTGTTCCTCGATTTCCCGGGCTGATTCTCTCGAGATCAGATCGAGTTGTTGGATCTCCTTACGGAGTGTTTCCTCCCTCTGAGCTTCCTTTGTTGACCGTCTAATCGCTTGCTTATACTCTATCTGGGGTGTGGCAGGTAGGGGTGCCTCGAGTTCCCAATTCCGTATTTTTTCGGGGGTCGGGGCTCGGAATGACGTGGACGGTCCAGCTCCTTGGTGAGCCTCGCGGTAGTTTCTCAAGCGGTGCATTTCCTCTAGCATTCCCCGCTGTTTTTCTTCAGCTTCCCGAAGTTTTTGCCGGAGTGTCTCTGCCTCGGCGTCCCTCTCCTCGAGGGCACGGAGCTGGGTGGCGAGTCGTTCCTTCTCTTGGGCTGCTGCTTCGGCAGCAGTCGCCAAACGTTCGCACTCCCCTTCGAGTTCTTGAAGTCGCCTCTCCCCGGCTCGAGTTTCGGCAGTAGCGTTGGCCACTATCTCCCGGTAGGTGGAGAGTTGTTCCTGGGTATGCGTGAATGTCGTCGTTGCTTGGATCTTACCCATTTCGACTCTCGAAATTATTTCCTCGGGGGTCAGTCCGCTGTAGGCCGCGAAGTGTGACTGGAGGTACGAGGGTGGGGGTTGGTTCGATACCTCGGTTGTACTAGCGACACCCGGGACGGCTGTGTCGGTTGCCGGTGGCCCGGTCGGTAAAGGGTCTTCCTCAAGCGTCATGGCCTCCGACACGGGCTGTCGCTGGGGAGGCTGCTGGTTTGCTTGCGGCCTCGCAATCGCGAAATTTCTTTCTTCTTCTTCGGCCAGTCGTTGGGCTATTGTCCTATCTTGCTCGAGCTGACGCGCTCGGGCGGCTTCGTCTGCCTGCCGCTGTTGTTCTCGCTCACGAGCTCTCTGTAGACGAACGTCGATAGCTACGTCGTCGCTAATGTCATCCGGATCAACGTCTAATTCATTAAGGATGTCTCGTGCGCTAGGCAATCCTTCTAACATTGTGCGAATCGTGGACCGTTCTATTAACAGTCCCTTAACGGCGGGCGGATGTTTCTTTAGCAATGTCGCGACTAAATTTCGAATCTCTATCCCCAACTTAGCGTATCGTTCGACATGTTTCCTCACGGTTTCGGGGTTCATCTTGATTATTTATTTAATACTTGTTGGTTGTTAAGTAATTTGCTAATTTACCAATTTTAATCGTTCTATTTATAGGATTTCCCGGTTTCGTTCGGTTATCCTTTCTCTTGTTGTGCTTGTGTTCTAGACCCTCGGCGAGTAGAAAATATACAGAGATATAACTGACTTACATTTGGGAGAACAGAAGAAGTAGGGAGGTGATGTAGGTGATCATTCCGCGAACTTCCTTCAATTTAGCGCTCGGACGACGTCGAATCCTGGAATCTTCTCTGACTGGACGATTACGGTGGGTCCGACGATTCTGATATCTTTTCTGATTTCTGATTTTTTCAGGCGGTGCCACGTCACTATTCACGATAGCACTGAATCACTCGCGCTTGAAATGTTCTCGGGTATGTTAATTCTTGGATATCTCGACGCGGAAGACGAAATTCAAATAATTAATATTCCCGAAGGGCGTCAATAAACACGCGTCGTTGTTTGATTTTTACTCGCACTGACTCGGTGCAGAAGGCTCCAAGTTTAGACGATCGATATAATCGGTGTCCTGCGGAGAGCAGTCGCTTAACTATATCCTGGCAGGATCGCCAGGATATAGTTCAATTTAATTGGCATAGGGACGGGTGTGAGTAAAGCGCGAACAATTTTTTAGAAGATAAATAAGTTGTAATTTAGATTTATTATTGCATTTAATGTAACGTACAAACTAATAAAATAAGCGGTCGGAGTGCGCGATAAATTTTTCGACACTAAAAGATAACTAATTAAAATAATAATGATAACTAATAAAAATAATCAAATAAGAATTAATCGTAGTAATAATTTTTAAAAAAAGCATTGAGCGCGGGGAACGTTCCCGCGCCCCTGCGGACCGAAGCCAGGAACGCTACCAACGAGACCATCTCATCGCTTGTAGAATATGTGCACTTTCTGGTACTGACGATTCGCGGCCGGATGGATGATTGGCTTGTTTTTTGGGATAATGCATTATCGCTTGATGAAAGGATGAGAATTAATGAGTCAAAGATGTGTGCGGCCGTGTTGATGACAAGTTGCTAGTTGAAGATTCGGCTTCAGTCTGGCCAATAGAGGTTTTCCAAGGTCAGCGATGGAAATAAATGATGCTGTCTTACGTTTCGACCCTTTGGGTCGAGTCCTCTTCAGAAATTATATTTTTCTCTATAAATTTTGATACATCAATTTCACAAATCAAGTTTAAAGGAATTAAATCCACGAATGTTTTATGTTATGATTGTGTTATAAAATTGTTGTGTCGTTTTATATAACTGTTATGTTAATTTCGTTTTGGTTATACCTATATTGATTTGATATGCATAAGTTCTTGTATTGCGTTAATTCGTCTTATTCATCGGTGTTTGAAATGAGTGATGTGTGAGAGTGTGGTTTATTATACTATGGAGTTATAACGAAATGAAATATGAGAAACGAATAACCTCGATGTTGTTGATGTTTCTAGCTTTTGCTTATATTTGGAAGGTTATTTCAAAAGACAGTATTTATGGAAGTAAATACTGTTTTGCTGGAGCATACTCAATAGATGGAAGAATTTATCGTTTTTAGCCACTTTTATCATCTGTAAGGGATTCATAATTATAAGAAAGTTTTGTGTTTTGTTTGTGAAAATTTAATGTACGTGATTGATTTAAAAGAAATTTTAATAGTGTATCAAATGACTGTGATGATTACCGATTGAGTTTAGGATTTCAAACATTTTCCTCCAAAATAAACAAAAACTCGAAATTTACATTTCTCAGTTACATATTGAGTTGTGTGATCACGGAGAGTTCGAGAGAAACTGAGTGGTGTCTTAATTTCGTGAAGCTTATTAGAGTCTTTATTTTGCGAATCGGGGGAGAAAGATCCCTTAGGCAGTGACGTGTCAAGAGAAATAAAATTGGTGCGGCATGTCAAGAGTATTTAAAATTAAATTATAGTGTCAATAATTTAAAAAATGTTATGTTAAGTAATGTATTGTAAAATATTTTAATAGTTATATGATAGAGTTATAGATCGAGCTTAGTTTTGGTATGTCAGTTCTAAAATTTATGTCGTTCGAGTGTGCCTTAATTTGGATCATTTCTAGGGTTAGTGTTTTTTGAGCCAATGTTCATTGTTTAAAATTTTTACATAGTCGAATTGAAAGTCATGTTTTTGTTCTATTGCATGTTGTGCTAAGGCTGTGTGTATTGTGGTAGCATGTTTTAGGCTATTTTTATGTTCTTTTATTCTGGTTTTAAGGTATCTTTTGGGTTGGCCGATGTATGTGGCATTGCAATCCTTACAATCGATTTTGTAAACTATGTTGGATTTTTGGTTGTTATTTATTTTGTCTTTGGTGGAGCCAGTAATCGATGAAATATTGTGTATATTGTTTGTGACTAATGTTATGTTGTATCGTTGGAAAAGACGAATTGGTTGATGATGGATGTTTTTTGTGTAAGGAACATTTATTAGTCTGGAAGAATCAAAATTGTTGTTATTCTTTTTTTGATTGTTCATTGTGGAAAGCCGATGTTATATTATTTTTTCTGTGAAAGAGATCGGATAGCAATTTTGTATCATCGTGTTACTAATAAGTTTGAGGTTTTCTTTGTGAAATGAAGGATGAGATCATTTTATTGCTCTGTCAACTAGCATGTAAATTATCGCTTTTTTGGGAAAGTGGGTGGTGTGAAAAGAAATTTATGAATCTGCCTGACCAGGCTGGTTTTCTATACCAATTTGTGATAATTCAATTTTGTTTATGGATTAAAAGTATATCAAGAAACGGGATTTTTTTATCTGCTTCATTTTCTGATGTAAATTGTAATTTTGAGTTATATGAGTTAAAAATCTTTTTGGAGGATTCAATTTTGTCTTTTAGTAAAGCAATAATAATATCATCAACATATTTTTTATATAGTGGTAACGAAAATTTTTATTTTTCCAGACAATTTGTTTCAAGATCAATCATGACGATGTTAGATCGTATTGGAGCCAGAGGTGAGCCCACTGGTAACCCTGAGATTTGTTGGTAAATTTTATTTTGAAATGTAAAGAATGTTGAGAACATGATGTCTTCTATGGCTTTAATTATTTCGTTTAAAGGAAATGTTTTTGAAAATAGATTTAATCTTTTTTGAAGGCTTTGAATAACAAGTTGTAATGGGATATTGGTATAGAGAGAAACAACATCAAACGAGACCAATGTGTAGTTGAGTGGAATTGAGACGTTAGAACGTGAATGTTGTAGGTGGAAACTATATTTGACGTGTGAATTAGTCATATTGATTAATGTAGAAAGTTTAGATTGTATCAATTCAACTAGTTTATGTGTTGGACTATTTATTGATGATACTATTGGACGAAGTGGATAATTATTTTTATGAATTTATGGCAGACAATAGAGACGAGATGGGTTGCACTTTTCAGGTTTTAAGTATTTGTATTTCGTTTCATCAATGATTTTTAGGGTTTTCCATCTGGAGAGAATATTGTTAATGCCTTTTTCTAGAGCGTTGATGGGATTTCTATTTGTTAATTTGTAAGTTGAGGAATTTGCGAGTAAATTATGAGTTTTTGTAATGTAATCTGATTTGTTAAGAATGACTGTTGAATTTCCTTTGTCAGCTCGTGTAACTTAAAGTTGAGGGTTGTTTTTTGAGAATGAGGACGTGTGATTTATAATTTGATTAGTGTTGAGAAATGATGTTGGAATATTTATTTTGTTTAAGATATTAGTGAATCTGGTTCTAATTTCGATTTGTCTAGGTTTGTCGAGTAAAAAATCTAATTTGGACTCAAGTTCGGAGATTCATTTGTGGATATGAGTTTTTATGTTTGAGACTTTGAGGTAAGGAAAACAAAACTTTTCACCTTGAGACTAGAATGTGGAAACGTGTAGCGGAATATCAATGTTGGAGAGATTTATAAGCTATTCTTTCGGTTTATTTAATGTGATTGTCGAATTCATATTATTCAGAGGATCAGTGGAAAGATTATTATTTGTGTTCTGTTGTCTATTGAGAGTAAGAGTTGAGTATAAGATGTTGTGATTTTGTGTTGTTCGATTTATGTTTTGATAATTTAGGCGATGTATATTGTTTTGGTTCAGATGTGTTTGTGATGATATTGTTCTTAAAAATTCGTCATGATCGAAAATGTGAAGATGTATGTTCTTGGTTCGTTGAAATCTAAGGTTTTGAAGTTTTTTTTTTGTTTTTTTCATATGAGAGTTTCATATGAGAGTTTTTTATATGAGAGCTATGAGAATTAATATAATAATACGAATATAAATATATTTTCGCTTACTTTTATGAATTATAATTTATTTGGCATAAGGATGGGTGTGAGTAAAGCGTAAACTATATTTTAGAAGATAAATAAGTTGTAATTTAGATTTATTATTCCATTTAAATTAACGTATAAACTAAAACAATAAGCGATCAGAGTGTGCGATATATTTTTTGTATGCATTAATAACGCAGATTCAAGAGCTAAATAAACGTTGAAATCATATAAAAGCCTCGCCCGCGCCGTCGGGTGACGTCACGCGCGAGTCGTGCTCAGATTGCTTTTTCCCTCGAAGCCTTCGTTTCGGCTTGGCCGCACATGCACGTGCTCAGCGTCCATGTATTGGTGTAGCTGCCGAAGGCGCGGTCGGGAAACTTCGATGGCGCTCGGCTCTTTACGAAGACGTCCGAGCGTCGGTCGCTCACGGACACGCGCTATGATTGTGTGATGGGCGCGCAAGAGACTGAAGAGGGGGTAACTTTTGCGCGCGATCTGGCTGCACTGAGCTGAAAGGCATCGACTGCTGTGTGAAGCGTATGGAGAGCATGCTCTATCAATAAGAACATGCGAGTATTGGTTCCGGCGTTTTAAAGGTGGCGATTTTGACATCACTGACAAAGAACTCAAAGGGAGGCCAGTAAAGTTCGAAGACGGTGGGTTAGAAGCATTACTGGACCAAGATTCATTCCAAACTCAAGAGGAGCTTGCTGAACCCTTGGGAGTGACTGAACAAACGATTTCAAACCGTCTCAAGGCAATAGGTATGGTGCAAAAAAAAGGACTTTGGGTTCCGCATGAACTCAAGCCAAGAGGCGTCGAACGCCGTTTTTTCACGTGCGAACAACTGCTCCAAAGGCAAAACCGGAAGAGTTTTTTGCATCGCATAGTGGCGGGAGACGAAAAGTGAATCCAGTACGACAATCCAAAGCGCAGAAAATCGTGGGGTAAGCCCGGCCATGCCTCAACTTCAACGGCCAAACCGAGTATTCATGGCAAGAAGATAATGCTGTGCATCTGGTGGGATCAACTCGGAGTTATCTACTATGAGCTACTCCAGCCTAACGAAACTATCACTGCGAAACGTTATAAAAAACAATTGATGCAGTTGAGTCGAACATTAAAGCTTAAACGCCCCCAATATGCTAAAAGACATGACAAAGTGATCCTCCACCACGACAACTCTCGGCCACATGTTGCTAAAGTTGTCAAGGAAACTTTGGAGGCACTGAACTGGGATGTCCTACCTCACCCGCCGTATTCGCCATACATTGCTCCTTCGGACTACCACTTGTTCCGGTCAATGGCTCATACGCTGTCTGAGCAGCACTTTACTTCTTACGACGATGTGAAAAATTGGTTCGATTCTTGGATCGCCTCGAAAGATGAGGAATTTTTTAAACGCGGTGTCCGTATGCTGCCTGAAAGATGGGCAAAGGTAATAGAAAGCGACGGGCAATATTTCGAAGGATATTTATTGTACCAGTTTTTCCCAATAAAAATTCATAATTAAAAAAAAACCCTCAAAACTTAGTTGTACACCTAATATTTGTCTAGCGGTGAGTATTCTCGGATGTATTTGTCCTCCCTTCGCGAATAAAATAGCATTCATCAGCGTATCCATGTCTAGTTACAATTCCGTAAGGTCTAACTCAGTTTGGGACGCGTACTTGACCGCGATTTGATTATCGCGGTCAAGACCTACTCCAGTAGGTCTGTTTGGTTTCTTATCGATGATACATATTCGTTGATTTTTCTTAGGTTCTCCGCTATGAGGTTTCCTAGTTCTTTTGTCATTTTTTGCATGAGGTTGGAACCGGATTTTACTATGTGTGTTTGGTTTTCCACGATTTCCGTCAGTTCCAGTGAATTGTTCGCGAGTGCATCAATTTGGTTGTAGATTCGTTTGCCATCGTTAAAGTCGAGTTTGCCCCAAATAACTTTTTGTATCTTTCCGGGGAAGTTAAAAAGACCACATTTTCCCTATTTTCCGTTTGTGGTCCTAATTCCTGGAGGGTTGTTTCTGTTTCATATATTGTTTTTAAGCGGTATTGCATTATTTGAAGTTGTTTTTCAACTAGACCTTGGGGGCCAATTCGATTACAATCCCGCTGGATCGCGAATACGTTTTTATCAATTTGTTTGTGTCTGACCGAAAGGCCATCTGTATTGATGTGAGTGATGAGCGTCCATGTCGTGTGATAAAAACGAAGTGTCCCAAGTGGTTGTAAATACAGTCCAGGATTTCTCGCAAATGGGATGATTATAACATCTTTGTTGCTTAAAGCGTGTGCGTGGAATCTGCAACATATGCAGGTTTTATTTTATCTATGGGAACTATTTTGATCTTGTTTGCATCTAACTGAAGTTTCACGTTATTTCGGTCGGTAATTTCCAAAATTTTGAATGGGCCTGTGTAATTAATATCGTGTTTTCTTTTTTTTGGTTCCTTGATCAGAAATACTAATTGTCCAGTTTGAAATTTCGGCGCTTTTGCTCGCCTATCATAATATCGTTTCGTTCTTTCCTTCGTCTGTAATTGTTTCCGCAATGCTAATTGTCGTACGTCTTTGAGCTGTCGGTTTAAGCTTTGAATGTAGTCATTAAAGGTCAACAGTTGTTCTGGTGTTGGGAATTCTGATGGTAAGGTTGCTCGGTGACCGAAAACTAGTTCATATGGCGTGTAGCCTGTGTTCTCGTAAATACTCATATTGTATGATAACGTCGCGAATAACAGCGATTCTTCCCAATCCCCTTCGTTATCTCTAAAATGTTTAATGCATTCTATTAGCCCGTGGTGGCTTCGCTCTAAGGCGCCGTTTATTTGGGGATGGTAAGCTGATGTTCTGTACTGTTTTATCTGGAAAAGTTCCGTGAAGGATTTAAATATTTCTGACATAAAGTTTGCACCGTGATCTGATAGGAGCGCGCGCGGCGCACCGAAGATGACAATGCATTTTGTGCATACCGCTTTAGCACTATCTCACGCAGTTGTTTGTTTTGTTTTGGTTTGGTTTGGTTTGAACCAATGTATTCTTTTGACGATCATAGCAGTATTTTATGAGATTCCGAATGTCTTTTTTCATATTTTTCCAGTAGTACTGTAAACGTATGCGCTGATAGGTTTTTTCCACACCCTTATGTCCGCCAACTGTTGACGCCTGATTCTCTTTTATTATCGCTTGCCTATTTTCCTGGGGTGGAACTGAAACCATCCGCTCACATAAAGTGATTGTTTTTATTGATCCGAGTACGAGGCATCTAACGTATGACTTTATGTTTACCCAGGTGAGTGCATCTATGATTTGCGGATCTTTGGAAATCATGCATGATTGTAACTGCTCTTTATACAGAATTTTCAACAGGACGCGTAGACATTTCATGATCATGCACAAATTAGTGTCATCTGGGAACTTTTCTTTGCAGACCATACTGAAATAGTATTTTTCGCCGTGTTGGATGATGAAAATATTTCCGATCTTCGGGTTCCGTTGTAAAAATTCTTGCTGGTTTACTTTCCCTTTTTCGACCAATATCTTCGACACCATCGTATTCATGACACAGTCAGCTTCCAGAAAATGTGCAATGTGATATTTTCGTGACAATATGTTTCCTTGTACTATGTTGAAGTTGTCTTTGCCATTTGGGCTTAACTTATCTTCCATTCCTAGTGACCTTTCTCGTTGGTCATGTTGCGTTGTTTCTTCATTTCCAGTGTCACTTAATTTACTTGCTGTCGCTTCTTCCTGTGTCACAGCTTGTGTTCGTTAGTTCCATTTCTCGTGGAGGTATTCATCGTTGACGATTGCTTGGTTTGGATTCGAACTGTATGTGACGTTTGTAAGTTTCGTTCGTATTTCCGCACCAACTGGCCGCTCTTGACTTCGTTCGAGGTCTCCATGGTTTTCCTCGTTCGAGTTCCCTGTTGTTACTTCCGGGTCAGTTGGTATATGTTCTCGTCTCGTTTCGGCTCTTGTTCTTTTATTCAACTGCGTTGCGGTCAATTGTTTCCTATGGTGTTGGGATATTTCATACGCTAGATCGTAGTTCGTGTTTTCCGGGCAGTCGTTTGTTGACGAAGAGTTGTCTTTATTCGTCGGCGCCTGACGTATTTTAAGTTCCTCTGGTGGTTCTTCCCAAGGTCCACTGGACTTGCGCTCAGCAGATGCTGTTGATGGGTGACGATCAGCTTCTTTTCGTGGTCTGCCTGGACCACGTTTGACAGTTCTCGATGTTTGTTGTTGATTGACATCGTTTTTGCGTGGTCCGCCAGATCCACGTTTGGCAATTGTCGATGTTTGTTGTTGATTGACACCGTTTTTGCGTGGTCTGCCAGGTCCACGTCTGGCAGTTATCGATGTTTTTTGTTAATTGACCTTTGTACGTGGTCTACCAGGTCCACGATTGGTGGTGGGCAGTGCCTCTTTGTCAATCAGGCTTTTTCGCGGTCTGCCACGTCCGCGTTTAACCGTAAGCGTTGTCCGTTGGATGGCCTGACTTTTCCGTAGTCTCTTACGTTTGCGTTTAATACCGCCTGTCTCCTGATTTAATTCTTCACGGGCATTATGCGATGGTATTGGTAGGTTGGCTCGATCTGCGCCTTGAATGGTTCTGTGCAGTTTTCTTCTTCTTCCGTGCTACTTATTGTTGTGCTGCAAGTTGTATATATTCTTCCTCCTACGGGAGTTATTGCAGTCTCTTTTTCGTTGAACGTGGTTATCGCCTGTTCGTCGTTTGTTGTATCGTTGCCGATAGACTTCGGCCCGCCGAAGTGTCTACCCGCGTGGATGGGGATCCTAGGTGGTAGCGCGGAGCTTGCATCTTTTTCCTCATTTCTACTTTGCGGCGTCCGGCTACTTTTTGGCCTTTTACTTGTTCGTTTGCGCTTATTTTATTTCTTTCTTCTTTATTTATTTCTTCTGTGTTTGCGCTTATTTCGGTTCTTTCTTCTTTATTTATTTCTTCTTTGTTTGCGCTTATTTCATTTCTTTCTTCTTCGTTTGCGACTATTTCTTCGTTAAATATCGTCGTTGTTTTCCCTCTTTTCGTCGGCTCGGCTGTTTTATACCCTACTACTTCGTCCTCGGACGTGTCGCGATCACGTTTGCGAGGCGTTTTCCTATACATTAGTTTGTCGTGAGAATTGTTCCTTTTCGTAAGCTGTGGCCGTCCTTGTTCGAATCCAATGAGTTCCATCTCCTATGTTGACGTTTCTGAGTCTTAGTTGTTATCGTCGATTGTCTTGTCGAATGTTGGGCGTGCACTCCCTCCAATTTCTTCTTTATTTACGGCGTTGCTTATTTCTATGTGTGTATCCTCAAGTTCCTGAAGTTCTTCTTCTGGCAAAATTATCACTTTGTCCGGTGCTGGGTTTCCGGAGGATTCATCCGATGTTGACAAGTTTCGTTTATCACCCTTATGAGAGATTCTCGATTTCTTGATGTCATGCTGCATTTCGTCAGATGATGATGATTCCCTTGGTCTGATCGGGAGGACGTTGATTGGGTTTCTTGACAGAGCGTCTGCGACTGCGTTTAGTTTTCCAGGCTTGTGTTGAATTTCGTAATCGTAATCGTTGAGTGCCGCTTGCCATTTTAGCAGTTGTTGCGGTCGATTCGGTTTCTTCACTAAATATGTGAGTGCTCGGTTATCTGTTACTAACATGAAGTGGTGCCCATAGAGATAGGGCCTGAAGTGTTCGATCGCTTTTACTATTGCCAAAAGTTCTTTACGCATCGTGTCGTACGCAAATTCCGCTTATGTGAGAGTGGGCGAGTAGAAGGCAACGGGGTGATCGAAATTTTCGTGCCGTTGACTGAGAACTGCGCCGATTGCATAGTCTGAAGCATCCGTTGTCAACTTGAACTCTTTTTGGTAATCCGGATAGCGAAGGATTGGTTGACTTGTCAATTTTTCCTTCAAATAGTCGAAGGCATGTTGACACTCGTCGGTCCACTCGAATTTTTGGGAAGCTTTTAACTGTCTTGTTCGTGGTAGAGCGATTTTTGCGAAATCTTTTATAAATCGTCTATAGTAATTAACCAAGGCATGAAACTGTATGATGGTCTTCTTATTTTTCGGTTTCGGAAACTCCTGAATCGATTTTATTAGCTCTGGTCTTGGTTGTGAGCCATTTTCGCTCATGGCACGGCCTAAATATTTGACTTTTTTTTGCAGAAATAGGCATTGTCGGTTTGCAGTGTGAGACCGGCGTATGTCAATCTTTTCGCCAGCCTGCTAAATTTGTGCTCGTGTTCCTTTAGATCGCTGGCATAGATGACAATGTCGTATAAATGCACGAACAGATGAGTGCCTTGTAATCCCGATAGCACGACATTCATTAACCTTTGGAATGTTGCTGGTGCGTTTTTCAAACCAAACGGCATTCGATTAAACTCGTAATGGCCGTTCGGAGTCGAAAAGGCTGTTTTCGCTTTGTCGCGTGGATGCATCTCGATTTGGTGGAAACCGGACGCTAAGTCCAGTACCGCGAAGTAAGGGGACCTACCCAGCTGGTCTAGGATGTCGGTGGACGATTTCAGTTTTCTAAAATCGATTACCATGCGCCAGCATTTCTTTCCTTTACGGTCTGCTTTTGTTGGGACAATCCAAACAGGCGAGTTAAATGGTGATAGTGACGGTTGTATTATGCATTTCTGCAATAATTCGTCAACCTGTTTATAGATTTCCTGTTTATGTACTTGTGGGAAGCGATATTGTTGTGTATTTATCGGTTTTTCATCGGTTTTGAAAATTTCATGTTTCACAGGCGTTGTGCATCCTAGTTGTTCACCGGGCAGACTGAAAAGGTGTGAGTACTGTGAGGCCAGTTTTAGCTCGTATGCAGTCTCACTTTCCTCAGGATTCTCGAGGTGTAGGAGAGGGTTTAATCGCTCGAATGTGTCCTCTTTTGTCGACACCAACCCAATTACCGCATGTCGATCGGTAACAATGTCGTTCGGATCATTTTGGGTTGTGTCGAATGTTCGCAGTTCCTCAGTTAGTTGGAACTCCAATATTGGAACTTGCAGCTGTATTGTGTACTCGTTAGTGTTAATCGCTGTTAAATACGCTCTTGCATCACGATTTGTGACAATTGCGATTCTATCGTACAATCCTTCGCCAGCATGTATTTGCGGGATGTAGCTTTCTGAAAGGACCGTATTCTTTATCCTGACGTGGATTACGGATTTTGATCCAGCCTCAATGGAATTTCTTTCGCGTGTTTCGAAAGGTATTTGATGACCACCGAAAGATATGCACGACTGGGTGTATAGAATGTCGGCTGGTGTTTCGTTGAAAAACTCGTCGCCCAAAACGGCGTGTTGGGTGACCAGAATATCGTTCTTGACTATATGGATTTCGACGGAAAGATCTTTAATCCTTATGATAAAATTGTGTCGCTCGTGATTCCTGATAGTTCGTAAATGGTGTATGCGTCAATTTCGACGTGTGCTCCTATTGCTTCTGATTTAATTAAGTTGATTTGAGCTCCTGTATCTATGAGAAATTGCGTGTCTTTTTCTTTAAGGTCGTCTGAATTTATTATAACTGTTGGTGGCTTCCTCCTTTTCGTCATTCCTAGCGATATTGTGGCTTTCTTTATTGTCACCGTTCCCTTTTCTAGTGACTTAACGACGAGCGCTCTTGCGATTTGCTTCGCGTCACGCTGTCCCGCGAAGTTGCATTTAAGTTTTTTTGTACTATTTATGTAACTATTTTTGCGAGTTCGTGAAGGTTTTCGTTACTCATTCTCCGCGATCGTCGTTCGTTATCGGGTTTTCGATCGCGGGAATTTTCGCGAGATCTGGACTGCGAGTGACTGCCTTGTCTATCGTTTGAACTGTCGTGTGAGCTACTGGGATGCGTATCGTATCGACTGTTTTGTCTGTAATAATTCGGGAATTGATATCTCCGCTGGTAATTGTTTTGTGAGCCTTGTTGCCTTCGTGGTAATAGTTTTGGTAACCATTCCGTGAATTTTGCTGTCCTCTTGAGTAATTGTTCTGATAACTGCCGGGTGTGCTTTGTTGTCTGTACTGGTAGCTGTTTTATAATCGTTTTGGAAATTTCGTCCATTTTGATACCTATCATATGAGTTGTTTCTGTAGTTACCGCGTCTGTTTGGTGACGCATTCCCAAATCTATGGCTACTGAATCTCCTGTTTTGTTCTGCCCTTAAGTGCCTTCATGTGTAGCAGTTGATGGTGGAGTGGTTAGGCGATCGGTGATATTCGCAAAACATTCGCGGGGATGAATTTTGAGTTTCCACGAACTGAACTTTAGCTGTTTCCGTTTGTTTTTTGCTTGGATTTCCGTGACTTCTGATTAATCGTGTGACGTGCTTTTAATTCCCTTTCGATATTACATGCTTCTCGTATCGCTTCGTCGATATTTTGGATTCCCTGTTGCTTCAGTACAGTACCGATTTTATCGAAGAGTCCGCAAATAAACGCCCTAGTTACTCACTTTCTAACCTCTGTTTTCCTGTTCGCGAGGTATTGTTGGTCTTCGTTGCGTGTATAATATTCGTCTAATCTATCCGTAATTCGCTTCATTATTGTACGTGTTCGGGTCGCGTATTCAGCAGTAGGCACGTTATATTTTTGTGAAATTTCTTTGAGTTCCAAGTCGCGATCCAAAAGTTCGATCGGGGTGCTAAAATTGTGCCTCAGGTCTGTGAGGAGTTCTTCTCGATTTTCATAATTTTTTGTTTCGGCCACATCATGCGCTGTTTCTCCTAGTTTGTTTGTACCATTACTAAAAGCCTGGCATGTTCGTTTGATGGTATAATTTTCGCCGCCTTTTTACACGCACTTATAAGACTTTCGACGGGAATATTACTGCCGTCAAAATCAGGGATTGGTTGGTAAACATCACGAAATGTTAAACCTCTGTACGCCATATGGTGAATTGCTTCGTTTTCGTTTTCGGGTTCCAAGGTAATAAATGAGGGGTCTAAATTTTGGCGCCGTGGTGGCCTAGCAGGCTCAATTTTGTTTTGTTCTATTCATGTATTTTAAAGAAGTGGAAAAATATATGTTTTTCAAAACTATCTTCTCCGAATAATTGTAAGGTTGTTATCGTCGACTATGAAAAGCTTGAAGTGTTTGCGAAAAAGGAAACAATTTTTTTTTCAACTCCTAGACGCTTGGAAACTTTCCAATATTCCTTTTCGCTCAAATATTTATCATACGGAAAAATTTCGTTTTCCCTTAAATATTGAAAGTTTGAGAAAAAAAATTATTTATTTATAGTGTCCAAAAATATCAGTTTTGAAATAGTCAAGACTAAACAAATTTTATCTTTCGGGTATTGCGAGTTCGAAAAGTTTTCAATTCCTGTTTTCTCTTTTTTCTTCAAAGATGTTTATAATGTGTGGTTAATTTATATTTTTCTCGAGAAATATATAATTTTATTTGTCAGGTTTGAGACGTTTCTGATTTTTTTCTCTTTGAATACCTATAATGAATAAATTTTGGTTTCCTTCGAGGTGTTTAAAGATTATAATAATTTTTTTTTAAATGTTATGTTACAAGCCGGATTGTTGTCCGGTTGTAATATTATTATTTTATTATTTTGTGCGCGAGTTGGGGACCCCGGCACATGGATCCTTGTCTGTTTTAAAGCGGCGTAACGCACCTCACCTTTTATTGCTGATGCTGCTGGAGACGTTCGGCGTTCGAATGTAGGTGAATAATCTGCAACGTAGTCACTAGTTCACGCATTTAACAGTTTACTTTATTCGTCACTTATAAAGGTGTTACAGGGAACGTAAATATAATGTAACTTGTGTATCGAAATGAAATATAATAGAATATAGTTGTATCGGGGTTATTGGAGAATAATAGGTGATTCGGCTTCGAAATAACTCGACACGCAATGCCGCTAAGGTAATTGTCGCGAACGAATATAACGAAGGTGAATGAAGGGCCGCTAAGGTATTTCCTTCATTCGATGAGTTCTTACGCGATCACAATTTCAATGGTAGAAAAGGACGACACCGGTCGTACCCGCGAGAACCTAAGTACGCGAGCAGATTTACCACTAAGGAGTGAAGGTCCCTCGACCGAATGTTCGGAAAGTCGCAATAAGACTGAGGAGTCACCAAGTGGGTGACGCCTTGTGGATTTCGGCAAATAGCTGCGTTTAGGTTGTCATGGGGGTGAATTGCGAAAGAACGGATCAGCGATTTTAATGAGGTTTCGCAAAGAGTTCGATTGTTGCATTCCCTTTATGCTTGCACTAATATTTCAAAACCGGCAAGTTCGTTTTTTGAAGAAAGAAAAGGAATTTGATGATTTATGATTGCAAAATATTGCGACCGTTCGGTGGTATGGAGGCCGCGGAGGCAATGATACGAGTTGAGCAATACGGAAGTATCCGGATACGAAAAAAGGTCCGTACCAGCCCTCCCTTCTTAGACGGGATATGGTCTAGTGTCTATACTCTCGAAACACTGTGATCCTTCCATTGCTAGTAGATGGTTGTATCCGAAAGATATGCGTCGTTTGCGATGGCCAGATGATCGAGGTTATGTGCCTCCCGTCTCACAGGTGGCGATGGCGCTGGTCGCGATGGTCTGACCATGTGAGTCAGTGGGATTTCAACGAGTCGGCGTGGCTGCATCATCATTTCGGTTTTGGGGGTCTTCCTTTTCTCTTTCTCGGTGCAGGCTCTGGTGGCGTATCTCCAGCCATATGAGCGTGTTTTAGTTTATCCATGTGTGTGAGAACCAGCTGACCGTCGCGTTTGTCGATGAGCGCTGTATGCTGATCCAGCATCTTTGCGATTTTGTACGGTCCGTCGTAATAAGCGTCGAATTTGTGTTGTTTAGGTTCGCGCAGAGTGTATACCATCTCTCCTGGTTCGTATTTCACGACATTCGTTTTTCGATCATGCCAGTAGATGTACTAGAGCGGTTCTAACGCAGGGATCTCAGGGGGGAGCGGGGCGGCGGGGTCCAGCGCGGGGAAGCCAAGTGCTTGGTGGAGGGGGGGGGGGGTCCAGCGCGGGGGCGTGACATCATGCCAGGGGTCTCTGTGGAGGGGGTAGCTATGTGGTCAGAAGAGCGACTGTTGGGAGGGGGAAGCCGTCGTCGACGAGTGTTTTGTGGGGGCGGGGGTCGGGTAGTGGTGAGTGACCGTTGAAAACCCATAAATCTCCTAATTTATTATAGACATAAAAAAGATTGGCATCGATGCAGTGTTTTTCTTTCCACACTATTTAGTCCGCGTGAAAAGAAAACTCACACACACACACGATGTGTGCATGTAATGGTCATATATGGGTAGGCAAATTTCGTTAATTTAAAGCGATACATGAAGGGGACGGCGTTTTTTTTTCCTTAACTATCCCTGTGGGGTAGGCATCTGCTGTCCAGAAAAGTGTGCACTCGTGGACGTGAAAGCTGGCCAGGCTCGCCAATCATTGACTTTCGCGATCTCTACAGAACAGCGTCTAGGTCATGGAGACTGAACTGGCGTATTATACAGAGCATCATAGAGTTTTCAATATATGTTGCCGCGTGTTCCAGTATGTATGAAGTCTGTCACGAATCATAGGGCTCTTCGCAGAGCAACATCAAACCTATTCAAGTGACACTTGAAGCTTTACAAAACTTACCAAATCAGCCATATTCCTAAGGCATTTTTTTTTTCTACGTCGACATTCGAAGCCACCCTCCGAGCATAGGGAACATTTTGTAAAAATAACATTCCGCTCAAGTAATGTCTTGACTATCCGAAACACATATACGAAAACGAGGTAGTTATTACAATTTTTTTGCCTTTTATTTATATTTACTTTAATTTATTTTATTTTATTTTTATTTTATTTATTTATTGATTTATTAATTTTGTTTGCTCCCGTTGAACCCCGACCGGCTCGTTCTGTGTATGAATTTATTTTTCATGCTTTCCGCGATAAAAGATATCAACGTGATATTAAAAAACTCTGGTGGAGGTGATTCTATTTTCCGAGCTAGAAGGGAACATTTTCCGAGCTAGAAGGGAACGACAAAAATATTTTCTGATGGGAGACCGTTTTTAATCATCGGCAGCGCTCAAAAGTGGCCACACTTTGAATGAAGCAGTGAGTTAACATATCTCTCTGGGAAGACTTTTCAACTCGTTAAAATGGAGAACAACAATCAACCATCAGAAGAAATCTTGCGCAACCAAGCCACGCTCCAAAGTTCGATCGACGACTTTGCTCTGTGGAGGCAACAGATCGTCGAGTTCATCGAAGTACTGAAGACGCGAAGCCGAATCAAGCGCCAACGATTATCAACTAAACATCAATAGTCATTGATAGGCCAAATACCGCATCGGGAAGGAATGAATTATTCCATGTACAGGCATTTTATATGCATGGATGTAGGACACAGCGGTGATGGGTTAATGTGGCGAGATCTCGACTTAAACGCTGGATGGTCTATACTATAACCCCGGCTCGATGAATTTCAACAACGTGGAAGTGGTTCAGCTTTAAGAAAAATACGTAATCTTACAATAAATGTGAAGAAGTATAAATCAATACGTGATGAATGTTATATCCCATTGCCACGGGAAATAATGATTATAAGAGGTGCGATTAATGTGCAATCAAGAGATAATACACGTTTCGCATGGGTGACAGTCACAGCTTTATACCCAGCTGAACGAAACAGTGACCATGGATCGTATTACATGCATTATTCAACGGTATTGAATGTATCGAATATTGGATTCCCAGTAACTATAGGTCAAATTAAAAATAAAAAAATTGTGCTTCAACACAATTTATCCATCAACGTGTATACCACCGAAGAAGACATTGCTCCGATACGCGTGGCTCAACATAAGAAGAAGAAGAAAAGCATATCAATTTGCTATACATACAAGATACCGAAGATAACAATGTATAACATATCACAAAGATAAAGAACCTATCAAGCCTCGTGAGCGCAGAACAGAGGCAGCCATTAAAAAATATATTATATGCCATCGGTGTGTGAAGTTAACACAATTACTATACCGTCATATGTGCTAGACGAATTAAACAACAATCCAGTATTTCGCAGGTGTCTGCATTACTATAGATCAACGGATAAACTACAATCAGATGAGATCGATTATGGAGCAATAAAGCACTGCGCCATCCGACTATCAAATGATACCAATAAGTGGTTCCAAATCATCAACTCCAATCGGAAAGCAACACATCCATTCACTGTAGATGCCTATTTGGAGTGTTTTTTTTTTACTAATTATAGAGAGAAGATGAGAGTGTGCAAAGACTGATGGGAAGAACGTAGCAGAGGATATGTATCAATATCATGAAGCATTTACTATTGATTACCACATGTGTTTTTCATATGATGAATCGCTATCATAGTATCGACCACATCACAGCGCCGATTTCATATCATAGTTCGTGACAGAACTGGAATAACCGGTGCTGTGCATAAAAAACATTTTCTACGAAAATTAATGCTCTTCATGAGTTAATTCTAACACCTTCACGCTACGGCAATAATTTTGCATTCAGTCATCATCAACCACTAGAGGTAGAAGTTGAATTACTCAAGATACAGTGGCATATGCCCCACATAATATTACATCCGATCAATGAATTATCATTACTTCGAACATTGGAAAGTGAGCGATACTTGAATATGAGTTTTTCGCTCTTGGGATCTATACGACTGTCCATCGCTTCAAAGCACAACGAAACATTCCTGGACCGTAAAAGCTGCCTCCCAACTAGAGAAACCAAAATATGTAATTGGTGCGGTGGTAAAAAGATAATGCATGGTAAAGGACATTAAATTATTCACCGACTGCAAAATCACAAGTGCTAAACTTTATCTCAATTCAGCATTCTTTTCTCAAGATGATTCAAATTAGGACTTCAAAAAAGTTTCGACATTTTGTTCAATATGTACTCTCGATTTTGTAAATACCATTGTGACTGCAATAGTGATCGTTCTTTACTAACCTTCGCCAAGTCTTAATGTAACGGCCCTCCCACTGTTAATGATTGATCACATCAGAACGAGCCTGTAAAAAAAATGCTACCGTAGGTGTGTAAATAGAGTTCGAATGCAAAGAAGATTCACCACTGAATACAACTGCATATTGTTTTAATCTTACATGATCGCATTGTTGAATATTGTCCATTGACCGACATTATCCATAAAATTGCATAGATCGGCAAAATCTGCGAGATACGAAGCATCATGGTCGATTCGCAATCATCATGGTCTAAAGTGGGCATATGGAAACGTTCAATATAGCATGGCTGAAGGTTCAATAACAGCTGGAGTTGAAGGTTCAACGGACGGCGATATGTGTCCTATCGTATATGTTGAGGGTCATGAAAAACGAGAATGGCTAGCTGATATAATAAATATGAAAAATGAGCTATTTATTGAGTCGTTGAATATAGACTTTGACGATATGGATGTCTCAAGTAAATTAGATGGAAGTTTTACTCTACGATGTGAAAAGCATAAAAACAGTTGTGCCTTAGAAATCGTATTAAAAATATTTAATTGGTGGCTGAATCATAAAGATTCATGCAAATAAAAGAAATGTAACATTATGTACTTTTTATTCTCCTCACCCCGTACTTAGTTATGTCCGCATCACCTGATATCGGATTGTGCAACTGACTACAATATTACTTTCGAATGTGAAACTCATTTTTTTGTATGGAATTTGATTGAAAATAAATTAATATAATCGCCCAATGATAATCGAAGACATTTATCAGTATACGTTCGTTAGATGTTCGTGAACCGTTTGTTGGAAGTCGTTGGAAGTTTGCGAGGCATTCAAAGATTTTCGATAGTCGTTCGCGAAACGTTCCATAGACTTCCGAAGATATTCATAAGACGTTCGAAGCCATTTAAGAGACGTTAGAAAACATTCACAAGGCGTTTGAAGACACGCATAAAGGGTTCAAAGAGTTTCAAGAGACTTTCTACGACGCTCATGAGGCGTTTGAAGATATTCGTGAGACATTCAAGAGACTTTCGAAAACGTTCATAGTACGTTTGGAGACATTCATGCGAAATGCGAAGACCTTCGGAGACTTTCGAAGCCGTTCAAGAGAGCTGTGACGATATTTATAATACGTTTAAAGACATCGATGAGGGGTTCGAAGACGTTTAAGAGGGGATTGTCTTTTTTTTCGCAAAATTTACCGCTTCTTGGGAATTTTTTTGTGAAGAAAGTATACAAGGGAAAACTTGTGAAACTTGGCATATAGTTTTATTGATCTGTTTACTACATACAAAAAATTTTTTAATCAATTTCATCAAACAATTCGCCTCCCACCCCCCTCGACGCGCGATGGTCCTTTTTTGATAGTGTGCACGACTACAGCCTTCACGTTCATCCTGCAACAAAAACCCAAAAAGCATTTTACTTTAGACACATATAGCTATCGTTCGATGAAGGGAAAAAAGAAATTGACGATTTGGTGACGTTTTGAACTTGAAGTATCGATTTTTCGAAAAAAAATGATCGATTTTTTGTTATAAATAAAAAACTATTAAACGTATTGCTTTTTTGCTTCATCAAACGATAAAAGGATGTCAACTGAGCATTCTGTCCAAATTTGAAGGCAATCGGTTGAATAGTTTTTGAGACATCGTGCACACCAGTTGTGAAAACGCTGTTTCGAGAAAAACGCGTTTAAAGTTGTGAGTACAGTTTATGGGACATATCGAGTACTTACAGTATTTTTAATCTAATCTGCTATGCCTGGGCCATACAGGATGCCTTCCTTGGCTTCGAACAACTCATTCAGTGAAGCAGTTTCGCTTCTGCGTCTTGTTCGAGCCTCTTTCGTTGCTTCGAGGCTGCGTCTCGTTGACCTCTCTATCCGCTGCTTATCTCGCGCATCGACGAATATTGATGATTGCTGGCCAACGACGATTCCAATCGTCGTCATTGTTTTAAGGACTGCTGTAAAGCCTTCGTTAAAAATCCCTGCGGCCAAATAAGCCGCGATGTCGATCGTTTTCGTGCCACAGTGAAGGTGCGAATCGCCAAACGGTTGCGTTGAAGCTTTCGTTGTTGTTTTGAGTATCGCCATCTAAACACCTTTCCAGCAAGTATCTCGATGACAAATCAATGTAAATCGGCTTAATAGCATTCGCGACGTCTTCATGCAGTGGAGCTTCGTGATCAAATTCGTCCAGAGTTTTTTCGGCTTCGGCAATGCGCCATTTGCACCAGCTTTGTGACCCCGCGGGACAGTACATATGCTGAGGATTTTCATTCTTCGAGATCTTGTGGTAGAACGTTGCCCACACAGCATTCTACATCTCATCAACAGAGTCTGGATGTCTTCTGATAGCCAAACCGTAGAAAATTGTTAATTCTTCTATCAATTTATCGGTTAATTTTGCTTTTCCTCCAAGTTTTTTCGTTTTTTTCACATTTCTCAGTCGCGAGCCCATACGCTTCTCAACATGCCCGACGCATTCCTTTTTCTTCACGATCAAATCATCGCCGTATGTTTGTCTTCCAACAAGGCTTTGAATGTTTTCGTGTCGCCATCGCCGATGTATTTCGCGTACCGTACTTCATGCATTTCCCAAGATCGTCGGAACATGTCTTTGATCGCGTCAACTTCCATCTTTCCAGCTGACCCATCGTGATTTGCCGTACATTCACTGCTGTGTTCTTCGAACCAATCGTCGTATTCTTCGGTACCGGATTTTGATTGCCACCATTTACAAGCGTGACAGTAAGACGATTTCACGACAAGGTCAACCACTTTGCTGGAATATTTGCCGATGAGTGTCGTGATTCCAAACAAGGAACTATATCCTCGCTTTTTCCATGTTCCGTCTCCCGACACAGAAATATCTGTCTCTGGATTTCCGTGCTCAGCATTCTTCGCTTTCTCTTCTTTCACTGCCTTTTTCGCGCACAGCTCCCATACAGCTTTGGCTCCACTGTAAATGTTCTCCAAGGAGGCATAGTACAAGGTTGTGCTGAAACCTTGGGATATATCCATCAAGCCACAAAATAAATTTATACCCTCTCTGCCTACTCCCAATAGTCTCATCACAAAAACCATTCTCCGGTTTATCTCACACGATTTGTCATCGACGAGAGGACAGGAATTAATATATTGCACACGACACTTGCACTGCACAACTATTTTAAAACCCAAGCCGCGAGAACTGGATTCGCCAAATTTGATCGGTCCTTTGCATTCCTGACATATTACGAGTTGCGAGATTGCAGAGAAAACCGATAGAAACGCGATAATGCGATATCCATGACCCGGGTCCGTAATTATTTCTTTGTCTTCCGCTGTCGACAGTTTCTGGGCCGACGTACTTGCAAACGTCGTTTCCGTTTCTCGGGTGTGAATATTCCCAACAAATTTCCTTTTTTTCGGTCTAGCAGCACGACTATGAGTATCACTTCCCTGTTTTCGATCCATGATATATACGTCTGTTACCAGTAAACTCTCGATCGAGACTGAGCGACTCTCCACCGAATATTTCGATCTCGCACGACCGTTAGGACTCGTCCTTCATTGAATTAAATGCCTATTGTATGCTGTCCCGTTATTTTTATGGTCCGCCGAGCAACAGATTCGGGCAGCTGCCGGGCGCGCCGACCCCTGCCGTGTGACAACGAGCGCGCGGCCACCGCGAGTCGACACGCAGGTATAAAATCGCTTATAACTTTGTCATTTTTGAGAATTTTAATTTGAAATTTTGCACACATATTCTCAACACTTTGAAGAATATGAAACAGCGGTCAGCGAAAAATCGATATTTTTGTCGAAAAAAAAGAAAATCCCCCCTTAAGGACTTCAACAGACATTCACAAGGGGTTTTGAGACGTTCAAGAAACTTCCGAACACGTTCAAGAGACTTTCGGCGACATTCATAACACGTTTGAAGACATCCATGAGGGGTTCGAAGACGCTCAAGAGAGGCTTTCAGAGACATTGGCGAGGGGTTTGTCCAAAACACATTCATAATACGTTTGAAGATATTCAAGAGACGTTCGAAAACATTCACAAGACGTTCGAATACACGCATGAGGGGTTCAAAGAGTTTCAAGAGACTTGCTACGACGATCATGAGACGTTTGAAGATGTTCGTGAGACATTCCAGAGACTTTCAAAAACGTTCATAAGAAGTTTGAAAACATTCATGAGAGGTGCAAAGACCTTCAGAGACTTTCGAAGACATTCAAGAGATCTTTAAAGATATTCATAATACGTTTGACGATATCGATGAGGGGTTCGACGACGTTTTAGCGACTTTCAAAGACATTCACGAGGGGTTTTGAAGTCGTTCAAGAAACTTTCGAATACGTTCAAGAGACTTTCGACGACATTCATAATACGTTTGATTACATTCATGAGCGGTTCGAAGACGCTTGAGAGACTTTCAAAGACATTCCCGAGAGGTTCGAAGACGTTCAATAGACGTTCGACGGCCTACATAATACGTTTGAAGACATTCATGTGGGGTTCCAAGACGCTTGAGAGACTTTCAAAGACATTCACGAGAGGTGCGAAGACATTCAGAGACTTTCGAAGATATTCAAGAGTGCTTTGACAATATTCATAATACGTTTGGAGACATCGATGAGGGGATCGACGATGTTTTAGAGACTTTCAAAGACATTCACGAAGGGTTTGAAGACGTTCAAATAACTTTCGAATACGTTCTAGAGACTTTCGACAACATTCATAATACGTTTGACGACATTCATGAGGGGATCGAAGACGCTTGAGAGACTTTCAAAGACATTCACGAGGGGTTCAAAGACGTTCAAGGGACTTTCGACGACATTCATAAGACGTTTGAAGACATGCATGAGGCCTTCAAAGAGTTTCAAGAGACTTTTTACGACGTTCATGAGACGTTTGAAAATGTTCGTGAGACATTCAAATGACTTTCGAAAACGTTCATGAGAAGTTTGAAGACATTCATGTGAGGTGCGAAGACCTTCAGAGACATTCGAAGACAGTCAAGAGATCTTTAACGATATTCATAATACGTTTGACTACATCGATGAGGGGTTCGACGACGTTTTAGAGACTTTCAAAGACATTCACGAGGGCTTTAAAGACGTTCAAGAAACTTTCGAACACGTGCAAGACACTTTCGACGACATTCATAATACGTTTGAAGACATTCATGAGGGGTTCGAAGACGCTTGAGAGACTTTCAAAGACATTCACGAGGGGTTCGAAGACGCTTAAGAGACTTACAAAGACATTCACAGAAGGTTTAAAGACGTTCAAGATGCTTTCGAAGACGTTCAGACTTCTTCGACGACATGCATAATACGATCTTCGACGACATCCATAAACCGAAGACTTTCATGACGTTTCAGTTTCGCTGTAATTGTTTCGGTTCGTTTGGGATTTTCACAGTTTTGGTGGAACGTGTTTGAGTTTGTTAGGGCTCGCTCCCAACAAACTCAAACACGTTCCACCAAAACTTCAGTATTGCTGGAATTGTTCCGGTTTGTTTGGGATTTTCACAGTTTTGGTGGAACGTGTTTTAGTTTGTTTGGGTGTTTGAGTTTGTTTGGGTGCGCACCCAAACAAGCTCAAACACGTTCCACCGAAACTGTGAAAATCCCAAACGAACCGAAACAATTCCGGCGAAACTGAAACGTCATGAAAATATTCGGTTTACGGATGTCGTCGAAGATCGTATTATGCATGTCGTTGAAGATTTCTGAACGTCTTCGAAAGCCTCGTGAACGTCTTTAAACCTCCCGTGAATGGCTTTGTAAGTCTCTTAAGCGTCTTCGAACCTCACATGAATGTCTTCAAACGTATCATGTACGCCGTCGAAAGTCTCTTGAACGTCTTCGAACCCCTCGTGAATGTCTTTGAAAGTCTCTCAAGCGTCTTCGAACCCCTCATGAATGTCTTCAAACGTATTATGAATGTCATCGAAAGTCTCTTGAACGTATTCGAAAGTTTCTTGAACGTCTTTAAACTTCTCGTGAATGTCTTTGAAAGTCTCTGAAAAGTCGTCGAACTCATCGATGTCGTCAAACATATTACGAATATCGTTAAAGATCTCTTGAATGTCTTCGAAAGTCTCTGAAGGTCTTCGCACCTCTCATGAATGTCTTCAAATTTCTTATGAACGTTTTCGAAAGTCTTTTGAATGTCTCACGGACATCTTCATACGTCTCATGATCGTCGTAGAAAGTCTCTCGAAACTCTTTGAAGGCCTCATGCATGTCTTCAAACGTCTTATGAATGTCGTCGAAAGTCTCTTGAACGTCTTTGAACCCCTCGTGAATGTCTTTGAAAGTCTCTCAAGCGTCTTCGAACCCCCCCATGAATGTCTTCAAACGTATTATGAATGTCGTCGAAAGTCTCTTGAACGTATTCGAAAGTTTCTTGAACATCTTCAAACCCCTCGTGAATGTCTCTGAAAGTCTCTAAAACGTCGTCGAACCCCCCTATCAATGTCGTCAAACGTATTATGAATATCGTTAAAGATCTCTTGAATGTCTTCGAAAGTCTCTGAACGTCTCCGCACCTCTCATGAATGTCTTCAAACTTCTTATGACCGTTTTCGAAAGCCTTTTGAATGTCTCACGAATCTCTTCATTCGTCTCATGATCGTCGTAGAAAGTCTCTTGAAACTCTTTGGAGGCCTCATGCATGTCTTTAAACGTATTATGAATGTCGTCGAAAGTCTCCCGAACGTATTTGAAAGTTTCTTGAACGTCTTCAAACCCCTCGTGAATGTCTTTGAAAGTCTCTAAAACGTCATCGAACCCCTCATCGATGTCTTCAAACGGATTAAAAATATTGTCAAAGATCTCTTGAATGTCTTTGAAAGTCTCTGAAGGTCTTCGCACCTCTCATGAATGTTTTCAAACTTCTTATGAACGTTTTCGAAAGTCTCTTGAATGTCTCACGAACATCTTCAAACGTCTCATGATCGTCGTAGAAAGTCTCTTGAAACTCTTTGAACCCCCCATGCGTGTATTCAAACGTCTTATGAATGTTTTCGAACGTCTCTTGAATGTCTTCAAACGTATTATGAATCTGTTTTGGACAAACCCCTCGTGAATATCTTTGAAAGCCTCTCTTAAGCGTCTTCGAACCCCTCATGAATGTCTTCAAACGTGTTATGAATGTCGTCGAAAGTCTCTTGAACGTATTCGAAAGTTTCTTGAACGTCTTAAAACCCCTTGTGAATGTCTTTTGAAGTCCTTAAACGTCTTCGAACCCCTCATCGATGTCTTTAAACGTATTATGAATATCGTCGCAGATCTCTTGAACGTCTTCGAAAGTCTCCGAAGGTCTTCGCACCTCGCATGAATGTCTTCAAACGTCTTATGAACGTTTTCGAAAGTCTCTTGAATGTCTCACGAACATCTTCAAACGCCTCATGAGCGTCGTAGAAAGTCTCTTGAAACTCTTTGAACCCTTCATGCATGTCTTTAAACGCTTTGTGAATGTTTTCTAACGTCTCTTAAATGGCTTCGAACGTCTTATGAATGTCGTCGGAAGTCTATGGAACGTTTCACGAACGACTATCGAAAATCTTCGAATGCCTCGCAAACTTCCAACAAACGGTTCACGAACATCTAACGATTGTATACAGATAAATGTATTCGATTATCATTGGGCGATTATATTAATTTCTTTTCAATCAAATTCCATACAAAAAAATGAGTTTTACATTCGAAAGTAATATTGTATTCAGTTGCACAACCCGATAGCAGGTGATGCGGACATAACTAAGTACGAGGTGAGGAGAATAAAAAGTACATAATGTTACATTTCTTTTATTTGCATGAATCTTTGTGATTCAGCCACCAATTAAATATTTTTAATACATTTTGTAAGGCACAACTGTTTTTATGCTTTTCACATCGTAGAGTAAAACTTCCATCTAATTTACTTGACACATCCATATCGTCAAAGTCTACATTCAAGGACTCAATAAATAGCTCATTTTTCATATTTATTATATCAGCTAGCCATTCTCGTTTTTCATGACCCTCAACATATACGATAGGACACGTATCGCCGTCCGTTGAACCTTCAACTCCAGCTGTTATTGAACCTTCAGCCATGCTATATGGAACGTTTCCATATGCCCACTTTAGACCATGATGATTGCGAATCGACCACGATGCTTCGTTTCTCGCAGATTTTGCCGATCTATGCAATTTTATCGATAATGTCGGTCAATGGATAATATTCAGCAATGCGATCATGTAAGATTAAAACATCATGCAGTTGTATTCAGTGGTGAATCTTCTTTGCATTCGAACTCTATTCACACACCTACGGTAGCATTTTTTTTACAGGCTCGTTCTGATGTGATCAATCATTAACAGTGGGAGGGCCGTTACATTAAGACTTGGCCATGGTTAGTAAAGAACGATCACTATTGCAGTCACAATGGTATTTACAAAATCGAGAGTACATATTGAACAAAATGTCGAAACTTTTTTGAAGTCCTAATTCGAATAATCTTGAGAAAAGATCGCTGAATTGAGATAAAGTGATGTGAACAAAAATCACAAGTGAAACTTGTGATTTTGCAGTCGGTGAATAATATAATGTCCTTTACCATGCATTATCTTTTTACCAGTCTGCACCGCACCAATTACATATTTTGGTTTCTCTAGTTGGGAGGCAGCTTTTACGGTCCATGAATGTTTTGTTGTGCTTTGAAGCGATGGACAGTCGTATAGATCCCAAGAGCGAAAAACTCATATTCACGTATCGCTCACTTTCCAATGTTCGAAGTAATGATAATTTATTGATCTCATCTAATATTATGTGGGGTATATGTCATTGTATCTTGAGTAATTCAACTTCTTCCTCTAGTGGTTGATGATGACTGAATGCAAAATTATTGCCATAGCGTGACGGTATTAGAATTAACGCATGACGAGCATTAATTTTCATAGAAAATGTATTTTATGCACAGCACTAGTTTTTCCAGTTCTGTCACGAACTATGATATGAAAGCGGCGCTGTGATGTGGTCGATACTATGATAGCGATTCATCATATGAAAAACACATGTGGTAATCAATAGTAAAAGCTTTATGATATTGATACATATCCTCTGCTACGTTCTTCCCATCAGTCTTTGCACACTCTCATCTTCTCTCTATAATTAGTAAAAAAAAAACACTCCAAATAGGCATCTACAGTGAATGGATGTGTTGCTTTCCGATTGGAGTTGATGATTTGGAACCACTTATTGGTATCATTTGATAGTCGGATGGCGCAGTACTTTATTGCTCCATAATTGATATCATGTGATTGTAGTTTATCCGTTGATCTAAAGTAATGCAGACACCTGCGAAATACTGAATTGTTGTTTAATTCGTCTAGCACATATGACGGTATAGTAATTGTGTTAACTTCAGACACCGATGGCATATATATATTTTTTAATGGCTGCCTCTGTTCTGCGCTCACGAGGCTTGATAGGTTCTTTATCTATGTGGTATGTTATACATTGTTATCTTCGGTATCTTGTATGTATAGCAAATTGATATGCTTTGCTTCTTCTTCTTATGTTGAGCCACGCGTATCGGAGCAATGTCGTCTTCGGTGGTGTATACGTTGATGGATAAAGTGTTTTGAAGCACAATTTTTTTCTTTTTAATTAGGCCTATAGTTACTGGGAATCCAATATTCGATAGATTTAATACCGTTGAATAATGCATGTAAGAAGATCCGTGGTCACTGTTTCGTTCAGCTGGGTATAAAGCTGTGACTGTCACCCATGCGAGACGTGCATTATCTCTTGATTGCACATTAATCGCAGCCCTCATAATCATTATTTCCCGTGGCAATGGGATATAACATTCAACACGTATTGATTTATACCTATTCACATTTATTGTAAGATTACGTACTTTTCGTAAAGCTCAACCACTTCCACGTTGTTGAAATTCATCGAGCCGGGGTTAAAATATAGACCATCACGCGTTCAAGTCGAGTTCTCGCCACATTAACCCATCACCGCTGTGTCCTACACCCATGCATATAATATGCCTGTACATGGAATAATTCAATCCTTCCCGATGCGGTATTTGGCCTATCAATGACTATCGATGTTTAGTTGATAATCTTCGGCGCTTAATTCGGCTTTGCATCTTCAGTACTTCGATGAACTCGACGATCTGTTGCCTCCACACAGCAAAGTCGTCGATCGAACTTTGGAGCGTGGCTTGGTTGCGCAAGATTTCTTCTGATGGTTGATTGTTGTTCTCCATTTTAACGAGTTCAAAAGTCTTCCCAGAGAGATATGTTAACTCACTGCTTCATTCAAAGTGTGGCCACTTTTGAGCGCTGCCGATGATTAAAAACGGTCTCCCATCAGACAATATTTTTGTCGTTCCCTTCTAGCTCGGAAAATGTTCCCTTCTAGCTCGAAAAATAGAATCACCTCCACCAGAGTTTTTTTAATATCACGTTGATATCTTTTATCGCGGAAAGCATGAAAAATAAATTCATACACAGAACGAGCCGGTCGGGGTTCAACGGGAGCAAAAAAAAATAAACAAAATAAAATAAAATCAATTAAAATAAATATAAATAAAAGGCAAAAAAATTATAATAAATACCTCGTTTCCGTATATGTGTTTCGGATAGTCAAGACATTACTTGAGCGGAATGTTACTTTTTCAAAATGTTCCCTATGCTCGGAGGGTAGCTTCGAATGTCGACGTAGAAAAAAAAATCGCTTTAAGAATATGGCTGATTTGGTGAGTTTTGTAAATCTTCAAGTGTCACTTGAATAGGTTTGATGTTGCTCTGCGAAGAGCCCTATGATTCGTGACAGACTTCATACATACTGGAACACGCGGCAACATATATTGAAATCTCTATGATGCTCTGTATAATACGCCAGTTCAGTCTCCATGACCTAGACGCTGTTCTGTAGAGATCGCGAAAGTCAATGATTGGCGAGCTTGGCCAGCTTTCACCTCCACGAGTGCACACTGTTCTGGACAGTAGATGCCTACCCCACAAGGATAGTTAAGGGAAATAAAGCCGTCCCCTTTATGTATCGCTTCAAATTAACGAAATTTGCCTACCCATATATGACCATTCAATGCACACATCGTATGTGTGTGAGTTTTATTTTCACACGGACTAAATAGTGTAGAAAGAAAAGCACTGCATCGATGCTAATTTTTTTTATGTCTATAATAAATTACGAGATTTATGGGTTTTCAACGGTCACTCACCACTACCTGACCCCCGCCCTCACAAAACACTCGTCGACGACGGCTTCCCCCTCCCGACAGTTGCTCTTCGGACCACATGGCTACCCCCTCCACAGAGACTCCTGGCATGACGTCACGTCCCCGCGCTGGACCCCGCCGACCCGCTCCCCCTTGAGATTCCGGTGTTAGAACCACTCTAGTACATCTACTCATGCCGTTGTTTAGCTTGATGTTTGTGGTGATCTAAATTATTTCCTCCGATTTCGGCTAGTTCATCCAGCCTTTGGGCGAGATTTACTACATATGCCGTGGTTGTTGGCAGATGTTCTTTTAACGGGAAGGTACTTGGTGTTTTCATAAGTTTCTCTTAGGGTGTAAAATTCGTCGCTTCATGAACTGTAGCGTTGTGCGATCGGATTGCATATGGCAAAACTTCGTCCCATTCGGTTCGTTGACCGATGTAGTGTTTAAGATAATCAGAGATGCTCTGATGACTTCTCTCTAGAGATCCATTGCTCTGTGGGTGATATGTTGTCGCCTTCACATGTTGTACGCATTTTTCCTTCAAGAATTCTTCCATTCTTTAGCTGACGGAAGATTTCCCATTGTCGCTAAGAAGGAATAAGGGCGTGCCGTGAACCGCCAAGTATTGTTGAACTAGTGTCCGATTAACGGTTTTAGATTTCATGTCGGGAAGTTCGAATGCAAATTTTGTGAGAAGGTCGATCGTCGTGAGAATGAAACGATTGTCTCGTTTCGTCGTTGGCAATGGACCGACGATATCTACTGCGATCTTTTCCCAGGCTGCCACCAGTGTATCTGTAATTATCATTGGTTCTCTGGTTTTTATGCGGACCAATTTGCGTTGTTGACAGCTGTGGCAGCATCTGACGACATCCTGAACATCCTTTTTCATGCCTTTCCAAGAATATCGTTGTCTCCATCGTTCGTATGTTTTCCTGACTCCTTTGTGTCCTCCGATGTGCTCCGTGTGCCACTTCCGGATTATATCAAAGCGTTCTGGAGCAGGTGGAGTCTCGATCTGACCAGTGCATACTTGGATGTTGAATGGGCCCTTGAAAAATATTTCTTCCAGGATTTTCTTGAATGCATCTACGGGTAGGTCGTCGTGGCCGTCTCCCTCTGATGAAATTCTGAATTCTTGAATGTTTTCTCGCTTGAGCGCTTCCCTGAGTGCGTCGAGACCTTTTTTCAGGTTTTCGATGGTAATTTTCTGATAATATTCCTTAGTGGCGGCAGCACTGAGTACAATGGTCCCCTTAGCTTTGCAAAGCGCTACAGTCTTTGTTTTGAGATCGTTTGTGATGGTTTCATCGTCGATGTAACCCAAATCGCGCAGCTGCTGCCCAATGAGGTAATGGATCACCCCGTCTGATGATGTCAGGTGCAGGTAGACTCCCTTTCTTGTTGTTAGCTGTTCGGGAGTAACGACACCTCTCGTCTTAGTGGGTAGAACATTTTGGACGTTTTCTTGTTCTGTTGTACTGCTGTCGCTTTCGCTATCAATCTCATCCTCGTCTGAAGATGAGGATGTAACTGATAAGAATTCCTGATCATCGTCGGTCGCAGATGTTTTGGCAGAATTTGTCCCTGAAATGGTCTTCGTGTGTGTGGGCGCAAATCGGATGGCTCGTGGTGTTGAACCACAGGCCGGTTGTTCACCCTTCAACGGCGTTGCTACTGTCGACAGTCTTCCAAACCGGGTTTTAGGAGAAAGAAGATTGCCGCCAATATGGCTCGAATACCTCCCCTCTTGTTCCGTTGTTAGTTGGTTCGATGGTTTTCCTGCTGGTTTGTCAGGCTGCGTACGCAGCCTCTCAATTGCCACCGCCGTATCCGGACTTACTCCGAATTCGCTGGTGAGAAGCTTGAGTTGAGATTCTGTTGGGCTGCTATTGCTGCACGCGGACTCATCGTTGAGGATTGGTATGGCTTCTTCCGGGTTAACAATTGCCTTTGGGAGGTTCTTAGAGAGATTGAGCATATTCCTCTTGGCTTCGTCCATAGTGAGATGATTAGTACCCTTTTGGATAGCTAAGGACGAGTCGAAAATATATCCGAAGGGATCCGATTGCGCCGAAGTGTCTAGTTCATTTTCGGTAAGGTCTGTGTCGTCATCGCTCGGTTGTTCGGGTTGGGATACTGTAGAGTCTGTTAACGGTTCGACGTCGGCTGTTTCCGTTGTTTCGTCAATATGTTCCAGCGTTGGTTTCGCCCACATGCTACAGCGGTGAGACTCTTCAACTGGCTTATCTTTATTCCTTATCTATCAGGAAATCTATCCCTTAATAGACATCGGCAAGGTAGGTGAAGTGTTTAACAAAAGATATAAAATAAAAGGTCGCCAGCACAGTGTGCTCCTATCCCCGGTCCGTGCCTACGGGCCCAAAAGTGGAGCAACTCATTTAACTCGTTCAAAACGAGGTTACATCCTGTGCCATTGCAAAAAGCACAAACCCGGGACGTAACATTTTTGGTGACAGCGGTAGGATACATCTCTCTGGCGACATTTTATAAAATTAATCGAAGAAACAAAAATGTGTTCGACTAATAAAAGCCACAAATTTCGGAATTGTTGTCTCTCATCTTCTCCAAAAGGTGGGTTTTTGGGTTTTAACAAGTGTTCAAAATAAAATTTAATAAAAGTGATAAAACGCGTGTTTAAAACGAAATTTAATAAAACGCGTATTTGAAATCGAAATTGAATAAAACGCGTATTTAAAAATAAAATTTTATTAAATGCGATTTTAAAATAAAATTTTATCGAACGCGTATTTAAAAATAAAATTCGTTAAAACGCGTGTGAATGGGATTCGACCAGCGCCTACGTGGCAGCTACCCGCGCGACGCGGCAGTGAGCGCCCGAGTCAGGCGACCCGACCGACGCGCCCAAGTTTCTCACACGCGGCGCGATACGCGATGGTCTATTTGTAGCGGCGCCGCGGCTCACTCGTCAGCTGAACTCTCCGGACCAGATCCGCTCTAGATCACTGCCTTACAAGCAGGTCCTTGCACGAGAGCAGACGCTCACCTTTGCCTAGCAGCGGTAAAGCTATCTCGGGGAGCACTCGTTGCCTACCCACTCCGGACAACCTACGCTGCCGTGAAAGACGCTGGACCATCGTGCCTACGCCGCACTCACCGTTGCCTGCCCCGCCACCACTCGGCACCAGCGTAGCCTTGACCACCCAGGGCACTCAGACCAGCCCATCGGGTGCAATCAGCAGAGCCTGCCAAACCGTCGAGCAGCGAGTGGGAGCCCTCCGAGTCAGTCGTTAGCCGCTCGCTAACGGCCACAGCCAGCCAGGCTGTCCTGCAGCCAACAGCTCCGCCCGAGGCGCCAACGCCGCCGACAACGCCGGAGAGAGCCTCTACCAACCACCAACATGGGGAACTCCTATACCCCGCCTCTGCCTAGCCCAGGACAACGGACGTCAACGAAACCCAGTCTAGTCTGACGTCCTAAAATAAACTCACACCGCGTATTATAACATAGCCAATTACATGTGAGGAAGAGAGAAAATTAAAGGAAAATTACGAAACTCGTCTTCACCATCATTTAAGCGGAATCGGCCTAGCGAACGACGGCCCTACCCTCAGCCACGAAACTCTCCACGAGCGCAATTCGAAACAGCGTGTTTCAAAATGAAATTCGATAAAACGCGTATAAGTTTAAAAATAAAATTTGTTAGAACGCGTATTTAAAAATGAAATTTATTAAAACGCGTATTTAAAACAAAAATATATACAACGCGTATTTAAAAATGAAATTGGATAAAACGCGTATGTAAAAATAAAATTTTATACAACGCATATTTGAAAATGAAATT
This sequence comes from Ophion ellenae, assembly GCA_963210295.1. Taxonomy (NCBI): domain Eukaryota; kingdom Metazoa; phylum Arthropoda; class Insecta; order Hymenoptera; family Ichneumonidae; genus Ophion; species Ophion ellenae. The sequence continues at coordinate 13,598,777 of OY723397.1, read as the reverse complement.
TATGAAACGCGTATAAGTTAAAAGTAAAATTTATTAAAACGCGTAATTAAAAATAAAATGTTACAAAACGCGTGTTTGAAAATAAAATTTATTAAAACGCGTATTTAAAAATAAAATGTTATGAAAAGAATATTTAAAAATAAAATTTGTTGAAACGCGTGTCTAAAAATAAAATTTTATAAAACGCGTATTTAAAAATAAAATTTTATAAAACGAGTATTAAAAAGTAAAATTTAAAAAACGCGTAATTAATAATAAAATTTTATAAAACGCGTGTTTGAAAATAAAATTTTATAAAACGAGTATTTAAAAATAAAATTTGTTGAAACCCGTGTTTAAAAATGAAATTTTATGAAACGCGTATTTAAAAATAAAATTTTATAAAACGAGTATATATATACAGAGAGAGAGTTTTATTTGCATAACTTGGAATACAAGTTTTTTTACAAACTATTTCCTTACATATTGTTCCTTATTTCTAACTTAAGCCTACAATTCTATCCTGCACCTGCACTTCTCTTTCTTTTTACCTCTACTACTTATCACTAACGCCTCCGTCCTCCTCCTTACTCTTTTTTGCGCACAATACCTCTATTTCTCTAAAATACCGGCAGATTCCAACATTTATTTTTCCGCCTAACATATTAATGATTTCTCCTTTTATCGCGATCTCATCCACTCCCTGCATCCACTCCTCAGCTTCTTTTCTTGTTTCCTTTGGCATTAAAGCCCATGCTTTTCTGCACACTATGAGGTGTTCCACGGTCTCAGTTTGTTCCTCACATATCCTGCATCTCCAGTCCTTCACCCCCTTTTTTCCCGCTCTCCAGACGTTTCCACACCTTAATCTTGCCCACAATTCTTTGTCCGTACCCTTCACCCCTTCCTCCTTCCAATACTTCCACGGGCTTTCCTCGTTCTCCACCAAATATTTATACATGCTATTGTACGATGATTTTTTTATTTTTTCTTCTTCTTCCTCCAATATTTTCTTTTTTAGGTTTTCTAATCCTTCTCCAATCTTTTTTTCTATTGTTCTCTCTTCTTTCTTCTCCCTTATCATCGTTATTATTTCCTCTATGCCCATTTCCCTTAATACTTTTTTCAAATCCTTTCCCCACTTCGACGGTGCACCATTCGCTATCGCCCTCATCTCCTCTCTTACACATATTTTTGGCCATTTCTCGTCCTCCATCTTTAGCACCTCCTTGATGTACGTCAGTACACGTTCTCTGATTACATATTCTATAGTGGGCACACCCAGCTCCCTCCTCCATATATCATTTGGGGTCTCTCTGTTTACCCCCAACGCAAATTTACATATAAAACGAGTATTTAAAATTAAAATTTATTAAAACGCGTATTTAAAAATAAAATTTTATAAAACGAGTATTTAAAATTAAAATTTATTAAAACGCGTATTTAAAAATAAAATTTGTTAAAACGCGTATTTAAAAATAAAATTTTGTAAAACGCGTGTTTAAAAATAAAAGCTAATAAAATACGTGTTCAAAAATAAAAATTAAATAAAATGTTTGAAAATCGGAAAAAGGCGTGTAAATTCCGAAAAACAGTTTATTACTAAAACGCGAGTCCCGAAAATTGTTTAAAAAAATGAACTTTTATAAAACGCGTGTTTAAAAATAAAAGCTAACAAAACACATGGTCAAAAACAAAAATAAATCAAAACAGAAATAAACAATAGGACAAATCAGGAGATTGTCCTCAATGCTGTTTTGAAAACAAAACAAAATAAAATCAAAACAGAAATAAACAATAGGGCAAATCAGAAGATTGTCCTCATTGCTGTTTTGAAAACAAAACAAAATAACATCAAAACAAAAATAAACAATACGACAAATAAGAAGATTGCTGTTTTGCTGTTTTGCTCATTGCTGTTTTGAAAACAAAACAACAAAAAACCAAAACAGAAATAAACAATAGGACAAATCAGAAGATTGTCCGCATTGCTGTTTCGAAAACAAAACAGAAATAAACAATAGGACAAATCAGAAGATTGTCCTCATTGCTGTTTTGAAAACAAAACAAAATAATATCAAAACAGAAATAAACAATACGACAAATCAGAAGATTGTCCTCATTGCTGTTTTGAAAACAAAACAAAATAAATCAAAACAAAAATAAACAATAGGACAAATCAGAAGATTGCCCTTATTGTTGTTTTGAAACAAAACAAAATAAATCAAAACAAAAATACACAATAGGACAAATCAGAAGATTGTCCTCATTGTTGTTTTGAAACAAAACAAAAATTAAATCAAAATAAAAATAAACAATAGGACAAATCAGAAGGTTGTCCTCATTGCTGTTTTGAAATCAAAACAAAATAATATCAAAACAGAATTAAACAATAGGACAAATCAGGAAATTGTCCTCATTGCTGTTTTGAAAACAAAACAAAATAAATTAAAACAAAAATAAACAATAGGACAAATCAGAAGATTGTCCTCATTGCTGTTTTGAAATCAAAACAAAATGATATCAAAACAGCAATAAACAATAGGACAAATCAGGAGATTGTCCTCAATGCTGTTTTGAAAACAAAACAAAATAAAATCAAAACAGAAATAAACAATAGGGCAAATCAGAAGATTGTCCTCATTGCTGTTTTGAAAACAAAACAAAATAACATCAAAACAAAAATAAACAATAGGACAAATCAGAAGATTGCTGTTTTGCTGTTTTGCTCATTGCTGTTTTGAAAACAAAACAACAAAAAACCAAAACAGAAATAAACAATAGGACAAATCAGAAGATTGTCCGCATTGCTGTTTCGAAAACAAAACAAAATAAAACAAAACAGAAATAAACAATAGGACAAATCAGAAGATTGTCCTCATTGCTGTTTTGAAAACAAAACAAAATAATATCAAAACAGAAATAAACAATACGACAAATCAGATGATTGTCCTCATTGCTGTTTTGAAAACAAAACAAAATAAATCAAAACAAAAATAAACAATAGGACAAATCAGAAGATTGCCCTTATTGTTGTTTTGAAACAAAACAAAATAAATCAAAACAAAAATACTCAATAGGACAAATCAGAAGATTGTCCTGATTGTTGTTTCGAAACAAAACAAAAATTAAATCAAAACAAAAATAAACAATAGGACAAATCAGAAGGTTGTCCTCATTGCTGTTTTGAAATCAAAACAAAATAATATCAAAACAGAATTAAACAATAGGACAAATCAGGAAATTGTCCTCATTGCTGTTTTGAAAACAAAACAAAATAAATTAAAACAAAAATAAACAATAGGACAAATCAGAAGATTGTCCTCATTGCTGTTTTGAAATCAAAACAAAATAATATCAAAACAGAATTAAACAATAGGACAAATCAGGAAATTGTCCTCATTGCTGTTTTGAAAACAACACAAAATAAAACAAAACAGAAATAAACAATAGGACAAATCAGAAGATTGTCCTCATGGCTATTTTGAAAACAAACAAAATAAATCAAAACAAAAATAAACAATAGGACAAATCAAAAGATTGTTCTCATTGCTGTTTTGAAACAAAATAATAAAATCAAAACAAAATAAGCAATGGAGCAAATCGGAAGATTGTCCTCATTGTCGTTTTGAAATAAAATAAAATAAATCAAAACAAAAATAAACAATAGAACAAATCAAAAGATTGTTCTCATTGCTGTTTTGAAATCGAACCAAAACCAAATCAAACAAAACCAAATCGAAATTTTAGTTATTGAAAAGAAAAATGTTTTATCAAAATAAAATAAAATTCAACAATAAAACCAATTAAAAATTTGGTTATTGGAAAAGGAACAAAAAATGTTTTATGAAAACAAAATCAAATCCAACAAAACCAAATCGAAATTTTGGTTATTGAAAAGAAAAATGTTTTGTGAAAATCAAATCAAATCAAACAATAAAACCAAATAAAAATTTGGTATTGAATAATTGTTTCATATATTGAAATTAAATCAAATCAACCAAAATCAAATCGAAATTTTGGTTCTTGAAAAAAAAAATAGTTTTACAAAAATAAAATAAAATCATTCAAAACCAAATAAAATTTTGGTTATTGAAAAAGAAAAGAAATGTTTTATGAAAACAAAATCAAATCAAACAAAACCGAATAAAATGTTTGGTTATTGAAAAAGAGAAAAAAATGTTTTATGACAATAAAATAAAATCAAACAATACCAAATAAAAGTTTGCATATTGAAAAAGGAAAATAGTTTTACGAAAATATAATAATGTCAACCAGGACAAAATGGAAATTTTGGTTATTGAAAAGAAAAATGTTTCATGAAAATCAAATCAAATCAACCAAAACCGAATCAAAATGTTGGTCATTGAAAAAAAATGTTTTATGAAAATAAAGACAAATGAAATAATAACACCAAATAAAATTTTGGTTATTAAAAAATTGTTTTATATATTAAAATCAAATCAAATCAACTAAAACCAAATCGAAATTTTGGTTATTGAAAAAGAAAAAATTGTTTTACGAAAGTATAATAAAGTCAACCGGAACCAAATAAAAATGTTCGTTATTGAAAAAAAAAATGTCCTATGAAAACAAAATCATTTTAAACAAAACCAAATCGAAATTTTGGTTATTGAAAAAAAATGTTTCATCAAAATAAAATAAAATTCAACAATAAAACCAATTCAACATTTGGTTATCGGAAAAGGAAAAAAAATGTTCTGTGAAAATCAAATCAAATCAAACAATAAAACCAAATAGAAACTTGGCTATTGAATAATTGTTTCATACATTAAAATTAAATCAAATCAACCAAAACCAAATCGAAATTTTGGTTATTGAAAAAAAAATGGTTTTATGAAAATAAAATAAAATCATTCAAAATCGAAATAAAATTTTGGTTATTGGAAAAGAAAAAGAAATGTTTTATGAAAACCAAATCAAGTCAAACAAAACCGAATGAAAATTTTGGTTATTGAAAAAGGAAAAATGTTTTATGAAAATAAAATAAAACCAAACAATGAAACCGAATAAAAATTTGGTTATTCAAAAATTGTTTATTATATTTAAATGAATAAAAATGCGATAATCATACCTGGTAGATCAAGTAGCGTCTATTACGTTAGCGTAAACAAAAAAATGTCGATCTTAAAAGGGGGATAGATCCTGCGTTTAAAAATTAGCAAGGGAATATTTATAGGCGAAACCGCATGAGTAACAAAAAGGGCGTAGCGTATATGATAGCAGTCAACACAACTGGAGAGGATGTGGAACTCGCCGTTCCGACAGCGACTTTAGAGTCTTTTGAGCTCCACAATCCAAACCCAGAAAAAAAGGGTCAGAATCCACGCGGGCCAGCAGGCAAGTAAAAATTACTAGACCTGGATAGAGATTCGCGGGATCGGCCATGTGGCGAATGTCGTGCGCACGACCACAGCATAGACGCGGTAAAATCAAACCTAATCGATGTAAACGAAATAATGTCAAAAATAAGATCGCTGCTTAGAATCGAACATATAAAACTACTTACGTGCCATTGTCGCGAAAAAAAGGAATACCTAAATGAGTTGATAGAATCATCTCGGAACGTCATGGTCAATCATGTACATGTTAGTAATTAAGAACGCGATCCCCCCGAAGATGAAAGAAGAGCCATCAATGAAGAATGCCAAGACTCATCGATCGGAGGTCACAAGGACGTCACAATAAAAAATTGATCGCGAAAAGGTGTCGAAACATAGACAATAAAAGTGAGCGAATAAAAGAACTTCGCATTATAAACTGCAGTGCCAAATCAAGTGCAAAAATGACGGAAAAAAATGTTCAAATTCATAAATTTCGGACCGAAATAAAAATTAATCACTCTGCCAATAAAAAGCGAAGTTTATCAAGTAAAATGAAATGAACGTGCAAGTATCGTAGGATCTGACAACGAGTCGCTGCGATTAAGCAATGTGCCTCTGAATCGACAGACGACCGTGTCCTTCGAACCTCTGACACGGATCATTCAAAATAAAACACGGAGATAAAATTCGGACAGAAATTAAAAATAAAAATGTGCAAATGGTGTTAACACAACTGGAGAGGATCTGGAGCTCACCGTTCCGACGGTGACCTTAGTAGCTTTGAGCTCCACAATCGAGATCCAGGAAAAGGTCAGAGTCCACGCGGGCCACCAGGCAGGAAAAATTACCAGACCTGGATAGGAATTCGCGGGATCGGCCGTGTGTTGAACGTTGTACATACACCGAACGTTCAGCATCAAGTTCGGTTTAATCGTCGCCCTCGCACTGATTGCCGAAGCACATCAGGTTGAGGCCCTTGTCGGATACGACGGATCAACATTCGAACGTATGACCTTGTCTTTAAAAGACGTGAAGGAAGGTGACATCCCCTCAGCCGAACCAGAGCCAACACCAACATATTTACAGCTGCTTCAACTATCCGAGTTCTCAGACACCGCGATAGTCCAATGTAGAATCGAGATCTCCCGCATCATCACATACTGCGGGATGCACTCACACAGCTCACTGGTACACAATGGATTCCAAGAATATCTCCACGAACTGGACGAGACATCTTGTCGCCGTGTACACGAGACAAGAGTCATCCGAATTGGTTACGCGGCAGAGGTTCATGGACTTCGCCGCAATGACACCACATCTAGGAGCATAACGCTAGCTGGGTCAATAACCACGAGTGGCCAATGCCAAGGAACTCAATACAGCGACCCGTTCGATACCTGGAACGATGTGGTCGTACAAGCATCATTGAAGATTTCGTTGTTCAACTATCAAGCCGTGGTCAACCTACTAACGCGAAAGGTAGTTCTACCATCAGGAACCCAATGTCAACTAGGCGACGGCACTTGCATCGACATTGAGGGGAACAACGTATTCTGGAAGCCAACACCAGTTCACTCACGCAACTTCGATATGTATGACGTCCTCTACGGGGGCATGCTTTCATTGACTGGCCTCCTCCTCGCCCTAGCACATAAAAGAAAGGGGAAAAGCGAAAAGGAAGAAGGTATCTCTCGGCGTTTGGAAGATATCGACGTCGAATCAACGTCACCGGTGATTCCACTAACGAAACCAACGGGGAACCTGGCTGGAGTTGATCCAGAACTCTCGTCCCGGCTGTACGCCTCGCGCAGGCAGAGCCACGGCACTGCATCCGTCTAAAGCGGGGATGTGTTACGTCCTGGCTCAACCCAGTTTAGTGTGAATGTAACGAACATTAAATTTATAAAATAATCAAAGTAGTAGTAACAAAGATAATTCCACGACACAAAGAAGTAACAAAGATAATTCCACGACATCAGCGATTTGCCCCACCCGCAAATGAACAATCAAAAGGGAGCAAGAGTCCCTCAGTAGTCAGTCTTAGATTCGTGGGCTCACGACAACGTTGGAGCTTTCTCCAACTCAAATCTTCTAGGAGACTTGGGTTGGAAGTTCTTTCAAAATCAAAATGTAAAACTTAATGCGAATATCAAATGACGAAAAGTCTTTCGTGCGAGGCTCTAGAGAGCTCTTCCAGTCTCTCTCACCGGAGTCCCCTCAAAGGGAGACCCGGCTATTTGGATAATCATTGTCCAAATTTTGTTAAGTATTGTTAGTAAAGTATACTAACAAGTAAAATATAAGTTAACATCTTTAAAACCTAAACACCGAGAAGTGCGAGCGTTATTTCGACGACCCTTACAAGCACCGCCGTAGCAGACCCTCCGTCAACTAGTCGGAGAGAAGTACAAGGGCGACCGTGGTCCGACGGAAGACTGCGGCCTGTCGACGCTCCACCGACAAGACCTTCCGCCTAAGGAGGAAATCTATTCCTTAATAGACATCGGCAAGGTAGGTGAAGTGTTTAACAAAAGATATAAAATAAAAGGTCGCCAGCACAGTGTGCTCCTATCCCCGGTCCGTGCCTACGAGTCCAAAAGTGGAGCAACTCATTTAACTCGTTCAAAACGAGGTTACATCCTGTGCCATTGCAAAAAGCACAAACCCGGGACGTAACAGTATGTATTGGTATATCGTTAATCGTGGGAATTTCGTGTTGTACGTGAGTTGAGTCGATAAATTCGTCACCTGGTAGATGGAAATCGTCAGGGAATTCCCGGACAAGCTCAAGAACGTGCTGACGCTCGAGTTGGCTTAAATGCAAAAGTCGCAAGGTTTGCAAAATTTGACTCACTCTTGCCTTGGATGATTTCATTTTGTTTTGTCCAGATGTTGAGCAGTCGGAGTCCGAATCTAGCACAGGTTGAGATCCTACGTCCTACGGCTCGAGTTCTTGAGCAGGTATTTCTAGGTCCACGGGTTCGGTCCCCATGTTAGTCGCTACGGCATAGCAAGTCCCATCGTGGTTCCTTACTACCGCATCGCCGATGAGCTATAAATATCCTTCGCAGACATTGACGTTGCGAACCTTGATTCCAATCTGTTTCCTGCTGCGACCATCTAAATGAATCTTTACCGAATCGAGTTTCTTTAATACGGACTCGATTTCTTCTTGGTTGCTGAATGGAATGGGGGTGACTGGTTCACGAGAAGTTACCACTGTTTTACGATGGCAGGAAACTTCGACCTCCTCTTGGTGAAATACGGTGCACCCAGTAATCCGTCAGCGCTCGGCAATCGCTCGCTGCCAAATACGTGGAAGATCGCGTACGAATCACGAATCTTCAAAAGTATCGTTCCGATAGAGCGCACGAGCGTTGGGTCAACTCCCCGGAACTTACGTGTATCGTCAATATCGATGGTTGAGTCCCCGTCGAGAGCACTGATATGAATTAAATTCAGAGACGAGCCCCCGTCTAGGACGAATTTGGCGTGCCCTAATCTGAACTGCGGTGATTGGATCTTGATTCGGGCTGACGGTATTTCCTTGAGGGGGCAGTATCTAATGTCTTGTGTAGAAACTGTACCTTCCTTTTCTCGTTGTCCTTCGGTTTCCTTTCCTTGATGGGCTTGGTGATTGTCCTGTACCTTTCTTTTCTCGTTGTCCTTCGGTTTCCTTTCCCCCGTGGGCTTGGTGATTGCCCTTTGCGCTCGCCCGAGGATGGGCTGGGTGAGCGCCCTCGTAGTTTAAAGACTCCGTTGAGGACGTTGGCTCCATACGTGGTGAAACATAAGGTGATGATGGTCGCATGTATTTCCGAATGGGTGACCTATCGGTGGAGGCACGTTTCTGATGACCACAACACTGGCAGTGCTTGACTGGCGAAAAACTCTTGTCCTGTTTGAAGATACGTCGATTGCGTGGTGTTTGACGGGAACGGTCTACGTGCTCAACAGACGCGGAATGACCACTGTCAACATTGTATATTTTGCTGCTGGCTTGGTCTTCATCGGATTCCGACACGTCAGAAGTCACACTTTCCGAACTAGAGGCTGAGCTACTCGAAGAATGATCTCTGCGTTTCGACTTCCTTCGAGATTTGGTCTTTGCCCGGTTGCGGAACCGCGAAGCGCTTTTTTTCCTGGCACCAAGCGCTCGACGTCGATTGCGTCGCTCCCGTTCTTCATTAATTGCTAAATCGATGGCATTGTCTAGGGTTTGGGGTTTATGATGACAAATCGAGTAGTAGATCTTCTCAGGTAGGCCTCGAAGAAAACTATCGAGTGCGAGAGCTTCCAGGTCTCTAATGCTGCTCGATGCATCGGCTGCTGGACGATCGCCCTTTATTGCAGCCCTAGCTCGTCGAACAAGGCCCTCTGTGCGTGCGACATAGTCCTTGACATTTTCGTCGCTTTTTACGTTTAAGGGACAACACCACTGTGACGGCTTCAAAAAATCGATTTTTTGAAAACCATCTAGATAATCTAAAATACATTTAAGATTAAGATGCCGTTGGACCCAGGTCGAAAAAATAATTATTTTCGGAGATAGTGAATATTTTGTGGAGCGGTGCAGCGCTCCGTGACGCTCGGGGTCCCGCGCAGCTGCGCGCCTCCGGGTCGGCAGGTATATCGGGCCTTTCCCAGGTCCTGCGGGTCTTTCCCAGGTATTATTTTGTCTCCCTTCACAAAAACCGGCTATTGTTATAAATATAGTTTCGAAAAAAGCCTTTGGTGGCGATAATTGAAACATTTTCAAGGCAGGTATAGGGATAGCGTCATAGCGTCAGTTTGCGAATAGAAGCGACGCTACTCGTGTCTAAACGCTCCGAATCGTTTCGTTTATAAATATCGAAGGCTCAGAATTATTCTTTGCACATCGAAGTGGATAATCCGAAAGTGTACGCGGGGAAAAAGGGAATAAACGGAGCTATGTGACGAGGAGTCGAACGAAAATTTCGAATCGAAAACCTCCGAACCGTTATAGCTCCGAAAATAGTTCTGCAGAGTATGTGAGCACGTCGGCGAAAAAGTTAAAATTGTCGGACGATTTAGAGGTCGGTGTTACTAACGATTTTGGTTATCGTATCTCACCTCGTCAATGCATTTGTTATCGTAGTCACCTCGTCAATGCATTGAACATTATATCGACCTTAGTGAAGTGCAAAGTGTGTGATCGCGATATAAAGTTTACTGAAAAAAGTTTGCGCGGACTCGGATTTAAAATCGAGGTCGATTACGGTCATTGTGAAAAAGTGCAAATCAATTCGTGTCCTGTGATTGACAATGCATACAAAATAAATCGTCGGATCGTATTCAGTATGCGTCTTCTTGGCGTCGGTTTGAATGGCCTGATGGAGTTTTGTGCATTTATGGACCTACCGCGCCCCATATTTCAGTCTTTCTACGATCGAATCTTAAATTCGATTTCGATTGCCACTAAAGCTGTGAGCACAGTGAGCAAACAAAAGGATGCACTTGAGGAGGAGACAATTTCGTTGGAAAATGGGGTGGAGGACGGAATTATCGTTTCAGGCGACGGATCGTGGCGTAAGCGCGGTTTCAGCTCGCTTTTCGGCATAACATCGCTAATCGGCTGGTACACTAAAAAAGTGATCGACGTTATGGTGAAATCGAAATATTGCAAAGCTTGCGAGCATTGGGAAAAAAAGAAAGCACCGCGGAGTACTGGGAATGGAAAAGTACCCACGACGATGAGTGCCAGGCGAACCATAGCGGTTCCTCCGGAAAAATGGAAGTCGACTCAGCTGTCGAAATGTTTCTACGGCCTGAAGAGCTCTATGGCATAAAATATAAATATTATATTCGTGACGGCGATTCTAAAACATTTCTGGGCATATCGGATAGCGATCCATACGACGGTTTCGAGATAAAAAAAGAGTGCATCGATCATGTCCAAAAACGTATGGGGCGCGCCTCCGCGAAATCGTGAAGAAACAAAAAGGATTGTCTGGCAGAGGAAAGCTCACCGGAAAATTAATTGAAGAGTTGAGCACATATTACGGCTTGGCTATTCGGAGGAACAGCGATGATGTTGAAAAAATGAGGAAGGCAATTTGGGCAACTATCAAACATAAAATATCCACAGATAGTGAGCCACAACATGACGATTGCCCAGAGGGAGCCGAGTCGTGGTGTTCGTGGCAGCGAGGAGTCGCAAGCGGTAATATTTCTGAATATCGCCATAAGCCGCCTCTTCCTGAGGAAGTATTGGAGGCAATTACGCCAGTCTTCGAAAATTTGAGCAGAGACGATTTGCTGCAGCGTTGTTTGGGCGGCTTCACGCAAAACAACAACGAAAGCTACAACAAATCAGTTTGGGCAATAGCCCCCAAGTGTCAGCCCGGGAGCAAAAAAATCGTCGATATTGCAGCTGATATCGCGGTATTATTATTCAATGATGGCCTGAGAAGCCTCATGAAAGTTTTGGAGACATTGGGGATAACTCTCGGCCCAAATTGTTTCCATTTTTGGGTTAAAACCGACGCAGCGCGGATCGAGCTAGCGGAGCGCTCGCTCACAGACGCTGCAAAAGAGGCAAGAAGAGCCTCTACAAGTTCGAGAAAAGATGCTAGGGACAATGATTTGCTTCTTGAAGGCCAGCTATATGGTGCCGGCATTGCTGATTAAAAGTAAATTTTTTTTTTTCCAATTTATCGCATAAATTAACAAACCTAAAACTTTGAACACGTTTTTCTCAAAACCACTTTTTTGAGTGCGGCACGCAGCAGAACTCGAGCAATTTTTATCCGATCGACTTCAAATTTGGACTGCATCAATAAAACTAGATTATCTAAAGAAGTACATAGGATTTTTTCGATATCTCAATAATAAAAAAAGTTATAGCCTATTTTCGACGAGAAATTTTGCTCGAAAATCGTCCTTTAATTTCAAAAGCGTGCTTGTTTTTTAAAAATCAATATTTTTTCAAATCCCTGTGTACGTCTCTTTAAAATATCATATTATTAACGAAAACACTCGGTATTTTTTTTCAGATCGACTTTGAAGAGAGTTCTGCTGCGTGCTGCGAACCACTGCAGAGGCAACAGTACCTGACGTGGGAGCTTCCCCAGCGTCACCATGGGGCGTGAAAATTTTGAATTTTTTTTTATGTATCTTCAATAAACAACAAACAAAACAAAACAAAAAATTTTCGAATATCTCTTTTTTTCCGACAAAAAAAAAGTTCTTGAAAAATGGCATAAAAACAGGGGGTCACAGTGGTGTTCTGCCTTAAACGATTTATCTCGGCTATGTAGGAGCTCGGACTGCGACCTGGCGCAAATTTAGCCTTTAAGTGCCTAATTAGCGCATTAACGGTCGCGATGCCCTTTCCTTCAACGGAGTTCCATGCCGCACCTCGAAGCTTTGTCAGAACTCCTTTTAGGTACTTTGGTTCGTCCTCGGCTTCGAGTTGTCCAAATTCTTCGGCTACTCTTCTTAGGAAGCTACCGAGAGATTTAGATTCGCCATTATATCGCGTTAGGCTACGTCTAGCTTCGCGAATTTCTTTTCGGCGATCGCCAAGCGATGTGCGCTCCCACAGCGACGTAAGCAATTCTTCGGTCGTTGGCATATTTTTGCGTCGTTGATTTTTATACTGTTCAGATTGCTAATATATGCAATTTACCCAGTGAGTTATTAGACAAGTGATCCCACTTCGGACACCAGTTGTTACAAGCCGGATTGTTGTCCGGTTGTAATATTATTATTTTATTATTTTATGCGCGAGCTGGAGACTCCGGCATATGGATCCTTGTCTGTTTTAAAGCGGCGTAACGCACCTCACCTTTTATTGCTGATGCTGCTGGAGACGTTCGGCGTTCGAATGTAGGTAAATAATCTGCAACGTAGTCACTAGTTCACCCAATTAACAGTTCACTTTATTCCTCATTTATAAAGGTCTTGCACGGAACGTAAATATAATGTTACTTGTGTATCCAAATGAAATATAATAGAATATAGTTGTATCGAGGTTATTGGAGAATAATAGGTGATTCGGCTTCGAAATAACTCGACACGCAATGCCGGTAAGGTAATTGTCGCGAACGAATATAACGAAGGTGAATGAAGGGCCGCTAAGGTATTTCCTTCATTCGATGAGTTCTTACGCGATCACAATTTCAATAGTAGAAAATGACGACATCGGTCGTACCCGCGAGAACCTAAGTACGCAAGCAGATTTGCCACTAAGGAGTGAAGGTCCCTCGACCGATTTTCGGAAAGTCGCATTAAGACTGAGGAGTTACCAAGTGGATGACGCCTTGTGGATTTCGGCAAATAGCTGCGTTTAGGTTGTCGTGGGGGTGAATTGCGAAAGAATGGATCAGCGATTTTAATGAGGTTTCGCAAAGAGTTCGATTATTGCATTCCCTTTTTGCTTGCACTAATATTTCGAAACCGGCAAGTCCGTTTCTTGAAGAAAGAAAAGGAATTGATACGAGGCAATGATACGAGTTGAGCAATACGGAAGTATACGGATACGAAAAATGGTCCGTAACAGTTAAAAGCTTGAAAGGTTTTCAATTTATATTTTCTAAATATTTGTAATGTGCGAAATTTCATTTTTCTTGAAATATTTAGCGTTTATGAAATTTCGTTTTTCGGCAATTACAAGTTTGATAAGTGTTGGGTTGAATAAATGAATACACCATTCTCACTGGGATTCACGAATAATAAGATGGATTTAATAATACTTATTGGCCCATAGCGTTTTACATATCTGCCCATATGACAACGTCTCGAGGCTTCTCGACTTGTTATGCCGCGTTTTCATTGACCAAGCTTGAATATGAGAAGATATAAGAAGGGTAACATTCTTCTGATTCGGAGAGTTTACACAGGCGGAGATATGGATGATTTAAGACTCCCGTCGGTCCGATAGCAATATGCCGACACCTGCAGTCCGAAAGTGCTCGTGTGCTTAGCCAATATGGCCCTTAACACTCCCACTTTGGCTCAGCACGGCTTCTTCTTCGCCTTTTTCTTCTCGAAATTTCAGGTTCATGGTTCAGAGCATACGTCGTCTCGATGTTTTTGGAATCTTTGCCTCGAGAGAGGCTATGTTAAGATGTCAGCTTTCTGTTCGTCAGACGTGACGTATTCGAGTACAAATTCTCCAGCCTCGAATCGTTCTCGAATATAGTGGTAACGTACCTCTATATGTTTCGTCCGTTTGTGGTAGACGGGGTTCCTTATCAGTTGTATCGCGCTCTGGTTGTCAAGGAACAATGTAGTATCGATATCAGGGCCTGATACGTCGTGTAGCAATCTCTTGAGCCAGACGATATCTTTTACGGCGATGTGCCACATGCCTCCGACCGCTTCGAAATTTTGAAAAAAGAATTCTCCCAAACGGGACAACCGATTGGAATGAAATTTGTTGTGTGCATGCAGGACACTTGCTCCGAGGGGATGATGACCTCCGTTATCCAAAATTTCAAAAAAAAAATTACAGTTTGTGGTTACCCTGCGAAAAATGGTGAATTATTAACCATTGCATCGCATTTTCGGTAATTTTCTGAGCGTCATCCTCTGGATCATGAAAAAGCACACATTTTAAGCTTTGTTTCGCCTGTTTTCGTGAACAAATGGCGGAGAAAAGGCATTTAAAATGTTTTACATAAATGTAGCAAAAATGTATCGACTAAGCTCAAAATATCAGGTACCGGAGCGAGCGTTCAGTTCATCTGTTTTCTCACTAGCAGCGCGCAGCTCGCTTCGTTTTTTTTCTACCGACCGCGCTCGCTTCCTTCCGCAACAATTTATTTTTGACAGGTCGAAAGCCTGAGCTATAACCTCGCACATTCGTTCGAAATATATTTCAAACGATGTGTAATAGTGTGTGATAGAGTGGAGTTTGTGTTCGTCGCGTTTTGGTGAGTTTTTATTTGCCGTGAAAAACGCAACGAGCCCGGTGGTCGAGGGCGACGCCTCAGGATGCCGGTGCGCCACCGACGAGAAATCCCGACAACGAAGCTCGACGAGAAAACCGCTGCCGACTATTACACGAAGAAGAAGATCGAGGTACATCGTGACAGCGAGAAGCCGAAGGAAAAAAACACCGGAAGTCAAGGCACGTACGTGCTATCGTACTTTGGGTACTCAACGGCTTCGGACGTATTGCCAAGGAAGCATCCTTGATGAGGAATCTCTCCGCTCAGTATATTCCAAACGGATTCAAACGTGAAAGCGACAAGAATTTCACATACGAATCAGATTAGAATATACCGAGCAGAGAGATTTATCGCCAAGGATGCTTCCTTGGTAATTTGTGCTTCGACACAAATTGGTTCATGCCGAAGCTATATTCCAATTCGATTCGTGCTTCGGTACAAAGCAAATGGAAAATTTGCTCGAATTAGAATTTAGCTTTGGCACGAGTCGATTTGTGACACAGCAAGAATTGCCAAGGAAGCACCCTTGGTGAGGAATATCTCCGCTCAGTATATTTCACACTGATTCAAACGTGAAATCGACGAGGATTTCACGGTCGAATCAGATTAGAATATACTGAGCGAAGGGATGTATCGCCAAGGATGCTTCCTTGGCAATTTGTGCTTCGACACAAATTGGTTCATGCCGAAGATAGATTCCAATTCGATTCGTGCTTCGGTATAAAGCAAATGGAAAATTTGCTCGAATTAGAATTTAGCTTTGGCACTAGTCGATTTGTGACACAGCAAGAATTGCCAAGGAAGCACCCTTGGTGAGAAATATCTCCGCTCAGTATATTTCACACGGATTCAAACATGAAATCGACGAGGATTTGACATTCGAATCAGATTGGAATATACAGAGCAGAGAGATTTATCGCCAAGGATGCTTTCTTGGCAATTTGTGCTTCGACAGAAATTGGTTCATGCCGAAGCTATATTCCAATTCGATTCGTGCTTCGGTACAAAGCAAATGGAAAATTAGCTCGAATTGGAATTTAGCTTTGGCACGAGTCGATTCGTGACGCAGCACGAATTGCCAAGGAAGCACCCTTGGTAAGGAATATCTCCGCTCGGTATATTTCACACGGATTCAAACGTGAAATTGGCGAGGATTTCACGTTCGAATCAGATTAGAATATACCGAGCGAAGAGATGTATCGCCAAGGATGCTTCCTTGGCAATTCGTCCTTTGACATAAATTGGTTCGTGCTGAAGCTAAATATCAATTCGATATTCGAATATCACAAATATTAATTTTCGTTGCGCTCCAACGATCCAAACTTCAACCTCATGGCCTTTCCGCGGAATGCAGATAACTATCGTAAATTTAATCCTGGAACTAAGTGTGCAATATTTTGGCTAATTATGTTAGTTTTAGAAGTCAAGTACGGGGGAAATTTCAATACAATTTTGAAAAAAAATAAAAAAGAGTTTGAACAAAAGTTCGTGTTTTCGACCATAATTTTTATAAATTACTCCGAAAAATTAAAAGAACAGAACATTTCTTCATTTTTTAAAGTGTTTTTTGGAGCGCCGTATCTATGTGAAAAATGGTCGCATCGAGATGAAAAAAAGACTTTGAAGCTTCAAGTTTCTAGTTTCGAGATGTTTTGGCAAAATTTATTTGTGAGCTACGGTTATCGCGCAAGCATAAAAAATAGCTGAGGAAAAAAATTGCCAAATTTATGTTTTTTCTCAAGGGTTCACGGGCTAAGTAATTTTTTTCCACAAAACTCAATGTATAGATCAGTTAGCTTGTTGATTCATCTTTAATTTGATTTTTTGTCTCTCTACATCAATTTTTTGCTGAGATATCTGACTCTAAATGAAAAAGATCCTGTTGTCTCTGATCATCGATACCTCAGCAACCAATGATTGCAACGGGAATTAAACGGCAGCTTTGAAAACTTGAATATGTTTCCTATCAGCCCCTTTCGTTCATCTTTGAGAAAAACATTTTTTCGCCCTTATCATTAATTTGAAAAAAGGACAAAAAGTGACTTTTTATAGTTTGTCAGTAAATCTACCACTACTTTTCAAACATTGATGGAAAAACTAATGTTGCCGCGTTTTTTTTTCAGCGTAATGTAGCCCCAACAGCCCTGTTAATTTTCAAATTGACCCATCGAACCGTTTTTCCCGACTGATGTTTTACAGAACAATTAAAGGCACAAGTGTATTGTTCCTGAACATCGTGTAATCATCTTCAAAATGGAAAGACCAATTATCTCCGACTTTTTCCACAACTTTGCACTAGTTTCTTGTTAAATTTAAGAAAAAAAAATTCGAAACAATTCATTTTTTTTAATTCCCTTTAACTTTGTAAAACATTTCAGGAAACAATATTGACTCATTTTCTACACGATTCGGCCTTTGCGTACTATAATTAACGCACTTATCTTTAATTGCATGAATTAAAAGTTGATAACCCCAAGCTGTATTCAATAGTCGATCTGAGAACATTTATGCGATGAACTCTTGATATTTTCGACGAAGGTTATTAAGGTTCCAGAAAACAGTTTTTTTTTTACTAGGCATGAACAAATATTGATAAAAGTTAAAGTTTACAAAAACTTTAGATTCATTTTTTTTACCAAAACGTAGAAATAAAATACCAATAATAAGATTAGTTTCAAAAAAATGTTAATTGTTTTTATCTTCCAAAAAAATATCAGTTTTCAAAGAAAGTGTTGCAGAGTTTATTTGGGTTAGAATGTGAAAGTTCGACCACTACTTTCCACAAGAACACGTGTAAAAGTGTACAAACTTTGATTTCCAGTATCACGAACATGGGACGGTGCATAATGTCGAAATTTCTCAGGTAATCACTTAATAGTGTCTTAAATGTGACCGCAAAATAAATAGAATTCTGTCTAGAAACGCTTGGCGAGAATACTACCTCAAAGTGTTTCTTGATTGAGTAAACGAAGCATTTTGTTCATGAAAAAAGGCCGCGGATTAATTTTTTTGACATCATGCATACAGGGTGTATCTCAGCTACTAGTGTTTTGTTCGTAAACATATAGGGAGTTCTTTTCTGAGTAAAAAGCTTTTTCTAAAATGTCGAGTGACGAAAATGTAGATTTAATTTGTAAAACACCGAACGCGGTTGAATTTATGAATAAAATTAACGCTGAATGTTCAATAAACAGATTATCCCCAATGAAAATTTTCGTAGTCAAAACTTTTTCGACAGAAGATAAGCATTTTTTTCGTTAAGGGATGAAAACATGGCATAATTCGAGGGTTGTTTATAAAAACCAAAATGTAGAGAATATTAATCCCTACATTTCGTGCATTTAAAGTGCACCCTTGAAATCAACCGTTTGAGTAATCGCGAAAAAAATAAAATCCAGAGTATTTCATCTTTTTGGTGGATGGGGGGAAAGGGTAGTTTTGGAGTTAAAGAAGGATTTTATACCCTATCGTATTTCATACCCCAAGTATTGTTGGGAGCTACAACTTTTTCATTCCAATGGAGTTCAAAAAAAAAATTCCGAAGAGTTATTGTCAACAAACCTGAATTTTGGTACTTTTTAAGGGGGGATTGTCTTTTTTTTTCGCAAAACTTGCCGCTTTTTGGGAATTTTTTTTCGAAGAAAGTATACAACGGAAAACTTGTGAAACTTGGCATATAGTTTTATTGACCTGTTTACTACATACAAAAAATTTTTTAAACCATTTCATCAAAAAATCCGCCTCCCACCCCCCTCGACGCGCGATGGTCCTTTTTTGATGGTGTGCACGATTTCTCAAAAACTATTCAACCGATTGCCTTCAAATTTGGACAGAATGCTCAGCTGACATCTTTTTATCGATTGATGAAGCAAAAAAGCAATACGTTTAATAGTTTTTTATTTATAACAAAAAATCGATCAATTTTTTTCGAAAAATCGATACTTCAAGTTCAAAACGTCACCAAATCGTCAATTTTTTTTCCCTTCATCGAACGATAGCTATATGTGTCTAAAGTAAAATGCTTTTTGGGTTTTTGTTGCAGGATGAACGTGAAGGCTGTAATTGTGCACACCATCAAAAAAGGACCATCGCGCGTCGAGGGGGGTGGGAGGCGGATTTTTTAATGAAATTGTTTCAACATTTTTTTGTATGTAGTCAATCAAGTAGTAGATCAAGTAGTAGATCAATAAAACTATATGCCAAGTTTCACAAGTTTTCCGTTGTATACTTTCTTCACAAAAAAAATCCCAAAAAGCGGTAAATTTTGCGAAAAAAAAGACAATCCCCCCTTAAAACCGAAAATGAAGCAATACGAGTGTGGCTCTGTGGAAACAAAATGGAGCTGAGGGTTCAAGCTACAAATTGTGCCACGGCGGCAAATTCACACGCCCAACAGTTTTCCCACAGTTTCATTTTGAATTTTCAACTCCCGAGAGGTGTTGGAAAAAGCATAATATAGGGTGGTCCATTGAAAAGAAAATATAGGGAATTCTCTACATTTTGTACATTTAAACCATACCCGAAAAATATATTGTTTTTGAGTTATACCATAAACAATTTTTGTTTTCGACAGCGTTTCGGGGTTTTAGATATTATCGGAGAGGGATGATCAAATACTCGATCGACACGTCTTTCTCAGGGCTATAACGTTCCTATTTAAACAAAAATTGTATCATTTTTTCTAAAGAGTTGTTGAATGAAAACTAATTTTTCACAATTTCATCCCACTTTTTCACCGCCTAAATGTACTTCCCCGACTTCAGTGCTGTGGACAAAAATAATGCCCGGAAGTTTCGAAACAATCCCCTAAAAAAACCGACACTCCGATTTTTATGCAAACTTGGAATTTCTTTTTTTCGCCATGAAATTGTCGATTCCTTTATAGTACGTGATATTGCGCCGGTGGAGGCCGACATTTTTTTTATTAATTTCATGTTATGGGGATTTTTAAGTTTCCGAAAACACGTGGTGTGCGGAATTCCATTACGTGTCGGAGGGTATGGCCACGAATAGTGTGTGTGTGTGCGTGCGTGCGTGCGCGTGCGCGCGCGCGCGTGTGTGTGTGTGTGTAGTGTGTGGGGGCGCGTACGTGCGTGTGTGTGTTTCTGAGTTATTTTGTACTTTTTGTGCACACGCACACGCACACACGCAGCAGTTTTTCACACGCTATGCGCGTGAAAACTGCTCCATTCGTGGCCACACCCTCCGATACGTAGTGGAATTCCGGACACCACGTGTTTCCGGAAACTTAAAAATCCCCAACACTTATGGAATGAATGAAAAATGTCAGCCTTCCCCGCCAAAATATCATTAACGGTGAGCAATTGAAGCAGTTTGGGCCAAAAAAAAATTGCCATTGAAATTGGAGTGGTGGCCCGAATCATGCATAACTACCCGCCTGGCACCTACAGAATCAGCTGTCGAAAACTGGTCTTCTAATTTGTTCCGATTACAGGGCTTTTGGCGACAGCACGACTGTACTATTCGCTTTTGGTCAATTATTGTCGCTCACAAATAAACACCCTATATGGTCGCGAACGGAACTTAGTATAAATAATGTAATAAACATCTACAAACCGAATTACGCAGGCATTTTTCCGTGTCCTTCGAGTCGGTTTGTTGTGGTGAGAGCTCATAACGATGGTGTTCCATTTCTCCTCAATATCTCTTTCCCGTTCTCTTTCTTTTGTTGTCTCTCTGTCTCTTCGTCACACACGCACACATACACAAATACACTCTCTCACTCTTGTATTATTTTTCTTCTTTTTCTTCAATTACACCTATTTCACTTCACACAAGAATCAAACACGTCATAAACTTTAAAAGAAAGTGAACTGTACAGCGCGAAGTGTACAGATATTCGTGCACTTTCCAATAATTATCGTAGCAAACGAAGTTATTCGTCCAGCACGTAACAAAAGACGCTCGGCCATATATTCCGAAGATACGAGACGCTATGAGCTGTACGTGATTGTTTTCTTCGGTGGCAAAAAGAACTGGTTTCACAAACAGCCGACAGATCGTGGAATACGGTTTTCTTGCTATATAGTATTATTTGAAATGTATTCAGAACATAAGGGAAATAAAAATTAGCTTTGCTATATTGGGTTATACGACACAGGGGCGCATGCTTCTGAGTGTGTGAACCTTAAAGTTAAGGTGGTAAACGGAGAATGCAAGTTTCGATCGAAATCCATTATTTTTTAAGTTAAATCCTTGCAAATTCGCGTTTAGCCTTTTGGTTATACCATAATTGAGGATGACGTGTTTTAGCGTTTTTGGAAAATCAACCCTTACGTGGGTAAAATCGGGAGAGCAATTTTGTATCGAAGTTTTTTCGATTTCCAAGCAAAAATCAAAACAATTGGTTATAAATTCAGAACGATGTATTGCAGCCTTTAAGGCCTTATATACACTTGTGATGGTCGGAAAAATGGGAATTTTTTTGGATTGCAAATTCTTTAAGTACAATATCTCAAGAATATTCTCACCAAATTTCATAAAGATCGGAGCATTAGATTCGCAGTTATAGGTATTTCAACCTCACGACCGCCCGGCGCGCTCGGCCCCCTGGCCGAGCAGCAAGCGCAAGTAGCCACAAGAGAAGGAAGAATGGCTCGTAGGCAGCATCAAATCAATGTTTTAGATGCTGCAGAGGATGCAGAAGGATTACTGTATGGCTCTGGAATCGACGACTCCATGTTAGTATGAATAAAGTAACTTTAATTGTAAAAGAAACAAACTTGAATCTTAAACGCGATCATCTCAGAATCGTCTTTTTTTAGAAACACCTTTGCAGTGGACGCGATTACGAAAAAACTATTAATCCGATCCATACCAAATTTATACCACTTATTTATTATGATATTAGCTAGGGCATGGACGAAGGATTTTGAATTTGGATGAAAACAAAATTTGTTACAAAAAACCGAAAATTTAGCACTTCAAAAAACTGATTTTGTGGTTAAATTATCGTAATTTTTTTAAACTTAAAATTTGTACAATTCCTTCGTCCAGGCCCAAGCCAATGCAATATACTAATGGAATCTTTTTGAAATGCTGATTTCAGATTAACCGTTCTCGATTTATCATGTCCACCGCAACTGATGCTCAAAAGAAGACGCTCCACATAGACAGCTGAAGTTCTGGCATTTTGAAATATTTTTAAATAAAAAAAATTGTACAAGTACATGAAAATATGTGCTAATCTTTGTTGTTCACAGCTTTTTAATAATAATTTATTGTCCCGTCGAAAAAAATCAAGAAAATCACGTCCCTTCGCCCCCTACAATTGTATATAAGGCCTTAAAAGATAATCTGTTGACGGGATGGGAATGGGATTGGGGGATGTTAAGTGGAGTATCGTGGGGAATGTAATAAGAGGAAATACCCTATACAAATGAAAGCTACAATCGATTAAAAAATTACAGTGGCGCTCAATATAAAAAAGGACAGCTTTTGTTTTTAAAAATATTTATTATCGGTGCATAAATCGAAATTATCAAGCTAAATTACAAAAAAGGTCAAGTTTTAGTTTTTTTTAATTAGTAGGAATATTGGACCTATTGAGGGAAGGCCTGCTGCGGTGGCGGCACTGGGGTGTAGTAGTGTGGCCATTACTGCGGCGGTTGCGGGCCTTGATGCTACTGATGGGGCTGTTGCGTCGACGGGCCTTGAGGCCACTGATACGGCAGCTGCGGTAACGCTGTAGGCCACTGATGCAGCGGCTGCGGTGACACTGTAGGCCACTGCTGCGACGGTTGCGGCGACGGACCTTGAATCCACATTTGTGGCGACGTTTGGGGATGGGTCTCCAAGTGTGTATTTACAGGACGCGACCCTGGATTCATCTCCCGTGCCGAAAAAGTCCGCCGCGACACGACGCGAGCACGCCCTACCCCCCTACGCGGTGGTTGCTGCGCCGGATCGCCTTCCCTTTGCTGAAGGCGCCGATTCGCCGCCCGCCCATTACGCCGCCCATTGGACAATTGTGCCTCCAGCATCCTCACTCGATCGCTTTCTTGCTGGAGGCGAAGATTCGCGTCCAGCAGGAAAGTGCTCATTTGATTGAGCCCAGCTTGCAGCTGCAGCACTTGGGTCTCCAAGGGCAGCTGGGCGTTTGGGTACAACCCCCGATGCCGGCTGCAAACTGAAAAACAAAACAATAATTAAAAAACAAGAGGATAAAATCAAAAGGGTACAATATACCGAGGTGTATGAAGTGGCTACCTCTACCTAGAGGCACCACAAAAATCGACAAATTCAAATTTTTTGTGCGAAACAGTTGGTAAGAAAGGAAGTCCATTTTTTAACACGCAAGTACTTATATCAAGACTTTAAAAAGTTTGTGCCGGTAGATGATGAAATTTTCTACGCGACGCTTGGCGGTAGGCACGCGATTTCGATAACCACTTGATGGGTTGTTTTCAAGCTTACAGGAGATACGAGGAACATTTAAAAGGCGTTGACGACCTCACGTTTTCAAAACCGATCTTTATTTTTTAATACTTATGTAAAAACGGTCATTCTTTCAATAGATTTTGTATGCTCGAGGTCCAATTGGTCGCCACATTGTTTTTGTGAATTTTCTTAAAAATCGACGATCGCCAACGACCTCTAAATGTTTGTCAATGTATCTGCTGTAAATTTCGAAACAATCCATCGAGTGGTTCTCGAGATATGATATCGAACGGCAAATGTCGCGAAAAATATGCATCCATTTAAAAAAAATACTTTTCGCGATTTTTTTTAAAACTATTCATATATGTACCTTTGTCTTAAAAAATGCTTTCCTTTCACGTCAACAGTTTTTCAGAAAAAAAATCTGAATTTCGCAATTTATTGGGCCTCTAGGTACATGTTGCCCGTTAATTAACAAAAACAGGTTTTCTATGCAGGGGTTACACACCTGCCCAACTTGCGGGTTGTGTAGCGGCACGGACTCCTCCAGGCGTTGTGGCTTTTTTTTTTTTTAATAAGTGTTGTGATTATTTGCATTACAGTTTTCGGTGTACATCGAGTGGTTAAAAACAAACTAATTAAGAAAAAAACCAGTCATTCTATGGTGCGCGGGGCAATTTTCGCATGATATGGCCCATTGTTATTGGGCATCTCACATGTGGTCGGTGTTGGCTGTTTAGTTATTAATCTTTGTTTCGGTTGGTTTTTGGGTGTATCTTGGTAGCCGACGGTGTGTTTGTGTTTATTACAGCAGGAAAATTTGTTCGCTTGTTACAAAAAAGAAAAACCTGCTTGCCTGTTATTTTGCGTGTGACTTATGTTAGTGGGGTATTTGCATTTGTACAAGGGGGGTGGCTTACGTTTGCTATTAATGTCTATAACCAATGTTCGCGTGGTTATTACGCTGTTGTCGCCGTTGATGCTCTTTGTGGCGTTTTCTTCGACGGATTTCGTCGATATGCCTAACGTCATTCGCAAGCCACCAGTATTTGTTTGTGGCTCTGGAGTAATCGTTAATGTCTATGTCGGGTAGGTCCATGGAGTACGTTGTGTTTCGTTCGGCGATGTCTTCGTATGTCGTTGGCAGTGATTTATTCGCTTGGTTTCGTTTTATGTGGTAGATGATGGGTTGTTGGTGCTGTTTTAGATTATCCCTTTTTTTTTATCAAAGTATGTGAATGTTTGTGGTGTAATGTATCCGGTGTTGGCTTGATGCGTTCTGTTTATATTTGGTGGTTCGGCTAGGGCTTTGACTATGGCGTTGTCACTGTCTGGTAGTTTGTTGTAGTAGTCCCGTGTTAGTCGTATTATGAAGTTGTCGATTCTTGGTATGTTTGCTGTTTTGTATAGGTTTTTGTTACTGACCATGTGTGTGCGTTCGTCTGTGTATCGCTATATGTGAAGGGCTGCTCGCAGGCACCTTCTTTCAAATTTTCTTATTTTCTCCATGATGCTCGCAGAGGTGTTCCACCCTATGGGTGCGGCGTATGTAATGAGCGGTCTGATTAACAGTAGGTAACATATGATCTTGGCTCTGTGGTCCAGTTTTTTTGCGAAAAACAGTCGGTAATTCGCCTTCCAGGCCTTGTTTGCTTTACTGAGTTGGTATTGTGTGTGTTCATTGAGTCGTAGTAAATAATCGAGTTGTACTCCTAACTATTTAACGGTTTTTTTGTGTGGTATTGTGGTGTTGTTGATTTTAATGTTGAAGTTTTTTATGTAGTCTCTTTTTTTGTGCCCAGAAATCGTAGTGGTCTGTGGAAGAGGATGGTTTCGCATTTCGTTGGACTGATGCGGAGGTTCCAGTGGAGGTAGTGTCTATTTATTTCATTAGCCGCGATCTGTAGTTTGTTTTGTATATATAGGGGGTCGCTGTTTGTTACGTAAACTATCAGATCGTCTGCAAATGCTAATGTGTGTGTGTCGCTATTGGGTTTATTGTGGATGTGGAGGATTCTGTGCGTGAGTATGTTGAATAGTATGGGTGAGTTGACGGTTCCTTGTGCTAGCCCTGCAGTTATTGCGAATGTTTTCGTGGATGCATTTTTTCCGTCAGTGGTGACAAATTTTCTTCCTGTTATCATGTCCCATATAGTGTATAGGAGTGGTTTGGGGAACTTGGTGTTTTTTAGTATGTACATAAATCCGTCTAGCCACACGGAGTCGAAAGCCTTTTCAATATCGATAAGGCATGCTCCTACTATGTGGCTATTGTCGAGTTGTGTGTTGATGTCGCTGGTCAGTTTATTTATTGCGTGTGTCGTCGAGTGCTTGTGTCTGAAGCCAAATTGCTGATCCGGGATTATTTTGTTTCCTTCTGTGTGCTTGACTATGAAGTTGTTGATGGCTATTTCATAGACTTTGCTGATGTTTAGCGTGAGTGAAATGGGTCTGTAATTCGAAGGGTCGTGAAGGTCTTTGCCTTTTTTTTCCTATTTGTATGATTTTTCCAGCCTTCCATGCGGGTGGGAAGTAGCTGAGGTTCAGCGCGTTGTTAATGATTACTGTGTAGTCATTAATGATGTATGTGGGTAGTTTTCGGAGGATTACCGATGGTATGCTGTCTATGCCGGTTGAGGTTTTATTGGGGAGGCTTTTGAATACCTTCTCGATCTTATATTTGTTGTGGAAATATATTGGCAGATTTTCTAGTCTATTATTGGATCTGTCTGCTTTGTTATCTTGGTTGAATTGTATTATGGAGGAGTTTGTTGCTCTGTGGCTTTCAACCTCTACCTTCATATTTTTTATTACATTATCTACTTCAGTTTTGGTCTGCGTGTTGTCATTTGTGTGGCGAGGAGAGTTGATTTTTTCATAAATTGTGCCTATTAGATTTAGTTTGCCTTGTGTGTTGTTGATTAAGTATGTGTCGTTGGCTGTATGGGCTTCGGTGATGTTGATTTCACTTCTGTTTATCGTGTCGAGGTCGGTTGTTTTCCGGTGTAGCTCCTTGATTTGGAGCGGTTTTTTTTTGGCGGAAATAGCGGTTTATTTGTGGGAAGAATTTATCTGGGGTTCGGAAGTCTACTTTGCTGTGCAGTTTTTCCCAATATTTGGTGTACGTCTTTTTGAATTCAGCTTTGAGTTTGATATTGAGGCTGTTTATGATTTCTTTGGCGTTTGTGTCGATTGGGTGGTGGTTGGGGTAGCCTTGGCGTTTGTGTTTTTCGTAGATCGACATGAATTTGGATTTTTGTGACTGAGCGCGAATTATTTTGTTACTTACGTAGTTTAGTGTGTTGTCGGTTTGGTTGTGTGTAGGTACTGTCTCTTGTATCGTTTTTCGTAGCGTTATGTTAATTGTTTCGATGGCAGCGTCTATCTCGTCTCTTGTAAGGTTTCTGTCAGCTGGGATGGTGGCGGTATAATTTAGTCTCAGTTGTCTGTAAAAAAAATTCCACTTTGTTTTTTTATATAGATATGGTGGTTTTGGGTCGTCTTCGCTCGGTGTGGTATGGGGTTCGTTGGGAACGGTTGCGTCGAGTATGATGGCGTCGTGGTCACTGGGGTAGTCTACTACTGGTAGCTTGCGTTCGGCGACGAGATTTGATATTTCAATTCTTGAGTCAGCCATGCAGAGGTCGAGGTGCGAACTATAACATGGGAGCGCGGGGCCGAGGGAGGATATATTGTGGCTTTATAGACGTGGGATTGTTCTAATTCCCATTTTTTTAGGAGGTGGCCTTTGTAATTACTTGCGTTATCTTCCCAGTCGACGTGTCGAGCGTTGAGGTCCCCCGCTAGGATGTAATATTTGTTTAGGTCTCGCAATTTGAGCTTTGATAGTAGTGTATTAAGTTCGTGTATAAATATCCTCTTGGATTCATTATTTGCATAGACGCTAATTATGTATAGTTTTGCATTATTGTTGAGCATACATTCTACTATGGTGTATTCTAATATTTCGTTTGAGTGTGGTGATGGGAAATGGATTTGTTTGCATGGGAGCGGAAAGTCTTTTTTGATAAGGATAGCCGTACCCCCACCTTTTTGTGCGTTAAATCGATCGGTGCGGAAAATATTATACTTCGCTAATGATACCTTGTGGTTAGCGTTAAGCTCTGTTTCGTTGATGCAGATGATATCACTGTTGTTCTCCTCGGTGAACTTTAGGAGGTCATATCGTTTTGCGTGCGATATGATCGAGTTCACGTTTATGGCTGCGATTTTGAAGGCGTCTTGTTGGCGGGGGTTGTTGTGTGTTCTGTTTCTGTCTTCCATTCTTAGTTGATATTGAATACGTTGTATATGTGGTCGATCCGGCTTGCGTTGTTGGCGATCATCATCTGGAGGCCGTCTGCGCTAGTCCGTATCGCATTAATCATTGAGCTTTGTAGGTTTTGTAGCATGCTTTTGAGTCTATCGTAGCGGTCTGTCTGCGGCGCCTCGTTTTCTGGTTGTCGCGTGCGAGCGTAGTTTTGCTCGTGCGCTGTCGGTAGGTAGGCGGTCTCGTACTCTGCGGTCGGTAGTTTCGTGAACTCTCTCCTTGCTGTCGGTAAGGTAGGCGTTTGGCTTGCCAGCTGCCGGGTGTGTGCTTGACTGGTTGCTCGCTGGTTGGCTGCCGCTGCTGCGTAGATGTGTCCTGGTTTGACTCTTGCATATAGCGCATCGAGTCTCTCGAATTTGGCGCGTTCCCGCGACATCCTTTGTTCGGCTGTGGCTCGTGCTACGACCTTTAGATAGGGGCATCCTTTATAGGAGGCTGGGTGGCCCGTTTCGCCACAGTTGGCGCACTTCAGCTGTGATTTTTCGTTTTCCGTGCTGAGACTGCACTTGCCTGGTTCATGCGTTTGGGCGCACTTTACACATCTGTACTCTAGGTTGCAGCCGGAGCTTGTGTGTCCGGCTCGTTGGCACTTGCGGCATTGGTATATACTCGGCCTACGTAGGTTGTCCCAGTAGACTCGTTGGTGTACGAGGTAGCGTATTTTTGTGATGTCTTTGGTGTTGCTATTCGCTGCTAGTTGTATCATATGATGGTATGCTGTTGGGTTCCTCTTGGAGAGAAATATTTTTGCGAGTTTGGTGATCGTAATATTTGGTAAATTATGTTCTTTAATCTCGGTCAATATTTCTTCGTCGGTGTATTCTCCTTTTATGCCCTTTATGATGAGAATAATCGGCTTATCGGCTTTGGGTGTGTACGTGTAGTATGGTATTTTTTCTCTGTGAGTACTAGGATGGCTTTTTTATATGTGTCCAGCTCTATGGTAGTAAACGTGATGTATTCTTCATTTAGCTTCAGGTAGAATTGGCCTCTGATGAATTCGTGCGCTATAAGGATCGCGGCGATATCATTTACGTTAGTCGACTGTATGTGTATTGGCGGTGGTTTCGCGCTCGTGGGCTTGCGCTGTGTTGTCGCTGGCTCTGCGTTGCTATTGGTTGCGGCCTCCTGCCCGTCTTGGCGGGCCGGGCCCTTGTTTGTTTTGTTTTCTCTCCTCGTGATTTTTTTCGGCGTGTTGAGGCTCGCCTCGTTGTCGGTTTCCATGTCCATCTCGCTTTCATCACTGATGCATTTGTATCTGTTGCTGTTGTTAAGGCATAGATTTGATTCTGATTGCGTGTACTTCCTTTTGACGGTTTTTCGAGGGGCTATCCAGGGCTGTGATGTGCCGGGTATATCCTCGATGGATGCACGTGTTTCAGGCACTCGTTGTGGATTTGATTTTCTGTCTCTCTGCACTAGGTTGGGTGCCGGTTGGATGCGGTGCTTATTGCGGTTTATACCGAGTTCTTTGTATGCTTCTTTGAATATTATGTAGTAGCTGTTGGTATTTGGTGGCTTTTTTAGCGGGGGGGGGGAAGTCTTTGTCTTTCCCTGTCATTGTTTTGTTCCTTTTTTTCGCGCTGGCGGGCCGTGCCCTGGTGGTGCTTTCGCTTGTGTACTTATAGCGTTCTTGCGTTGATTAACTATTCCTTAATATCTGGGTTTGATATCGTGAGTGGAGACGAATCGTAGTGATCACTTGACATTTTTTTTTCGCATAGGTATATTCTTTTGTATCGGTACTGGTCGTATAATTTTCGAGAGCGTGGCGAGGCACGTGCGTCGCCTGAGCCTGTCGCGCTCGAACTTCCAGGCGTTGTGGCCGCGGTGGCTGCGTGGACGCCTGCCGGCGTTCTGGTGACGCTGGCGGCTTGGATGCCTGCGGGCGTTCTGGTAGCGGTGGCTGTTTGGACGTCTGCGGGGCTTCTGGTGGCGGTGACTGGTTGGACGCCAGCCGGCGTTTTGGTGGCAATGGCTGCTTTGACGGAAGCGGGCGTTGTGACAGCCGCGGTGGCTCAGACGGCTGCAGGCGTCATGGCGGTAGCTCGGCTGCCTGCGGGCGATGTCCCGGCGCTGGTTGCACCTGCCGGCGTGGACGCCGCTTGACCGCCTGGGCGAAATTCCAATCCTGCGGCGACTCGGCCGTCGTCGTAGATGGCGAGTGAACCGCCTGCGCCAGCGGCGTTAGCATGTCGATCGCCTGCACCGGCGGGGGTTGCGGGTCGATCGCCTGTACCGGCGATGGTGGCAGGTCGATCACCTGTGCCGGCGATGGTGGCAGGTCGATCACCTGCGCCGGCGATGGCGGGTCGCCCGACATGGGCGCCTGTCGATCCGCCGTGTGTGGGTTGATAATCTAAGTAGAAACAAATAACGTAAATAAGCAGAACCAGGAAAAATGACAAATTCTGTCATTGAAAGTACTAATTTGTGAGTAGACTGACTCATCGCCACGGAAGTTGCCTAACGATTAGCCGCTCCGCTGACAAATTTGAACTTGCATTAAGGGGAAGGTAGGGTTTTCAGCGTTAAGAAAAACACTTTTTTGCAAATTTCTTTCATCTATATGGATAGAGTAAATTCATTGAAACCTTTTGTATATTGATAAGTGTTATTTCAAGACCATCCCGTGAAATTTGTACGCGAAAATATCCACAAACAAGCCGGTGACGCGTTTTTCTCGAAACTACTTTTTCCAAGTCCGTGTTCACTGCCATTTGAAAACTACATGACCGATTTCTTTCAAACTTGGTACACAATTTCTACATATAAAATACCTCCCCCCCAACGGTCATTGACAATTTTTTTTTCATTTCTAAATTTTTGGTGGCCATGTAAAGTGAAAAGTGCTATTTTTCACGAAAAATTCCGCCAATTTGGGGGGTGGAAAACCTCCTCAATGTAAATAAATCTCAAACTAACCGTTGGCGGGAGGTATTCTATATGTAGAAAGTGTGTACCAAGTTCGAAATAAATCGGTCATGTAGTTTTCAAATGGCAGTGAACACGGACTTTGAAAAAGTGGTTTCGAGAAAAACGCGTCCCCGGCTTGTTTGTGGATATTTTCGCGTACAAATTTGACGGAATGTTGTTGAAATGACACTTAGCAATGCACAAAAGGTTTCAATACATCTACTCTATCCATATACATGAAAAAAATCGCAAAAAAGTGTTTTATTTTTAACGCTGAAACCCCTACCATCCCCTCAAAGTCATTCACTGATGACTCTCACGCGAATTTGTTGGTTGAGACTATGATGCATTATATTTTCTTCCAATTTTATGTCTTCAATACGTTACAAATGAATGTCGAAAAAATGTATGGTTTGTAATATCAATCAACGAATTGCCGCAAGCATGATTAATGCTATCATTTGTACCCCATCGAGGATTTGGAGTCCATATTCCGTAGCGAAGTGATTCATATCCAAGGTTAATTTCCTGTCAGTGGACCATTCCGCTGACGAGTTTGGACTTAAAATACTTGTTGAGTTTAAATTTCTCAATTAAGGCCTTAGGCCACAGTAACGGGTATAAAATCATGTACGCATTTAACAATTCTTTCGTAAGGAAAAGTGATTCACTCATTCAATCAATTACACATCTGTTTAGTATGGGGGCGCACACAAATTACGTAAAATACAATGTTAAAAACGCGGATACGTACAGCCTTAGTCACTACGATTACAAAATTATTTGTAAAAAATTGAAAATTGGTTGATAAATTTTTAACTATTCGCTCGGACAGCGTCGAAAAAACTAGTTTCGAGAAAAACGCGTTCAAAGTTTTCGTTGCGCGTTTCTTGATATAAAGGTACGTTTTTTTCTAGAATAACGATAATTACATCGAAGTATCTAGCCGCGGGCGATATGACGGTTCTTCATCTCCATGATAGTTCACGAAACAATAAGAGCCGGTCTTTTATCTATCGTAAATAATTCCACACCTGTAGGGACTGAGGGCACTAACCGGTCGCGCTACCTGTTCTCACTAAAGTCACTATAACTCCGTCAATTTTCGGAGTGGTGAATAAAAATGTTGCCAATATATTTTACTTTCGAGACTTATTTTTCGGGTACTTTCGAGAATTATTTTTAACAAAAAAATTCTTTCAAATTTTGCTTAGAGGATGTGGGAAAGCTAATGTGCAAGTTCTTGCACAGTGATTTTCCCCCTTAACTGACATTGCGTATAGAAAGCTATGAGCTGTCCACGGTACAATTGCACTCGAGGTTTAAATAAAAATTTGAACATGCCGAAAGTTTGCTATTTCTGGCAGTTTAAAAATCGTGTCGTAACGCAAACCTTAACCCCCCCCCCCCCACGTACGTAGACCGTAACACCTGGCCGACCCCCCTCCCCAATTGCGTTACGTAATTTGCGTACGGCCCTTATGAATATCAAGCTGTTGGAAAATATATATATTTTTTTCGATGTACAAAATGGCCGACTACTCGAAACGTCTCGAAACAGTTTTTTTCCGATTGGTGTGACAAATAACTTCAACAGTTTTCACCCGATTTACTTTAAATTTGAAAGTTATTTTTCTAATTGGGTTTCGCAGAGAAGTACGTATGGAATTTCTGATTAATCGGAAACTTTTCATTTTATGAGCAGTTATAACGAAATTTTTCACTGAAAATTCATTTCTTAAGTTCAAATACCTACAACTTTTGAATAAAACAATATTTTTATATCCCGTACGTAGTTCTCTAGGTATTCTAATGAAATTGATGAGAATTTTTGTTTTTTGTTGTAGGTAAAAAATGGTGGATGCTAAATGTCACGCCGCGGAGTGCCTAAAAAAAGATAACAAAAGAAAATATTAGTAGTCGGCCATTTTGTACATCGAAAAAATAAAAGTTCTATCAACTTGATATTGATACTAAATAGATGTGCAATTAATTTTATGAGTGAATCACTTTTTCATATGAAAAAAATTGTTAAATTCGCACATGATTTTATACCCGTTACTGTGACCTAAGGCTTTAAGTGGTTCATTGCCACGGAAATATCTTGGCTATCAATTACTGTGTTGAGAAATTTGAACTCGTCAAGTAATTTAGGTCCACATTTTTCAGCGGAGTGATTCAGAGCCGAAGATACTTCCTTGGCGATAAATCACTCCACTTAGAATCTTGGACTTGAAAGCCTTGGCAGTGTGTACAAATGATAGCACCCATCACGCTTGCATCATTTAATTTATTGATATTACAGACATAATATTTTTTTCCAAATTCATATGTAACGCATCGGGAACATAAAATTGGAAGAAATTATTATGCTTTGTAATATGAATCAATTAAATGAGGCAAGCGTGATGAGTGCTATAATTTGCATACCGGACCAGGATTTGACGTCCATATTTTCCAGCGGAGTGATTTATAGCCCAGGATATTTACCTGTCAACGGAGCGGTCCACTGACATGTTTGGACTTAAAAGACTTGTTGCGTTCAAATTTCTCAATGAAATGGTTCATTGCCATGTAAGTATCCTTGGCTATAACTTACGCCGCTGAGAAATTTGAACTCGTCAAGTCATTTAGGTCTAAAGTTCTCAGCTGAGTGATTCAGAGTTGAGGATACGTTCTTGGCGATAAATCACTCCGCTGAGAAATTTGGACTTAAAATCCGTGGCAGTGTGTACAAATCATACCACCAATCACGCTTGCATCATTTATCTGATTCATATTACAAAGCATAATTATTTCTTCCAATTCTATGTCCGACACGAGCCAAGGAGTTTAAGTCCAAATTTCTCAGCACATTGATTCATTGCCAAGGAAGTATTGTCGGCTCTGAACCATTCCACTGACAAGTTTGGGCTTAAAATACTTGTTGACTTTCAATTTCTCATTGGAATGGTTCATTGCTACGGAAGTATGCTTGACTATGAATTACTCCGCTGATAAATTTGAACTCGTCAAGTTATTTGGGTCCAAAGAACCCCGCACAAATCAAAGGGAAATTGGCCCTCAGTCAAATCGTCTGAAATTTTAGTATGTTGTAGAGGAAGTCGAGCTGATCAAAAGTCATCATGGGCACGAAGCTCGAATTACAGTTCTTTTTGAGATTAGGCGGTTTTGAAAATCTCAACTCTGAAAAAATAGCTTTTTTATTTAAATATGATTTTATTAAAAGTTTCTGCGCTTTTCACACTACGTTCATTCCAGATCGCTCTTCCGGTCCTCCCTTCTCTCCGCAACACTCCTGAAAACCCTCTCTACGTCAACATTTAAACCCTTTACGTCAAGGTGTTTAATTATTGTTACTTTTTTTCTTTCGAATCGGGGTGCTTGATTATCGTGAGTCCCCTTGCCTCTCACATCGGGGTGCTAGATTATCGTGAGTCCCTTTGCGTTTGTTCTAGCGTTTGTTCTAGCGTCTAATGAAAGCCGCACAATATCATTTTCTGCATGGCAGATCAAACAAGTATGACTAACATTTTGTGTTAAAACATTTAGTCGCATACAGTTCGGATCAGCTGCTATTAATCTCATTTCCTCAATGATGGACCTGTTGCAATTCACACAAATCCTACTTTCATCATTCAGTTCTAGAGGAGGGTGTTCAAAAGCATTTCGTCGTGTTAAAGCGATTTGAGCTTTTTCTTGATTTTCGTTAGGACGAAGATAGGGTAGCTGCCTTAGGAGAAAACGCATGTTGCAGACGAAGCATTCTAGTCGAGCCATGATGTCTCCGTATGAGCGTTTTCCGGAAAAGTGACCGAATATTCATCGACTTCGTTAGCTGCGTGGTGAGATAAGGTGCGGAGTGAGGGAGGGTAGCGACAGTAGGCTTGAGGGAAGAGTGCCATCACGGAGAGGGAGTAGAGAGGAGGGAGAGACTGGGGAGTGAAGAGAGCCTACAGACAGACGCGGAATGCAAGTACTATGAGCACGGGGACTTACGACGGGAAAATCACTCCCTCCTCCTAGAAATCTCGGAGGGTTTTGAGAAGAGGAATGTTGCGGAGAGAAGGGAGGACCTGAAGAGCGATTAGGAATGAACGTAGTGTGAAAAGCGCAGAAACTTTTTATAAAATCATATTTAAATAAAAAAGCCATTTTTTCCGAGTTGAGATTTTCAAAACCGCCTAATCTCAAAAAGAACTGTAATTCGAGCTTCGTGCCCATGATGACTTTTGATCAGCTCGACTTCCTCTACAACATACTAAAATTTCAGACGATTTGACTGAGGGCCAATTTCCTTTTGATTTGTGCGGGGTTCTTTGTCAGCGGAGTAATTCAGAGCCGAGGATACTTCCTTGGCAATGAATCACTCCACTGAGAAATTTGGACTTAAAATCATTCATGACGTACAAATAATATCACCAATGACGAGTTAGGAAAATGACTATACTTTACTCACCGCTTTTTTCGGCGCCCGAACGGTCCACTCTTCTTTTTTGTATCTGAAAGATGAAAAAACAACGATTTAGTTCTATTAAACGCTAATATTCTTAGAAATCATAATTTTCGGTGTTTGTACGATTATTAATCTCAAATATATAAACACAATAATTTGCAAATAAACAAAACACTTACTGCGAGGCATCGTTCTTCGTTCTTCGTTCTTCGATTCGAAAGACTTCCTTTCTTCGATGTCGTTGAATAGTCAAGGTAGGCGTGCTAACCTCGTATCAAAAGCGTATCGTGCCACACATCGGGTGGTTACAATTCCACTCGGGGACGGCGCGGCGGTCTCTAAGAGGCCCCCTACAGTTAAATTTTCAAATTGATTGGACGACAGTTGTTCCAGTTCTGCTGCGTGCCGACTTAAAAACATGGTTTTGAAAAAAACCTGTTTCATGTTTTCGGTACTCGCTAGGAAAAAAATGCACGAGTAAATTTGCAGAAGCGTAAGAGCGTCTACAATCGGTGGGTCACGTGATCCTCGTTGGGAACAGTTTTTACTTTCGGGACAAATTTCACTATGCGCTGTCGCGAGTGCGCCACATCCGGGCGAGCGCAACGCCTCCGAGAAGTTCTGCCGGCCTAGTGTCTTCGTTTAATATGTACCTCGAATTTGACAGCTTAACCCCCAAGTAGGGTTAGGGAATGCAAAAAAATGTATTCATTTCAATTACAAAAACCTAAAAGTGCACAGAATAAGTATAAA
This sequence comes from Ophion ellenae, assembly GCA_963210295.1. Classification (NCBI taxonomy): domain Eukaryota; kingdom Metazoa; phylum Arthropoda; class Insecta; order Hymenoptera; family Ichneumonidae; genus Ophion; species Ophion ellenae. The sequence goes on along the minus strand of OY723397.1, from coordinate 13,562,681 downwards.
AAAAAGAAATAGTCCTTCTTGGGTCCATATTAATTTGATGTGTAGACTGAAGAAAAAAACTAAACGGCTCTTTTCAGAGCCAAAAATAAATTTGACGAAGTTCCTTTGGATCGTAGATTCAGACCTTAGAAAATTCTCTGAAATTATGGATATATATGATGTCAGAAATCGCCTCTTGTATACCGAGAAATATAATTTTTTCAATTCTCCAATAGCTGTAAAAAAAACATTTGATAGCTATGAGATTTGGAGTATTTAGTCCAAGGGGTAAAAAGTAGTATTTTGTTATTTTGGAGTCACTAAATTGTTCTTAGATTTTTTTCCAAAATTTCTTTGTATCGCTAGCTTCGGTTGATAGTCGACGATTTGGCTCGATATCATCGACTATCAACCAAAACTAGCGATACCAAGAAATTTTGGAAAAAAATCTTTAACAAATTTGTTGACTCCAAGATAACAAAATAAAACTTTTTACTCCTTAGACTTAATATTCCAAACCTCATAATTTCCAAGTTACGCCGCACGATGCCAGTGCTTTTCGGTAACCTGCTGGTTTTTCAAGAAAAAACTAAAGTACTCTGGGGGAAAAATAATTTTCTTTTTAAATCGTAACCAATGTTAACTGTTTCCTTTTTAACGATCTTATCATTAAATGGTGAGATTACTATTTTTTCTAAGTCCAGCACGCAATTCTGAACAGTGCGAGAATCGTGAAAAACCCGAATTTTCAAAATGACGCACCAGGTACAAAAAAAATTCAAAAATAGAAATAAAAAATGCAAATGAAGCTTATTTTATCCTCTTCAAGAAGCTCTTTGGTAAATTGGTTTACAATTTTTTGTCGCTGGAATATTTAATTTTGTATACGAGGGTATACGATGGGTTTTATAGTCTAACAAGCGATATGGATCACAAAATTAACGCGACCATGGGGTCGGGGATGAGGCCGAATTTTTTAGTGGTGAAAGAGGACCCTTAGCTTCTCACGTGGTTAAAGTAGTAGGACGCACTACTCGGAAAATTCCGAGAAAAATCGATTCAAAGTTTCTTAGGCGCTTTATGAGTTTAAAATGTCAGATACTTCTCGAGCCGCCGTCTAGTCTGCACGGTTAGGGCTCGGTCTTTCGCGCCGGAGGTCTCGGGTTCGATTCCTCCTTCGAATCTTTTTTTTTGTTATCCCAACAGTTATTCAAAACGTTATTCATCGCTACATTATTTTTGAATATTTATATACATTTTTTAAAAATTATTTTCATTCAAAAAAAAATATTTTCTTTTTTTTTCCCAATAAATCAATTCATAACGGTGGGTTTTTTTTTATTTTTCCTTGTAAAGTATATGAGTAGGAACATTTGTCTTGTCTAGGAACATTTTCATGAATGTTAATGGGACATTTTTCTGTACGGATGCAATGCAAACTCCCTGCGATTATAAAAAATACGCTTTTATATGTTGCGGAAGATGTCGCAAAAATTATTGCTTTGTTTGTTTCTACGATAATCACCACTGCGGTTTTTGTATATAATTATTATATGAATAAAAATTGAATTTTTCCTAATCAACTTTGGTATTCTCATTAAAAACCCAACGTTCTTCCTCATATACTTTACAATGAAAAATAAAAAAACCCGCCGTTATGAATTGTTTTATTGGGGGAAAAAAGAAAATCATTTTTTAAAAATGAAAAAAATATAAAAAAATTATGTAAATAAATTTAAAAAAATAATGTAGGGATGAGAAACGTTTTGAATATTTGTTGGGATAACAAAAAAAAAAGAAAAAAAAAATAAGATCCGAAGGAGGAATCGAACCCGATACCTCCGGCGCAAAAGACCGAGCCCTAACCATCTAGAGTAGACGGCGGGTCGAGAAGTATCTGACATTTTAAACTCATAAGGCGCCGAAGAAACTTTGAATCGATTTTTCTCGGAATTTTCCGAGTAGTGCGTCCTACTACTTTAACCACGTGAGGGGCTAGGGGTCCCCTTTTACCACAAAAAAAATCGTCCAAATCCCCGACCCCACGGTCGTGCCATCTCCTTGTAAGAGGCACGCTTTAATATTTTTAAGTCGATTCAATTACCTTGCTTCAAATTACGCGACGCAAATTATGCAGCGTTAATTACGCGACGCAAATTAAGCAGCATTAATTACGTGACGCAAATTGAGCAGCGTTAGTTACGCTCGTCTGGCCTGACCCTTACAGACTCAAAAGTTGAAACGCAATCTGCGAGCGATTATGGAAACGCTGAAACGCGTATGTCAACAACACGCCATGGCGCGCAGTTTGCGAACGCACCCTTCGGCGCGTTTCGCGAAGAATTCTATTTTGACGGCATGGTCAGTCACGTGTAATCAGCGGCTTCGTGAATCGTGCGTCGGAACGATTGTTATGATCGAATCATCATGAAAAGTGAAATTTATTGTGGTTAGTGTAAGAATAAAATCGTAGGTTTGAGAAGTAATCGGTTGTCGCTGGAACGCAGATTTTTCGTCGGAAGTTCCAGCTGCAGAGAGACCGGGTGACCGGCGCCAACTCAAAGATGAGGTAAATTTTTTAGTCCCCGCAATTTTTTTATAAATAAAATTACAATTCGATTCTTGCTTCGTAATGAATCGATTCATGCCGAAACAAGAATCGACTCTGAATTTTGGCAACTCGAAATGCTCGGCGATTTGACCTTCGAATTAGGTTAGAATATACCGAGCAGAGAGGTCCATCGCCAAGGATGTATCCTTGGCAATTCGGGCTTCGACACAAATTGGCCCGTGCCGAAGCTAAATTCCAATTCGATTCAGGCTCCGGCACGAAACGAATGGGAATTTAGCTCCAAATGTAATTTCGCTTCGGCACGATTAGATTCGTGCTGCAGCATGAATTGCCAAGAAGGAATCCTTGGCGATAAGTCCCTCCGCTTGGTATACTGTGAAATAATTCGCCGGTTAAATTCGAGCAGAGAGATTCATCGCCAAGGATGTCGCCTTGGCAATTCGGGCTTCGACAAAAATTGGCCCATGCCGAAGCTAAATTCCAATTTGAATTGGGCTTTGGCACAAAACGAATGGAAATTTAGCTCCAAATAGTATTTAGCTTTCGCACGATTAGATTCGTGCTGCAGCATGAATTGCCAAGAAAGCATCCTTGGCGAAAAGTCCCTCTGCATGGTATACTGTGAAATCATTCGACGGTAAAATTCGAGCAGAGAGATTCATCGCCAAGGATGTCACCTTGGCAATTCGGGCTTCGACAAAAATTGGCTCGTGCCGAAGCCAAATTGCAATTTGAATTGGGCTTTAGCACAAAACGAATGGAAATTTAGCTCCAAATGCTATTTAGCTTTCGCACGATTAGATTCGTGCCGCAGCATGAATTGCCAAGGAGGCATCCTTGGCGATAAGTCTCAGCTTAGTATATTGCAAAATAATTCGACCGTTGAAATCAAGAAGAAAAATTCATCCCCAAGGAAGCTTCCTTGGCAATTTGTGCTTCGACACCAAACTGTTTTGTGCCGAAGCACGTATCGAATTGGAATCTAGCTTTAGCTAGTGCCGGAGCAGGAATTTCCTTTAAGCATCCTTCGCGATGAGTCCCTCCGCTCGGTATATTTCAAACGAATTCGAACGAGAAAACGGCGATAATTTCATGTTCGAATCAGATTAGGATATACCGAGCGGAGAGCAGCCGTGGCGATTCGTGCTGCGGCACACATTGGTTCATGCCGAAGCTAAATTCTAAGTCGATTCGTGCTTCGGCATGATACGAATTGAAATTTTACTCGAAATGGAATTTAGCTTTGGCACCATTCGATTCGTGATGCAGCACGAATTGTTAAGGAGGCATCCTTGGTGATAAGTCTCTCCGCTCGTTATATTTCAAAGGAATTCAAGCGTGAAGTACGAGTAGAGAGATTCATTGCCAAGAACGCTTCTTAGGCAATTCATGCTTCGACAAAAATTGCCACGGAAGCATCCTTGGGGATTTCTCTCTCCACTCGGTATATTTCTAATTCGAAGTGATTCATCGCTGAAAATACTTCCTCAAGGATGCGTCATTTTGCTTAGAAATTAGAACTTGTATAGTATTTCAAGTCCAAATTTGTTAGCGGGGAGATTCATGCCAAGGGTAAGGCCAAAATTCGAATTCGATTTGTGCTTTGGCATAAATCGTTTTGTGTTGAAGCACGAATTGCTAAGGAAGGAACAGAACAAAATGTGATTAGTGTCAGGAATGTCGTGTTGAAAAATTAAGCGGTTTCTCCGCTTGGTTCATTAATAATACTCAAACAAAACTCAACTTGAACCTTCAAAATCTCCGAAATTATGTGGTAAAACGGATTAATTTTTGGATGGTTAATGCATCCTAAATTAATCTTGGTGATATGAATTTCAATCGGGTAGAAGCATTTCGATTTTGGTGTAGAAACTTCTTAAACGTAGAGAAACAAGTAAAGGTAACTCAAACGAAAATAACAGTAGTTAAGAATATTTTAATCTTTTTACTCTGATATAGAAAGACTGGTATTATTTGAGTCCATTATGCGACTGTCCGGACTGAATCTCCGTCGTCTGCTGCATCAGCACCGTACCCATGTGTTCGTGAGGCGAGCGGTGGACAAAGTGCATATGAATCGTGGTCGAGGTATTTGTTTAATTTTATTAAAACGGATAGCAATATGTCACCACCTTTCCACTTTTCTTTCCTTTAGCAACTCGGAAAGTCTAAAGTTGTAAAAAATTTATGAAAACTTCCAATTTTGGGAAAGTCACTATTTTATTTCAAATTCGTTCAGGTGAAAATGACGCAAGGAAGGAGGACACCACCCTTACTGCCCATTTTCGACCGTTTTCTTTATTTAAAAAAAATAAAGCAATAAAATATATGATCAAAATAACTTTAAGGCTTCATTAGGTATATATTGAAGTATGTAAAACGACTTTATTTGTCAAAAGAATAGAAAATCGCGGTGCTCGAGTTGATATAGCACTACTGGTTTTCAGTCAACCCCCTCCATGCTGTTGAAGTTTGCATCCTAGAAACGCAACGAAAGCTCTCGCTCACATTTTATTTTTTATATTTTTATTGTTATAGAAAATGTTTTTTTTACGATTTATATTGTAGATCGCTAAATAAACATCTTTAAAAAATGGTTAGAAGATTTTTGTTCTCATATTCTCTCCGCGGAACGCAGTAGAACTATCTCAAATTTAATCCTGGTACTAAGAGTGAAATATTTTCGTTAAATATTTATTTTTAGAAGTCAAGTACGGGGAGAAATTTCAAAATAATTAAAAAAAAATAGTAACGTGTTTGAAAAACAGTTCGTGTTTTCGACCATCATTTTTATGCACTACTCCGAAAAATTAAAGGAACAGAATATTTGTTCATTTTGTTCGTGTTTTTGAAGCGCTGTATCTATATCAAAAATGGTCGCATCGAGATTTTAAAAAAATCCTTTGAAGCTTCAAGTTTCCAGTTTCGCGATCTTCTGGCAAACATTTTTTGGTAGCTGCGGTTGTCGCGCAATCATAAGAATAGCTGAGGAAAAAAATGCGAAATTTATGTTTTTTTTCAAGGGTTCACGGGCTAGATATTTTTTTTACACGAAACTCAATGTATAGGTCTGTTAGCTTGCTGATTGAGCTTTAATTTGGTTCTTTTGTCTCTCTACGTCAATGTTTTGCTGAGCTATCCGACTTTAAATGAAAGAAGATCCTTTTATCTTTGATCATCGATATCTCAGCAACATAATAGATCGCCATTAAAGGGCAGCTTTGAAAACTTGAATAAATTTCCTACCAGTCCCTTTCATTGATCTTTCAGAAAAACATTTTTTCACTCTTAACATTAATTTGAAAAAAAGGACAAAAAGTGACTTTTTATAGTTTGTCAGTAAATCTACTACTACTTTAGTAGCCCCAATAGCCCTGTTAATTTTCAAATTAATCCATCGAACCGTTTTTCTGGACTGATTGATCAATGTTTTACAGAACAATGAAAGGCACAAGTGTATTGTTTCTAAACATCGTGTAATCATCATCAAAATGGAAAGACCAATTTTCTTCGACTCTTTTCACAACTTTGCACGAGTTTCTTGTTAAATTAAAAGAAAATCTAAAAATTTCAATTTTTTAAAAATATTTCTTTTAACTTTGTAAAACATTTCAGGAAATAATACTGACTCATTTTTTACCTGATTCGGCCTTTGCGCACTATAATTTCACTAATGTTTAATTGCGTTAATCAAAAATTGATAACCCCAAGCTGTATTTAATAGTTAATCTGAGAACATTTATCCGATGAACTCTTGATATTTTGTACGAAGGTTATGAGGGTTCCAGAAAATAGTTTTTTTTTCAAGCTAGGCATGAAAAAAAATTGACAAAAGTTAAAGTTTACAAAAACTTTACATTAATTTTTTTTTACCAAAACGTAGAAAAAAATTAGTTGTTTACCAAATAATTTTTTTTTACCAACGTATTTTTTTTTACCAAAAACGTAGAAAAAGTTTAGTTGAAAAAAAAACGTTAATTGGTTTTTTCTTTCAAAAAAGAGATCAGTTTTGAAAGAAAGTTTTTTTTTGTAACCCTAATAACCTACGCAGAAAATATCGAGAATTTATCTCATACAAGTTCTCAGATCGACTAGTGAATACAGCTTGGGAGTATCAACTTTTAATTAACGCAATTAAAGATAAGTGAAATTATGGTGCGCAAAGGTCGAATCGTGTGAAAAATGAGTCAGTATTGATTACTCAAATGTTTGACAAATTTAGTAAAAAAAAAAAAAGAAATATTTCGATTTTTTTTCTTGACTTTAACAAGCAACTACTTGTGAAAAGTTGTGAAAAGAGTCGAAGACAATTGTTTTTTTTTCATTCTGATGATGATTACACGATGTTTAGGAACAATGCACTTCTTCCTTTGTTTTGTAAAACTTTGAAGAATCGGTCTGGAAAAACGGTTCGATGGATCAAATTGAAAATTTACAGGGCTACGGGGGTACATTAAGTAGAAAAACAACCGGGCAACATCAATCTTTGCATCAATATTTAAAGTGTTGTACATTTACTATAATATAAAAAGTAGTAGTACATCTACTGAAAAACCATTAAAAGTATTTTTTTTTGTCCTTTTTCAAATTAATATAAATGGTGAAAAAAATGTTTTTTTTTTTCGTAAAAAATCAACGAAAGGGTCGTGTACGAAATTTGTTTAAGGTTTTAAAGCCGCCCGTGCAATCATTGGTTGCTCAGATATCGATGATCGAAGACAAAAGGATCTTTCTACATTCAAAGTCGGATATGTCAGCAAAAAATTCACGTAGAGAAACAAAAAACCAAATTGAAGCTGAAAAAACAAGCTAACTGACCTATACATGTATTTAACTCAAATCACATTCTTGAGCGTGTGGACTCTTAAAAGAAAACTCAAAAAATTTGGAAACAAATTTTCTCTCGCTATTTTTTATTATTGCGCGATAACAGTAGCTCACAAATTTATTTTGCCGACAGATCTCGAAACTATAAATTTGAAGCTTCATAATGCATTTTTTCATCTCGATGCGACCATTTTTTACATCCATACAGCGCTTCAAAAAACACTAGTTGAACACTAGGTTAGACGAGAGAGCTGGAGAAGTTTTGTTTCCGTAATCTAATGCCGCCTTTTGGTCAAAAATAAAACTATTTTTAGTCGGTGAATTTGTCCCCATGATAATAGGCATCGCCGAAGATGCTTTTCAGCGCCGGAAACTCTCCTAAAAAAATAGCTCGAAAACCACTTTAAAACTATTTTTTTTCGGCTATAAACGAATATTCATCATATTTTTGGAGGTTATAAGGATTTTTTAAAAGTGTTTCCAAAATATGATTTTTCGAAAATTTTCCACCGGCGTCCTCCTTCAAACATATCGCGATGGGAAAATTTCACCGCTCTTCTGTAGAGCGAGACTCCTGCGATCGCCATTGCTGGACAATTCGATCCTTGGAGGAACCTGCCGAAGATAAATCTCGGCAGAGAGAAAAAAATGCTAAACGTATTTATTTTAGCAATAATTATAAAATTTGACCACTCTTTCGCAAAGTGAGACTCGGTCGATCTCGTTCGCTCGCGAATTTGGTCGGCCGCAGACAACCTGCCGAAAAAAAGTCATGGCAGAGAGAAAAATTCCGAACGCATTTGTTCAAACAATGAGCATTCTAAAATTTTGCAACTCGTTTGTAGAGTAAGTCTCGAGCGATCTCGCTCGCTCGAGATTTTGGCAGAGATCGAAATTGTCGACGATAAGCAGCATCGAGATTCAAAATAGTCCTCGAGCGTATTTGTTTAAATTAATTAAAAAGGGATGGGAAAATGTCAGCACCCTTCCACAATACGAGTCTCTAGCAAACACACCGTTTGCTAGAAAATTCAACCGTTATGGAATTTACTCCGATGACCGTCGTCAAAAAATAAATCGATTTAAGGCCATTTGTTTAAACAATTGGCGATCGATAAATTTCACCGCTCTTCCGTAGAGCGAGGCTAGCGATATTTATTGCTCGGAAATTAGACCCTTTGAGAACCTGCCGAAGATGAACCCTGGCAGAGATAAAAATGCCGAACGCATTAATTTAAACATTGAGCATTGTAAAATTTTGCCCCTCTTTTCTAGAATGAGTTTCAGTCAATCTCGTTCACTCGAGATTTTGGCAAAGATCGAATTCGTCGACGGTAAACGGCATCGAGATTACAAATAGGGCTCGAGCTTATTTGTTTTAATTTAAAAACATGGGTAAATGCCAGCATCTTCCACAAAACGAGTCTCTAGCGAACCCCGTTTGCCAGAAAGCTGAATCGAATAAAATGTCCACCGATGACCGTCGTCAAAAAAAGAAATCGATCCAAGGCAGTTTGCACATATAATGTAAACTGTTCCAATGTTTCACCGCTCTCCTGCCGAGCGAGCGAATGCTTCCAAGCGTACCATGGTCGCTAAGCGTAGTTGTGTGCATACGCACACACACGCGCTTAGCGATCCTCGCCTTTGCTCTCTGCGCGTGGCCGGGGTAGCGCAGATAACGTGTGGCATATGGACTTACGGTGTGGCACGCGGCCATGTATTCTGCATCGGTAGTCGAAAGGACAGCAAAGCTACACTTTGCTGTCGCTGTGAGTTCCAAAAAATCTCGCTGTTTCCGAGCTTGATGACGTAACCCCTGGTTGATCTTGGGGTCTCAGTTCCCCGGCGTAGTCCGAGTCACTATACGCCCTTAATTTTCTGCCGTCGTTGACCTTAAAACGAAGTCCTCGGTGGGCGGTCCCCTTTAGGTATTTCAATATCCTTTTTATCCCGTTCCAGTGAATTTTTGTAGGGTTCTCCATGTATCGACTCGATCGATTTACCGCGTAGGTGATATCTAGTCGCGTGGCGACGGACAGATTCATGAGGCTGACTATGGCCTCGCGGTACGGTGCCTCCGTTCTTTCTTATCTGCGATGTTTGCTGTGGCATCGAATTTACTGAGAAAATCCGTGAATCGCCGATTCCAGCAACGAGACGATTGTTTCAATCCGTAGAGGCTACGATTGAGCTTGCAGACCTTATCGGTTCCGTCCGTGTACCCTTCGGGCTGTCGCATATAAATTGTCTCGTTAAGTTCTCCATATAGGAACGCGGTTTTCCCGTCGAACTGCTTCATCTTCATTTTTTCTCTTGCAGCGGTCGCGAGAACTATACGGAGCGAATCGAAACGCACGACGGGGCTGAACGTTTCCTGGTAATCGACGCCGTATGTCGGCCGGAAGCCGCGCGCCACGAGTCTGGCCTTGAGCCTGTTTACATTTCTTTTTTCATCCCGCTTCCTTTTGAACGTCCATTTGAAGTCGATTATTTGACGTTTGTTTGGAGGTTCGACGAGGTTCCATACGTCATTACGACGTAGGGACTTGATCTCCTCGTTCATTGCGACTCTCCACTCTGCCGAATCGTTGCTGTCGATGGCTTCAGTGTACGTCAAAGGCTCTTGACCTTCGGCGAAGAACACGTCGTCTATGCTCAGGAAGTCATCGTATCTGGCAGGCGGTCTCAAGTTTGCTCGGTCTCGAAGAGTCCTTCCTCTTTCTTATTCCGCTGGGGGTTCTTGCGCACGATTTTCGATTGTGTTCTCGATTTCGTTTTCGATCTCGTTATTTACGCGTTGGACGGGCTCTCTTATGATTTCTCTTTCAGGTTCGTCAACGTCCGTGACAACGTCCTCCCCTGTGTCGATCCATGTTTCGTCCTTGTTCTCATCGGTCTCTTCGTCTCGGGGCTTCAATTTTCCTGTGAAAACAACGTCCCGAGCTGTTTTGACTCTCTCTTCGTCTGGGTACCAGATGCGATATCCCTTCGTGGCATCGTATCCTACGAGGATCCCGCATTTCGCCTTGTCGTCCCACTTCCGTAAGCAAAATCTTGGTCATTATCATCGAGTCGGATATTTCCTCACCCATAAGCCTGAGGCGATGTGCCAAATCCTCGAGTTTAGCGATGTGAGTGGCTATGTTGTCCGAGCTCGCCTTTTCCGTAGTATACCATTTCTGTTGAAGCATGTGGACGCTCGCTTCCGATTTTTGTTCGTAGACGCTCGTTAAGCGTGTCCACATTTCCTTCGCTGTTTCGCAGTTGACGATATGCAGGGTACGTTGGGGGCCAATCGTCGTGGCGATTATCTTTTGTGCCATCCCGTCTAACTTTCGCCATGCTTCGATACTTTTTTCGTGCTGTCTTCGCTCGTCTGCCGTCGCCTGTGCGGCCGAATCTTGGGGCATTGCACTTGCACCGTTCGCGACGTCCCACGCGCCAGACGCATTCAATATCACTCGCACCTGGAATTTCCAGATGCTCCAGTTCTCTATGTTTTTCAGTTTTGTAACGCGCGCGAATTCACTCTCCATGGCTACGGTTATTATTTTTCACTTGCACGCGGCGTGGAAATAACCTCAAAAAATCACCTCAAACCTCAAAATGAGAAAGGGAGAGAGAGAGAGAGAGATTAGGTTTTATTATGCATTAGTAATAACACTTTGAGGCAATACATAAACAACTTAGGAATATACATTTTGCTCTCAACTAAGTGACGTAAGCATTTTACCAGTGAGACGGTTACCGATACTATTTATACCTTTCGCTATTGACAGTTAAAGATAACCTTCATGTCCACTTTTGCACAACTTAACCCATAAAAGTTTAGATGAAGCAAGCTAACACGAGGACGAAGTGCGAAAACCAAGCATAGGATAATACATCGAATAATCGAGACTCTATTCAACAAAAACAGAGTAACTTCATCCTCATATTAGCAAATTAAACATAAAGATCGAAATAAAAGTAAGCATGATAGTTCGAATGTATTAAACGAAACGCAAAGGAACAAGAACCAAGCATAAGAAAACTAACTGAAAATCCTTGAGAGGGACAGAAAGAAATGAAAACAAGGGGCAAAGAAACGCTTGAACTAGTTCATAAACAAAATCACTAACCCGAAAGTTTATACCAACCAACAGTTGCATCTGGTATACTTATGCTTGTTTTATCATTGAAATTTCGAACTTACATGGACTTGAGCAATATTTAACAATAACTGATTTGTTCGTGTCGAGTTTTACCGGACGCGATATGACATTTCCGCTTTTCCTGCAACGAGGATGGCCATGCCAGTTTTAACAAATCATCCTGGGAATTTATGTTTGCCTTTGGCTGACCATCGCCCTTTCGCACAAAGATAACTCCGCCTTTTACCCATACATATCTGAACCTACACGCTCTTGCCTTCTTCCTCGTGAGACGAAGGAGATTGCACGTGGCACTCGGCAGCATTTCATTCACGTAAGTTTGTCGATTTTCTAAAACTTCGATACACTCCCTGTCAATCTCCTTCCATGTGAGACGGCCCTTTTCTCGTTTTTTTTATCAGAATAGACTCGCGAACAGAAGACGTTGTGAGACGGACGACGTACGAAGCGCTTATGTGTGAGCGAGATCTATCCGCCGAAACCAAATCTCTCCTTAAAAGCTTACGAGCCGAGAGAATATGAGCGGTAAGCTCAGATACCCCAAGGACCTCGAAAATCCTCTTGACGATCAGGATCGGTGGAAATTCTGTATCGGTCGATACTTCAGATACGGTGAATTCATGACCGCCCGGTGACATCCATCCATCCATCGATCCATCCATCCATCCATCAATCAATCCATTCATCTGTCCATCCAAATTTCCATTACTCATCACATTACACTTTGTAATGTAAACAATTTCCGGTATTCATTACATTAGATTTTGTAATTTAAACAAATTCCATTACTTATTACATTATATTTTGTCTTGTAAAAAAATCCATTAATCATTACATTGGACTTTGTAATGTTAAAAATGTCCATTGCCCATTACAAGGTAATGTGTAATGAATTTTTTTGTCATTACATATTACATTGCATTTTGTAATGAAAATATTTCACATTACAAAATGTAATGTAATGAGTAATGGAATTTTTAACAATAAAACATATAATGTAATGAGTAATGGAAATTTTTTACATTACAAAATCAAATGTAATGAGTAACGGAAATTTTTTACATTACAAAATATAATGTAATGGGTAATGGAATTTTTTTACATTACTTAATGAAATGTAATGGGTAGTGAAATATTTTTTCATTACTTTTTAAAAAAGTAATGAATAATGCATTACTTTTTCATTACAAATTTCGCAACCCTGCTCCAGCGGTATAATCGCCCATACCGGCTTCGATTTTCTATCGATATTCTCAAATTGTCTCTCGCACTAGATCGCTCGCGCTATGCTCCGCTCACGTTAGCTACTGAGAAGATTCGCCTTGCTGATCGCCGTTCAATTGTTTTTCAATCGTTTGTTTCGTGGCGTTTGGCATAAGTCTTCTCTGTTGAAAACTTTTTGAAACCCAAACATACGCCACAAAAGCACTCAAACAAAAGCAACACGAAACAGAAGAATGAAAAACAATAGTAGTATGGGGGCCACTATGGCGACCCCCACTCCTCATCCCCAATCCTACCCCCACTCCTCGGTAGCCGAGGTGGTGGGGGTGGACTGGGGATGGTCGTCCTTATCCCCCACCCCTCCCCCTCCACGGTATCCGAGGTGGAGGGGGTGGAGGGCGGGGGGGGGGGGCGGAGTGGAGGGTTCGCCATAGTGGCCCCCTTTTTTTACTTTATGAAAATTGTTTTTTTAAGAAATAAAACTGCGTTACTCACCGAGGCCGTTGCTGCTCCTGGTGACGGCGAACTCCGAGGGTACACGCACACACACACACATACACGCGCGCGCGCGCACACGGGCACGAGAGTCACGGCTCATTCTCCCGCTCTTCTGGCTCGAACCCGTCGTCGGGCCACCCCGCGTCGTAAAAAGCGACGGGTTCGGGCCCGTCGTTCAACGCCGCGATGAGCAGCGTCGCGACGTTGACCCCGTTGTACATACGCACGCAGGGGAGGGGGTGCCGTTTTCGGCCACAGCCACGACGACGCGGTTCTCTACGAGATCCGCGAGCAGGTCCGAGACGAAGGGGATGGCCTCGAGATGCGCGATCCCCGAAACCGTGCACTGTATAACGAGGCCCGCGACAAACGCACAAAAGGGCGTGGGGGTATACAGTGAGTCCGCGTCTGCGTACCCACTGTACCCCTCATCGACAAAAAAACTTCACTATATCCCTCGGAGTCGCACGACACTATGTTCCCGCGGAGCACGTCACAGCCACCCGCGGGGATTATCACACACGACGCGCCCGGCACAACATCGTCGAACGGGAGGCGTACTCCCGCCCGACGCTGCACATAAAACGCCTACAGGGCTTCACGCAACCATTCGTGCGTTTCGCCCATCGCCACTGTGCGTATATAAACGGACAAGCCGTTGACGCGGGAAACGCGGCACGCGAACGGCGCCACAGGGAGCTCGAGGCACTCGGGATACATTTTTTCGCGGACTGGTGGAACGCGCGCGACGGAATCTGAAGAGCAACTGAAGCTGCCAGTCGTATGAAGGGCATCTTTTGCAGATTTTTGACAGGTCAGCATAATTGCACGTGTGCGAGGTAGCCGATGCATCGTTCTACGATGAGCCCACCAGACGGTGAGCGCGATCGTTCTACGATGAGCGCATCCGACGGTGAGCACAGAGCTTAGATAGCATAGATGCACGTGTACAACCTAAGCGATGCAATTTAGCTTCGCTCCGCGATGAGTTCATCCGCCGGTGAACTCACCGCAGGAGTTTGCGAATTATGCTGATAACTGTCAAAATATTTTGCGCAGCAGCCCACATGGGAGAAGCGGTATTCTCGGCCTCTCCTCTTTGTGTGGATATTCGTACGTGCTATAGAGCGCGCACACTGGCGGTCACGAGCATACGTGTGTCGTGGCATCGGGCCGCTTACTGGCACACACACACGCGCGCCCTCGTAGCAGCCCGCAAGGGAGAAGCCGTATTATCGGCCTCTCCTCTTTGTGCGGATATTCGTACCTGGTATAGAGCGCGCACATCGAAGGACACGAGCATACGTGTGTCGTGGCATCGGGCCGCTTGCTCGCACACACACACACACGCGCCCTCGTAGCAGCCCGCAAGGGAGAAGCCGTATTCTCGGCCTCTCCTCTTTGTGCGGATATTCGTACCTGCTATAGAGCGCGCACACCGACGGGTGCAAGCATACGTGTTTCGTGGCATCGGGCCGCTTGCTGACACACACACACACACACACACACACACACACACACACACACGCAGGCTTGCTACTACATGCAGGCGCCCCGTAGTGGCTCGCGATGGAGAAGCTGTATTCTCGGCCTCTTCTCTTTGTGCGGAGTTTCGTACCTGCTATAGAGCGCACACCGACGAGCACGAGCATGCGTGTGTGTGTGTGTGGCACCGGTCCGCTTGTTACTGCACACACGCACGCGCGTCGCTCACTGTCGTATGCTTTTAAAAATGAATAACAATTCAGAGATTGATCCGAACCCCATACATATTTATATAAGCCTATTCAGAATTTCAACCTATATCCTCGAAAACATCTCAACTGAGGGATAGCCTGTATATAGCATAGCATATTTATACTCGTTCTATATTTTTTAAATAGAGAGCGCAAATCCTCAGAGAACGTTGAATTTGAATACGACTATGATTTTTCTGGATTTGATTTTAACATGAAACTTCTCCGGCAATAAACGCTCGACGGAGACGTTGATGAAGATACTTTCAGGAATGTCCGCGCGTCAGCAGAAATGCAGCTGCGCGAAGTATCGGTTTACACGCTCGGAGAAATAAATCTCGAGATTTTCAAAAAGGCTATTGTCTTCGAATGTGCTACATGTATGTGTGATAAAACATACACACACATATTGCTCGTGACAACGCGAACATTTGAACAATTAAAAATGTTGTTAGTAGTGATCTAGACAGCGCTCGATACATTTCTCAGGAGTAGCTATGGATAGCCGTAATATCCGTACGTGCATTTTAGATCTTCTTCGCTTGGTCAAAACGCGGAATGCACAACTTCGCCGAAGGTGTAATAATAACTGGTGCACCGAATTGCGATATTTACCGGAAAATTCTCTCATAACTCGTTTGAAATATGTGTTATGGTGGGCTCCGCTGCGAGCCCTTGTGACGGCCTATAACAGAGGTCTGTTTAGAGGCTACAGGGTTCTCCTATGTGTGTTTGAAGAATTACAGCGTAGAAATCTCGAGGCTACTCCGTGCACACGTAATCTCATCAATGAAATAAATGGTAAGTTGTGCTCCGTAGTGTGCGAACAATTTTTTTAAGTGTGATATCGTCGTAATGCAGAAGTACCCTAGAATATCGCCGGCTCTATGATGCGAGCTCCGATGAAGAAGCTGCACTCGTCGAGGGGGCGCAAGCCGTGGAGGAAGAAACAGCACGAGATGAAGAAAGCGTGCATGACGACCATCTAGATTCCGTGATTGAAGGACCATCGCGCAATAATTGTACCGACTCTGAAATGCTTATGGGTCCTGATCTACGCCCCGCGACCAACAATGAGGAGACTGTTCATAGGCTTCCTGATTACATTCAGCTATCCACCATATCAGATGTTGAAGAAGAAGGGGTACTACAGCAGCCGGTTCTAAGTCCGGTAGATATATTTGCGGATATTTCCGACGCTGAGACCCTTGTCCGACCGTCTACATCCAGTATGGGGCACCCGTCCGAAATATTTATCGGTAGTAACGAGTCTAAGTATTAATGATAATCCATTATCATACATTAACAATACGTTTTTATCAGACATTAATAATAAAACACATGCAGATTTGAATCCTCGTTTTAACGAGAATAACCCCGAGCGTGGTAACGACGACGACGACGACGATGATGCCGATCAGGCTGTAAGTGAGAGAGACAACATCATGCTGGAGCAATGGGCTCGCGAGATAGTCAACGACGCGCAACACCCTGCTGAGGAATACGAGCATAGGGACAACCAACTATGGATGTGGCCTTTTGGAGGCGACTCGCCACAGCAGCATGGTGAAAACGATCTACCGCACGATGATGATGATGATGATGCTGTTGATGACGATTGGCTAAATCGTCTTTTGAGTTCGAGCGACGACTCAGGTAAACGAACCCTCTTTATTACTCGCATCGGTATATACATTATCGGCTTTGCAAAGCTAATATTAACTTAAAAGATTTTGTTTGCCAAAATAGAGAGTGAGCTATTATATTTTACGGCAGGTTTTGCATCAGTATCTCTGCTGTTTGATGAAGATGCTTTGTAGACGTCCATGGTTAGAAGTAGCAATAACATCAGGTACATTTTAAGCTTACTTATTGACGTGGTTAAGCAATTTTAAGCATTCCTACTCATTTTTACAGGCGTACAAGAAGGTTTCGGCCGTAGACGGCAGTGCGGTGAGTCCTTCGACGATGTACAGCCGCCAAGCGTGCGTATTGAGATCATCGAGGAGGCTCGTTGGTACTTCAAGCGTTTTAAACTACGAGACCGAGAAATCACCGTACGCATTCGTCAACCCCTACCTGATGGCCATTTATTATCATGGCTGGAAGAAGCGTGTCGTGACCTTTTAACGTATATCACAGCGTCTTGCGAGGCTGCCGATTACATAGGTATATCGTTTGCCCCGAGCAGCTTACCGCACGGCCCCGTTTGGCTCTCGTTTCGACCCGTTAGACATTGCGCGTTCGATGATATTTGGCAGTTAATAACGAGCGTTGCTCAGAGTGCTGCATCATTGAATATTGACAATGCGTGCATAATCAAAGCCAGTATTGTCAGGGGCGTTGAGGGCACTGGCGGAAAACGCTTCACACGTGAGGGGGTAGCAAAAAAATCCATTCTCACGATACGCAATACCGATACTCTGTGTTTACCGCGGTCACTGGCGGTGGCGCGCGCGTATGCCGAACGGAGTGAAATACGCTCAGGTAGTATACACGCAAACTGGCAACGCATGAGGCAGACTAATGGCTCATTGCAGAAAAATGCTGCTCTTGAATTAACGAATGCAGCGGGAGTTATAGTACCGTCAACCGGCTGCGGTGTCCACGAGATTGCTCTTTACCAGAATTATCTCGCGCATGCACGGTATTGCCATAGTAGTTTATGAATTTTTGACGTTCGGGAGGGGGGGGGTGCACCTTTGTTCGACGGTTCGCAGCAAGTCTCAAATACTTTTGGTAAAATCGAACACACGCTGCACATTTTATATTACGAGCGTTCGCATCATTATCAGCCGATATTAAATTTACGAGGCGCCGTGGAAAGCCGCGATTTTTGCTCCTCGTGTAATTCGCAATACCGTAGATTTGGCTATAGATGTTTTTAAAAAAAGTGTCCTCGTTGCATGACGTCACCACCGTGCGATCCCGAAGTAAATGCAGCTATTCGATGCGAAGCGTGCGCGCGCGAGTTTTACGGGCTGCAATGTTTCGAAAATCATTTCATTGGTAAACAGTACAGAAAACGCAAATCAAACAGTGTGTGTGCCTCGTTCAAGCGGTGCCGCGAATGCCTGAAAATTGTCAGACCTCTCGATAAAAGACGAAAACACATCTGCGGCGTGGCCTTTTGTAAAGCATGCAGAGCGGATCGACCCTATTATCACATGTGCTTTATGAAGCCTATTCGCGGTGGTCAAAGCACGGGGAAAATACTTTTTATATTCTACGATTTTGAGACTTAGCAATGCACACAGGTACCAGGCGATGCGAATACTTTTCTACACGAGCCCAACTTGTGCGTAGTTTAACGAGTTTGCACGTATTGTTGCACTCGTGATTCGATGACCGAGCCATGCGAGTATTGCGACCCCGACAATATGCATTTCGACGGCAGCCTGTGGGACAATTGGTCGAGCTTGCTATGCAGCGTGTCGAGCATTTTTCGCGTACTATCTGTATTGCTTATAATGCCGGTGGCTTTGACGCGCAGTTCATTTTGCGCTATTTAATTGAAGAAAAAAAAGCCCAACTGCCGAGTGTAATTATGAATGGTACGAAAATCATTTCGATGCGTGTTGAAAAACTTGTTTTTCTCGACAGCCTAAACTATTTTCACATGCCTCTCAGTGCGCTTCCTAAAGCCTTGGGTCTCACAGGCGCTATCGTTAAAGGTGTTTTCCCCCATTTGTTTAAGAGGCCGGAAAATCAAAATTATGTGGGCCCCCTACCAGCCGTAGAGTATTATTCTCCCGACACGATGCGCCCCGCAGAGCGCGAAAAATTCTTAGCCTGGTATAACGAATCTAAAGAGAGAGAGTACGTGTTTGACTTTTCGAAGGAACTCGTAAGCTACTGCACAGACGACGTCACGATCTTGAGACGCGCGTGTATGGCTTTTCGTGACATGTTTATAGCCAGCGGCCGGGTTTGTCCGTTTGACGAGAGCACAACGATAGCCGCGGCCTGCTTCAGTGTCTTTCGGAAAAATTTCCTCAAAGATAATACGATCGGTATTATACCGTTGGGCGGCTATAGGTGGGTGCATGCCCAATCAAAAAAGGCAATTTCATGGCTTGTATGGATGGAGCATACTCTCGGAAAGCGTATTATACACGCTGGCCGTTCGCGCGAATTTAGACTACCTCAAAATTGACTAGTCGACGGCTATTATGAAACTGATAATACCGCGTACGTATTACAATTTCATGGTTGCTATTGGCACGGTTGCCCTCAATGCTTCTCCCTCAATAGAGACTCTAAACAACGCGGTGATATATCGATGGACGAGCGGTTAGAAAGAACTCTTGCTATAGCTAATAGAATTCGCTCGGGAGGTTATCCGTTAACGGAAATCTGGGAATGCGAGTGGGACAGGCTTTTGGAAACTAGTGCTGAAATTCGCGAACTCATACGGGATCATCCGATGACGGCTGCGGAACTCTTAAACCCTCGTGATGCTTTCTTCAGTGGTCGCACGGAGAATATGGTGACGCTCTACGATGTTAAAGACACGGAGCGCATACGCTACGTAGACGTCTGCTCTCTGTACCCGTATATTTGCAAATTTGGTAAATACCCTATCGGACATCCGAAAGTATATATAGGCGGAGAATGCTTAGAGCTGACAGGATCCACTAACGATCTAGCGCGTGTCGAAGGCCTGGTGAAATGTACCGTTCTACCACCGCGCGATCTCCATCACCCTGTTTTGCCTGTGCGTATGCATCAGCGACTGCTGTTCTCTCTGTGCCGCACATGCAGCGAGATGATGAATGAGGAAGAGTGTATGCATGACGATCCGAATGAGCGTGTGTTCGAGGGTACCTGGGTTGCCGATAAATTGCGAAAAGCCGTCTCATGCGGTTACACGATACTCCACATTGCCGAAATCTGACAATACGAAGTAACGCCATTCAATCGTGACACGCAATCGGGAGGTTTATTCGTCGAGTACATTAACACCTTTTTGAAGATCAAGCAGGAGGCGAGCGGATGACCTGAGAACTGTTTGGGCGATGAATCCGCCCAGGAACGTTATATCGCTA
The DNA here is from genome assembly GCA_963210295.1 of Ophion ellenae. Lineage (NCBI taxonomy): Eukaryota > Metazoa > Arthropoda > Insecta > Hymenoptera > Ichneumonidae > Ophion > Ophion ellenae. The sequence goes on along the minus strand of OY723397.1, from coordinate 13,542,640 downwards.
GCTTTGAGCAATCAGAGGGGATTCGTTTGAATCGTCAGTCGTCGGCGGCCCTAAATTTTATGCATTCATCGTACGTGCGCCTGACGGGACAGAGAGCGAGGTATGCAAAGTTAAGGGTATCACGCTTAATTTTGCAAACAATGCGTTAATAAACTACGAGTCCGTACGATGCTTCATCGTGGGTGAGCGAGAGGATCCTATTGTACTGAGATACGACGCCATTAGACGTACAGAACTTCACCATGTTGTCACACGAGGTGAGACAAAAACGTGCAAGCCATCGAGCATTAACCGAATACGTGGTGGACGATATGGATCGCTTCCCTACGGTTATCGCCATTTGTAAAATATACTGTAAATATATTTTTTACGTAAAAACCCGAAAATATTATTTAATATTGCACTGAGCCTAAATTTCCTCATTTACCGCGATGGACACGAGGTGGCAACATCCCTGGACTTCTTTGATCTGCGGGCCGACAGGTTGCGGTAAAACGTATTTTATTGAAAAATTTCTGAAATGTATCACTTGTATGCACAGTGAGCGCTTCGAGAGAATAATATTTTATTATTCCGAGTGGCAGACAGCATATACGGGGTACGGTGATGCTATAGAATTTCGCGAAGGATTACCCCAGACTGCCGATTACTCAAACGACCCCTGCGCTTAATTATCGATGATCCAATGCGTGAAGCACCGAGCAATACCGTTGTCGATCTATTCACCAAAGGCAGTCATCATAAGAACTTGAGCGTTATTTTTATAACGCAAAATTTGTTTTATCAGGGCTAAGGCCAGCGGGATATCTCTTTGAATGCTAATTATAGCGTTATCTTAAAAAACCCTCGTGATCGTGCTCAAATACAGCACTTGGCGCGCCAAATATGTCCCGAAAATTCATGATTTCTACAGGAGGCTTATTACGACGCAACATCTAAACCGCACGGATATTTGTTGCTCGATCTGAAGCAATCAACACCCGATAATTGTCGATACCGCACATGTATTTTCCCTGATGATACTCGCCATTTCGTTTACGTACGCGAAAGAAATAAAAAAGCGGTGACACATATGGAGAATTACCAGTTCTACGCCTGTGATGGCACGCAGCGGATCGTCTCTTTGCAAGAAGAGCGTTGCGATATTGAACGCTCTTCAATATCTCACCAAAGAACAGCGTGAGGCCATTTTGCGGAAAGCAGATTCTCGTATAATACGCTGCATTTGCGAGTGCGCTTTAAACGTTCTTCGCGGTAATATTTCTCTCAAAGCCAACCAACGGAAAAAATTGCGCCGCCACGGGCCCCTTCTCAGGCGCTTAGCCGCGAATAGAGGTTGCTGGAAAAGTAAGAAGAAGTTCGTCATTCAAAGCGGTGGATTTTTACCCCTGCTGCTTGCCCCAATCCTCGGCACCATATTGTCAAATCTAATTGCCAAATAATGGAGCATGCCAGGAAAATGGTTCTGGTGCCCGAGGAGCGTCTATTACAACTAGATTCCCAAAAACACAGCGTCAGCGATAGTGAGGCACGATCGATGGGCCAAGCGGAGAAAACAATTACGGCGACTCTGAATCGCCTTGATATGGAGATGAGCGAAATTTTGAAATCTAACGCGTACGGCGACGAGCGAGAAAAATGGCTAGCGTATTTGCGCGTATTACAGCGTTATCTACATTTCGTCGATGAATCTTGTGGGAAACGACGAACTGTGGCTGGAAACGCAAGCCAGTTCAACATTACGCTCGCCCCACGGTAACAGCACCACCGACGCTGACGACGACGGTGACGACGAGGACATTAGCGATACCAGTCATTCCGAGTTCTACAGCGGTAGCAAGAGCAACAAATTAGCCGCACAGAGCGGGCGTGGTAAGAGAAGGCGGCTCACCTGGTCCTCTCTCAAACTGTCAGTATGAAAACACTTGGAAACATTTACTTTGATCCTTCACATAAGGCGTCTTTTTCCGGTGCTACTAAACTGTTACGCGCAAGTCGTAAAAAGAAAATCTCCCCAAAAAAAACGATACAGTGGCTCGAAGCACAGGATGCTTTCACCAAGCATAGAGCGATACGTCGACGATTTCCCCGGCGTATCTACAATGTGCAGAACATTGACGATGTTTGGGAGGCTGATCGTGTAGACCTTCGTTCACTCAAAAGTTATAACGATGGCTATACCTATCTTCTTGTGGTCATAGATGTGCTCAGTAAGTACGCGTGGGTTGAGCCGGTGTACGACAAGCCTGCTTTCACAGTGGCTAACGCTCTTGCTCGTATACTCTCACTAAAAAGCACAAACGGCCGATCTCCCGTTTGCCTACAATCGGACAAGGGTCGGGAATTTACAGGGTCAGTTTTTCAGACTTTCTTGCAGAAGCATAATATTCAGTTTCGGGCGAGCCGCAACTCTGACGTAAAAGCAGCTGTTGTAGAGCGCTTCAATCGAACGTTGAAAGAAAGAATGTGGTAATACTTCACGTATTCGCGCCAAAAACGTTATATCGACGTTTTGCAGAATATAGTCTCCGCTGAGACGGAAAAGACCGTCTCATGAACTAACCGATAGACTATCGCCCCGAATATACCAAGGAAGGTTACGCGGGCCACATCCATAGAAAAACAAGGTAGAAACACGCTAATTGAATTAATGGCGGACAATAACAGAGCAAGACTAACGGTCACCCAAGTAAATTCAGACGTTACACTAATTGAATTAAGGGGAAAGAGAAACCGGCAGAAACCGGACAAACCAACTAATTTAATTAAAGACGCAGAAGAAGGGGATTTGAAAAGCGGTAAAATCCGGGTATAAAAGGACGAGATTTTTGGAGAAAGAGCACTCTTTGAGTCCCTTGTGAATCGACAAGTACTGCTTGGCAAAGTACATCCCTGGTGTAAGGAAACGCTGAGAACACGGAACGTTGAGAAACAAGCGAAACAAGGAGTTGCGCCCAAAAACTATTCGAAAGAGCACTTCTTTCATTCCTCGTGGATTGACAAGTACTGCTTGGCAAAGTACCTCCCTAGTGGAAGGAAACGCTGGGAACACGGAACGTTGAGAAGCAAGGAAATAACGGAGTTGCGCCTAAAAGCATTAGAAAGCTTTCTTCATTTTTTTGGAAATTGACTAGTACTGCTGGACCGAGTCCATTCCTCGTGGATCGGAAACGCCTGGAACACGGAACGTTAAGGAACAAAAAAAGAAAAAGTCAAATGAAGTTGTTTTTGATAAGAAAATATTGGAACATCAAAGAAAAATGAAAAGAGCAATAAGGAAAGTTAATAAATTAAAGATAGCAAACAATTAGCGCTAAATAGGTAGGAAAAGTATAGCAGGAGAAAATAGCAAGCGAGAAGGTAGCATAACGAGCGAGCGTTACGAATAGAGATAAGGGAAGAATATTAAATTTGGAAAATACACGAAATATTATATTAGGAGATAAGGAAGAGTACGCTATATTCATACGAGACAAATACGCACACACACACACACACACACACACACACACACACACACACACATACACACAACCACACACACACCGTGATCATCGAGATATATGGATCAGGATCACAGAAAGGACAAGGAGGTATTCCTAAATTACGAGAGCGCCGAAACCTATGCAAAAAAGGATCAGTCGAGTGCTCGCGGCACATTGCTCGATTAGACTATCCTAGACTAGTCGGTGGCGACATCGCACGCCAAGATCAAGGACCGAGCGATCAATTATCGACGCGCGATAATCGATCGGGAGAGAGCATCGATCACCGCGGCGCGAAGGGCAGAGCTAGAGTAGGGGAATAGATCGTGGCGCGTGACGAGAGAGAGCGCGCGCCCACGGCCCGTAGATCGCGAGTCCTAGCGCCACGAGCGAGAGAGCGCCGCGATCCGACTCGCCCTAAGGGAACGATACAACGGAAAGTACCGCGTCGCTATAGGCTTAGCACCGATACCTATCGCGCCGCTAGCGAAAGCACGTCGCGAACTCAGTGGCCAACAGAAGCCACAGAAATAGAAGAAAGGGTATAATCAATATCGATCCATGATAACTGACCACGCCGAACCAAATGTACCATGCGAATAAAGAGTAATTGACCGACCGAGAAAAACATTGCGGAAAATACAAAAACAACACAAACAACACACTACACCTATACATAGCGTTAATTTTGCCTTATATCGAGCCATAAAAACTTGAATAAATCATACTTGTTGTTAAAAAATACCCAAAACACCTGAGTTTCTATTAATTTCTTCCCTGTTCGCGTCCCCGAACCTATAAATTTAATTGTAACGATTAAAGACCCGTTACACGGCATACAATCGTACTATACATAGCGGCATTAGAATGACACCCTCGTCTGTGACGCTGCTTACATCTGCCAAAGCGCGCGTAAATCTAATACGGCGAAACAAACAATAGCATCCTGTACAGCGGTCGCCTCCTAAATATAAGTTGGGTGATATTGTATGCATCAGTAGCGCGCAGGCTGCCTTTGCTAAAGGATACGAGAGCGGCTGGAGCAGTGAGCTGTTTAAGATACATCTTATATCCGTGAGTAGCCGACCTATCGTGTACATTCTGCATGATCTCAACGGCGAGGAGATTGACGGTATTTTTTACGAACCCGAGTTATCTAGAGTCCAAAGGCGGGGAAAGAAAAAGTAGGCGCGATGAGTGATACCGAATTTTTTGTAGTTCTACCTAGCAATAGCAGCATGAAGTACTACCCTAATAACCGGACGACGCAATATACCACACACTTGCCACAAAGTGTAAATTTACACGGTAAATGGGGCGTTTCCTTAGCCGAAATACACATACCGATGACTGTGCCGCCTGAAGGTGAAAAAAACTTTATCAGTTTAGTGACGAACGCAGTGGCCCCGGGCGTTGAGGCCAATGTCGATTTTAAAAACGAGCGTGCTTGCGTACCATCTGGGGTATACCGTAGCGTCTCCACGCTACTCGAAGCAATTAATGAAATTCAATGTATCGCAGGACATTTGACATTCCAGCATACTCTTAACGGCTATGTCTCGGTAGAGCGTGTCTGCACCGAGTGCAAAAATCTAGAACACGCTTTCCACTGTTCCCCCATAATTAACAAAATTTTAGGCTTCACTCACAGCACGGGTCTTGTGGTAACGAATCAGTATATCGCGCCGCAGCCGTCTAGCCTCATGAACGGTATACCCAATATGTTGTTTGTTTATACGGATATTTGCGAGTCCTACATGACCGGTGATGTACACCCGCCATTATTACGTGTCGTTCCCTTTGACATTGATAATAATTATAACTACGGCTCTGTGAAAATCAAAAGTTTTTCGCCACCGCGGTACATACATCTTCTACGTACCAGCTGTCAAAGATTAGATATCGATATAAGAGATGAATTCGGGCATTGGATGCCATTCGAGGGTGGAACGCTAACCGTGACACTCCAGTTCAAATGCTTAGCTTAGTTGTGGTCGAGAAAAGAGAGAGAGAGAGAGAGAGAGAGAGAGAGAGAGAGAGAGGGAGAGAGAGAGCAACATGAATTACTACGATACGTACTTTGACGCACAAGTGGGAGGAGGTAGAACAGCATACGGGGGAATTAGCCAAGTATACATAGGGTCGCCGAACCAGCGGGGTCACGGTATTGGCAGTTTCCTTGGCGGCCTTTTCCGTCGAATTTTACCTCTCTTAAAACAGGGGGCACGAGCTGTCGGTACAGAGGCTATACGGTCAGGCCTTAATGTGGCGAGCGATATAATGGATGCAGGAATTCAACCTAGGGAAGCCTTCAAATCGCGTTTGCGCGAATCGGGTGTGAGTTTGAAGCGAAAAGCTGAGGAAAAACTCAATAGTCTTATGCAGGGCTCAGGATATAAGGCCTCGAAAAATCACAAGCTTGCACATTCGCTCAGTAGCTACAGCGCGGGTAGCATCGGCCTTAAAAAAATAAAACCGCCGCGTTGAAGAAAAAACGTACAAATTGTGTTAAAAAAAAGAAGAGAACAGCTAGAAAGAGAACGCCGAAGAAGAAGAAGAAGCAGAGGAAGTCGCGAGCTAGGACCGTGTCAGATATCTTCTCGTAAAAATGGCTTTCTTACATGCCCATTCGTGTGAGTGTTTGAAGTCTGAGTTGGAACTATCCTCGCTACCACCGACTCAAACAACCATCGAGAGAACGCAATGGGTGCACTATAAACCGATCTCATCTCTGACGGATGATTCACCAATAGAATTTGTGGTACCTGGTCAAGGTGACGAATACATCGATCTTGCTCATACCATGCTAAGCGTACATGTCCAAATACGCTCGAGTGCAGTGAAACCCGACCCTACCATTAGAGTGGGTCCCGTCAATAATTTACTTCATTCGCTGTTCAATCAAGTCGATGTATTTCTCAATCAGAAGCTCGTATCTCCGCCCAATAATGCTTATGCATACAGGGCATACATTGACAACTTATTGAATTATGGGCAAGGTGCGAAAAGCTCTCATCTTTCAAGTTGTCTGTGGTACAGTGATACGGCCCGTAAAATGGATGATGTAGCAGAAGCTAATGTAGGCCTTGCTAATCGTCGAATGGTCCTCAATGACCGCAATGAGATCGATCTTCTCGGCCACCTCCATTGCGATATTTTCAATCAGGAGCGATTTCTTATAAACGGCGTGGAGATGCGATTACGTCTTGTACGTACCAGCGACGCATTCTGTCTTATGACTTCCTTGAAAGATTTCAGCATGCATATTACCGAGGCATCGCTTTTCGTACGCCGCGCTAAAATTGCCCCTGGTATATTTCTAGCTCACGCGCGAGCATTATCAAAATCTACAGCAAAATATCATTTGACACGTGTCGAGGTTTAGTCTATATCGATGCATGCAGGGGTGCATGGCGATACTCTGGACAATGTTATACTGGGCCAACTACCGAAGCGCATAATTATAGGGTTTGTCGATAATAAAGCATTCAACGGTAACCGCGCGTTAAATCCGTTTAACTTTCAGAATTATAAAATTAATTATTTCGCGTTACATGCTGACGGTGTGCAGATACCATCGAAAGCACTCCAACCTAACTTTGACGACACGCATCTATATGTGGATGCGTATCATACATTATTCTCAGGAACTGGCATTCACTTTCTCAATCAGGGTAATTCAATTACTCGCACAGCGTATCCGTGGGGCTATTGTCTTTTTGCGTTTGATCTAACGCCCGATCTTTCGGCGAACAGTAACAGTCATTGGAATTTGGTGAAACACGGTAGCGTGAGGCTCGAAGTACCCTTCGGCGAGGCAATAACTTCAACGGTAAATTGTGTCGTGTATGCGAAATATGATAACGTGGTGGAGGTTGATGCTTCCCGGCAAGTTATTGTAGATTTCAGCGGTTGAGCTCTTCAGTTCGAGCAGAGCTCTCACATCAGAACCATCATGAGTATCGCGATAGACATACAAGGCTTAACGGATAAGCACTACAACTTTATACCGAAAGAAGTGACTGTTGCATCAATCGATTCATCGTGGCACGATCATTGGATCGTCGCTCCACCTCACACATACAGACAATTACCGGCGGATGTTCAAAGAACGAACGAGCGGGTGACGCGGGAGCATCACGGTATAAAATGGTTCGAGGGCAATCGCTACCGATTCCACGCGGATATTTGTACGAGGTGTCGCTAAATCATCCTATTTAGCGCAACTCACCGGCTACTATATTATAAATTTAGAGGACAAGGATAATATCTCATTTCAGCATCTTCCGGGGGCCGGTACACATTGCTCATTTCACGGCGCTATACGGCAAAATCAATCGTATAAGTGTGCCCTGGATAATGTGATGAGGATTAAAACGCTGCTCTGTCAGAGTGAACGTCGCGAGTCGCTATGGGAATATAGGACAACAACAGCCTTATCGGTTGGCTTGCCCTGCGGCGAGTCCTGCTATGAACAGCCTTCAAATCCTCGACTCTCTACGTGATATAAAAAAGCACGCTGTTGGTGTATACCCCGCAGATCGCATACCGAAAGTTTGGACAAAACCAACGGCTATTGTCGCGAATACTGATGGATATAAACAGCCCACTGGATCGCCGTGTACGTCGATCGTGACGGACGTGGATGGTACTTCGACAGCTACGGACTACCACCAATCATCCCATAGCATCTCCGACGACTCCGAGGAAACTGTAAACTCTTCCGATACAGCACTGATCAGCTTCAAGCTGCGGATTCGCAGTGCTGCGGACAGTATTGCATTATGTTTCTTCATTATATGTGTACTGGCTTCGGTATGCATAAGTTTAGAGGCGTATTTTCAAATGACCTATCACGCACCGATAAAATAGTTGACGATTACTACAAGAAATTTACCCGTAAGCAGAATAAAGCTACGCGTAACATGTTCAATAAGGGTCTGCCCCCGGGAGGCAGCAATTCCTCTTCAATCATGAAAGTTTACATTGTGTTCTGGGCTGCTGCTCCCGTAATCGCTAACCGTACAATAAAATGATGACACTTGAAATATTTCTCTGTGTCTCGAACTTTATTCAGCGGCGCATAGCAACGACATCATTAGCAATTTTGCTAGAGGCTCCGCCTGGTGCTCTTCGACATCAGCCATTTTGTTTTGCGCGACTCTTGGCGAAACGCGGTGGGGGAAGCTGCGGGTATGGTGGGTGAGTGTAGCAGAGCTATAAGGGATCAGTCGTTCTCGGGTGGCAACAGCAGAAGCATATGCAAAGGAAGCGGTGCGAGTTAAAAGTACGCGTTGAAGTATTCTTGCAAAACTTAGCTGCTCTTCGAACACTCATCCAGAGAAGATCAGCGTTACAAATTTTAACCCGTGAAATTCAAAAGCTCAATATCAGCGATGGACTTCTCCCAAATCTACAAGATCGGAAAGTTGTCGGACTTCCTGCCGACGAAAAAACTGTCGGAGCTTTCGCTAAAAACCGACTACAAGATTTCTGATGTACGGGCAGTAAAAACACACTTCGGGCCCCGAATCATTATCGAAGTGGACAGGGAGTTCACGTGCTTTCTACCATCCAGATTCACCAAAGTTCTGGAAAACGAAACGCTGTTCCAGCAGATGGTAACGGCTGCGCGCGAGAGTAATCTTCTCATGGAGTTTTTCGGGGACGATTTTAACAGTCTGGTATTCAAGCCAGCCGCCGAATAGTGCAGCGTCTGCAGTTCCCGCGAAAGACAACGACATCTCGCTTGCGTGATTCAGTCTACCGAGAGCAGCCATGGCAAGCGAGGCTTCCGATAATCGCTGCTATAAACCGTGCCCGCTGCTACTACAAATATCCCATAATCTCATCAATTGCTTGACAAAAAGTGTGCGGTTGGGTATTGAAGTTATCGGTGCTAATCAATTACACCCCGTCGTGCGTTTCATATGCGACAGCAACGGTTGGACAACGCTAAATACTCCGTCGTGGTTGGATTTTCGCGAACGTCTCTCTACGATCACAGCGTATCTCAACGGCGAGGGAAACACTCCTACGGTCCACACCGTAGTTTCCTGCGATAGTTACAATTTAGAATACGGTGAACATCTCAACCGGCCCACCGTAACTATCCAAAACTGTAACGACTACGGAGTAAACGCTATACATCATGCGGCGCCGTTCTTCACCTTCATAAAAGATGACATCGTCGTGCTGCAGCTATTGGAGGAACGCATAAACGGCTACATGGAATGGCTTCATCGCTCCACCGAGGACGTGACAAAGTGTAAAAATGCACTTGTCAGCGTAATCGCAGCCGAAATATTCAGCATGACAGCGCGTCGTTTACGACGACGGATTCGTAAAAGGAAGACGAAAATCCAGGAACGCGTTCAACGCACCCTATCCTGTATTCCCGGCGAACTCTTCGCACGCGCCAGAACAAGCGTCGCCGATAATCTCATAACCATCAGTTGAAACGGTTAATTAACAGCGATATCATGTACATATCATAAAAATGTATACTTTGTGAACATATTTTAATAAAGCAAAAAAAAGGGGGCCACTATGGCGAACCCTCCACTCCGGCCACCCCCCCCCCTCCCTCCACACCCCGCGGGGCGTGGGACGAATCCCCACTCCATTCCCTCCACCTCGGATACCGAGGAGGGGGAGGGGTGGGGGGATAAGGACGACCATCCCCACCACCTCGGCTACCGAGAAGTGGGGGTAGGAGTGGGGATGAGGAGTGGGGGTCGCCATAGTGGCCCCCATACTACTAACAATTAATCGGCGGTCAACGAGGCAATTCTTCTCAGTAGCTAACGCGAGCGAAGCATAGTTCGAGAGACGATTTGAGAATATCGAGAGAAAATCGAAGCCGGTATGGGCGAGTATACCGCTGGGGAATATACGGACATGATCGGGTGTTATGAAGAGAGCAAATTCAACGGACGGGCAGCGGCAATTGTGTACGCAGAAAAGTTTACTGGACGACGGCACCCAAGCCATAAAGTAATTTCAGCAGCGTTTAACCACTTGCGCGGTCGCGCAAGCGTGATGCTGAATCGCAATAGTGCGGGTCGACCGCGGACGGCTCAAACCGTCCCACAATGGGGCCAATCCCAAAAAGCTGGCCAAAAGTCGAAAAATAGAGTTTACGTTCCGGTAATTTGTAGTCGTGGGCAAGGTAAGGTAAGGGTCCGAAGATCGAATTCCAGGCTTCAGCGCGCCCTTTCCATTATACCTGCTACAGTGGGACAGTTGAAAGGAATACTGTCAATCGAGCTAGACGCGTCGTGCAGTAAGCAAATATTTCAACGCTACATTCAAGAAGACGCCAAATCTCTGAAAATGAATCGATTTCAATTTTTTAAATGGAATCAGCAGCTGCAATTGAGTAGAAAATCATCATGTAACACAAAATTAATAATAATAGTTTATGCGATAAAAATAAACGAATCATTTGTACGAAAACGAACGGAAGATTGCAACGTAAATTTTTAAACACATAGAGAAACGTTTTTTTTTTAATTTTTATATATGTATTCCTCAGAGATACGGGGTCCTTCCTCTTTTACCATCCCCTCCTTCATTCCTTCCATTCCTCCCGACATTCACAATCCTTCCAGAGTTCCCTGCATTCCTTCCAGAGTCCGCCAAGTGTGTTGACCGCAGCCACTCTTTCCTAATGCACTACTGTTTCGCATTTGCACGAGGGCCCAGGGAAACTGCGGAAAACCTGGGCCGATACAGGCGGCTATATTTGGCTGAGTTTCAGTTGTATTACCATCAGAAACTCAGACAAACTGCCTCCCACTCAGAGGTTGACGCGGAAACCAGCAAACCGGGCAAGCGGTCACCGCTCCAAGTATTGGCAGCCTCCAATGCTGCTTAACTTTAGTGACCGCCGAGCCCGCACACCGACCGCGCGCCCATCTCTGTCGGTCATATAGAGAAAAGTATATAAGTTCTATAGAGTTCTGCGACTTGACCGATCGCATGTTGTAGATGGAATTATTATGGAATGAAAAAAAATCAAAACTTGCTGCCTCTAGCTGTCATTGTGCCACTGGTGCGAGTGCGTGCAATGTAAAACATAGTTTTATGAATTTCGTACATTAACGACGCAGAACGTTTTGCTTTTTTTCTTGAATTTGTCTGCGGTCTTCATTGTATTGAGTTCTGTGATACGTAATTCACTTTTATAAGTATTCTCTTTTTCTTTTCAAATAATATTTTGAAATAAATAATAGTAACGAGGTTGAATATTGAATTATCCATCTATGTAGGTATTATATTTTCCAATTTTAGATTCTGTCGCTGATGTACGTGAAGCGTGTGGCCTGACAAGAGAGCACATTTTTTCGATATTGAAGGGTCAATTGAATGAAAAAGCGACTGAAACATATGCAGAGATCGAAAATTTCATGTCGCTCATAGTGGAACTAAAATTATAGAAATCTCAATATCAGGAGCTTCGTAATAGAAGCAAAGAGAACGGCTGTAGATTATTTCCACCGTATTAATTGCCATACCAAACCAAGCTCAAATGTTATCCGCGTATGTCAGATATATCTGTCGATGGATGTAGTTCTGAGGTAAAAGTGCAGGCTTTGCTGAATCACACAACTGATATAATATTATTAACACAAATGGATGTTATCAAAAGTTTGTCTTCTGAAAATGTTATCAACTTCAATATAATTTGGAAGTGGGGCTGCGATGGCACTTCTGGCCAAAGTGCGTACAAGCAAAAGTTCACCACTGATGATGGAAGCAAGTCCGATGCTAATATTTTTTTTACCTCAATCGTTCCACTGCAGCTTGTATCAGACGACCAAGAAATAAACGCTAGACTTGTATGGAAAAATCCGTGGCCGTCATCTCGTCGCTATTGTAGACCAATTAGGATCCAATTTTTCCACGAGAGTCCTGAAGCCACTCGTGAGAAAATGGATTATATTAAACAGCAAGAGAACAATCTGGTCCCTATACTTAAACTTAACCCTAAACTTAAAAAGATCATAGATGAAAAAGAAATAATAGTTTCTTTCCTACTTGCTTTCGCCATGGTATACGGTACAGTTTGTAATGCTATGATGCACAATACTTCTACTCAACGATGTTATTTATGCAAAGCAACTTCAAAAGACGTTAACAATATCGATGCAATTCTAGAAAAGGAAGTATGTTAAGATCATTTATGGTTTGGATTATCAACTTTTCATGCATGGATACGGTTTTTCGAATGTTGTTTGCACGAAGCAGATAAGCTTGCAATTGAAAGGTGGCAAGCGCGTGGTGATAAAAAAAGGAACGAATAAGAATCCTACAAACAAATATACAGAAGGGTTTCCGTATCGACTTGGGTCTCATAGTCGGTCAACCAAAGCCTGGTTTCGGTAGCTCGAATGATAGAAATACCGCTCGACAATTTTTTTAAAACTCACGCATTTCTGCTGCGATTACAGAGGTTGATGAGGACTTGATTAAGCATCTCCATGTCAAATGGCAGACAATTTCGAGTGGCCATAAAATCGATTTCATAAAATTTCAAGATTATGCCTTTCATACAGCTCGCTACTTTGTGCAGTTATTTCCGTGGTTATAGATGCCAACTTCGGTACATAAGGTATTGATTCATGGCGCAGAAGTGTCCTCGGTATAGCCGATAGGACAAATGTCTAAAGACACTCAAGAGTCTACTAATAAATACATTAAAAAGTTCCATCAAGGTTTTGCAAGAAAGTGTTCCCGAGCCAAAACAATGGAAGACATTATTTCACGCTTACTATTAATACCTGACCCATTTATTTCAGGTTTGCGCGAATTGCCGCGAAAAAACTTAAAGTCGTTGCTCCCAGAAGCAGTTCTATTGTTAGTCGCGCCACATATACCGGCAATTACAAGAAGCTCCAGCGATTTCAAAGTTGAATCAACTGATTGTGGATCAAATTATTCTCTAGATTACAATGCGTAAACTTTAAATCAACCGATTGTATGTTTTTATCGTATTATACAACATAGGTATCTATTTTTTACTTCTTCTATACAAGTGTTTCATTTCAAATCCGCCATTTTGGTTTTATTTCAAATTTTGACTTCGGATTCATAATCAGCGACCCCGAAAACCCCCGAGTATTGACATTCAGCCAAATTTATAACGTTTTCGAGTTTTCGCCAGCGAGCTTTTTGGGACTTGGCCGTATTGTGCGTCCGTCGGGAAGAAAACATACTCCGAGCGGTTGAGAAAGACCCGACTACGAGCATGAGCGCCGTGGCCCAAGCGCTTGGAACGAGTGCATCGGACGCTGAAATCCGAAGAAATCCGAAGAAATGCACCCCTGTCACTATACGCATGTGTAGGGCCTGATTGAGGAAGATTACGGGAGGCCTATAAAGTTTTCCCGTTGGCTCCTAAATGCGCACGAGGTGGACAACAATTTTTTAAAGGCGATCATTATTTCCAATGAAAGTTCGTTCGGGCGAAACGGGACCAGGATCACGAGGAATTCCCACCACTCCCAAGGACGCAAATCTACCTTGCCATCGAAGCCCGGCATCAACATCGCGTTCCGCCATTAAACGTGTGGGCCGGAATAATGGGAGAGCATTTGGTAAAGTTTTTTGTTGTTAAGGCGTTACCCCCACTTGTAGCGCAAAAAAGGCCTTTTTCATGAATTTTTTAAAAGAAAACTACAAAACTTTTCTAATCGATCAATATACCATCTTAAAGAACATATCTTGAAGAACTTTCAGTAATTTTTTTATTGAAAAATATTACATTGTTTAGTGGCAAATGGCCGTCAATGAAATAATGTTTTTATATACACGGTTTGCGGTGACCAACATTGCGGCAAAGTGGATCATCTGAAAAAAAAATGCGGATGGATTTAGTCAAATAGAAGTATAAACTAGTCTTTAACCGAAGGATTTTAAAAAATATTCATTTTTCACAAAATGGCGGACAGTCAAAGTTAATGGTTCGATTTTAACGAAAAAAAACGGCCGTTTTTTGGTTATGGACCGGCCATTATTTTTCAAAAAAAAATCGAATGATTAAAGACTACATTTTTATGTATTAAATAAGCCTGCACAATTTCAAGACGATCGGTTCATTAGTTTTCGAGTAATCTTGGTCACCGACTTCAGAAATGCCATTTTGAGAAAAACGCGTTTAAAGTTTTTCTTTCAACGCTATTTCAACGCGGATTCTTCTCTTTCAACGCTCATATCTCAGTCAATTTTGTTCGGATCGACTTGAAATTTTCAGGACATATTCTCAGATACTTATACTTCGAAAAAATGCAATAAAAAATCGATTTTTTCAAAATCGCAAGTGGGTGTGACCCCTTAACAAACAATATTGACCCTCGTTTGACAAACGTGGATTGATTCTACCCCACACCTATTCTCCGTTAATTTTAATTTAAATGTTGATGTAAAAAAAATGTACATCATATTTTCACTATAATACGCAGTTCATTTTTTTCACAAAATTTTTCACTTAATATCTCAAAATAAATACGCTTTTTAAATCCATCACTATTCCACTATTTTTTAATTTAACGATGTACATCTCAAGCAAACTCAACTAAATTTTTAGCCATTTTTATCGAAAAATGAAGAAGGCTATAATTTTTTTTAGTAACAGGTGTTCTCTTTTCAATTACATACATATTATTAATTTGTAAGCATACTCAAATTAAATATTTGGTTATATAACCTATGTAGTTTCAAAAAGTATCCACGTCAGTACTTCCAAACAAATTTTAAAGTAAACATGCACACACACAACGTGTGTGTGTGTTTTTTTTAAAGCGGTTTCGTTCGAAAATGCCTCCGCACCGTAGCGGATAATTGCCGTGTGTCGGGCTTGCACTGACTAACAACCCCTGTTCCTCTGCGGCCTTGCAAATTCGCCTGCGGGACGACCGCTAGGTATAACATCGCGGGAGAGGCCTTAGCCATAGCTCTTCCTGCAGTGTTGTCAGGCGACCTTACATCCCCCGTTCCACTTGAGATCGTATGAGTGGTTTAGGGGTTCGCGTCGCTTATATCATCTATGAATGCCTGGTCTTCCAGCGTCGTCTTCTTCCTTGCGCGTTCTGCACGTCCCAACTCCTTTATTACTGCGGGAGCATAAGCCGATACCGCTGTCCATGCGTCTGCTGACTTCAGCAT
This sequence comes from Ophion ellenae, assembly GCA_963210295.1. NCBI lineage: Eukaryota > Metazoa > Arthropoda > Insecta > Hymenoptera > Ichneumonidae > Ophion > Ophion ellenae. The sequence goes on along the minus strand of OY723397.1, from coordinate 13,526,987 downwards.
CAACTCCACCAGGTTGTCCGGAGTGACGCGTGTCTCCAGCTGGCATGATCAGCGTTCTCCTGGACTGCAACACATGCTGGGCAGTCCGGGGAATCTTTATAATTAAACTTATAGAGATAAGCCCGGAAACGGCCGTGTCCTGAGATCACTTGAGTGAGATAACAGTTGAGCTCCCCGTGTGGACAGTTCACCCATATCTCCACCTTCGGGATTAGTCGGTGTGTCCACCTTCCCTTGGTAGAGGCATCCCGCATCGTCTGCCCCTGGTTGAAACTGGTTGCTCTCGCTTCTGTTCTTGCATTACTGGGGTTTCTAGCTCCCTCCTGCTGGTACATCAATCTACGCTCCTCGGCAAGCACCTCAATGGGCAGCATTCCCGCGATAACGTTGATAGCGTCCTTGAATACAGTGCGAAATGCACAGGCTATCCTCAAGGCGCTGACGGGATACGTTGCTGCAGCCTTCCTTCGGTACTCCTAGATTTTCAGTGCATCAGCCCGTATGGGTATGCCATACGTGAACACTGAGGTCGTCACTGATGACAGCAGTTTTCTCCTCTTCTGTCTAGGGCCACCGATATGAGCCGCGCCAGTGTAGTAGCCACCACAGAGGCATTTCTGCTGATCTGCTCGGTTTATTCTTTAAAGGTCAGCGTCTCGTCGAGAATCACACCCAGGTACCGAATGAAAGGTTGGGATGTGATTTCGGCGTTTCCA